>OY755209.1:16232432-16832432 GCA_963576765.1 Draba incana | reverse complement strand
ATATTTTATTTATAAGAAAGGATATTTTTTCATTTTACCTAATTGTATATGTAAAGCGGTACTATTAATATATAAGTAACAGAAAAACATATTTGTTACGTAACTCCATCTAAAAAAAATAAAATAATTGATGGTGACTAAAACAAGAAACATCAAACAAGTTTTGCCAAAAGAAGAGTGAAGTTATCATTTTATCCTTGAATTAATATAATGTTCTCCTCACCTCTATATATAGTGAAGAATCCATTTACAAATTCGTACCGCGTCTCTCTTATCCAGTTTTCTTCAACTTCTCAGTCATCTCCAAATGGCGCAAGAGTCTTCGTTCGTGAAACCAATGCCTCTGATGAAAGATGAGCTCGACATCGTGATCCCAACGATCCGTAGCCTTGACTTCTTGGAGATGTGGAGACCATTCTTTGAGCAATACCATCTGATCATCGTTCAGGTTGGTGATCCTTCCAAGACCATCAAGGTCCCAAAAGGTTTCGACTATGAGTTGTACAATAGGAATGATATCAATCGAATCTTGGGTCCCAAGGCTTCTTGCATTTCTTTCAAGGACTGCTTGTCGCTGCTTCGGTTACTTGGTCTCCAAGAAGAAGTACATCTACACCATTGATGATGATTGCTTCGTAAGTTGCTTTCTCTTTCTCTATCTCTCTAGAATTTGTGTTTCATTGTTATTTTGCAAACTGAGTATGATTATTATTGCCTGATTATGAAGTGAAGCCCGGTTATAAACTGTACAATTTATGTTTGGGTTTCAATCATAATTGAATTTTAAATATCAAAAACTTGGAAAGTAAAATGTTATCTTGCTTCCAAGGTATCCCCAATAGTTTTGTTGTTCAACTAAGTTTTTTATTTTGGATATATATATTGGAGCTCATATGATGTTTGTTTTTGTGGGGAAATCATGTAGGTTGCAAAGGATCCATCTGGAAAAGATATCAATGTGATTGAGCAGCATATCAAGAACCTCTTGACTCCATCAACTCCAAATTTCTTCAACACACTTTATGATCCATACAGAAATGGAGCTGACTTTGTTCGTGGATACCCTTTTAGTATGCGCGAAGGTTGCAAAACTGCGGTCTCTCATGGCCTTTGGCTCAACATCCCTGACTATGATGCTCCCACTCAGCTTGTGAAGCCACTTGAGAGAAATTCCAGGCAAATTTTTATAAATTTCATACGGACAACCAAAATTTTGCTTTTCTTCCTTTATAAAAAAATCCATAAACATATCATGAAGTTACTCTCTTCTGTTTTGCTTATTTAATAGTTATGGTTATATATAGGTACGTTGATGCAGTTATGACCATCCCCAAGGGAACTCTTTTCTCCATGTGCGGTATCAACCTCGCCTTTGACCGGGAGTTGATTGGCCCGGCTATGTACTTTGGGCTTATGGGTCATGGACAACCAATTGGAGGCTATGACGACATGTGGGCTGGTTGGTGTGCAAAGGTATATATATATATAGATAATTCTCCTTAACTAATCTTGCTCATGAAAAATAACCCATAGGTGCCATTGCCTTTGGGCAATGAATACATTGTCATCTTAATACTGTCTACATTTGTCTATCAATTTAAAAATGAAGATATTTTCTTCTTCCATTTTTATAAAATATTTCAGAATTTTTATTTTATTTATATTCGCATCATTTTTTCTTTTAACATCAGTGCGCTTTTAGTTTTAGTTTAAACATCTTATAAAAGAAAAAATATGTTATATTTTGATCTTATGTTTCTGGAAAATAAATTACTAGAACTTTCCGGCCAATGGACAATGTAGGTGATATGTGACCACATGGGATGGGGAGTGAAGACGGGTTTGCCTTACGTATACCACAAAAAAGCGAGCAACCGATTCGAGAATCTGAAGAGGGAATACAACGGAATATTCTGGCAGGAAGAGGCCATACCTTTCTTTGAATCAGTGGCTTTACCCAAAGAGCGTACTTCAGTGCAACAATGCTACATCGAGCTAGCTAAACTCGTGAAGGAGAAACTCGGAAAGGTGGATCCTTACTTCATCAAGCTGGCAGATGGAATGGTTACTTGGACCGAAGCTTGGGACGAGCTCAACACTACCCCATAAGGCACCAAAACTAAAGCACTAAATGTCGCAAAACGTAAAAAGGAGAATGACGTGAAATAAGGTCAGATGGTATGGTCACATGTGTACACCCTCTACGAATCTCATAATTATAATTATTGTTGCTTGTGGTTAATGTTTGTATCGTATGCTATGTGTAAGAAGATGTTGTAATCTGTTCTTATGTTTGTGAATGTTGCATTTACGGCTTGTATATATGTATGAAAAATATTAATGTAAATAAATAATAATGTTTTTCATACACTATGGGAGTTTGGATAAGTGGTAAGTTAGTAACCACAAGCAAATAATATATATTTACATTTGGGTTTGAATTTTTAGTTGGATAATATATATTTCAGGTTAATAATAAGAATACATAAGTATATTATTGTCTTCGGGATCCATCTTCTATTCTCCTAAGATAATCATCGGTAGAAGTTTCGAGATCAAAACTTGATGAGTAGAGGTTAAGTTAGGGCAGAACTTTTTATGGTTAACATGTGAAATCATGTACTACGTTGGTATTGAAGCATAATCTAGATCCATGCACAGTTGGCTAACTCTGATTTTCTTGCTTTTTTTTTTTAATTTAGCTTACAAAACTTTACTGGGCTTTCTAGTCATAAATAAACCCATCGTGTAGCTCAGTTAGGATTTATCGAATACTCCCTCCGTTTCCAAAAGATTGATATTGTAGAATTTTCACAACTATTAAGAAAACACATTAATTTTTAGTTATAAATGTCTTGTTTTTTGTACTAAACAATTTTCTATGACTCTAAACCAATAATAATTCAATAAAATCAATTAATGTGTCTTGGAATTTACAATTTATCATTATTTTTTCATTAAAAATGTATTGAGAATGTAAAAAATCAATCTTTTTGAAATATTTGTATTTTCTACAACATCAATCTTTTGGGAATGGAGGGAGTAGTTGCTTGGTTCAGATGTTGATAATGATCAAATAGTTGCACATTGGCATTCACTCTCAATGTTTCAAGGTGGATTCTTCCCAGTTTGGGAGAAACTAGGTGGCGAATCATTGATTGGAAAAGACGATATACAAAGAGTTTTACCAATAGGCAGTGACCAATTGTGGGATTTTTCTACGAAAACTTATGTGATGGGTATTCTTAATGTAACATCCCGAAACCAAATTGGATAATTTGGTAGGGGTGTCGATTGACACCAATGTTTTGGGTCAGTTTCGGTTTAAATCAAATCGCTTGGTTTTGTGCGGTTTAAGGGTTCAAATCCTAGGGCTTGTATATAAGGATTTGCACAGCCTTATGGCCGCGTTTTGAGATCAGAAAACGTGAGAGAAATTGAGGATTGAGAGAGCAAAGATGGATTTTGTGTGTTCTTGAGAAAGAGAGTTGATTGGGAGATTAAGGCAATTTTGCCGCCTTGTGTTGGAGAAGAGGATCAGATGATCAAATCAATTCTGATCATTGTGAAATTTTATGGGTAAGTTCTCCTTTCTCTTAGATAGCCGTGAGGAAAATTAGTTTGTCAATTGGTTTTGTATGCTAAGAGATATCTTTGTTTTTGTGAGTGAGGTCTGTGAAGAATAGGGTCTATAATCAGACCACTTCGAGGCCGTTTTGCCGGAGTTCTACAGATAGTTAGGTGACAATTTATATATTGTTGGAAAGACATTTGTGTCTAGTTTCCTAATATTTTTCCCGATCGTTATTTGGAGGTAAGGTCTATCCTCAGCGTTGTTTTGAAGTCAGCCCGTCGGTTCTGTTTTTCACAATATCCTAATTTGGTTTAGGGAAAACCTTGTGTTGAGTTTTAGGGATAGAAAAGGTAACCAGTGGATTTTGGTCTCATTGAGGCTGTGATTAGTGATGCTTGTGATTAATCTCCTAATCCCTAAGGCTAAGGTGAGTTGTGACCACGGTTTCTAGGCTATGATGGTTTGTTTGGTGATTTTGAGATGATTTCGTGAATAATTTTTGTGTGGAATCGTTTGTTATTATTTATGTGTATTCGTGGTATGTTTATGTTGATCATTTTGCAGGATTGTGACTCATGTTGCCTAGAATCGGTCTGAGAGAGGAGAAGCTCAATTCTGGTGCAACACCGAAGCGTGTCGATCGACACTAGGAGGGTGTCGAGCGACACAAGCACTTTGGTCGTGTCGATCGACACCTTGTTGGTGTTGCTCGACACGATCTGTGATGTTGTGGGAATGTGTTTAAAAGTACATTGTTGAGTAATTGTATTGTTATGTGTGTTTTGTGTATTGGTTATGTGATATTGGTTGTGCCAGTAGGTGATATGACCAACTCACTAAGTATTTATGAAATATTTATGCAATTCTTTTTTTTTTATGTGTTGCAGGTAATGGGAAAATGTGATCGCAGAATCAAGGCTTTAGGAAGAAGATGATTAGAGATTTGTGTTATTATCGTTGTATAGGTTGCTAGATTACATTGCTGGTGATTGGTTTATGGAATTGAATAATTAATGAGTTATTTTATTTAATTGGTTTATTTTATGAGAATTTCCGCAGTAGATTTGTTAAGTTAGCCGTTGAAGATTAATATTTATAGAATATTAATTCGGGTTAAATTAATTAAAAAAAAATGTTGGTTGTTTCAATTTTGGTATCAGAGCATCTACGGTTTTAGTTCAGTAGAATTGGATAAATTGAGACTATGTGTTTAATTGTTTATGTGCGTTTAGACAATTATTAGTCTTAAATCATCCTCTTCGGCCTTTAAAGAGATTACGCGGTAGGTAGTGATTGTTTGTGACTTCAATTTTTGAGATCTAGCTTGTAGTATGTATGTTGGAAAATGCAGAGAGTGATGGCTAGAGTTGCTAGAGATAGAGTCTTGGTTTGTATTTTTAGGAAATGCAGAGAGTGATGGCTACGGTTGCTAGCAGTAGAGGGTGTTATCGGGGACGTGTGTGTGAGTTCGCCAAGAGTGTGGTTTTGAGTACTACATATGAGCTGGTTTTAGATTCGCAGACGTTTCAGGAGGGATCCATGAGTGCTGCCAGTGTTAATGTTAGTCTGAGGACTGGTGGTCTGGAGAGGGTACGAGTGTGACTGGTAGTGTAGGAGGCCCAAGTGGGGGTACGACCGCCGATGTGACTCTGGGTCGAGATGATTGTCTCGCGGATATGTGGCTCAGTTTTTGGAGCGGTTATCGAGTATGGTGCCAGTGCAGGTTCCAGTAGCGCCACGTGTTGCAGAGGTGCAACTGAGGGCTGCACCTGCAGAGGAGGTTTCGTTATAGTTGAGGATGATGGAGCAGATGTAACGTATTCGTTTGAGTTTCTTCTCGGGTAGCACTAAATCTGAGGAGGCTTGAGTGGAGGTTGAGATTGGAGCAGATTGTCCATTCTATTTAATGTCCTGAGGGATAGCGGTTTGACAATTTATTACATGATGGTGATGTGCATCTCTGGTAGAGAGGTATTGAGGCTAGGCGGAGGAAGACAATATGGACATTGGGAGAATTCTTAGCAGAGTTTGATGCTAAGTTCTTTACTCAGGAGTTAGTAGATTGTCTTGAGGCGATATTTGTGGGCTGATTCAGGGAGACAAGTTCTTGCGGAAGTATGATGTTGAGTTTAGCAAACTCATAGACAATGCGGGTCGAGGCATGGAGGATGAGCAGGCGCTGGTAGAGAGGTTCCTGCGGGGATTTCAGCCTGTTTGAGAATGCATTGCAGAGCGTCTAAGTACGCCTCGAGGGCGGTGTTGGTTGAGTTAGCTGATGCTATTGAGGAGGATCTTAGAGATCAAGCAGCAATATATGTTGTTATTGTTGTTCTAGATGTTAAGTCGAGGAGGCAGCAGCAGTAGGTGAGTCCTAGCAAAGGCGGCAAAGCTGCACAGGGGTTGAAGAGGAAGTGGGAGGGTTCGAGTCCCGTGTTTTATTTGATTATGGAATATCAAATTGCTCTATTACTCTTGAGTGTGCCGAGAGAGCAATGCTGGAAGCTGATGGGCTTGGTCAAAGTAGCTAGAGGGGGGGTTTCTAGCTACGCTTAGTCGAGCGAACGACATAGATGTGCAGAGTGCTGGTGAGTTTATGCCAGCAGACTTGGTGAGTATTCTGTTAGAGCTCTATGATGTTATCTTGGGGTTGAATTGGCTGAAGCGGTATAGAGTCCATCTGAATTGTCATTGAGGTCTTGTGGTGTTTGAGCGTGAGGGAGAGAAGTTGGTGTATCATGGTGTGAGACCGACTTCTGAGAATTTTGTGCGCTCTGCTATTCAAGCAGAGCAGATGATTGAGCAGAGTTGGCAAACTCTGCTAAGAAGCAGCAAAAAGATTTGACGAGTACGGGGTGCCGGGTATGAAACAACCAAAATTTTTCTTTTAATTAAATAATTAATTTGAATTATTATTCTCATAAATAATAATCTTCAATGATTAATTCCACAATAACCAAACCATACAATAACCAGCGGAAAACAATAAATACTCAAACCAGATTTAACCATTAAAATTAACCAATTCTAATTCCAATAACTCAACTCAACGTTCATAGCGACCTAACACCAGGTTCTACAAACGCAATTTATACAAATAAACTAGAGATCCTAATCATCCTCTCGTCCCAGTCATGATTCCACGATCTCAAACTTTTACCTGCAACACATAGAAATAAGAGTTGCGTGAGTATTATCACAAATACTCAGTGAAATAGTCATTCCGTCTACCGGTTACATAATAAGGATAGACGAATGCCAAAACTATGCAATCAACCAACATTAACAATTTTCAAGTTACCGATACAAGAACAATTAAACGAAAACTGCACAAAGCAACAATTTCAATAGGGTGTCGATCGACACTACCACAAGGTGCCGGTCGACACCACTTTCAAGACACAAGTCAAAAACAAAACCACGATGGGTGTCGATCGACACACCTTTTAGGTGTCGATCGACACCTTGACCCAGAAACCAGGATTGAACCAAATCTTCACATGGCTCGACTCCGTTCCATCGTGGATCAATCTCAATCATAACCAATACGTTTTATAAACAAAACTTCAAAAGAAACACACAGAACGAGCGATATCTAAACAATTCCAACACAAACTATCAAACAACAATCCTAGCAATCGATATCATAACCACGATCACGCACTCACCTTATCCTTAGGGATTAGGAGACTAATCACGAGATAGTCAGCACGAATCACAACCTCCACGAGAACCAAAATCTACTGGTTATTCTTCTCTACCACCTAAGACTAACCAATAAGATTTTTCCTAAACCAAATTAGAATATTATGAAAAATGGAACCGACGCACTGACTTCAAATCAATGGAGAGGACAAACCTTACCTCCAAATAACAATCGGAAAAAATATTCAGAAATTAGACACAAAGAGATTTTTAACAACATATAAATAATTGCCTAACTTCTTCTAGAACCCCGACAAACCGGCCTCAAAGTGGTCTGATCACAGACCCGATTCTGCACAGTCATCCTTCACGAAAACAGAGATAACTCTTAGAATACAAATCCTATTAACAAACCGATTTACCTTATGACTACCTAAGAGAGAAAAGAACTTACCGACAAAATTTCACGATAATCAAAACTGGTTTGATTATCCAATCCTCTTCTCCAACACAAGGCAACAGAACTGCCTGAATCACACAAAACAACTCTCTTCCTCGAGACTCGCTCGAAACTATTTATCTCTTCTCTCAATCTAATCAACACATGATCTCTCACGTTTTTACTCCCTAAAACGTGGCCACAAAGCAGAGAAACCTTAAATATAAGAGCCCTAGGGTTAACTCCCTTAACCCGAGCCAACCATACCAAACAATTTAATTCTAACCGATCTAACCAAAAATCATTGGTGTCAATCAATACTCTCCTTGTGTCAATCGACACCTCTTTCCAATTCCCAAAAATTAGTTTGTGGATGTTACAACTCTCCCCCACTACTCTGGATTCGTCCCCGAATCCCGACAAACCGTCTATCAAAGACAAAAACCTTGACCCAAACTGATCAGCACCACTCAAGATTACCTCTCGCATCGACAAATCGTCTACCAAAAACCAACTCCTAACCCAACCCGGTCAGCAATACCCGATATCATCACTCTTGATCTTCCAGGTTCTAAACTCATCTCACTAAAGTTAACACTTTCATCCAAACCCGACCAGATTCACCTAGAAACATCCCGCCTGATTGATCGCACAACAATCAAACAAGAACATGCACAACCAAAAACACCACATCCGTCACCAGGGCCGTCTGAATCGAGATTCCAAACTCAATATCAAACCCAAGACTCAATGCCCATATACACAACCCTATCTACACTCTGGACGAACCTTGCCCTTTAGAGAAAACTATATCTCCTATTAACACTTAGGGGAATTATCAACCCTCCGAAAAGTCCTCATCTCTCAAAGTTCGATATTCCGTGACCTGGATTACCCTCACACATCTAACCATAAACCACCAGTCACTCAACAACATATTTCTGAGAACTCCGCCTCAAAATCTCTAACATGTAGTATCGTTACACCTCAACGACACATGCATGAATCCAACCAAACCGGACACCAAGCCATCTCTTAAACCAGTCAAACTATAGACCCTCACATTGACCCAACCTGGTCAAAAACAATCCGAGATAAACTCTCCTGATCTCCGAGGCCTACATCTAGTCTCATGCTTACTTACGTTTCAGACATTAATTACTCTTAACTCATTTCATACCCTGATACTCACAGGACGCATCCTATGACCTGTCAGGAAAACATACCGCTTGCACTCTCGGGACGCATCTTTTGAGCCAACAATATCTGGGGAACTCATATCCACAGCTTTTTATCCTGGGAACTCTCATCCAAAATAAGTATACAGGAGAACTCACATCTCCTCTGGAGAACTCACATCTCTGACCATAAATGAGTCATTCGGGACCGCAGCCCCTTGAGTAATCAATTCTTAAACGCCTCTAAGCACCTATTGACTAGACCTACCTCATATGGTCCAAGACATGATATTTCCTAATCTGAATATCAACAATAATAAGAACTACACATCTTATTACACACAGGAAATAAATAAGGAAACCTCCATATTATAAATCTCCAAAACATAAAATCGTGAAAACGAAACGAAAATACACAATCCAAAACAACAATAACACAAGGCTAAAGAGGAACTAGAACCACAAAGAAAGTAAGCTCAATTTGCGACCTGCTTATCCAACCACTTCCTAAACTTAAGTTTCATCTTTGCGTCTGGCTCCCAAGTCTCCTCTCCCGCACCAACATGAAACATAAAACTCTCAAAAGAGGACACTTCCTCCGACGCCGAACCCTAATTCTTCTCTTGAAATCTTCAAAGGTCCCATCGCCACCGATAATCTGGTTGAAGTTTCACTGGAATCTCAGCCAATAATTTTCCCAAAGCACGCATGTACTTCCTCAACCCCGTCACATGGATACCCTACGAAAATACCTTCATACTCAGAGGTAAATCCAACCGATATGCAACCGGTCCAAATCGTTCTCATACTGGAAACGGACCCAAAAACATCATACTCCGCAGAGTCTCCGAACTCAAACTGGTAGAACCTCACATCATAGTCATCCAAGGACACACCCAATCTCCAACTGCGGACTCTACAACCTTCCTCCTCTAATCGGCATAAATCCTCTGTCGATCCCCAAAAATCCCTCGCGTTTAGCTTTGAGACACGAATCGTCTCCGTTGTCTCGTGAACCAACTCACATCAAAAGTGCTAAACTTCCCCACTTGGGTTCAGCATACTTGCCCGAAACCCCAAAAATCCATCACAATCTATATCCCACCTCCACTCTGAGATGGTAATCCCTATATCACTCTACTCGGTAACTGATGCTTAGTCTTTACTAGCTGACTTGAATTGCACTCTGCAACTCATCAACTGATATCACGCAGACTCATACACATAAAGCTCAAGGTCTATATCCAGTCACATGCTTATACCATGATCCAACATTGATTACTCATACTCGTTCCAACACCATCACACTCTCAGAACGTCTCCTTCAAGGTAACGATATCGGTGCCACTCCACTCTCAGGACGTCTTCCTCAAGCTCTGGATATATAAGAAAAATGTTTCCTTTAGAGTAATCAATTCATATGTGTACAAACACCTCTTGACTAGAACTACCGCGATACTAACCTGACATTCCATACTCCAGAATATCATCCCTAATCCAACAGAGCACCTGGCTAACCAGCCAACACTCACGAGATCCTCTATGTACCTCCGAAACTTATTGCCAATCCCATGTTTATACGCACGTTTCTAGACATTTATTACTCTTAACTCATTCCACACCCCTCCCACTTGCAGAACGCATCCCTTGAGCTATCGATGTTACGTGCCCCACCACACTCAGGACGCATCCTTTGAGCTCTGGATACACAGGAAAACTAATCATCCCCTCGAGAGAACTATTCATCCCTCGATACTCAAAATGGAAACTAATAATCCCAAATGAGCATACAGGAGGACTAATCATCTCCTCTGAGGAACTAATCATTCCCACTGGAGAACTAATCATCTCCAAAACAAAAATGAATGAGTTATTCGGGACCGTAGCCTCTAGAGCAATAAATTCTGAAACGTCTATAAAAATCTATCAACTTGAACTACCTCGCGTAGTTCCAAACATGATATTCCCAAACCCGAAATATCATCACATCCTGACCAATCCTCAGGTCCACTCGAACAACCCAACGCATTGGGTGTTCCACTAGAGTCCCTCAAAAAATAAACAGTCATAAATTCTCATAAACTTCTATTTTCAGACTCTCCACCACTCAACACAAACTCTACACAACGACTAACCCAACCATAAAAATATATAAGAAATACTCCCAAAATGCAATAATTGTTTCAACGCCAAACAAAAATACAATGATCCAAAATAACGTAGCAAAAGGGAAATCTCTGAAATTCGAAACATAACAGAAAATCAACTTAATCAACGACCTGCTCCCTCAGGTCCTCCGCGTTCTCTGCTCTACTGCAGTCTGCGCCACCGCCTGTGCTATCCCTAGTTGCTCTACCACCGGCTGGACCACCGCCACTGTCATCTGCCGCCACTTGGGATACATAGACCTGATATGCCTCGACTCCCTGCAATGATAATACACTCACAAATCCCGAGCTTCATCCTTCTTTGGATAGCTCTCCAGCTTATGGTACATGCTCCCACCGTGACTCAATCTCGAATCATAATCCCACTTTTGTCTTTGTCCCTACGCAAGCTTACCGCCCTTGCCAGAACCAGAACCAGAACTACTTTTTTGATGTTGTCTACTCTTCTGAACCGCATGAGAAACTGTTGCTGGAACTATTACTGCTGACTAACACTCAGGTCCTCTTCAATGCATGCAACCATCTCTACTAGCTTCGCCCTTGAGGAATACTCCAACGCTCTACCGCGACTCCTCAAATCTGCCTGAAGTCCCCTCAGGAACCTTTGCACTTGCGTCTACTTATCCTACATGCCTCTATCCGCATGTACAAGTAGTCGACTGAAATCGGCATCATGCTCTCGCATAGAACGATCGCTCTGCACTAGCTCCAAGAACCTCTTCTCGAGACAATCTAGAGCCTCTTGAGGAAAGTATATAGTGTTAAACTCAGCTAAAAACTTTCCCAGGTCCACACAGCACCTAGCATCTATAACTTTCCACTATAAATGAGCAACTCCATTCATATAATGGACCGCCAACTCCCCTCGACAATCCTCTTGACATTGCACCGAACAGAAGTTGCGTTCCATACGTATACGCCACTTATCTGCTTCCACATGCCCGACACCACCCAAAAAGAAAGCAACACTAAAATGCCTCATCTGACCCATCATCTCCAGATAAGTCATACGCACCTCAGTCACCGCAGACCTTATCTACACCTTTGCTACTGGAGGCACCACAGGAGCCTGAACAGGAACCGCCACTGGAAAACGCTCCATCAACTGTGCCAGAATACTTTCCATACAATCTAAACGATCCTGAGCTGGAGCAGCACCCACTCTTGGGCCCACTCCACCACCAGCTAATTCGCCAACCCTCCCGACACCCATAGTACCCACACTGGCACTCACACTGGTCTCACTCACCGATCCAACAAGATGCATAGGAGTTTCTTACACCTGCGTAGCACTCACAGCCACGCTACAGGACGACTCAATCACTGGCCCACGACCATGTCCTCTGCCTCTAAGGCCACGACCTCTGGCTCTACCTCGACCACTCGAAACTCTAGCCAACTCACATTGCACTTCCCAAAAGTACATTCTAAGATAATAGAATTCACAGGATAAAGGCCAAACAAAACACATACCGTGGAATCTCTTTGAAGTCTCGGAGAGGATGATTTAAGACTCTACAACTCACATAATTAACTAACTAGACATAGTCAATTCAATCAACAACCTCAAATCAACCACTCAAACTACTGCCCTAAAACCGTAAGGGCTCTGATACCAAAATGAAACAACCAACTTTTTTTTTAATTAAATAATTAATCCAAATTATTATTCTCATAAATAATAATCCTCAACGATTAATTCCACAATAATCAAACCAGACAATAACCAGGGGAAAACAATAAATACACAAACTAGATTTAACCATTAAAATTAACCAATTCTAATTCCAATAACTCAACTCAGCATTCATAGCGACCTAACACCAGGTTCTACAAACGCAATTTAAACAAATAAGCTAGAGATTCTAATCATCCTCTCATCCTAGCCATGATTCCACGATCTCAAACTTTTACCTGCAACACATGGAAATAGAATTGCCTGAATCACACAAAACAACTCTCTTCCTCGAGACTCTCTCGAAACTCTTTCTCTCTTCTCTCAATCTGATTAACACATGATCTCTCACGTTTTTACTCCCTAAGATACGGCCATGAAACTGAGAAACCTTAAATATAAGAGCCCTAGGGTTAACTCCCTTAACCTGAATCGGCCAAACCAAACAATTTAATTCAAACCAGTCTAACCAAAATTCATTGGTGTCGATCAATACTCTCCTTGTTTCGATCAACACCCCTTTCCAATTTCCAAAAATTAGTTTGCGGATGTTACATGGTACTTCACTGTTGGGAGCACCGGTGTTGTTTATGAAGAATAAGTATCTTCTTCCGCGAATCGATGAGTTGTTCGATCAACTAAGGGGTGATACTTGGTTCTCCAAGATATATGTAGTGTCGGGATACCACCAGATTCCGATTGATGAGGTAGACGTTTGTAAGGCCGCTTTAGGACGAGATACAACCACTTTGAGTTTGTAATGATGCCGTTTGGGTTGACGAATGCATCAGCTGCGTGTATGCATTTGATGAACGGCATGTTCAAGGAAGGATGTTTGTGTTACCATCTTCATCGATGATATTGTGGTGTATTCAAGGAGTCTCGAGGAGCACGAGGTGCATCTGAGGTTGGTTATAGAGAAGCTTCGGGAGCAGAAGATATTTGCCAAGCTGAGTAAGTATAGCTTCTGGCAGCGAGATAAGTGATTCTCGGCCATATTATATCTGCATGGGGAGTATCGGTGAATCTGGCAAAGATAGAGTAACGCAACCGAGATCAGGAAATTTCTTGGTTTGGCACGTTATTACAAGAGGTTCGTCAAGGGTTTACGAGTATGGAGCAGTCTATAACGAAGTGGACCGGGAAGGATGCCCTGTTTGTATGGTCGCAAGAGTGTGAGGATAAATTTACAAAGCTGTAGGGGATGCTGAGAAGTACACCGTGGTGGCGTTGTATGAGCGGGGAATTCTTTGTCGGTGTATTCTGAGGCTTCAGAAGTTGGTTTGGACCACTTGAGGCAGCCCTAATCGTTGATGTTTGTGGGCGTTTAATATTTATTGCTCTTGGGGTTTCAGTCTTGAATAATTCATTTATTTTTGGAGATTGTGATCTCTTGTATACCTTTGGAAATTGGGGTCTCCTATATACTGCTCGGGATTGTGGTCACAGTATGAGCGTTGGGATTGTGGTCCATGTATTTTGCTTGCTCAAAGGATATGTTCCTGCGAGTGCGAGGAGTGTGGAAATGAGTTAAGAGTAATAAATATTTGTAACGTGCGCATGAGAGAATGTTGAGAGGGTTGGCTGTGTTGGCCAGGTGTTCAGTCGGAATAGAGAGCAAAATCTAAAGTATGGATGGCTGGTTAGTATCATGAAAGGTAGTTCCAGTCAACATGTGCGTGTACATGTATGAATTGATTACTCTAAAGAAAGCATTTTCCTATAAGCTAGAGCTTGAGAGAGATATCTTGAGAGTGGAGTGGCACCAGCATCGTCAGCTTGAGGGAGACGTCTTGAGAGTGTGACGACGTCGGTATGAGTAAGAGCAGTCAATGTTTGATCATGGCATAAGCATGTGACTGGACATAGATTTCAAGGATTGGGTGTATGTTTCCGAGTGGGTTGATGTAAAGTTGCCTGTTTCAGCGTGGAAGTAGGTTATGAATGGCAATAAAGTTTGAAGTAGGTCGGTAGAGTAGCGGTTTTGGCTAGGGAGTAGGTGAAGTTTGTGTTGTTGTTTAGAGTGCAAACAAGTTAGGTGTTAGTCAGGGATCCTAGGTGTTTGTTTGAGTCTTAGTAAGGACAATTTAGAATTTAGAGGATCTGCTGACGATGTGTGTGCTGGATTGGGGTGGTCACTAGGTTGATCATTTGTGGCTGGCTGAGTTTGCGTATAACAACAGCTTTCAGGCGAGTATCGGGATGGCTCCTTATGAGGCATTTTATGGGAGGTTGTGTAGGACACCTCTATGTTAGACCCAAATGGGGGAGATGAGCATATTTAGTGCAAGTTTTGTTCAAGAGACGACGGAGAAGATCCATGTCTGGAAGCTGAATATGAAAGAAGCTCAGGATCGTTGAAAGAATTATGCTGACAAGAGGAGAAATGAGCTTGAGTTTGAGGTTGGAGATCGCGTGTATCTCAAGATGGCCATATTGCGGGGTCCCAACAGATCAATTTTAGAGAATAAGCCGAGTCTGAGGTTTGTGGGTCTGTTTCTTGTAGTGGAGCGAGTTAGACCGGTGGCATACCGATTAGAGTTACCTCTGATCATTAAGGCATTTCATTAGGTTTTCTATGTGTCGATGTTGTGAAAGTGTATGCATGAGTCGGAGGAGTTAGTGGCTAAGATTCCAGAGGATCTTCACCTTGATTTTACAGTAGCGGCGAGGCCTTTGAGGATTCTTGAGAGGAGAGACAAGGTTCTGCACCGGAAGAATATACCATTGTTGAGAGTCATGTGGGACTGTAGCGGTACAGAGAAGGAGACTTGGGAGCCTGAGGCAAAGACGAAGTTGAATTTCAGGAAGTGGTTCTACAAGCAGGTCGCAGTTTGAACCTACTTTTATCTTTGTGGTTCCAATTTGTGGTGTTAGCATGTTGCTATTGTCGTTTTTGCTTCATGTATTTTTTGTTTCGTTGTAACGATATACATATTTGGAGATTTATAAGATAGAGTTCCTTATTTGTTTTTCCTCTGTTTTATAAGATGTCTGTTTCTTATAAGCATTTGTGGTGTTGTTGACCAGTGTAGGTCGTGTTATTGATGATATTCTGGGCCAAGAATATCGATTTTAGACCACGTAAGGTGGTTCTAGTCATATCTGTTTATAGGCGTTTTAGAATTTATTACTTTAGGGGTAGTAGCGTTCCCGAGTAACTCATAACATTTGTAGAGATAGTTTCTCCAACAGATTTGTCTAGGACAAGTGGGTCTCAGTATAGATATCGAGGGAGAGTAGTTCTCTCGAGGGTATACTTACTTGTGACGAGTGGGTCTCAGTATTGTATGGTGGGAAGCAGACTTATCTCGGACAAGTGGGTCTCAATATAAGTATTGATGGTATACTTACATGTGACAAATGGGTCTCAGTATAAGTATCAAGTGTATACTTATCTGGAACAAGTGGGTTTCAGTATAAGTATTGAGGGATGTTTACTTAACTGTGATAAGTGGGTTTCAGTATAAGTATCAAGGAAGAGTGGTTCTCTCGAGGGGTTAGTATTTCCCCTGTATTTCCAGAGGAGATTGTGGTTCTCCGGCAGACTTATGTGGGACAAGTGGGTCTCATTATAAGTCTAGAGGGAAAAGTAGTTCCATGTATACCATGAGGGGTATAGTGCACTGGTTGTTTAAAGGATGCGTCCTGAGAAGAAGGTGGTGTAGTAATGAGTTAATAGTAATGAATGTTTGAAAACGTGTGTATAAGCATCGGATTAGATGCGAGTCTCTAAGATCAAGTGAAGATCTCTAGTGGTATTGACCAAGTGGGGTCAGGTCTTAGTTTCTTGGTAGATGGTTTGTCAGGATTCAAGGTCGCATCCAAATTAGTGGGGGAGAATTGTAACATCCCGAAACCAAATTGGGTAATTTGGTAAGGGGTGTCGATCGACACCAATGTTTTGGGTCAGTTTTGGTTTAAATCAAATCGCTCGGTTTTGTGCGGTTTAAGGATTAAACCCTAGGGATTGTATATAAGGATTTGCATAGCCTTATGTCCGCGCTTTGGGATCAGAAAACGTGAGAAAAATTAAGGATTGACATAGAAAAGATGGATTTTGTGTGTTCTTGAGAAAGAGAGTTGATTGGGAGATTAAGGCAGTTATGTTGCCTTGTGTTGAAGAAGAGGATCGAATAATCAAATCAGTTCCAATCATCGTGAAATTTTATGGGTAAGTTCACTTTTCCCTTAACTAGACGTGAGGCAAATCGCTTTGTCAATTGGTTTTGTATGCTAAGAGATATTTTTGTTTTCGTGAGTGAGATCTGTGCAGAATCGGGTCTGTAATCAGACCACTTTGAGGGCGTTTTGCCGGAGTTCTATAGATATTTTGGCCACAACTTATATACAGTTGGAAAGTCCTTTGTGTCCGAATATTTTTTCCGATCGTTATTTGAGGGTTTAGTCTATCCTCAGCATTGTTTTGAAGTCAGCACGTCGGTTCTATTTTTCAGAATATCCTAATTTGGTTTAGGCAAAACCTTGTATTGAGTTTTAGGGATAGAGAAGGTAACCAGTGGCTTTTGGTCTCGTTGTGGCTGTGATTAGTGATGCTTGTGATTAATCTCCTAATCCCTAAGGCTAAGGTGAGTTGTGACCACGGTTTCTAGGCTACGATGGTTTATTTGGTGATTTTGAGATGATTTCGTGAATAAGTTTTGTGTGGAATCGTTTGTTATACTTGATGTGTATTCGTGGTATGTTTATGTTGATCATTTTGCAGGATTGTGACTCATGTTGCCTAGAATCGGTCTGAGAGAAGAGAAGATCAATTCTGGTGCAACACCGAAGCGTGTCGATCAACACTAGGAGGGTGTCGAGCGACACGAGCACTTAAGTCGTGTCGATCGACACCTTGTTGGTGTCACACGAAACGATCTGCAATGTTGTGGGAATGTGTTTAATAATACATTGTTGAGTAATTGTATTGTTATGTGTGGTTTGTGTATTGGTTATGTGATATTGGTTGTTACCTTAGCCAGTCTGTTACGCAAGTAGGTGGTATAACCAACTCACTAAGTATTTATGAAATACTTAAGCAACTTTTTTCCCATGTGTTGCACGTAAAGGTAAAATGTGAACTTACTATCAGGATATTTATGAATGCAATTCTAGAACTCGAAACTAATATAAAATAACTCAACTGTCATTGAAAATATTATCTATGTCTAGATCATAGAAAGCCAACTGTCGTTGCGAATTCAGATTAATTTAAACAAGCATTAAATTCAGGTTTGATTTGTTCACAAAGATCCAAAGCCAACTGTCATTGTGAATCAAATCTTTGTTCACCTATGATTTTGTTCAAGTAATCTAATAATGTTGTCGCATATATTAAACAACCTAATATATCTAATCTAAGGTGATTTATCTTAAATCATAATTAATGCAATCAAGGTGAAGAAGTAGATATGATGCATTCCCAATAGTAAATAAATCCTAACAACTTTTCATCATCCTTTGAAAATCCTAAAACCTAACTAGGAAACTACTCAGACATGGTGATTAATACAAACATGATTCCTGAATAATACTTTATTGAAAAGATAGAGAATTGATACACAAATCGAAACCGGTTTGGAAATGAGAAACTATATCCGATTAATCTCTTGCTAAAATCTCTTAGTAAAAATAAAGCGTAGCTTAAATAATGGCTTAAGAAAACTATATATATATAGTACCAAAAATGTTATGGGGCAAAACTGCAAACATCAGGAACTTCTGGCGCAAACCGGAAATCTTCCAAATCTCCTTGAATGAAAGTGAGGCACGGCTCAGAAGCGATGCGTCTGAGTAACCTTCCATCTTTGATACAAAAATGGGCGCTTTTAGTTCTCAGCTTCCTAGCTTGTGTACATTCAGGTAGCAGATCCTGGATATCTTCTGACTTTATTTGATCGTTGCTATTCCGTTGGGAGTGGGGAATTTAATGCATTTGTGATATGTCAAAGGTATGGCTTTCATGACATATATCCATGGCTGCTCAAGTACTGTGTTAAATGGAGCTAGACGATATACTACATTGAAGTCCACAAATTGTGGACTCCTTCAGCTACCATCGGGAGTCGGACCATTCCCATAGAGTATGTCGTTTTTCTTGCAAAACCAGTTAGCGATGTGCCTTAGCCTTGCAAGTCTGAGTCCTTTAGACCCATCTTCTTATAAGCACCGTAGAATAGCAGGTCAATTGAGCTGCCAGTGTCTATCATTACTCTCAAAACAAGGTAGCCACATATCTCGAGCTGGATTACTAGAGGATTAATATTTATAGAATATTAATTCTGGTTAAATTAAAGAAAAAATGTTGGTTGTTTCAACCCGACCGTCCCTCCCATGGGCCCCCATCCACTCTTAGGCTCGTGGGCTTACCATATCTGACGGTCGGTGCGTTAGTCCGAGAAGCTCGGAAGTCGTGTTTACTGACCCTGCAAATCACCATGCAATTTTTTTCTCGTGCTTTGACCTCTCTCACACGATACTAAAAATCACTTCCTAGTAGGTCACCCATCCTGAAACTACTCCAACTTATGCACGCTTAACTCTAGAGTTCTCTCAAGACCTGTGACCGAAAAGATAAGTGCACTTTTGAGATATAGATAATCAAATCAATTCTTTTAATTCTCTCCGCATATACCGCATATATCACATATGCCCTGAAACTGGGTGTCATAATCATCTTCACTTACAGATTGCAATGTCTTCGTTTCCTATATTAAGATCGAGATACTGCAGCTCGCGCGGCCAATCGGGCTGGTCGCCAGGAACTTGCTAAAAAGTTTGAAGAGATCCTCCTTTTCATTAGCAAAAAGTTCTGGAAGAAGGATGTAGATGTCAAGGCCAAAATCAATCTTCTGGAACTTTTAGCCAACATCCAACTTCTCGAATCTTTTACTAAAAAGGAGTTCACAATTGAGGAAGAGCATGAAAGGCTTTTGGCCGAGCAGCCAGCGGCGGAGGATGTCTTTCGTCTGGTCATGGTCTCAAACTTTAATGTCGGGAAGCGAAACCTTCCCCATATTTTGGAGGATTTTGTGATGGCCCCTATGGAAGTAGATCAAGCTACTCAAGATCCGGCTAAGGTTAATCAACATGGTACAAACCAACTAATTAACATGGATGTTCATGAAGGTGACGAGGTGGTTGAGGATGGTGCAGCGTAATTGTCTCCCAACTTTCTTCTCTGAATAATATTTTCTTAAGTATTGCCCAAGTAGGCTTTTGTTTCCTTTTGCTTTAAACTCTTGGTACCTGGGAAGGCTTATATCCGTTGCTCCTCTTCGTGGAAACTCACATGGTATGAATGCTTTGCCTCAATGGATTTTTATCCATTTTTATTTGGTGAATCTTTTTATTTGATTCATGCTTTTGGTGTTTTCACTTATCTGATTTGAATGATTGTGGTGAACGTCCTGTTTGGTAAAGTAAATCGCACAAGTCTGGACTTGTTGTTGCGATGTGAGTTTTTGGTCGGCCGATGTTTAATCATAATGAAGTTTAGGGCTCAGTTTTTTGTG
The DNA here is from genome assembly GCA_963576765.1 of Draba incana. Classification (NCBI taxonomy): domain Eukaryota; kingdom Viridiplantae; phylum Streptophyta; class Magnoliopsida; order Brassicales; family Brassicaceae; genus Draba; species Draba incana. The sequence continues at coordinate 16,812,239 of OY755209.1, read as the reverse complement.
CCTTAATTCTTGGGTGATCGTTTTGTTGGATCGACATTGATTATACTGATGTTAGTTTTACCTTTTTGTGCCTAAGTTCTTGGGTGATTGTTTTGTTTGATCGACATAGATTGTACTGATGTTAGTTTTACCTTAGGATGTTTCGGATCAGGGCTTGTTGGCCGAAGTGGTATATAATCGTTCTTGATTAATGACTTTGTAAGAGTTGAGATTACATCCAACCTGAGTAGGTGGGGGTGTTTGTTTGGTGTGGCAGCGCATGAAGGGTGAGCTGCCTACGTACGGTAAAGGGATCAAGCCATATTGTAGTTTGATTATTATATAGGGATTTAGTGATGGAAGAGCTTTAGGTCGTTGCTCTTCCTTGGTTTCTTCACTACTTTTACATTCAGGATGTTGGTGAGCTTGTAGATGCGGGGTTGCATTACAGCAGCAATGCGGTAGGGACCTTTCCAGAGGGTCCCTAAAGCTCCGACGCTTGCCTTGCACAGGACTAGGCTGCCGACTCTAAAGTTGCAAGATTATTGTTCTGGCCGATACTGTCGAGCTGCTGCTTGCTGGTAGTTTTAGCTTCTGATTCGAGCTAGCTGGCGGCATGTCTCTATAAGGTCACTGGCGTCTTGGAGTTAATTCTCGCTCAGATCTTCGGTGCGGGGTGATATGCTCGAATTTCCCTAGAGCTACTCTCTTAAATTAAGAGATCGCGTGCAATACTTAGGGTATCGAATCCATATATAATCAAACTAACACAATAGATTTTAATGTTCAAATTATGCTAAGCAATAATGATGTAAATAAAAAAATTGCAAAAACATTAAATTAATATGGTGAATATGCTTTAAAATTCAATAAGAGATAAACGCTAGACCTTAGGAAATTCGTTGGAATGACTAGAAATTGAAGATTAAACTTACTATCAGGATATTTATGAAGTGCAATTCTAGAACTCGAAACTAATGTAAAATAACTCAACTGTCATTGAAAATATTATCTATGTCTAGATCATAGAAAGCCAATTGTCGTTGCGAATTCAGATTAATTTAAACAAGCATTAAATTCAGGTTTGATTTGTTCACAAATATCCAAAGCCAACTGTCATTGTGAATCGAATCTTTGCTCACCTATGATTTTGTTCAAGTAATCTAATAATGCTGTCGCATCTATTAAACAACCTAATATATCTAATCTAAGGTGATTTATCTTAAATCATAATTAATGCAATCAAGGTGAAGAAGTAGATATGATGCATTCCCAATAGTAAATAAATCCTAACAACTTTTCATCATCCTTTGAAAATCCTAAAACCTAACTAGGAAACTACTCAGACATGGTGATTAATACAAACATGATTTCTGAATAATACTTTATTGAAAAGATAGAGAATTGATACACAAATCGAAACTGGTTTGGAAATGAGAAACTATATCCGATTAATCTCTTGCTAAAATCTCTTAGTAAAAATAAAGCGTAGCTTAAATAATGGCTTAAGAAAACTATATATATAGAGTACCAAAAATGTTATGGAGCAAAACTGCAAACATCAAGAACTTCTGGCGCAAACCGGAAATCTTCCAAATCTGATATTTTGGTTAAAGTTTTGGTCGTGTCGAGCGACAAGGTAAGTGTGTCGCTCGACAGTCCTGATTTCTTCATGTCGATCGATAGAGGCATATACGTCGATCGACAGATTTGCTAAATTTCAACTCCGAGCTTGGGTCTTTGACTGCTCATTTCACAATGCTCCAAAATACTCCAATAAACACCAGTAATCCTCCAAATGTCCAAGTACCTAATAAAAACCATAAATACTCCAAAAACACCAAAAAGTGTCAATAAAATAGACTTATATCATGGCTAAAAACCATGATATATCAAGGGGACCGGTTGCCCCCCGGAGGTTTGGTATCATTGCGTTAACTAATACCAATGTTCTAGTCTGTATGTCAGTGGGAAAGGTGTTTTTGCCATGCTTTTCTCAGCTGTTGTGTGTGAGGCCCATAATAGTCCTTGTAGTTTATCACTCCATCTGTCTCTCTTAACTGTTAAGCATTTCTCTAGGCTTTCGATCAAAGACCTTGATTTTGTCGAGCTGGTTTTTTTGTGGTGGAGAAGGTGAGCCGGATATGCCATTTGTGAAAGAATTTTCCTAAGTGCTGCCCAAGTATAGTGGGTACCGCTGTCAGTTACGATTTCGTGCAATTGTCCATGTCGGTAGATTATGTTTTTCCATACGAATTTCTTGATTTGTTTTGGACATATTTGTTGGTAGGCTGAGACTTCCATCCATTTGGTGAAGTGTTCGGTCAAAACTAGTACATATTCAATCCTTTTAGAACCTGAATGAGTGAGGGGTCCAATTATGTCCATTGACAACTTCATGAATGGGTATGGGGTTGAGATCGACGACAGCAGCTCCAATGAATGTTGGATGATTGAGGGGTTCTACTTGCATTTCGCACATTTAGTTGTGAACTCAGCGCAATCATCCAGCATAGTGGGCCAGAAGGTGCCTTCTTTTTTTTTTAGAAATGCGAGGGTTTTCCCTCCTGAATGACTTTCACATGATCTATTGTGAACTCTAGTCATAGTTTTGATGATTTCATCTCCTTGAATGCAAGTGAGGCACGACTCAGAAGCGATGCGTCTGAGTAACCTTCCATCTTTGATACAAAAATGGGCGCTTTTAGTTCTCAGCTTCCTAGCTTGTGTACATTCAGGTAGCAGTTCCTGGATATCTTCTGACTTTATTTGATCATTGATATTCCGTTGGGAGTGGGGAATTTAATGCATTTGTGATATGTCAAAGGTATGGCTTTCATGACGTATATCCATGGCTGCCCAAGTACTGTGTTAAATGGAGCTAGACAATATACTACAATGAAGTCCACAAATTGTGGACTCCTTCAGCTACCATCGGGAGTCGGAACATTCCCATAGAGTAGGTCGTTTTTCCTGCAAAACAAGTTAGCGGTATGCTTTAGCCTTGCAAGTCTGTGTCCTTTAGACCCATCTTCTTATAAGCATCGTAGAATAGCAGGTCAATTGAGCTGCCAGTGTCTATCATTACTCTCAAAACAAGGTAGCCACATATCTCGAGCTGGATTACTAGAGGATTAATATTTATAGAATATTAATTCAGGTTAAATTAAAAAAAAATGTTGGTGTGCTCATTCTACCGGAGCTTGTTGTGTCCTGTTCAACGGGGGAGGAGGTGGTAAAGATCCTTTATTCCCTCGTGTGGAGGTGTTTTGTGAGCTTGGACCATCTAAATAGGCAGTCCATGAGTTCATCATAATGTTAGGGTTGAATGACGAGTTTCATGTGACGTTTACGGGGGTCACGTGGATCCCTAAAAATTCTAGTTGCCGCCTCGGTGTTGTGCTCCTTGAGGGAGTCACTTCTTCATTGGGTGTCCGACTAGGTGGGAGCCCCTGAGTGATTGATTAGGACATTTCATGGAGGTGAGCCATGAATATCCTTTCTTGGCGGTCAAGACAGGCTACCACTGTTCGGACATCAAACCCTAGTATTTCGTTCTCTACTAGAGTCGAAAGCATTCGGCGCATCTCCGATAAGTCATCTTGGGAGCTTTCCCTTTGTCCCGTAGGGAGCGGTGGGAGTCCTTCTGTCAAGGTGCTGGCGATGCTAGCTGAAGTTGTTCCACCTGCGGTTGAGTTACGTAGCCATACGCTTCGTGGCACCAGGGGCGCATGCACGATGGTAGTGGTTATTGCGGATCCGGTCTGAGCGTTTAGATCCGCCGTATATGTGTTAACGTAAGAGTTATCAACCGGGAGCACTTGGTTCTGGTTTGATCCAGGCTGGTCGTTGACCGGTGCCTGGCTCTGGTTGGATTCAGGCTGATTGTTAGTCAAGACCTCATATACATCTCGTGTTTCTAGATCAATGATCTGCGGGTTGTTGATCTTGACTGACTCTTGAGCGTTGGTGGTATCCATTCCCGTTGCGGGAGGTTTGAGGTTAAACTTCTGTGTATGACAATTGTATTTCTTCCCCTTAGTCGGCGCCAAATGTGAAAGCTAGATTCCGCACTAAGAATTTATATGTGAATTCGGGAAAGAAACATTAGTCCTAAGAAATGTCGATAAATCTAACTAGAATCGAGACCAAGATAACAGAAAATAGATTTATATTGATATTTGATAAAGTATACAAAGAGCTTTAGCTAGAACAAGTATGATGAGCTAAAGTGTTGTTGAGTGTAACACGTAAGAAGAAAAAGTTAGCCGTTTCGGCTCTAAAGCTAGTTATTTATACTCTTTTGAGTTGAACTGTTCAGCTCCGCGAATCTCTCCTCGTCGCCAGAGATCTCGGGCACGTTCAGTACACCTTCCGGAAACGCCGAGATCTCTTCATAAACCATTGAGTGGCGCTGACTTGGTGCTGACTTGGTTTATCCCTGCTGAATTGCTCGCTCAAAGAATCTTCACCTCCGGCGATTAATAGATCGATTATTTGGGCCCAGCAGACCGAATGATCTGCTGGCCTTTCTCTAAGTGTTAGCGCAGTTCTGGGCCTGAGGCCCAATGTGAGGCCTAATATGATTATGTTTTAAGCTTATTGGCCGGAGTTCTAATTGTGAAATCCAGCTCCAACCGATAATAACAATAAAGTTAGGTTTTAGTGTTTTTTTTTTGTTTGAGAGAAAACTAAAAAATCGGTCCAATGCTATGACGCCACATGTCCTCTTGATACAGTATCAAAAGCTTCTTGTTGGTGAGAAGTATTAGTAAAAGTGATCCAATTGTTATTATTTTTAATTTTTTTAATTTTCTTTTAGTTACAAGATACTGCTTGAGTATCAGAGATAAACATGGTTTAAGTGTCGAAATAATACAAGTTACAACTTGTACGAGAAAGATCAACAAAAGCTATGTTGTCTAAACTGAAAACACAAAAGAGAAAGTGATTAGGAACAAAAACTAATATTAAATAACAATAGTCAAGTCAAATCAGAAAGAGAGCGATAGGGTTTCCGTAAAAGGAAGAGTGGGAACTGCAAATTGTGAGTTAATGAGTAGAGAGAACTCTCTACGTGTGATGTGAACTGTGATGCTTCTTAGCTTTGTGTGTTTCTATTAAACTCAAATGGGTTTGGTGGACTTTCCTTTTGGCTTTTCTATTTCAAATTATATAGTTTCTTCTTTTTCTTTAATGGGGGAAATATCTCCCAAGGAAATTTACAATTGATGCACTCCAGTTTTATGAAGATTTAGATATCAGTGCTGCACTTACACAGAAATATTTTTTGTCATAGATTATACATTTATATTGTACGTATAGAGCGATCAAACGACATGTAAATGTACTCATGATCATGTTTTCCACGCTCAAATTACTCATGGCCCTTACTTACGAATTAAGTATTATGTTTATAATTTTATATATACACATAAGTTGAACCAATAGGGTCGCCGCCGAAGAGAAAAATAAAATACTATAATGATCAATAACTTATGTGACAGATTACATCAAACATTTCCACAGTCTGCATTTTGAACTCTGATCGAAAAGTTCTTAATGATTCTGCCAAAAACATTAATTCTATAAAAGCCACGTCCCTTCATAACCGGTAGCTAATTAACTAATTATCATTAGATATCAAATCAACTAAGAGCCATGCTAATTCGGTACTAGCAAATCTAGTAAACGACAAGAAAAAGAGGCCACGCCCAGACATATATATATAACTATGATAATACATATACTAGTTTGTTTTTTATTTTCGAGAAAAACATATATATTAAGTTTGAAGTACTGGATGCATGAATAATGGGTGGTATTAAATAGATAGATAGCTAGAGGGTAAAGGCAAGCTTTAATTAAAGAGAGGGAGTTATGAAGTTATACGAGCATGGAAACCTGACTAACCCCTAATTTCTTCTTAGCTTTCTTCCCTTTTTTTGGCAATCGTCCCATCTCTCACAGTCATAGTCCCCAACCTTTTTTTCAGTCACCTTTTTAGGATGCAGACAGATATACCCTATCATAATTTTCTAGTCCACACTTACCCTATTATAACATAAAACTAATCTTCAAATTTCGACTTCTAATTAAATATCTGTGGTATAGGATTGTTTCAGGCCAATATATGGAAGAATTCTCATGTGCATAACAATGCTAATGATGAATATATATATATATATATATATATATATATATATATATATATATATAAACTAGAGAATATTATGTTTATCGTGCATAGTTAAATTTATTTAGATAACAAAGTGAAAATATTGGGTTCGTGTAAACGATCTCGGTCTCTTTCAAATAAGTGGAGTTTAAGATTTGAAGGCAAAACAATAGGAAAAACTTAGAAAAAGATCAAGAATGTTTCCAATGAAGTATATTACTCAAGAGATTTGCGGATCCCTTAAATGAGGTACATATCTTCCTGCAAAGACTGATGCCAACCCCAGGAGCGCGTGCAATGCTGTATCGACTCGAGAAAACGACTATTTCGATGGATTTGAAAAAAAATTCGGGTCTGCAGAAACAGTGTCGATCGACACTTCAGCTGAGCATCGATCGACACTTGAACCAAATCGCGAATCAGGAAATACAGAGCTGGTGTCAATCGACACCACCTCTGGTGTCGCTCGACACCAAGTAAAATCGTGTTCGGATCGACAGGAACTTCAGTCGCTCGACGCGACAATTTCCCAAGTGTCGATCGACACTGAGGTAGTGTCGCTCGACACTGCCTCCAGGTATGAATTCTCACTTGATTTTTCGATCGTTTCGTTTTCCTATTTATTTCTTTTCACCAATCGTAGGCTTAATAACACTTGGGACAGTGTTGTTTAAGTCTGGGGGAGGTAGTTGCTGATGTTGTGTTTTGTTTTGGTGTTTTTGAGTCGAATTTTAAAATTTTCGGGTCGAAACTCCCATTTCCAACTTGCTTTGAACAGCACTCAAGGACCATTACAGTGCAAGTTAATTGGTTTTACAAGGTGGGTAACTGAAAGTAGAGTGGTTTGACGAAGCGAGTTTGGATTTCTGGAGAACGCCAGAAAAGATGTCAAAGACCCCGCCCTTAATGAACTCTAATCTCTTGTCTTGGGCGTTGGAAATCGCAAGACTTGATTCAGCTTCCAAACACTTGAAAGCGAGGACGGACCGCTCTTGAAACTTCTTCCCAAATGACGAATGCAACTGTCCTAGATCAAAAAGAAAAAGCCTCATGACCCTGTCTCCCACGATAGAACAATAGTAGTGAGAGCTGATCTAGTGATTGTAGAGATGCCAAGGATCTAATAAAAAAGTCTATAGAAAAGTGTAGTTCAAGCAGAAAAGTGCAAGTCCGAAAATCAGAAAAATCCTGAAACAAAAAGTTCAAAAATGGGCAATGCATCTCTATGATATCCTTAATTGGATAATGTTTCAGAGGGAAGAGAGAGGGTGAAACGCAGGAAAGTGTTCAAGGAAGTGAAAGAATCTAGAAGTTCCAGCGATCGATATTCCCTCGATGAGACAACACCTAATTAAACTAAAGGGGTTTGTGACTGAAAGTCTTAGATTCTCTAAGGGGTTTGGATTCAATCTGGAGGACTGCTATACTTTTAGAGAAACATCGAAGTATCATCGGATTAGCTTTGCAAAGGTTTGTGGTTCCTAAAGGAGTGATAACACTGTTTTGCTTAGGGACAAGCAAAAAGCTAAGTCTGGGGGAGTTGATATATCATGGTTTTTACCCAGTTTAAGCCATGATATAAGTCCTATATCTAGAGTCTTTTGGTGTTTTCCAGTTGTTTTTAGAGTCTTTATAGGTACATGGACGATTGGAGCAGAAAAGATGTTTACTGCAGCTTTTGGAGCTTTGCGAAAGGAAGTGCCGAGAAGATGAAGTCGGATTGGAAATCCAGAGTTGGTGTCGATCGACACCACCTATGGGTGTCGATCGACACCCTGTTCAATCAAAGAAAAAGCCCAAATCCGAAGAAGTCCGTTCGAAGCCCAAAAGACCCAGATGTTTACTTTTATGTTCAGGCCGACTTTGTACCCCTATATATGTGTTTTTACAGCCATTGTTTAGGCTTATACTTTACTCTATTGAATCCTTAGAGATATCTTTTAATAAAAACATGTTTTCATCATTCGATATTTCTGAGTAGTTTTCTTAGTTAGGTTTAGGGATTTCAAAGGTGTTTGATGAATTGCTAGATTTGATTTCTTATTAGGATAATATCATTAGAATGTTCTTCATCTTGACTTGTGTTTATCGCTGATTTTAGCCTCGCGAACTAAAATCTGATCTAGGGTTAATTAATAAAAACAACAGTTTTATTGATTTGCTTGAACTAGTCTTTGATGAGCAAAATTCCTTTTCGCAAAGAAATTTGGTCTAGGGTTTTGTGAACAATTGAACCTTAAATTAATGCTTGTTTAGATTCATAGGAAAATTTGGTTTTCTAGGATTTATTCATAGATAATATTCGCTGCGAAAGCTGGTTTGTTTTACTTTTGTGTTCATGTTCAAGAACTGTGCTTTAATATTCCTATCAATTGATTTATCTGCAATTCTGATTCACTGGAGATTTCCATGTGCCTAGCACTTTTCTTTATTGAATTTACAACCGTTTTAAATTGCTTTGTCTACTTATTTTTGCATTCTTCTCACCTTGCCTAGTTTAATTCGAACTTATTAATCTATTGTATTTATCTGATTCCCTGAGGATTCGATCCCTAAATACTGCATCTGATCTCTTAATTTGAGAGAGTAGGTCTAAAGTAAATTTGACCATATCATCGAGCGACACCACAGGGTGTGTCAATCGACACGAAGGAAATGTGGGTGTCGATCGACACAGGTTTGGTGTCGCTCGACACGCCTGTCTGCAGAACCGGGTTAATTAAAGCTTTAATCACGATTCAAGGCTTGTTTTGGCGTATATAACGCCTAGGGTTGCGTGAAACCCTGGAGCCGTCGTGATAATCCTTTTAGCAGAGAAAAATCGCTCGTGTGAGAATCGAGAGAATTTCGAGTGTTTTCCCGATAGTTTTCGATCCATTCGTCGTGTTTTATTCACATTTGTGGTTCGTGGTTGTTGTTGGTGTTCGGGTAACTCTTCCTCTCTCTCTCGGTGTGTTTCCAGTGAAGGGAATCCACTGTTCGTCGCTGTTCATCACTGTTCATCCTCGTTCTTCGTCGTTTCGTCGTTTTCGTCAAAAAAACCGAGGTGGGTGCTCGACCGTAGACTCGAAATGACTAGGGAATTAATAATAGATTGATTTAGAGAATTGCGTAATGATTTCGTGGCTGTTTTGTGGGTGAATTGTGAATTGAATCGGGTATTTTGATGATTGATTCGTTGATTGTGCGATTTTCGTAATCTGGTCTGTTTCTATAAGGGGAGTGTCGAGCGACACCTTTTGGTGTATCGCTCGACACGACTGATAAACAAGCGTCGATCGACACCTTGCGATGTGTCGATCGACACCAGTTAATTTGTAGCGTCGATCGACACCGTGCGACGTGTCGATTGACACCCATGTAATTATTGTGTTAGTCTTGTAAATCGTGTGTTATTGATATTCTAGTCTTTTCGTATTTAGTCTGTAGACAGGAAGACCGTCTCACTAAGTATTTATTAAATACTTACGCAACTCGTTTTTCCCAATTGTGTTGCAGGTAAAGAAAAAGTGTGATCGCGGAATCATGGCCAGAGGAGGGGATGATAGGGTTTTCTTGCGTTATTGTTGTTAGTCTAGTGGAACCCGGTGTTAGGTTGCTAGATTTTTTATGAGCATTCCTGGATATAATATTGATTATTATTATTTGGATTATTATTAATGGGAATTATTATGGATTTTTAATTGTTGAGTTTTATTCCGCAGTAGAGTTAATTAATTGTTAAAAAGAAAAAAAAACCTGGTGTTACATTGACGGCAATGGCAACAGAAGAAGAGGTCAAAAAGGCTTTGATTATGATGCACCCAGAAGTAGCACATTTGGGATGACTGCATTTTACTTCTAACAATCATGGCATATAATTAATGTGGACATCTTGAAATTAATCTGAATTTCTACGGACGGGAACATTTGATTGCCAGTTAAATATCACAAATATTTGTTTAATTCCTAGAACAGAAAAACGCACTCGGATGAATTTTTTTTGCCTATAAACCTCTGTAATGTTGGGTATAAAAATTATATCTCAGGTTATGTGCCAACGGCTGAAACGGTTCTTACCGGACCTCATATTAGAGACATAGTCGGCTTTTGTAGCCAGTCATTTAATTTCAGATAATATCTTGATTGTTCAGTAACTGTTTCACATGTTGCGCACAAATAAGACTTGCAAGTATAAATTTATGGCAGTTAAAACAGTGATTAGCAAAGCACATGTCAGGGTTGAGTAACCATTTTATTGAGATTATTATTCAGAAGATGAGGTTTGTAGAATAGTGGATCAGTTGGATGATGTGGTGTAATCAATTGATCCAATATAAAGGGTTCCTCAACATATACCAATTGATAATGGATCGTTTTACCACAACGAGGATTGCAGCAAGGCGATCCATTATATATTTTGTAAGGAATCATTGATGGCTAATGTAAGTAACGTAAAACGAGAAAAAGACGCATGGGTTTGAAAGTTGCCTAGAAAGCTAAGGAGAAGTATCAAACACTTCATAACATTCTTAAAAATATGAAACGGGATCGGGGCAACAAATAATCTTTTTCAAATCAACCATACAATTTGAACATTTTGTGGATGCAACGGAAAGGAAGAAGATACAACAAATATCGGGGATATCAACAATTAGGAGAATGGGCACCTATTTAGGGATACACAAAATTTTAGGAGGGCAAAGACAAAAGTTTTTGCTTTTGTTAGGGATCACTTCACGATAGAATAATAGTTGGACCTCAAAGTTCCTTTGAAAGGGAGGCAAAGCGGTCCTTATAAAATTAGTCATAGTAGCTCTACCAACGTATGTTATTTCTACCTTCAGATTACCTAAAACTATAACTACCAAATTAATTAGTGTATTAGCACAATTTTGGTGGAGTTCAAATAGGAGTCAAAGAGGTATTGGTTAGGTTGGAAAAAGCTACATCAAAGTAAAGAAAGATGGAGGACTGAGATTTTAGATGGTTAAAGTTTTAATACGACTCTATTAGCAAAGCAACTATGACGATTCATGGATAATCCAGAGTCTCTTTTTGCAAAAGTATTCAAAGGGAGCTATTTTCGAAAATAAAATATGTTGGATTTAGGTAAACCATACTCACCTTTATATGGTTGAAACAATATTATACCGACTAGACATTTGCTCAGCAAAGGATTAACTAAACGAGTGGGATTGAGAATCTCTATTTCTATATAAAAGGATCTTTGGATTTCAGCTCGACAACCAAGATCGGCAACTTTGAAAACCATTAATTATGATCCAAATTAAATGGTCAGCCACTTGATTGACGCTTAGATAGGGATCTCAAATATGAACTTGCCAAGAGCGACCATTATCCCAAAGGACATGAAAATTATCTAAGGTATTCAGGTGGGAGATATACTAAAAACAAACTCTTTAGGGTGGCATTATATTATGCCCATAAAACACACGGTCAAATTGGGATATTAAATTGATTAATAGAAGATGTATACAGAACAAACTGTAACTTTTTGCCCAACAGTACAACCGTTGCAGGCGTAATATTGGAAGATCCAATGTGCACCAAAGATAATGCATTTCATATGGCAAGTAATTACATGATGTTTATCGGGTAATGTGAATTTGAAGACTAGGGGGTAAGGTGTGATACATTGTATGCCCGTAGTGGATTAGACAAGACTATAAATCATGTCCTTTTTGAATGCATCCTACTTTTGAAATATAGGCGCTTTCAACTATCCCAATGGTCTCCTCTATCATATGTGACCCCTAAGAATCAAGATCAAAGGTTCTCGTGGTATATTTAGAAAGCGTGGAACGACATAGTTTTTTGAGGATTGGATATGGAGCCATATATTGTCCTGCGAAATGCAAAAACAAGGCTTTAGTTTGGTAGAAGGCCCAATTAGACAAGCCCAATGATCTAATATTAGATGGTTGGTAACTAAGGGGACTTCAAGTCTGTCAATGTTTGACATGTTATATTGATGATTCTTGGAAAGTCTCGAACAAATATTCAGGTCTCAGAACTTATATTCTTCAAAACAAAGGCACATGGATCATGATGGGAACTAAAAGTTTAAAACAAATCCTTTCATTACATATACTGAATGGAGCTCTAGGTTGGGCTATGTAATGCTTGATATACATGTAGCACATAGAGGCTAGAATTTGAAGTTCATATTGAAGAATTGTTGAAGCTAAAAGATAAGTTTGATTTTTCTCTCTATGTTACATTTCGCTACTGTTGTGATCATGGCTAGATCGGGACAAGAAGTTATGGAACCGCAAGAAGCCGAAGAGCAGCTCATAGCCGAGGAGGTTCTCACGGACGCTAAGGACTTGGATCCCGAGTAGAGCTATGACGATTTTGAGAACAAGACAACTTAACCAAGCCGTCTCTATGCTTGTGGTTAAGATCACCGACCAACTTCTTTTGGTTGCTCATCAAACGACATTAGTTTTGATTCGAGCCGAGGAAGGATGATAATGAGAGGTATGTGGGCTCGTACTCTTTTTCCCTATCTTCGGTTTTGTCCCATTGGGTTTTCCTAAGTAGGTTTTTAATGAGGCAAACATACATACTTTTCAAATCCTCATTATCATGCTTAGGCCATTTCTTGAAGCCCAATAAGATGATTTCATTGACCCATTTATCCTTAGTTAAAATTTGAATTTTTATTTAAAAACTTTGTGTTTATTTTAATTGTGTTCACACTTGTTCTTGTGTTCATATTAGTCTTTCAAACTTCTCCTTTAATGTTTGTGTTTTTCCGTGTGGTCAAAGGAAGAGAAAGGGGTTTGTCCTTTCAACTTCTTTGCCTATATAATGTGGCCAAAATCATCAATAAGGATCATCAAACTTTTTATTCTCAAACTCTCTCAATTGTTTGATTATTGTATTTGTGTGTAATATCAAATACATCTTTTTCTTAACTTTGTGCGTCATATCAAATTCTAGAAGATGCTTCGTAGTCCTAGAAATCTTTGATATCTCTCGGAAGTACACATCATTCCATTCCATTGATCCATTCATCTTCACCATTTCATATCAATCTGCTGCATCCAATCCTCATTTCACATCATTTTGCATCTCAAAACCTTCAAAGGGCGTTCTTTGGGCATAGATCCTCACGAGGAGTCTATCACGTACTCTCAATTTTGAGGCCGACATGCTTGCGTATGGTATCCGATTAGCTATTTCTAATATTTTTATGTAAACTCATTACCACCGCTTTGAGTAACCAAACAATCATAAAAGAGTTTATTACTTTGATGACAAAGAAAAAATCTATTAGTATTTAGAAAAAAAAATAAACATAAAAATAAATAAAATTATTAGTGTTTTGACCATGAATTTATACAAACTATTACCATGAATGAGATGTTTTACATCTTAGACAATCTCTTCAAACATATAACGTCTAATCTTCCTCCTTACATGTGTCTCAAACCTAAAACATTAGTCTTCTTCATCCAAGAGGTTACTTCAGGGTATATTGAACCATATTTTGCTTGGCTGGAGTCATGAAGTAAGTTACTCTCCGGATACTTGTATTGGAAGAATTTTGGTAGTCCAAGAATTGTAATGGACTAGTTAATGCGTGGTGTATTCATATTTTAGCTTTCTTAGAAATTGTTTTACTTAGCATTTTTAGATTTTTAGACTTTTGTTTTGCATGTTTTCTTTCACTTTACGTTTCATTTAGGATAGATTGAGTCTTAGAGTCCTAGCCCCCATTTCTTGCACTTGCTTTGCATATTTCATCTATTTTAGACACCAAATGATTCTTGGATCAAGAGAAGAACTAAAGAAAAGGAAAAACGAGCCCCGAGCTATTCTGATGGTGTCTCGACCAACCAGAATAACTGGACTAGTCGGTCGGCTAAGTCGATCTAGCACAACACGAGGAGAAGCCAATCTGATAGTGTCCTGACCGACCATAATAATTGGATTGGTTAATCATTATGGTCTATCGCATGTCTAGATCTGCACAATAATTCGAATTTGAAGAGAAGCGAGTCTAATGGTGTCCCGAACGACCATAATAATTGGATCGGTTGGTCATCGTAGTTCCAAATCTGCACAATAATCCAAATTTAATCTAGTTTATCCTAAATTGACCCGGATATATCTATTTTTCCTATAAATACTTATAATCACATTAAAAACCCCTAAGCAGGTCTTCTCTCTAAGTTTAGCCTAATATTTTGACATTATGATGACTGATTACATGTCTAAACTATTAATCTTTTATGGTTTATTGAAGTTTATTAATTTTTTTCATTTCTCTAATAATGTTTATCTTCTTATTAGCTTTCATTTTGGTCTTTTCTATTTCCATTTGTAAGTAGTTATCTTATGGATCATGGGTTCAGTAGATTAGGGGGGTTAGAAGTTGGGTTATGGTGTATTAGGCTTAGACTACAAATAAGGAATAAATGCTAGGATTGAAGTAGCTTATCAATCTCTAGATAGAGGTTTTCTCATGTCCGAAAACTGTTTGTGAAAATGTCTAGGAGAATGTCATATGAGCAAATCACATCTTAGCCAATTAATTGTTGATGTTTTAGGTGTTTTGTAGGTTTAGAGATATGTAAAGCATTGTTTTTAGATTCATTAATCGCAAAACAAAAGTTGATGTCTATTAAAAAATTTAAGAAGAGATTAGTGTCATGGAAGTAGATTAGTTTTAAATTAGTGATTCTTGTCCTTGGACATAACTTAATTAAAGCTTAGCACCATTGTCTAATAGATAATTCACTTGAATCAATTGCTTTAACCCATGATCCATATCTCTTTTATTTGATCTCAGTTTCGTTTAGACTTAATTAGCATTTGCATTTGCTTATTGTTTGAGTTTAGTTTGTCTTATCTCATTTCACTGCATTTCTTTATCTTAGTTTGTGAAGTTTTTCTTAGTCTTTATATAATTACATTTCACTAAGTAATTGTTATGTTGATTACGGTTATGCAATGTCACACTTATTGTTAACTGAACCGGGTCTTGTTTAGTTTTACTGGTGTAGTAATTAATTGGAGATGACCGGAGTGGTTATTGGATCTGGTTAGTTCAGAGTGTTTCACCGTCTTCTCATATATATATGAGGAAAAGAGGAGTTCGTCGAACCCTAACTTAAAGAGAACACAATAAAACGACGATTGTCTCAGCCTAGGTTTTTGGGTCTGAGAGAGAGAAAAGAGATCTAGGAGAGTTCTAATGCGTTGTTGAGTTCTCTTATATTAGATCTTGGTGTATCCTCTTATTCTAGTGAAACCTTTGCTTGTGCCGTCAGGCCCCAGGCGTAGTGACTTGTCATCAAGGCGTGAACTGGGTAAACATTCTCTGTGTGCAAAACTCTATCTCTAACTTTGCATATCAATCGTTCGTTAGAACTTTAGGGCTCGTTCGTGAAGTAATAAAAAAACTTGCTTAACCAAATAAACATATTGATTCAAGACCGTATAAAGCATAACAAAGTGGTATATCAGAGCTTCAGGTTGCATGAATCTATGACGAAGAGCGATTTAATGGAAAAGATGATTTCTCGATTTAAAAGAAGTGCATGCTCGTGCATCTGTGTTTTCTAGGTTTGAAGGACTTTTTGGTTGAAGTTGTTATGCAAGTTGTAGTAATTAAGAAGGATGAAGATTATGCTGCATCGAAGCTTCGAGTTGAGAAGGAGGCAGCATATCGACTCGAACAATCTGAGAAGGCGATGAATCTGATTTTGCTGAATGTTGGAGATCGAGTCCTGTGCAAGCTCGATAAGTGCACATCTCCTGCATCTACATGGTCAACATTGGAAAGGTTGTCTCTCTCTAAGTCACTTCCTAATCGTATTTACTTGTAACATATGTTCATACTGATTATGGAGATCATTTAATGTTACACTTTCAATGGGAAAGAAGCAGTACTCCATGTCTATTATATAGATGACTGCTCCAGGAAAGTATGGGTTCAGTTCTTGGTGGCAAAGAATGATGCTTTTGGAAAGTTTGCAGAATGAAGAATTCTGGTGGAAAATCAGGTGAATAAGAAGGTGAAGTGCCTCAGAACAGAAAATGGTCTAGAGTTCTACAACAAGGAGTTTGGTGAGTTATGCAGGAAGCACGGTATTGAGAGGCACATAACGTGTGCTTACACACGTCAGCAGAATGGTGTTGTAGAGAGAATAAACAAGATTATCATGGAAAAGGTCAGATGTTTGCTGAATAAGTCAGGACTCGAAGACAAGTTATGGACTGAAGCTGTAGCAACAAATGTATACATCATCAACAGGATACCATCATCAGCAAATGACTTCAACGTTCAAGAAGAGATTTAGTTGAAGAAGACACTAGGTTATGCAAATATGATGAGATTTAGCTCGGTGGTTTATGTTCATGTAGACCAAGGAAAATTGAACCAAAGAGCATTTAAATGAGTGTTTATCGGATATCCTCAAGGAGTCAAAAGTGATAAGATTTTGTTTATTAAAGACAAGAGGTTGTAATCAGTTGAAACGCAGTGTTTCATGAAGAGACTGTTTACATGGATCTGCTTCACGACACGGAATCTGCTTCAGGTTCGGCTGGTGTTAAAAAATAAAGGGAGTGGTATGACGTTGATGGAAGCTTCATGTTATTACAAGGAAATCATGGTTCTGAGTGATTCAGATGATGAAGCTGAAGAGACTTGACATAAAGATAGAGCTGTTCCAGTTGTTCCAGACAGTGAAGCTGAGTCAGACAGAGAAGCTGATTCAGGTAGGGAAGATAAAAATCTGGACGATTTTTACTAGCCTGAGACAGGGTTAGGAGAGAAATTCGGAAACCTATAAGGTACCTTGACAATGAAGATGAAGAAGAGGAAGTTGCGTTTGCACTGAGTGTAGGCGAGGTATTTGATTCGAAGGAACCAAATGACTATAGGGAAGCTTTAGACAGTAAAGACTGGAAGAAGTGGAACTCTGGTATGGATGAAGATATGGATTCTCTAATGAAGAATGGTACTTGGATTTTGGTGGATTTACCAAAGAGGCATAAGACCATCGGTTGCAAATGGGTTTTAGATTAAAACTTGGTATTGCTGGAGTTGAGCAGCCTAGACACAAAGTAAGGCTGGTAGCAAAAGGTTATGCTCAAAGAGAGGGCATTGATTATCATAAAGTGTTTTTACCTATTGTGAAACATGTATCAATCAGGTTCATGATGTCTGTTGTGGTGAACCTGGACTTGGAGCTCGAACATCTTGATGTGAAGATAGCGTTTCTAAATGGAAATATTGATGAAGATATCTACATGGATCAACCAAAAGGTTATGTAGTGAAATGCAAGGAGAACACGGTCTGTTATCTGAAGAAGTCTCTATACGGGCTGAAGCAAGCGCCGAGACGATGGAATATGTGCTTCGATCAGTTCATGATCAAACACGGGTTCATCAAGAGTGAATATGATCATTGTGTCTACTTCAAGGAGTACAAGAAAGAGGTATTTATTTACTTACTCGTTTATGTGGATGATATGTTGATTGCTTGCAAGAGTAGTTCAGAGATAGACAAGGTCAAGAAGTTGTTGAGTAGTGAATTTAAGATAAAGGACTTAGGAGCAGCTAGGAAAATCTTGGGAATGAAAATTGAAAGAGATAGGGTTGCTGGTACGCTTACTCTGTCTCAGTCAAGCTACATTAGAAAAGTATTATAGGTAATTAGAATGGACGAGGCTAAGTATGTTGCAACACCTTTAGGCAGTCATTTCAAATTGGCAGCTGCTACGGATGAAGATGAAACAACTGGTACAAGTGAGTTTCTGTATTCAAATGCGGTTGGGAGTCTCATGTATGCTATGGTTGGCACTAGGTCTGATTAAGCATATGCTGTAGGAATGGTCTGTAGGTTTATGAGTAATCCAGGACAGTTATACTGGTTAGCAGTGCAGTGGATTCTCAGGTAATTAAAGGGCTAACAGTACAGTGGTATCTCATTTATTTAAAGGGCACTCAAAACAAAGGGCTGGTATTCAAGAAGAATAAATATTTCAAAGTTGAAGGATACTTTAATTCAGACTATGGAGCATATCTGGACAAGAGAAGGTCAATTTCTGGGTATGTGTTTACTGCAGGAGGTAATACAGTCAGTTGGAAGTTGATTCTACAAGGTATTGGGCTTTATCTACAATAGAGGTAGAATACATTGCCTTGACAGAAGCTGCAAAGGAAGGTATATGGCTCAAAGGATTAGGTGAAGAACTAGGATTGAAGCAAGGGATGATAAATTTGCATTGTGATTCACATAGTGCAATTTGTCTCATAAAGAACAACATGTTTCAGGGAAGGACAAAACATATGGATGTGAAGTTCAACTTCATCAAGGACTTGGTTGAAGATGGAGAGGTTGCAGTGAAGAAGATTCATACTTCAAAAAATCCTGCAGACATACTTAGAAAAACAATTCCACTTATGAAGTTTGAGCATGCTTTGGCTATTCTCAGGATAGCTAAATGCTAAGACATTGGCTATGCTTGACGGCGACAAGTGGACAAACTCATAGTGTTAATGTCAAGGTGGAGATTTGTTGATTTCAGTTATGACATGTCACAATTATTGTTAGAATTGAACTGTTGGTTTAGTTCTATTGGTGCAAGAATTAATTGGAGATAACCAGAGTGGTTATTGGATCTGGTTAGTTCAGGGTGTTTCACCGGCTTTTGATATATATATGAGGAAGAAGATAGTTCGTCAAACCCTAACCTAAAGAGAACACAATAGACTGACGATTGTCTCAGCCTAGGGTTTTAGGTCTGAGAAAGAGAAAAGAGAGAAGAGAGATCTAGGAGAGTTCTTAATGCATTGTTGATTTCTCTTGTATTAGATCTTGGTGTATTCTCTTGCTCTAGTGAAATCATTGCTTCTGCCATCAAGCCCCAGACACCTCCTATCGAGGCGTGAACTGGGTAAACAATCTCTGTGTGCAAATCTATATCTTTATCTTTGCATATCAATCGTTCGTTAGATCTTTAGGGCTCGTTTGTGAAGTAATCAAACAACTTGCTGAACCAAACAAACATATAGATTCTAGATTGTACAAAGCATAACATGTTATTTATGAATCTAACAAACACCAAAAAAACATTGATAAACTTAGCTTTTGGGAAATAAAAATGTTTTCCTTTGCAGAGTCTCATTAAGGATCTATCAACATCGAATATCCTTAAGGATTTACCATTCTTGGTTTTCGGAAATAGTCTTCAGGGGTTGTTTCCACACTTAGAGTAACAAAGTTCCGACGAATCCAAAGACTAGGAAGTTGGACAAAACTTTAGTTCACGAGTCTTGGCAAGATCGTTTTCCAAATTCCAAAGGTTTTTCGCATTTCAGGAAGCTCAAACCATTATCCTTGTTGTATCACTATCTTAGATGACTCAGTAGAAAGACCATGTTTACTTTCATCTCCTTGTACAATTTTCATCCAAGCTATGCTACTTTTGTTAGATCGGCATGGGGAAGTAGTAGGGATATTTCAACTCTTAGGTTACTTTGTATCATCGTTGTTAGAGCATCAAAAATGTGTTGTAAATCAATTAATCAAAATATATAGTTTTAGTGACATTCAAAAAACGGAGTAAGGATACCTTTGTGAGTTAGGGATGTTTAGTTAGGGATGTTTTTGATTCGCCAATCTAATGCAACATTGATTGCTCTAATTCCTAAGGTCACAAAAGCTTCAAAATTACTAGATTTCCGACCTATTTCATTATGTAACACATCATACAATGTCATCTCGCATATCATGGCCTCTCGCCTTAAGGCTTTCACCGGAGACGCGGTCCAAAGAGGTTCAACCAAAAGAACCAAAGGGTTCGGGATTTGCTTATTATGTTTTTAGCTTGGACAGGTTAACGGTAGAAATCTCAATTGTTTGGATAAAAGAAATCTTGAAAGATCACCTCAACATATGTATACATTGGCTTTAACATTGAGTGGAAACTTTAATCAAATAAAATTGTACGTAAGCTAAATATGTATGTAGAATTAGGAAATCTATAAAGAGTGTGAAGAATGCAAAAAAGTTAGTCACTGAAAGAGACGTGTGATTGATCACTTGTCTCCTTCCAATTTCCCTGTGGGGCAGTGCACGCACAAAAGATGGAAACCATTCTATAGCTCCTCCTTTCTTCACTATCTTTTCAAGTTTCTCTTTTTGATAATTTTTTTATATAAATATTATTAATTAACTCAACGCCCACTTATCTTCCCTATAATTAGTATGTTAACAAATATGCTTGTTCTATCTCAAATTTCAAGAATAAAATGTGTATAAATGTAAGCTAAAGATGTCTCACCTAATTACGAAGTATGTCTTTCCTCGGAATACAGATATCTTCCCCAATCAATAATCCAACTAAGAAAGCCAGATTTTACTTCTTTGGAAAAGCTTAACTCACGCCATTAGCTCATCACTGTTTTCCATGTAAATCCTCATAACCCTAAACAGAAACTTTCTAGTCCAGTGAACAAAACTTCCTTAACCTTAGGATATAAAAGTGGCAAATCAAAAGATCCTGACTGAAATCACTTGTGCTTTTGGATCCAATGTATGTATAGTTGGATGTGCCTGAAGAAGATCCATTATTTTGTTATTTATAGAAAGTTAAACGATTTTTGTCTTTAATTTATAAATGTTATTGAATGAAAGTTTCATGATGAAGCAAAAGTTGTGAAGCATGACAATTTCTGTTCTCAGTTTTGCAGGGAAATCATTTTCCGTGAAAAAATTCTGAGAGAATCAAAAATAAAAACAGGTGAAAGATAAGGAAAAGGACGATTCTTAATTTATAACATGTGGGCAAGTCAAGGCTTGCTCGCATCAAACTTGAATGAACGTAATCATATTCACACAATGTATTATATAATATATAATATTTTAATATCTTAATCAGTCATCTCTTTTTGTCTTTTGCATCATGTCATATATATTAATTTATATCTGTACGATGTAGTAGAAGCTGGTGAATATAATGTGGGCCTTTGCTTATGTAAATATATATATGTAAACGATAGTAAGTTGGATTAATATTTTTTCCTCTCGATTGGGTTAGTTTTTGGACTAGTTATTACTCCTCGTTAAGGCGATATATTTTTATTAAACAATCATATATTATACGAAACATAATTTTCAGCACAGCTAATTATAGCAAAAACTAATGTACGAGGAGTGGTATTTCGAGTCTTCATATTTTTGAAGCAAAATTAAATATGTCTGCAAGATTTTGCAGAGGGAGGTATGTACTATCACTAGCAATAGTAGCAACATAGATAAAAGTCATAAAATCCTAGATCCGGTCCCTTAATTTAATTCATATATGATTTGACGTATACAAAAACTGTAAAAGGTTCATTTTAAAATTCTGCATATACGTTTATATGTTAATTAATTATACATATTACTTATGCTTCATCAGAAAATAATAAATTTTTATTTCTCTTCCCAAAACCCTAAATGTAGAACACTTTTGTACCTTTTATTTAGAGGAACTCCACGACGAAATTAACAGATATTAATCATAAAAACATGGTTTCGATTTTTCATTCCGATGGAAACGTTACAACATTTAGAAAAATCTAGTACGGATCGTAGATTATTAGAAGATTCGATCCATAATCAATACTTTTATCAAAGTTTTACAATCCAAAATTGTCTCTACACCACATGTCCTCAAAAAATTTATAACCCGATATAATTTGTTGCTAAAATAATATTATCTTTGCTATATATCTTAGTTACTGTAAAATAATAGTAAAATGCAATTATGGTCTGCATATACGTCTAATACTTGAACCATTATTTTGTCTCTCTGTCTCTCTCTCTATAACCTCTCACGGTCTCACTATGTTTGAACTTCTCTATATATACACAACCCTTCCTGTCTCATAAAATAAACATAACCCTAACTCCACAAAATTTCCTCTTATTCGCTCTCTCTCTCTCTCTCAAGAACGTATTTTTTCGTTTGTTAAAAATCATGAACCTTGAAGAGAAACAAACCATGGCTTCAAGGGCTGCACCTCAAGCCGAGCATCTGTACTACGTCCGGTGTAGCATCTGTAACACCATCCTCGCGGTAATTAATCAATGCATATGCGAAGCTATATATATTGTTGTTTATAATATGTATTTCTTCCAAATTTTAAACTAATTGTAGCCTAACCTACATATATAAACATAAACAAAGGTTGGAATACCACTGAAGAGAATGCTTGACACTGTCACGGTGAAATGTGGCCATTGCGGTAACCTCTCGTTTCTCACCACAAGCCCTCCTCTTCAAGGCCATGTCAGCCTCACGCTCCAGGTTTATATGTAACAATTGCTTTTTATATAAATATGCAAATAATTTTTTTAATATTTTATATAAAAAGTGATACTAAGTATCTAGTTTGTTTCAATAAGCAGATGCAGAGCTTTGGTGGGAGTGAGTACAAGAAGGGAAGCTCTTCTTCTTCCTCTTCCTCTACCTCCAGTGACCAACCACCATCTCCCAGACCACCCTTCGTCGTTAAACGTATGAATAATACCATTTTCTTAACTAAAAAATATAAAACAAAAAATCGTTTACTATGTATGATAATAAATTAAAATATTTGTAAATGTTTGGTATTATTAGCCCCTGAGAAGAAGCAGAGACTTCCATCGGCTTACAACCGCTTCATGAGGTAACTAATCTTTGAAATTTAAATTATGAAATTTAATGCATGAATAATATATGCTTTATTCTTCTATTTTGAAAAATAAAATAAAAAAAAGGGATGAGATTCAACGCATCAAAAGTGCGAATCCGGAAATACCACATCGCGAAGCTTTCAGCGCCGCTGCCAAAAATGTAAGAAAATTAATCAGATTCAAATACCAAAGCCTTTGTTTTCATTGATATTTGGTTTCTTTTGTTCATAACTTATTGTGTAATTGAAAAATGTCACAAACAGTGGGCTAAGTACATACCCAATTCTCCTACTTCCATTACTTCGGGAGGCAACAATATCAATGTAAGCTATACAAACCCATTTTACTTTAAAATATTTATGTAAGAATAATTTGCTAAAATCTTCTAAAATGCTTTGTTTTAGGGTTTGGGATTCGGTGAGAAGAAGTGAAAAACATAGGAAAGCCTTAAATAACAACCGCACGTGTGCGAGACCAAATTTGGGATTTAAATTACGGCTTTGTTTTTCTCATTTTGGGTTGTGGTGTCTTAAGGTGGTGTATTTTCGTTTCTATGTCCTCATGTTGCAGAAATGTTGTTGCCTTAGTTTTATCTTTTATGACTATTATATTACTTGCTTGGACGTTTCTGTCAGGAACTTTTATATGTCTTAATCATATAAAATATCTGCTTATTATTCGTATCTATTTAGGACAATAATTTTCAAAAAAAAATTACAACTTCAACATTGTAACTTCGAATTCGAGAATCTCACATGACCTATAAAACAAAACAAAAGGTAAAAATAATCACTTTTTCAGCGAATATTCATTACATTTACTTACACATACAAATTGTCTGAGAAAGACTGAATCCACCCTGTGAAAGAAACAGACATTGAAATCTGAAGCAATTTTCTTCAGAACACTACTGACTGGTGAATAACAAAAAAGATGAGTAGAAAAACACTTGTCAGTTATGACTTGATCTACAATATATATTTCCCCTAATCTAACCATCTCACCAATCCAAAAAACCATCAAATCCCAATTTGGAAACTAATCAAACCATGCAAGCCTTGCTCTGTCCTTGTGCATAACAGTTTCAAGAAACTTGAGCTGGGTTAAAGGAACCAATTTTAGGAGCCAGGGAAGTAGAGCTCATTATATTCCTGCTTCACCTCATCAGTGCAATTCCTCTGCTGCTCGATTCTTTGAAGATACGATGAAAGTTGCACTAGATCAACCGTGGATGATCCTTTTTGCGTTACATGAACTAGGACTGGAAGGATCGATCAACAACGGTTTCATCTGATGATAGTCTCGTGGTGAGTGAGTGAGATTTTGATTGGGTTGAGTGACAGAAAAAGTTGTGTTTGGAATATTAGATAAGTGTTGTTGGGACTGAGCTGACAGAAGAGAGAAAGCACAAGCAGAGTGTGGTGCTGCTACCTCACGTAAGTCCCGAATTGAGGATACACCAGAAACTTCTGCTGAATAAATCGCTAGATTCATAGATACTGCTGCAGTTTTGCCCAATCGCAGGAAACATAGAGCAAGTAGGAAATGACTCTGGCAAGAAGTCAATGACCGATGAAATTTCCAGAAACTTGTTTCCTGCCACACCGGGTTAACACATATTTACAGGACAAATCAAAGATTGTAAAACCAGTAGAGAATGGATACATAGTGTTGGCCTTAAAGAAGTGCGACTTTGCGGCGCTAATAATGGAAAGGGAAAGGCTGAGACTTTGTACCTAGAGACTTTTATGCTGCTTACTCGGTAAGAAATAGAACGAAGGCTTCCTTCTTCTCTCATTGTGACCGGCTAATCACCTTCTGCAACTTCTTTTCCCGTCATCAAATTCCGAGAGGAAATGGAACCTGGCCGAATAAAAAAACTATCATGATCAAGGCAAGTAAGTAGAGAGCCAGAGATAACTTGAGAGGAGAAGAAACAACAAAACCTGCTGCACTGTTGACAAAATCTCTGTTCAAGCCCGCTAACTATAACTACGGAAGTCTTTGAATGAGTCTGGCAAACTCTATGCCTTTTGTACAGGCCCGGCTCATAGGTGAAATGGGTCTTGTGGTTCAAAAAAAAATTTCTGAATTTTATGGTCTATTTTGTAAAATTTAAAATTATAAGGCCCTTTTTATATAATATTCAAAAATTTCGAATCTTTTTGCAATGAAAAATCAGCTGAAATTTGTTGGATTCCTGGTGGCCTTGTGCAAGTGCACAGCCCGCACAGGCTCTAAACCGGGCCTGCTTTTGTAGTAATCTTTTGAAAAGCTAAGATCCATATTGCAGCCATACACTTGACACAATGGTTTCTGCGAGCACGAGTTCAACGCTCGGGTCTTTTTAACAGGAAGAGCAAAACAAGTATCATCGTTCCCGTAATCCAAAAAGCTCCTAAGTATGAAATCTATCCTAGTCTTTGAAGAAGAAGATTGATTCTCTTCCTCCTCCAGGCGAAACAAACTCCAAGGAACCACATCACTAAATCCATTGGATTTACCAGCCATATTAGAAATGAACACATTATCATTCTCCAATTCAAATTCAGACATAGGTTTTCGATTTTGAGCAAAGGAATCATTAGTCAAGAAAAAGCTTCTTCCGTAGTTCCAAGAATCCATCAATCAGCAAAATCAAAACTAATATAATAAGTACACAAGGAGCAAAGCTACAAAACCCCTAAATTAGGAAGCTTTGGAACGATTCACGAATTCTTTCGATTGGCACAAAACCCAGACTAGCATATTCAATTTCAAACCCTTGCCTTGTTGATGAAACGAAGAAAAAAATCAATAATTTTCGTCAAAATCGTGGAAGCAATCAAACAATCAATCTCACAAAAATCCTGACTTTCCCCTATAATATACAATTGAAAACTAAACACAAGGCCCAGATCGTCACGAAGAATCAAATACCAAAAGAAATAGAAAATCGCAGAGAGAGAGAGAGATTGAGAAAGCGAGATTATGGAAAAGTGAAAATGGGAGTAGAAGAACTGAGGCTTGTGGCCCAGTGGTAAAAGGGTTGCAGCTGTAACTACCGCCACCCAGGTTCGAGTCTTGGCCACCGGGGAATTAACATTTGGGCATCGCCGGCGACACAGATTAGTCTCTTGGGCCTAGAAAGCCTTTGGGGAAACTGTGTATAATTCAAAAAAAAAAAAATGGGAGTAGAAGGAATAAGGTTGAGGGTGACCTCGAACCAGCGACTGTTGGGTCAACATGATTTCCACTACACTTTTTTTTCCCCTTTGAGACAACGGTGATGGTGGATGCCGCAGTGGAACATTAAAGATGGATGCTAGGTGCTGTATTTACTTTTCAAGGTGCAAGGCAATACGGTAATAAAAATTCACTGTTTTAAAACTCAAACTTTGGTGTTGTTTATGTTAGAAAATTAAACATCTATGTTTTTTTCTTGTCATCTAATTAATATATTAGAGGTTACAAGATTTTTTCAAGGGAAACAAAAGCATACAAATTACTAATGTTCAAATAAAAAAACCGATAATAAAATAGGTTATTTACCTCTATATATATTTTCACAACTTTTTCTCCCTAACATTTTTTTTAGATGAAAATGTACTTTTCCAACTATTCTAAAATTTTCTGAGTGTGTTAACCTAAATTGGAAGGTGATTTTGGAATAAGGCGAGCTAGTGATATGAACAAGGCGTTGGTTGCTAAAGTGGGATGGAGAGTGCTTCATGACAAGTCGAGTTTATGGGCAAAAGTTGTTAGGAGCAAGTATCAGATTGGGGACTTTCATGATCACATTTGGATCTCAGAAAGAGTCATTGGTCGTCAACTTGGCGTAGTGTGGGGCTTGGGTTGAGAGAAGTGATTCACCAAGGGTTGCGTTGGGTGATTGGGGATGGTCGTACAGTTAACTTTCGGGCCGATAAGTGGTTATTTGAGAAACCATTGCATGAGATGATAGTAGGAGCATTGCCGGAGGGTTTTGAGATGGTGAAAGCTAGAGATCTTTGGATTGAGGGGAGAGGGTGGGATTTGCCGAGGATTATGCCTTTTATCGATGCGGAAAGGAGGTTGGATGATATATCATGGTTTTTACCCGTTTTAGACCATGATATAAGTCCATTTTATAGAGTCTATATGGTGTTTGTTTTAGAGTCTTTGCAGGTTTCCAGACATTTGGAGCATAAAAGATGTTTACTGGAAGTTTTGGAGCATTGCGGAAGAAGACGTCAAAACGTCAAAGTGAAGAATCAATTTCAAAAGTTGGTGTCGATCGACACAGAAAATCAGATTTTGGAAGTTTGCCGTTTTTGGCCCAGAAGTTTCAGATGTTTACTTTTATGTTTCCAGTCGGTTTAGGACATCTATAAATACGTTTTTACAGCCATTGTTTATGCTTATGCTTTATTTTATCAATTTCTAAGAGATATATTCAAATGTCTGAGTAATTTTCTTGTTAGGTATAGAGATTTTCAAAGGTGTTTGATGAATTACTAGATCTGATTTAATTATTAGAATAATATCATTAGAAGTTCTTCATCTTGGCTTGTGATTAATGCTTATTCTAGCTTAGCTAACTAGAATTTGATCTTAGGTTAATTGATATTAATGACAATTTTATTAATTGTTTGATCTAGTCTTTAATGAACAAAATTCCTTTTTGCAAAGAAATTTGGTTTAGGGTTTTGTGAAAAATTAAACCTGAATTTATTGCTTGTTTAAATTAATCTGAATTCGCTACGGTAGTTGTCTTTCTAGGATTTAGACATAGATAATCTCTTCAGCGACAGTTGATTGGTTTTACATTCTTGTTCATGTTTAGGAACTGTGCTTTATAATCCTATCATTTTTTTTATCTGCAATTCTGATTCACCTACGATTTTCCTGTGCCTACCTTTTATTTTAATTGACTTCACATCCGTTTTACTTGCTTTATTTACTTGCATTCAAATCATCCAATCATCCTACTTAGCATAATTCGAGCATATTAATCTATTGTGTTTCTGATTCTTTGTGGATTCGATCCCTAAATATTTCATCTAATCTCTTAATTTGAGAGAGTAGCTCTAGGGTTAATTTGAGCATATCAAATTTTTGCGCCGTTGTCGGGGAACCATTAGACCATTAGATTCATATTATTAGAGTTTTGTCTTAGTTTTTTTTTTTACTATGCTAGCTAGTTTCTTTTATCTATTTTTGTTTTGCGTTTCAGGTGTATGCCTAATCACAATACTAGAAGCAACCAAGCAAAGGAACTAGTTGGATTCAATCTTCAGGAACTAGCAAGTTTGGAACATGAGCATAGAAGAGCAGTCAAAGAAGGAAGGATGGCTGCTATACCACCTCTCATTCTAATTCCAGGAGATGATGGAGTTCTGCATGATTCGGCAGGACTGAGATACAACAAAGAAGGACAACGGATCAACGATGATGGTACGGTGATCTTCGAAGAGAATTTGACGATTCTGGAGGATGGTGTCGCTCGACACCAAGACCCTGTCGAGCGACATGAGGAAAACATGGGTGTCGACACCAGGTCCAGAATCCACAAATTTTGTTGAGGAACAAGGTGAACGCTGCGCGAGGAAGAACACTTGTAGATTACAACCGGCCTGACCAATTCTACGTGAATCGAGCTGTGATTCGTCCACCTCCTTTTCAGAGGAATGATTTTGAGCTGAAGCCTGCTTACTTCAGCCTAGTCGCTCAACATCCTTACTATGGTCTTTCTCTAGAACATCCCATGGACCACATCAAGAACTTCGAGGACTTAGCTTCCAGCATCAAGGCGAATGGTATATCCAGCGACTATCTCTTCTGTAAGTTATTCCCCTACTCTCTTAGTGGGGATGCTTCTTACTAGCTAAAGCAGCTCGAACCAGGATCGCTAACTACTTGGGAGGACACTAAGAACGCGTTCTTGAACAACTTCTTTGACAAAGCGAGATCTAAAGAAGGTCGAACAAAAGTATTTAGGGCTGCATGGACGCGTCAAAAAGGCTATCAGAGAGACTGTTCGCACCATGGGTTCAGCGATGTGCAACTACTAGGCATCTTCTACAAAGGAGTGGACTGGAGGTACCAGATGACATTGGATGCAGCGAGCAGTGGGAATTTCAATACCAACTATCCACAGGACGCAGTTGTTCTTATCGAGAACTTGGCTTCTAGAAACATCACTAAGAATGCTGATTTTGAGAGGAAGCAGATGAGTGACAATAAGGATGGTGGTTAGCATTTGGCTGAAATGAATGCTAAGCTCTATTCTATGCGAAGTATCCTAGTAGGTAAGAAGTCTGTTCAGTTTGGTCAAGAGGTTGAGACAGCAGAAGAGGATGTCAACTACATCAACAAGACTAGTTTTCAGAAATTCAATCAGCAAGGCTATGGTTTGTCCTATCAGAAAACTTTTCAGAGCAACAACTATCAAAGAAACTACGGTTTTTCATCCTACCAAAAGCCTCCTGAGTAGGACAATGAGGTGAAGAATATGCTGTAGCAACTCCTAGAAGGATAACAAAAGATGACATTGAGCTTCAACGGAAAGATGGATACTATGTATGAGGACTTGGATGGAAAGATTTCAGCACTAAGCACTCACGTCAAAAAGCTGGATGTTCAGGTCGCTCAAACATCTAGTTCTATCAAGAGACAAGAGGAGTTTCTTTCTGCGAAAAAAGTATCGCGGAGGACCAGACACCGGACCATGGCACCGGTCACGCAGTTTCGACCAGTGTCCGAGTGATCCTGGTCCGGACGTGTTGCGGGTCGATATGCGGATCGATCGTCCCACGGTCCCAGGCCCTGGACGGAGACCCCGACCATGGGAATCCGACCGGTGCCAAACCATTTGTCCCGCGTCTGCACCCCATACTTGTCTCGACCAGTGCCTCCAGCTTCCTCATCCCGCTGATCCGCCATGAACATCCTCGTCCCGCGAGCGTCTTGCCCCGGATGCCCACACCGGGTCACGTAAGTGACCGGTGCTTGGACAGTCCCGCGTCCCCAGCTCGTCCCGCGCCTCGCCAAGCCTCGTCCCGCGGATCCACGCCCCGGACAGTGGCACCGACCCACGTATGTGTCCGGTGCCATGCGTCCCCTTCCCGCATCCTATCCTTCCCGCGTCCCCGAAGACCCACGTCCCCACCATCCCGCATTCCATCTATCCCGCACCACCACCAAGCCGGACCTGACCTGACACGAGCCACGGACCACGGTTCGACCACCGGTTCGAACCACGAGGTAAGTTTTTCTTATTTTTCTTTTTTAATTCTTTTAAAATGGTTTTCAATTAAATTAACTATTTTTAAAACCAAAAATATTTTTAAATTGTGATTTTTCCTAAACAAAATTTATTTTATTTTTGAATTTTCACATTGCACTTTTAAAATTGGGTTTGAATGAGTGATTTTTAAATAATTTTCACATCTTACACTTATCTTTTCACTACCTGTTTTCTACTATAGAATAAGCTTGGATAATTTTGTTTGTTGCTTCGGTATTCTGGAACCTAGGTCCAAGTTTATTTAACAAGTAATTTCAAGTGTTTTGCAAGGATATTTGGTTCTTACACATGTTTGACTTTGGAAATACCAATTTCTTAAAGAATGATCCACCTTATCCATAGAAGATGTGCACAAAGAAAAGAGGAAAACAAGAAGCATTTTCAACCAACTTCTGAATCCTCTACTTCAATGTTTAAAGCAAGAGTTTTGTTACTTCTTCCAGCAGATGTTCAACTACCAATATCCAAGAATTTCCAAAATGATTCGGGGAAGAGTTCCACGATGCAAACTACGGTTTGTGGTGATCTATTATGATCATTGTTGGAGGATACTAACTCGGTTATGGCGGAATGCATTGGTGAGGAAAATTGAGAAGCACTATTTCTTGTGCCTAGAGAAATTTTTGGGGAGTTTCAATACCCTTCTTTAAACACCATCCACCGATTCAACTTTAGGAGAAATTGAGTTTCTTTATCCGGTAACTTCGTTCTATTCTTCACCTTTTTCAATTATTTATTTTTATTTTACAACACTTCACCCTTAATTTCATTTAAATTACACCGGGACGGTGTAAGTTAAGTCTGGGGGGATTGTTGATACTAACGCGTTTGTTCGTGTTGGATATTTATGTTTTCAAAAAGTTTTTCAAAAATCGTTTTCAAAAACCGTTTTATTGAGTCAAAATTATTTGGGAATGATGACACCTTTCTTTGATCAACAACGTTTTGATTTCAAAACCAAGTGACTATTATTACAGGGTTTGTTCTGGACAATTGATTTGGACACCTAGTGACCGAATGGAGTCCAAGGAGATTGTTATTTGCATTATTTTTATGGATATGATTTTGATTCTAAATTTTTTTTTACTAACATGATTTTTGACTATCTCTTGTTAAGGATATTAGATCAAGGATCGAATCTGTAACATCCCAAAACCAAAATAAATATTTTGGTCAGGGGTGTCGATCGACACCAAGGCAGGGTGTCGATCGACACCAAGGCAGGGTGTCGATCGACACCAATGTTTCGGTCAAAATCAGTTTGATTTACAATCATCCGGTTTGTTGCGCGATTTAGAAACGCAGTCCTAGGTCGGGATATTTAAGGTTCCAGCCACATAAGCACATTTTTGGGAGAGAAAAACAAGAAGAGAAAGGATGATTTGAGTGCTTCCAAAAGGATTTGTGATCCGTTTGTCATCGTTCTTTGTTTGAGGAATTCGTGTCAACGTTTGTGCGAGATTGTGGTGTTATCTCGGTGAATTCCAGCGAGGAAGAGTGTGGTTCATCGCTGGTTCATCGCTGTTCATTTCCTTGTTCCTTTTCAATTCGCGTAATCGAGGTAAGTGCATGATCGTGGATATGGCGATAAGTTATTAGGATTTTGGAATGATTGATTGTAGTGTTTTGATTGTTTCTGTGAGTAAATCTGTGTGAATTGCGTGTTTGTAATCGTGGTTGATCTCGTGTGATGAAACGGAACTCGAGTCGCGAGAGGATTTGACTCGGTTCAGGTTTCTGCGAGAGGTGTCGATCGACACCTAGAGGCAGTGTCGATCGACATCACTTATTTTTGATCGTGAGGATCGTACTCAGGAATGGAGTGTCGATCAACACCAAGTGTGGGTGTCGATCGACGCCACTTTTTTTTCAATGCTGCTTTTGGTCATTTTTGTGGATTGTTGCTTGATCGCGTAGAATTGATAATCTATTTTCTCTTACTATGTATCCGGTAGACGGGATGACCGCTCCACTAAGTAATTATTAAATACTTACGCAACTTTGTTTTTCCTTTTGAGTTGCAGGTAACAGAAATGCGTGATCGCGGAATCAAGGTCGGTGAAGAGGATGATAAGATGTTTTATTTGTTCCTGTTTAGTCTAGTGAAACCTGGTGTTTAGGTTGCTTGATTTTTAGTATTATTTCTGGAATTCAATTATGGAATTGATTTGATGGTTTATTGATTTAATATTTATTGAATTAATTTATGAGAATTTTCGCAATTGTTTTTTAAAAAAATGGTGTTGCTTGTTTCAATTTGGTATCAGAGCCTAGACGTTTTTAGGACTTGGTAATTGGTTGAATTGAGACTATGTGGGTTAATTTTTTATTGGTGGTTAGACAATTAGTAGTCTTAGATCATCCTCTCGGCCTTTAAAGATATTTCGCGGTAAGTTGTGTTTTTATTGTTTGTGACTTCTCGTTTGCTCATGTTTTCCTGTCCTGTGTGGGAGATGGATGCTGGAGCGAGAGGTCGTGGCAGAGGCCGTGGTAGAGGCCGTGGTCGTGGTCGTGGCCAAGTGCCAGAGTGGTCTAGCAGTGTGGCTGCATCTCAGACACATCAGGTGGAGACCGCGAGTGACACCAGTGCAGTGCCAGTGTGGCAGTTAGTACCGGGAGGGGCGCCGATAGAGGTGCTCGTGGTGGTGCTGCTGGTGCCGGGAGGAGCGCCGAGAGAGGTGCTGGTGGTGGAGCGGGCGCAGGTTGGGGTGCTGCTTCAGCTCAGGGTCGTGATGATGTGATTATAGGGCTTCTAATGCAGTTGTTGGAGCGGTTTCCAGCGGCGGTTCTGGCACCGGCTCCAGCAAGACCTCCGGTGGTGGAGGCGCAGCATGGGGCTGCAGTGGTTGAACAACCGAGGGCTATGGTTGCTGAGCATCCTCCCTATCTCGTGATGATGGGATAAATTCAGAAGATTGGTACGCCATTCTTCAATGGCGGAGTTTGGCCAGAGGGGGCCGATGAGTGGCGTTTGCGAGTAGAGCGCAATTTTTGATCGATTCGATGTCCTGCAGAGTATCGAGTAGAGTTGGTTGTGCACTATCTGAGCGAGGATGCGCATAGTTGGTGGAGATCGACTGAGACTTGTAGGACTGTGTGGACTTGGGATGAGTTTGTGGGCGAGTTCAACACCAAGTTCTTCCCTCGGGAGGCTTTGGATCGCCTGCAAATGAGGTTTATAGAGATGTCTCAGGGAGCGAGTTCAGTTCGGGAAGATGATACCGAGTTGAACAGACTTCTAGTTTATACTACCCGTAGCAGGGATGACGAGCAGATCCTTATGCAGAGGTTTGTGTAGGGATTTTGTTTGAGTATTAGGACCCAGTGTCATAGTTCTATTTACGCATCGAGGGCGGAGCTGGTGGAGCTTGCTGCTTCCATAGAGGAGGATCAGCGCGAGCAGGCTAGTTCAGTGGTTGTTCCACCTGTGGCGGTTCCATTTGTGGCTGCTCCTGTTGTTCAGCCGAGGAGATAGCAGGAGCATCAGCAGCATCATTCTCGGTGTTCTGGTGCTGGCAAAGGCGGTAAGCCTGCGCAGGGTCAGACGAGGAGGTTCGATGAGGTTTCTGGAGGCGGCCAGTGTGGTCGTGGTTGTTTCGGATGCGGGAGCACTGAGCATTGAGCGGCGAGCTATCCTAAAAGGGAGGCATCTCGGGATGCCAAGGTGTGTTTCCATTGCAAGGAGCCAGGGAATATCAAGCCAATGTGTCCCAAGCTTCATTGCAGTGGCGGCAGTTCAGCCGGTAGCAGTTCAGGCTGGGGCTTAGTTGGCAGCAATGCAGCCTTTGGGCCAGATCAGGCCGGCACCGCGTATTTATAGGCCTGCAGAGGCGGGTTAGCAGGGCAACACGCAGATCACAGGGACCTTATTAGTTGGAGGTGTCGAGTCCCAAGTTCTTTGTGATTCTGGAGCATCGAAATGCTTCATTACTCCAGAGCATGCCGAGCGCAGCGGCATTAGAAACAGTGATGGTGAGCTTTCAGGTCTAGTTAAAGTGGCGGGAGGTGGATTCTTGGCTACTTCCAGCCGAGCAAGAGCAGTGGATGTTCAGATTGCTGGGGAGTCTATGCCAGCAGATTTGGTTATCAGTCCGGTGGAGTTGTACGACGGTATCCTCGGGATGGATTGGTTGTCTTTCCACAGAGTCCATCTGGACTGTCATCGAGGTAGAGTGGTCTTCGAGCGAAATGCAGGGAAGTTAGTGTTTCAGGGAGTGAGACCTACTTCAGGGAGTCTGGTGATCTCGGCTATTCAGGCAGAGCAGATGATAGCGCGGGGTTACGAGGCTTATTTAGCTGCTATTTTGATGCTGGAGTCTAGTGGTGAGGTTAGTATCGGGGAGATCCGAGTTGTTCAGGACTTTGTGGATGTTTTTCAATCACTGTAGGGATTACCGCTGTCGTGGTCAGATCTTTTTACGATTGAGTTAGAGCCCGGGACAGCTCTGATTTATAAGGCTCCTTACAGGATGGCTCCAGCAGAGTTAGCGGAGCTGAAGAATCAGCTGGAGGATTTGTTGAGTAAGGGTTTTGTGCGACCGAGTGTTTCGCCGTGGGGATCGCCGGTTTTGTTTGTGAAGAAAAAAAATGGCAGTTTTTGTTTGTATATCGATTATTGAGGTCTGAACCGGGTAACTGTGAAGAACAAGTACCCTCTCCCAAGAATTGATGAGCTTTTGGATCAACTGAGGGGTGCTACTTTGTTTTCCAAGATAGACTTGGCGTCAGGTTATCATCCGATCCTGATAGATGAGGCAGATGCTTGTAAGACAGCGTTCAGGATAAGATACGGGCATTTCGAGTTTGTAGTCATGCCTTTTGGGTTGACGAATGCGCCGGCAGCTTTCATGAGATTGATGAACGACGTGTTCAAGGAGTATCTGGACGTGTTCATTATCAACTTTATTGATGACATCCTGGTGTATTCAAGGAGTCCTGAGGAGCACAAAGCTCATCTGAGATTGGTTTAGGAGAAGCTTCGTGAACAGAAATTATATGCTAAGTTGAGCAAGTGCAGTTTTTGGCAGAGGCAGATGGGATTCCTTGGACATATCGTGTCTTCAGAGGGTGTTTCAGTGGATCCTGCAAAGATAGAGGCTATTACGGATTGGCCTAGACCAAGTAGTTCTACCGAGATCAGGAGTTTCTTGGGTTTAGAAGCTGATTACTGGAGATTCGTCACGGGTTTTGCGAGTATAGCTCAACCGATGACGAAGTTAACCGGGAAGGATGTTCTGCTTATTTGGTCGCCGGAGTGTGAGGAGAGCTTTAGGAATCTCAAGGAGATGTTGACTAGTACGCCGGTACTGGCATTACCCGAGCCGGGTAAGCCTTATACCGTGTACACTGATGCTTCAGAAGTTGGTCTGGGTTGTGTTCTAATGCAAGAGGGTAAGGTTATCGCGTATGCTTCGAGGCAGTGGCAGGGTAGCAAGCGTAACCGCCCTACGCATGATCTTGAGTTGGGAGCAGTGGTGTTCGCTCTGAAGATTTGGTGATCTTACCTTTACGGTGGGAAGGTGCAGATCTTTACGGACCATAAGAATCTGCATCATATCTTCACTCAGCCGTTGCTGAATATAAGACAGAGGCACTGAGTTGAGTTTTTGGCTGATTACGAGCTGAGGATCCTTTACCATCCAGGTAAGCCTAACTAGGTAGTTGATGCTCTGAGTCGGAGGAGAGTTGATTCGATTAGGGAGCAAGAGGTTGATGCCTTAGTTGACGAGATTTGTACCTTGCGGTTATGTGCTATTTCAGAGGAGCCTTTGGGATTAGAGGCTGTAGAGCAGACAAACCTTTTGAGTAGGATCCGAGTGGCTTAGGAAAGTGATCAGGTTTTTGTTAAGGCGTTGAGGGCCAAGGGTTCTGAGTATCATGTCTCTTCGAATGGGAATATTATGGTTCATGGGCGGGTTTCTGTGCCTAGAGACGAGATTTTGAGGCAGGAGATTCTGCGAGAGGCTCATGCGAGCAAGTTCTCTATCATCTGGGTGCAACCAAGATGTACCATAATCTTAAACAATATTATCATTGGGTCAGGATGAAGAGAGGTGTAGCTGATTGGGTCGCGAAGTGTGATACGTGCCAGTTACTAAAGGCAGAGCATCATGTTCCGGGAGGGAAGTTGTAGAGTTTATCCATTCCTGAGTGAAAGTGGGATATGATCATTATGGATTTTGTGGTCGGTTTACCTATCTCGAGGACCTATGATGCGATCTGGGTGATTGTGAATCGGGTGACCAAGTCTGCACATTTTCTAGCCATAAAGAAGACCGGTGGAGCTGCAGTTTTGGCAAATAAGTTTGTGTGAGAGATTGTGAGGTTGCATGGGGCGCCATCCAGTATTGTGTCAGACCGGGATCCTAAGTTTGTGTCTGAATTTTGGGGAGCTTTTCATACAGAGATGGGCACTAGAGTGCATATGAGTACAGCGTATCATCCGCAGACCGATGGTCAGTTGAAGAGGACTATTCAGACCTTGGAGGATCTACTCAGGATGTGTGTACTGGATTGGGGTGGTCACTGGTTTGATCATCTATGCCTGGCTGAGTTTGCGTATAATAACAGCTTTCAGGCGAGCATTGGCATGGCTCCTTATGAGGCATTTTATGGGAGGCCATGCAGGACACCTTTATGCTGGACCTAAGTGGGGGAGAAGAGCATACTGGGTACGAGTTTCGTTCAGGAAACGATGGAGAAGATCCGTGTTTTGAAGCTGAATATGGAGGAGGCTCAGGATCGGCAGAGGATTTATGCCGATAAGCGGCGGAGAATTAAGTTTGCAGTGGGCGATCGTGTGTATCTCAAGATTGCTATGTTGAGGGTTCCTAACAGATCCATAGCTGAGAACTAGCTGAGTCTGTGTTTTATGAGACCGTTCCTGGTGGTGGAGCGAGTTGGAGTGGTGGCGTATCGGTTAGAGTTACCTCCGATCATGAAGGTATTCCACAAGGTGTTTAATGTGTCTATGCTGAGGAAGTGCCTTCATTAGTCAGAGGAGTTGGTGGCTAAGATTCCGGAGGATCTGCAGCTAGACTTAACAGTTTCGGCAGTTCATGTGAGGATTCTTAAGAGGAGAGAGAAGGTTCTACGCCGGAAGAAGATACCATTGCTGAGAGTCTTGTGGGACTGTAGCGATACAAAGGATGCGACATGGAAGCCCAAGACAAAGATGAAGTTGAAGTTCAGGAAGTGGTTCGACAAGCAAGTCGCAGCATGAACTTACTTTTATCTTTGTGGTTCCGGTTTTGTTTAGGTGGTGGGCTATTGTTGTAACGATATACATTTTCTTGTAATTTATAAGATGAAGTTTCCCTATTTTTTCCAGTATTATTATAAGATAAGTGGTTCTTATAAGCGTGTTTGGTTGACCTGTATGGGTCGTGTCTTGGAGGATATTTCGGGAGGGAAATATCGAGTTTGGCCATGTGGGGCAGATCTAGTCATAGATGTTTATAGACGTTCTAGAACTTATTACTCTAAGGACAGTGGCGTTCCCGAATAGCTCATTACTGTAGGTCTTTGGTGTTCTACCTGTGATGGTGGGTCTCAGTGTAGTAACATGGTTATACGTACCCGTGATGGTGGTTCTCCGGTGCAGTATTGTGGGATGCTTATTTATTTGGGACAGGTGGATCTCAGTATAAATATCGGGAGACGGGTAAGTCTTTAGAAGGGAGTAGAGTTCCCTGCATTTCTTTGGAGTGAGTGGCCTCTAGAAAATTATTTGAGACAGGTGAATCTCAATATAAGTCTAACGGGAAAGGTGGATTCCCGGTATAGCATGAGTGGCTGGTATGATTGTTGCTAAAGATGCATCCTGAGAGCAAGGTAATGTGTTAGAAGTAATAGACGTCTGGGAAAACGTGTGTATAAAAATAGGATTAGATATAGGGGTCGGGTGAGGATCCCTAATGTTTTTGACCAAGTGGGGTCAAGTTTTCAGTCTTGGATAGACGGTTTGCGTGATTCGAGGTCAAGTCTAGATTAGTGGGGGAGAGTTGTAACATCCCGAAACCAGAATAAAGATTTTGGTCAGGGGTGTCAATCGACACCAAGGCAGGGTGTCGATCGACACCAATGTTTCGGTCAAAATTGGTTTGATTTAAAATCATCCGGTTTGTTGCGCGGTTTAGAAACAAAGCCCTAGGTCGGGTTATTTAAGGTTCCAGCCACAGAAGCACATTTTTGGGAGAGAAAAACAGGAAGAGAAAGGGTGATTTGAGTGTTTCCAAAAAGATTTGTGATCCGTTTTTAATTGTTCTTTGTTTGAGGAACTCGTGTGAGCGTTTGTGCGAGATTGTGGTGTTATCTCGGTGAATTCCAGCGAGGAAGAGTGTGGTTCATTTCCTCGTTCCTTTTCAATTCGCGTAATCGAGGTAAGTGCGTGATCGTGGATATGGGGATAAGTTATTAGGATTTTGGAATGATTGATTGTAGTGTTTTGATTGTTTTTGTGAGTAAATCTGTGTGAATTGCGTGTTTGTAATCGTGGTTGATCTCGTGTGATGAAACGGAACTCGAGTCGCGAGAGGATTTGACTCGGTTCAGGTTTCTGCGAGAGTTGTCGATCGACACTTAGAGGCAGTGTCGATCGACACCACTTATTTTTGATCATGAGGATCGTACTCAGGAATGGAGTGTCGATCAACACCAAGTGTGGGTGTCGATCGATGCCACTTTTTTTTCAATGCTGTTTTTGGTCATTTTTGTGGCTTGTTGCTTATCGCGTAGAATTGATAATCTATTTTCTCTTACTATGTATCCGGTAGACGGGATGACCGCTCCACTAAGTATTTATTAAATACTTACGCAACTCTGTTTTTCCTTTTGAGTTGCAGGTAACAGAAATGCGTGATCGCGGAATCAAGGTCGGTGAAGAGGATGATATGATGTTTTATTTGTTCCTGTTTAGTCTAGTGAAACCTGGAGTTTAGAATGCTTGATTTTTAGTATTATTTATGGAATTCGATTTATGGAATTGATATGATGGTTTATTGATTTAATATTTATTGAATTAGTTTATGAGAATTTCCGCAACTGTTTAAAAAAAAAAAAGGTGTTGGTTGTTTCAGAATCCCATTCATGACATCTTATCATGTTTTTACCCCACTCTGTTGTCATGAATGGCCAGCTCACTTTTAGTTGGTACCCTACCTAAGCCCTTAAACCTTTCTTTCATACTTCATGCACTTCTTTTGCTACGTCCTCTATGCAGATATGTGTAAAAACGTCGGAGAGAGTAGGGTCGGCGCAATTTTCCAATCACTTGAAGATGCGACGATCAACATTAGAAGGAAGGAGTACAACAACAAAATTTCAGAAAATTAAAGAAGCTTGGCTGATCCTTAGATGCTTAATCATGGTAACAATTTCGTGCCTTAATTGACTCATAGTTTTATGAGACCATCATGGTAAAAATTAAAGAAGTTGTCATTTTTTGAAGTTTGTATGTTTTGATCAACTTTAAGTGTTGATATACCCGGTATTTTACCACTTTTACTATCTGTTTTAATCTATTTTATATTATATTTAATAAGTTTTTCTATCAAAAGAGGTAGTTTTCTCGTATAATTGGTTTTGAAGAGTCATATAGGTCAAATTATCAAAAAAGCATAAAAAGGAGCAAAATGAGTATTCTCCATCCAACAACAACATACCAAGGTCAAACGATCCTATCTAACTCACCCAAGTTGAAGATTTCACAATTTTCCAAGTTGGACAGAAAGTATCTCTCCGAAAAATTTCCTTAGACGGAGGACCAAATCAACTTAGACAGCAATGAAATTTCACAAAGAGATATACCTTTGCGTCAGCTTTCCAACGAGTCTAGAATTATATCAAATGGAGTTATAGCTTGGAAGTTTTTCAAGTTTTACTAAAGTTATGTCATTCTGCCTAGAAGAAGAATCAAGTCCAAGATGGGCCTAAGCACCAAACCAACCCATAAGCCGGCTCATTTAAGTGAAGCCACACACATAGAGATGATTTTGAGCCAGACCCTAGACAAGTTCATGTGACCGGTGCCACCGTCCGGTGCCGTGGCCACTTCTGCGCACTTATCGACAAAAAAACGTTTTTGCCCGAACTGAAACCCTTGGAGTTCCACCGACCCAAGACCTCTTCCTACACCTATATATACTTGTTTTTGGCCTCTTGAGAGAAGGAGAGCAGCCCTAGGCACCACAAATCAATAATAAACATGTATATTTGTTATTCTCGTTAGATCTTCATCTTTATCCTTTGTAAAAGAGCGATGAAGGTCATGGTGTTCTTCTCAAGCTTTGTGCTTCGAGATCCACCTATGCCAAGCCCTTACTTAGCACAAATCTACTGTTTGATCAACTTCTCTAGTTGCTCTATGTTTCATAACATGTAGAGTAGTTGTATGTTTAATAATAAGTTATTTTGCTTGCATCTTCTACATATTTATTGAGTTTATTTCTAGCATGATTCTTTATCTTTATTTATACTCAAGGCGTGATCTAGATTAGCTACCTAGTGACCGATTTTAGATTGGTGCCGATTCCAAAAGCTTTTGCACCGATCGGATCTAGTATTTGATAGGTTAGGCGTCTTAACAATTCGAAAGGTTAGTTAAGGAGTTTAATGAACAATCGAATCTCAATCTTATAGCGTAATTTGCCTTGTAATAACCACGCGAAAACCGAGTCTATTAGGGTTTGAATTATAGGTTTCGGAGCCTCGAAAGGGGAATGATTCTACCTTAGTGATTTGAGTTCTTGAACACTAGTTGCATCTCTTTAAAAACCGTGTAGATCATGTTGCATTAGTTCCTTTTAATTGCTTTTATCTTGCGTGTTTTGATTTATCTATCCCTTTATTTTATTGCTTTGCTTTATTTCATTAAAAATTCTAAAACCCAAATATATTTTCTCTTAGCTTATTTTGCATCATATAGATTTATAGCGTAACAACATAGTCTCATGTGGATCGACCCCTAAGTACTACAATTGTCAACTTTGCACTTGCAGATTAGGGTTTGTAAATTTTAAACTCTTTGCATCGCCTAATTTTGGCCGCATCATGTACTCATCACGGTCATTCACCAAAAAAAATTATTTAGAAATTTTAATGACAAAAAATCCTTGTATGTTAACGAGAGAGAGTTGAGAAAGCAAGCATATCTACTTCGTATGAGCCATTCATATAAAAAAAAGATAAATAAACGGTTACGATTAAATATTTTTAGATGTTTAGAATTATGTGGATGTGATTTAACATAGAGACATCATCTCAAAAGGACACTTTCCTCAAACACAAATCTCCTATACCCCTCTTTAATCTTTATACCCACTTTTAATGAAAAGTATGCAAAGTGACGAAAATAGCCTTGGTTCCGAAATTGGGGGATTTCGGTATTTCGGTCT
The DNA here is from genome assembly GCA_963576765.1 of Draba incana. Classification (NCBI taxonomy): domain Eukaryota; kingdom Viridiplantae; phylum Streptophyta; class Magnoliopsida; order Brassicales; family Brassicaceae; genus Draba; species Draba incana. The sequence continues at coordinate 16,770,734 of OY755209.1, read as the reverse complement.
GATTAAATAAAAACTGAAACCATCGATCAAACCATTCTACCTCAAACCCTCTTCTCAAAACCGAAGGTCTCGATTTATTGATCCCATTTAATAAAAACTGGAAAAAAAAATCAGTTTCTTCTTTATCGCGGACGAGACGAGTTGAGAATTCTCGTCGCCATCGAGCTGTCGTTGGAAAACGCGGTTTCCATCGCTGTCTAGGTCTCTCGCCGCATTTTCTTTGCCTCTGCGGATCTGCATTGAGCTCTCCTTGAAGATCCAGGTCCGTCGAGCTCTCTCATCTCAACTGCAGCTTTTTGTCTCGCCGGAAAACCTGTTTTCCGGCGCCGTCGAGGTCTCTCAACTGAACAGCCGCCGTTCTTTGCCTCTGTGTATCTGGTAGGTCCGTTCTTCAATTGATTTAGTTTTAGAATTGCAAATCTCTTGCAAACTGAGGAATTGAATTGGATTTGATTATCCACATTATTTTGGTACGCACATTGGGTGTTTGAGCATGGTTTGTGGGTCGGTTAGGATTGGTAAGAAATTGATATCAGTGGTTGAATCGTAATGAATTGTAGTTTAGAACCTGATAGGACTAGAGGAGGAGTAGAGAACTGGGTATAACTAGTAAAACTGGTATAACTGATTGTAGTGAATGAGTTTTGTGTATTGTTTTGGCAGGAAATAATGAGCAACAATGTCAGCATACATTTTAAATGCCAAGGTCGCATGTATAGCATATTGTTGAAGAATTCAGTGGAGGAGATAACTTTGTCGATGGTAGAAGCTAGGATATACAAGAAGCTTGCGTTAGATGAAAGTGAGGTTAAATTGCAATTTAGTTACATTCCACTACTGGTTCGATGTGAGGAAGAGCATGCTATTTGTGATGATGAGGATATGTATGTTTATCTAACGTCCATTGATAACGAGAACCGTAGATGCATTTTGTTTGTGGAGGTCATCACTACTTCGGGACTGCGTGAGCAACAGTCGAGAGCTGGCAAAAGTTCTTTTGGTATGAACTATGAGAAGGCAACTGATGATGAAATCGGAGCTAATGCCATTACTCTCCACGTAGAAAAAGAACAAGGAAACCAAGTAGAGATGGAGGTTGATGACGGTGATGATGGTGATGATGATGATGTCTCTAATACTAAAGAGGGTGGAAATGTAACAAGTGATGAAGTTATGAGTGATGGAGCTATGTGTAGCTCGGATAGAGATATGGGTGATCAATATTTTGAGCCTCCACCTGTTGTAGAAGCTAGTCAGCCGTTTATAGAGCCATGGGAAGACGGTTTGGGTTTGAGTGTACTTCAAGAATTTCCAACTAAGAAGGCATTGCAAGCTGTTGTTGGTAAAGGCTCATTTATGAACAGTTTTAGTTTTGTTATTAAAAGGTTTGATCCGAGGCATTTAGTGCTACAATGTACTAAAGAAATGTGTAAATGGAGTTTACGAGCATCGAGGATTGCAAAGACTGATATTTTCTCGGTTAGAAAGTACACGAACATGCATACATGCTCTCGGGCTACTCAGAGCAGCAGCAACAGCAACATGAAGAGGCATGGCAGTCCAGAATTAGTTGCAGCTCTTTTGCATTAAGATTATCCAGGACAAATGGAAACTCCATCTCCTAAAATTATCATGGATCTAGTGAAGACAAAATTAGGTGTCACAATATCATACTCCACCACTCTGAGAGGGAAAAACCTAGCTGTTAGTCATTTGCGTGGTAACCCGGAAGAAAGCTACAAGATGTTGTATTGCTATTTGTACATGTTAGAGAAGGTAAATGATGGTACGAAAACATATGTGCATTTGGATAAGGACAGCTCCAAATTCATGTACCTATTCATAGCTTTGGGAGCTAGCATTGAAGGGTTTAAATTCATGCGGAAAGTGATAGTTGTGGATGCAACGTTTCTGAAGAACGGATATGGTGGTGTTCTAATATTTGCCTCAGCTCAAGATCCTAATCGTCACCATTATCCCATAGCGTTTGGTGTAGTCGATGGTGAGAAGGATGCAAGTTGGACTTGGTTTATGGAGATGCTTAAAACTGTTGTACCGGACTCTTCTGAATTGGTGTTTATGAGTGATAGAAATGCAAGGCTCATCGGCGCCATAGGTAATGTGTATCTGAAGGCTCATCATGGGTTTTGTATATGGCATTTGTCCCAAAATGTGAAAGGTTATGCTTCTAACGTTAACAAGGATGTAGTCGCATGGAGATTCATGGAGCTTAGTATGCAGTACACAGTGGCTGATTTCAACGCTGCTTATTTTTATTTTAAGATGAGATATCCATCTGCTGCCAAGTATCTAGAGGAGACTACCAAGAAAGAAAAATGGGCAAGATGTTGGTTTCCCGGAGAAAGATACAACTTAGACACAAGCAACTGTGTGGAATCGCTGAATAGTGTTTTTAGGGACGCAAGGAAGTACTCCTTAATACCCATGCTTGATGCAATCATTAAAACAATTTTGAGGTGGTTTAATGAACACCGGAAGGAGGCGGTGGCTGGATCGATTGAACATAAACTCGTGCCGTTTGTGGAGAGTTGCATGCACGATTTATGAGTTGTTGATGACAAATTGTCTGTGACGGAGCTAAACATTTTTGAGCTTGAATACCATGTCATTGGTAGTGATGGAAAGCCTTATTTGGTGAACTTGCTCTCGAAAAGTTGCAGTTGCAAGGTGTTCGATATTGAATGGTATCCTTGTGTGCACGGACTAGCCGCTTACATTGAATTCCTAAGGCATGAAGACAGAGGTCGTGATATCCAATTACATGAGTTGTGTTCAGAATATTATCTTTCCGATTGGTGGGCAAAGGCGTATAAGAAGACAATCTATTTAGTGCCGGATAAATCTCAATGGGATGTCCCAGATGACGTGAAAAGCAAACAAATCATACCTCCGGATCCAAAAAATAAGAAAGGAAGAAAGAAAGTGAAAAGGTTCCCATCAACTGGGGAAAGGCGTCCGCGGACGAAAAACAAAAGGCGGCCGAGAGAAAAACTCCAATGGTTGTTATTCGGAACTCGACTAGATGTTTCTTGATTATTATGTCTTTGTGTTTCAATGTAATATTATGGCTTGATGTATGAATGTATTATTATGTCTTTTATTCCAATGAGGATATTTTTAAATTATAGTTTAGTTTAAATTATATTTTTCCGTTCACTAATGACAGGGTAATACTAGTAATACTAGTAAAACTAGGATATATTATTATTGATATATTTATTTTTGTTAATAATAAGCAAGGATGAAAAACAAATGGAAATGAAAAATACTTATAAATGATACAAGGATGAATTAACTATAAAATAAAAATTTAAAAATTATATAAAAGTATGAAAGACTCTACACAATATATCACCAAGTAGTAAGGAACACTTATACTTTTAAGCTCACTTATACTATTATGATGAAAATTTTCCAAATTGTTGTTTTTTTAACATATGAATACACAAAACACTCAAAAATACATTTTTATCGACTTCAGTAATTTGTAAAACGAAAAAAACGAATTAAAAAGTTAAGTAATACTGATTAAATTGAAAAATAGCAAAAGTAATACTATGTTGAACTTTGGTAGAACTACTATCTAGGTACAACTATGTACAATTTCCATGTGAAAATGACGGCGCACACGTGGTCCTTTGACTGCGCACACGTGTTTTCCTTTGACGGCGCACACGTGATTCTTTGACTGCGCACACGTGTCTCGATTAATTCCCCTCCAAATTCTTTTTTTCCCCCCCAAAATCTAAATTCCCTCCAAATCTAAATTTAAAAATTATATAAAAGTATGAAAGACTCTACACAATATATCACCAAGTAGTAAGGAACACTTATACTTTTAAGCTCACTTATACTATTATGATGAAAATTTTCCAAATTGTTGTTTTTTTAACATATGAATACACAAAACACTCAAAAATACATTTTTATCGACTTCAGTAATTTGTAAAACTAAAAAAATGAATTAAAAAGTTAAGTAATACTGATTAAATTGAAAAATAGCAAAAGTAATACTATGTTGAACTTTGGTAGAACTACTATCTAGGTACAACTATGTACAATTTCCACGTGAAAATGACGGCGCACACGTGGTCCTTTGACTGCGCACACGTGTTTTTCTTTGACGGCGCACACGTGATTCTTTGACTGCGCACACGTGTCTCGATTAATTCCCCTCCAAATTCTTTTTTTCCCCCCCCAGATCTAAATTCCCTCCAAATCTTCCCCCCCCCCAATCTAATTTCCCTCCAAAATTCCAACCAATTTCCCTCCAAAATTTTTTTTCTCATTTTTTCTCTTTTTAATTCCCCAAAACCTCTCAAAACAAAACAGATTTACTCCTTCTCTCCTCGAGATCTCCTTCCTTCGACTCCTCCTCTTCTTATCTCTTTCCAAATCGAAAAGCAAACCATTTCCTCTTCTTTGCAAATCAAAAAGAAAACACGAAATGGATCGTTATGAGCAGGACCCGTACTACAGAGACATGAAGGAATCAAAGAGGATTTTCCGACAATTAGAAGCTGTTGCCGATGGTGGATATGGGATCCCCAAGAAGTGTCCATGTGGTGCCCCCATGAAACACGAGATTTCCGAACCCGAAGGAGGGAAGAGATTCTTTACTTGTCAAAACTTTGAGGTGATTTTTTATTCACGGCATTTGTTAGGTTCTTAGGATCCAATTTGTTATTTGAAGAAAGATGTAGAATGATGTGTTAGGATCCCAAGGTTAACGGCATATGTATTTGTGTGTAGAATGATGGTTCTATGGCATATGTATCCCAAGGTTAACGGCATATGTATTTGTGTGTAGAATAACGGCTTCCACCTTAGGAAAGCTTGGGATCGTTCTATGGAAGAAGAGGTCGAATTGTTAAGGAATGAGGTTGACAAGAACACGAAGAGGTGGAGAGAGATGTCAAACCAGGAGTTTATGATTGGGCAAATCCGTTTGGAGCTAAAAACAAAGGATGAAGAGATTGCTACCCTTAAAGAACAAATGGATATTTTTATGGAAACTATCGATTAAACAAGTTTAAGGTTGTCTATGTTTAAGGTTGTGTAAGACTTGCCTATCTATGTTTCAGTTTGTTGTGAATGGGGTTCCCATCCGGTATAGCTTCGAAAGAGGATATCCTCTTATATCGCAATCCTTGAACTTTCTCTTGCACATCCTTGGACAAGAGACGTCCGGAGAAGGATTAGCTGCTGTGAACTTATCCTTGAAAGCTTGAATGGCCTCAAATGGTAGAAGCTGCACAACAAACATATAGTTAGAGTTATGTTCAATTAGGACAAAGCAACGCATCCAACGCATCCAATAACTCATTTACATTTTACTTACCTCAATAGGCAGACAGAAGCCCGAGATCCCCCATACTGCATTCTCTTTTTGCACAAACCCGTCAAAATGACTCATCATTTTTGCGATCGATACCAGCATGCGATCAAAGGAATATCTTCCCCAAGGAAACGACTCGCAAATGCTAAGATCACTCACAACACGTAGAAATAAGTCATCAACGCCTGTAGCTTTCTCTCCAGCCTTTATCGGTGCTACAACTACGCTGGATAAGAAATAGAGAACAACCATCTTCAGCCTATCCTGAGACCGTCTCCTTGGTACCATTTGCTTCAACCTTTCTCTCACATCTTCCCGTCTAATCACCTTTTCTTTAAAATATTTATTCACAAAACTCTTACTTCCAAGTTTGTCAAAACCAAGTGGATAGTTTCGACAATCAAAACCCGATATCAACACATGCTCCTTAATGCTGTACCGGATGGGAACCCCATTCACAACAAACCAAACCTCCTTTTTCTTTTCAATCTTAGCGGTTCGAAGAAAAAGCAACCACATGCCCGCAGCCTTGTGGTTTTTCTCCCTCGGCATGTGGAAAACGTGTTTGAACTGTGGATGGTTCTTAAACCAATCCCACTCATCATCGGTCAAAGGATGCTCCAACTCATTCAATGTTCTCAAAACTTCCTCTATATGACACTTTGCCGATATCTTTATCTTTTTGTTATACTCCGACGATGGGAAGTACATACCCTGAGGTTTTCCTGCTGTTGGTTCATCATTGGCATCCTGCAACAAACAGTTTTACCAAATATCACCAATCTCATCACCAACACAAACAGTTTTACAAACAGGTTAAGACATAGTTCTACCTAATTCTACCAGTTTTACCAAGACACATATACTTACCATTGACTCTGCCTGAGGAGGAGGAGGAGGATGCAGCCACTCATCTTCTAAATCTTCTTCTTGATTATTGAAGAAGGCCGGAGCTGGAGGAGGCGGAGATACAGAAGCCGGCGGCGACTCCCTCTCCTCTGCATTATCTTCTTCTTCTTCATTCTCCACAACCGGAGGAGGAGGAGCCGGAGACTCCACTCTATCATCTCCCATTCTCTACTTCTTCTTCTGACTTTTCAAATAAACATATATTTTACAAATAAACATGAGATCATTTCACAACTAACCCATTTCTTTTGGTCAAATGCAAAACTAACCCACTTTTTCCTCTTCTTTACTATTCACCATTTTCTCACAAATCTCTTTTTTTTTCATATTCACGAAAATGCCATTATCTTTTATTTATTTAATTGTTTTTTCAAAATCAGAAACTTAGCAAAAGACTAAAACACCAAAAAATATTAACTTATTTACGAAAATGTCATCTTCTTCAATTTTTCTAACCACCATGAACAACCAAATTGAAGCTCTAAATGCTACACCAACTGATTTTTTGTTTCGTAAATGTACAATAAGTAAGCTCATAACTTAGACATCATTAATTTTCTCTCCAATTTTATCTAAAACTCTCTAATTTTTGTTCTTTCAAAATTTTCTCTCATAACTTGATGTTTTCCCGTAATTCTTCCAAATAAAACGTTGGGGTTGTTTTTTTCGGTGAAATTGATAGTTTCGGTGGTTTAAGAACGTGAATACGAGGTCGAACGAGTGAAAAAGGTACCGATTTTTTATTTTCAAAAATTTTCAGATCTGGTTCGTAAATGTAGACTGCATTTGAAGTCTACAAGTCAACTTAGAGTTAGATTTGCATTTGACTATTATTTATAAAAAATATAAAGCAGACTGCATTTTAAGTCTACACAGTCTTCTTTGACAAAAAATAAAAATATTGCAGACTTCGTCTGCAGGCAGCGGAAAAATCAGGTCACTTTTGCATTTGACCAGACCATTGACCGTAAAAAGTAGACTGCATTTGAAGTCTACTTCAAGTAGACTGGAAATGAAGTCTACAAACAGGTCATTTTTGGATTTGAACTTTTTTTTGTAGACTTCATTTGCAGTCTACTCTGAAAAGTGAGGTTAGTTTTGTGTTTGACCAATTTTTCAAAATATTGACCCGAAAGTACATATCTTTTGTAGGCTTCATTTCCTGTCTACTTTTTAAAGTAGATAACCTGCATTTTATGTAGACTTCATTTGCAGTATACTTTGGAAAGTCAACAAAAAGTCAAATCCAAAAGTAACCTGTTTTTTTTTGGCGTAGACTGCAAATGAAGTCTACTTTCTCTCTGTAGTCTACAAATGAAGTCTACTTTCTTATGTAGACTGCAAATGAAGATTACTTTTAAACAGTGAATATTTGACCAAATGCAAAAGTAACCTGCACTTTTGTGTAGACTGCAAATGAAGTCTACACCGAAAAGTCAACGTTTTGGTCAAATGAAGTTTTTCTAAATGCATTTTTTTACATATTTACAATTTATTTTTTAAAATTTTTTTGTTCTCACATGTTTGTTATTTGTATATCTACCCCTTGTAAGAGTTGGTCATGTTTAATACTAATATTTGTGGTGCAAACTTATTTTCTTGATTTGGTGAGTAGTTAACTCATATTGAGTAGACCGCATTTTAAGTCTACTCATTGTTTTTTCAAGTTTTTCTTAGACTTAGTCGGACTTAGCTCATTTGTGGGATGAATCAATTTTCTTGTTTGGTTAACATTTACCTTATTTGTGGAGACGTCTTAATTACAATAATAAAATATTTTACATGTCTAAATATATTTTGTTTTTGTCACCATGTCTAAATACGTAATGATATCTCATTTCTTTGAAACTAGTGAGAAATTGATAAGTTCACATCCCGTAATTGCAAAGTTATGAGATGTTAGCTTTTAACTTGAAAGTAGAGGGCTTAGATCCATAAAAATACACATTTCATGTTTATAACGAAACAAATTGGTCAAAAACATGCATTCCATAAATTTTATAAAAAATATATTATGTAGTGTTTAAAGTAGATAACCAGTAAAAACCTATGTACCGTATAAGAGTTATTAAAACTAGTGAGAAATTGATAAGCTCGCATACGTAATTACAAAGGAATGGAGATTCCAATATCAAGACAATCACAATTTGAACTTGGTAAAATTTCTTCTTGAAAATATTGTCGGGCTCACAGTTTTGAAATTGGTAAAACTTCTTCGAGTACTTCTTTCATAAAGCTCTCTTACTGCTCCCACTCCATTCTTGTTGTTGCATCCATTGTTGAGATGCCAATAGCTTTGCACCAAATAAAGAGACAGAGGAGAAGTTAAGCTAAAAAAAAGTAAGGGTTAAATGAAAAGAACCAGATTAGCTCCGTAAGATTTTCAAGTTGGTCGAGAAATAAGTAACAATTTCCAAAAGGGGACCATGAATAATTCAATATTCAAAACCAAACCAATAAATCATAAAGAATTACAATTAAAGTCAACTATCAATAAACAAAGAAATAACAAGCATTCTTGAAATGTAATAAATGATTAGACTTAACAAAGTTGAAGATCAAATAGACTATGAGTAAATACCATTTTTCGATTTTTCCGATACAATAAATGGCAAATGCAGCAAAAATGTGAAACAACCAAGTTTTTTTTTTTTTTAAATTAATATGGATTATTATTCCTATAAAAAATACTCCTCAATAATAAATTCAACCTAACTCAAATTACTAACCAGCGGAAAACAACATCAATAAATAAACCAGCAATTTTCATTAAAACAAGATATCAATTCTAAAGTAATCTAGCAACCTAACAACCGGTTCTAGAATTCAACCTATGAACATAAACCTAGAGTTCCTAATCATCCTCTCGTCCCAACCGGTTCGCAATCGCGCAAAAACTGGAGGACTCGCACCCCCGCGAAAGAACACAAAGTAGTCGCTCTAATCTGGAGGACTCGCACCCCCGCGAAAGATCATAAAGCAATCGCACTACTCTGGAGGACTTACACCTCCGCGAAAGATCACAAAGCAATCGCTCTACTCTGGAGGACTCGCACCTCCGCGAAAGAACACCAAGCAATCGTACTGAACTGAGCTATTCGGGACCAACGTCCCTAAAGTAATCGATTATTAAATGTCTCAGAGCACCATTGACTAGAACCACCTCATAAGGTCTAAGGAACAATATTTCCAACCCGAAATATCCATAATAATAAAAACATACATCTTGTGCGTGCTGGAAAATCACACAATAGAAATTGTGAAGATTCTACGAAAAAGAGCTTCTTTAGGGTTTCAAACACTTAGAGTGAATTAGATAGAATTAAGGTTCTTAGAAGTTGTTCTTAGTTATCAAGATCAGAGCTATTATTTGTCTTATTATTACTTAGAAAAATCGGATCCTCTCCAATAAGGGGGGTACATGCTTATTTATAGAAATACAATTCGGTTGAGACAAACAGTGATGGGCCGTTAATGGGCCTCTGTTTTCTGGGCTTTGACCGCTGGACCGGTTTGGCGTATATGACGTCGTTTTAGGCTTATCGATTCTTCTAGGGGAGATTTGACCCCTACAGTTAGCCCCCCAGTTCAACAGTTTTATAAATAAAAGTGTTGAAGTAAGGGTGTCCGAGTGAGGAATCGATTTCCGTTTAGACGGTTTATGTGTTGATGATGATGATGCCGAGCCCGGATGACATGATTTGAACCCAATTTCGGCGAGTTGACCAAGTGTGACGTTATGAGCAAGTCGATTTTGATCCTGCGAAGTCGCGAGCTGATCGAGCTCGTAATACGCGAGCTACTTTTGAAGATGCGAGTTGACGAGACAATCAGTAGATGAAGCTGCGAGCTGATCGTGCCCGTGATCTGCGAGTTGTTGATGACGCGAGGTGATTCGAGAGATTAGCCGCGAGATGGCGAAATGAAGTCACAGATCGGTTTTGGCGAAATGACGAGATTGTTTCCAACTTCGGCGAACTGGCCGATACGACGCTAGGCGGCGAGACGAAGACGTTTAAGTGTGTGAACAAGCCTCGGTAAAAACCTTATCTAGAAAACCCGGTGGGAAAAAACCAGACCAAGGGGAAAAGAGCACAAGTCACATTTGTTCAAGTCGCCATTTTTGCCGAGTCCCAAATTCGGCGAGCCGATCGATACTAGTTATCCGCGAGTCGACTTCGAATTTGAGAAGTGGCGAGATGAAATCGCGAGTTGATCTGATGAAGATGAAGTCGCGAGTCAATTTGACGAAGACGAAGTCGCGATTCGATCTAACGAAGACGAAGTCGCGAGTCGATTTGACGAAGACGAAGTCGCGATTCGATCTAACGAAGACGAAGTCGCGAGTTGATCTGATGAAGATGATGTCGCGAGTTGATCTGATGAAGATGAAGTCGCGAGTCGATTTGACGAAGATGAAGTCGCGATTCGATCTGACGAAGATGAAGTCGCGAGTACATCTGATGAAGATGATGTCGCGAGTTGATCTGATGAAGATGATGTTGCGAGTTGTTCTGATGAAGTCGCGAGTTGATCTGATGAAGATGAAGTCACGAGTCAATTTGACGAAGACGAAGTCGCGATTCGATCTAACGAAGACGAAGTCGCGAGTTGATCTGATGAAGTCGCGAGTTGATCTGATGAAGATGAAGTTGCGAGTCGATTTGACGAAGATGAAGTCGCGATTCGATCTGACGAAGACGAAGTCGCGAGTTGATCTGATGAAGATGATGTCGCGAGTTGATATGATGAAGATGATGTCGCGAGTTGATCGAGTGCGACGTAGCGAGTTGATTTGACGAAGTTGCGAGGTCGTGACCTGATCTGATGAAGATGTTCAAGTTTCGAGGGTGCGACTTGATCAACTCCACCGCTACTGCGAGGTCATGGTAATCGCTGAGAATCGAAGTCTTGAGAAAGTAAAATTCTGAAGTCGCGAACTAAATCAGAAGATCAGCTCGCGTGGTCGCATTTTTGAGCTAATACGAAGTTGAGGCATCGCAAGTCGGTTTGGTTCCCTATGAAACTGTGATACTTTAAGCCCAGATTCTCGGCCCAAATTAAAATGAGGCCCACCTCAAAACTCGAATCGCCAAAAATGCCTTTATAATTAGCGATGCTCCTCAGATACTTCCCATAATTCTCATTTCTCCGAAAACAGGTTTGCTCTCTCTCTCTCTTTTCTCTCGTTTTTCTTTCAAGTTTTCGTTAAATTTTTTGCCGTCCCATCACTTCGCCGCCGCCGTGTTCTTCATCGCCGCCGTCGTGTTCTTGAGAAGAAAACTGTCTCCAATTTTTGATCCAAAAACAATGTCAATAAATTGATTAAGTCTGCCGAGCTTGCCGAGAAGGAAAAGTCGATCTGGGTGTACTCGGAAAATAGCGACTCGATTGTTGACGCGAGTTCAAGTTGTGGCCGATTTCGTGGTCATGAGGAGGCGAGCACCTCTGGTAGCGAGGAGGCGAGCACCTCTGGTAGCGAGGAGGCGAGTCTTTTTAGTCGAGAGGATCGAGTTGGTGGTCAGTCTCCTCTTGCCGAATTGTTCTCCTATCCCCCCCCCCTGTCTTAAGGCAAAGTTGCGAGACGAGGGAGATTGCTTCACCGATGCGAGCTCCACGACCTGATTTCCAAGAGGGAGTTGGGACCTCGCGTCCTTCTCAAATTGGCGAGGCTTCTGCTATTAATTAGCAGAGGCTAGTCGTTGAAATTCCACATCTCCGCGACGAGTCGCTTAGTCCTGCCGAGCCGCCTCCTCGAGTAAAGATCGAAGAATGTGCTTGGGAGTACAAACCTCTCGTAGAAGCAGGGAGATTGCAAGCCTGGATTGGATCCGGGCTTGCCAAAGTCGTCAAGAAAAAGAAGTCGAGGCGAAAGGAACGCCCGCCTCCAGGCTCTTCATGGTGCGATGAGGAGTCGCTGGATATCCTTGGCGCAGAATGCGGAATCCCCGATGCGGTCGAGATGATTGTGCCGACTGTCGAGCAGCGAGAAGACGACCCTCCCGTCGACACGTTTACTGCATACGAATGCTGATTTGGGGATTGCTACCTTACATTCCCCATTCCAGCGTTGATTATGCGGTATATGCGGGTCCATAGAATCGCACTTGCTCAGATCAACACCAGAGGAGTCCGTCAGCTGGTCGGGCTCTTGACTCGAGCTACCGAATGTGGCAAGTATGCAAACACGAGCGGCAAGAGGTTGTATAACTTGGCGAGTCGACCCATGTACAAGATTTTAGACGACTTCCCAAACAAAGACCATAGCTGGCGAAAGAAATTTTTCTTTGTACCGATTTCGGCTGTGTCTGCTGAAGAAGAACACTGGGTGGTGGCGAAGTGGGGAACACTTGGTAGACTTTCTTGATGTTTATCGCGCAAACTGCTCCCTTATGTTTTATATTGACCTTGTTCACTTGTTTTTACAGTTAGCAGACCGCTATTCACACCTGTCTCTGGAATCGACGACTTGTTCGTCAAGCTGAAGGCTCGGAAGTGTCTTTGGAATCGCCACTTTCATATTCGGAGAGTTGTTCGAGCTCGCGAGTCCTTATCCGACGAGGAAGAGAAGTTTTATCAAAGCGAGTCCGAAGATCTCAAACCAATGCCGCCAAAGCCTACTTTCCGCGATCTCGCCAAGCAGAAAGCCGCGAAGGCTAAGAAAATGGTCGATCTGAAGGCCATTGTATCTAGTACTCTAGCTGCCACAAATGACGAGGTGGAAACTGTAGGTGCGAGTGGTACGTTGGCTGTTATTCCTTCACAGCCAATTGCCATTGAGGCCGCGTCCGTCGAGTCACAACAGCTGATTCGAAAACGAAAACACTCTGCTGTTGACAAAGGCAAGGGTAAAGCTGGTGATAAGAAGAAAACTCGTCGCGAGCTGCCGACTCTGTCTCCAGGCCAGTCTATTCCTCCAGGTCTGCGATCTGGAAAACCCGCCGAGCTGTAGACGACCCGTCTGCCGCGGCTGCCTTAATGGCAAAGATTACTTACCTTGGTGACAACATTCCCATCCCGGAGATGTTGGTAAAGAGCGAGCTCTATAAGGAATTCGTGTCTCGCCAGGCAAAGGTAAATCCTTGTTTATTCAATCTGATCCGCCTCGCTCGCCTCGCTCGCCTCGCTCTTTTCTCTTTTTTATTCTGTCTAAATCCTCATTTAACCCTTTTGCAGGCCCTCGCCCATTGCAACAGGATGGTCATAGCAAACGATCAAGAGGCGAGGTCCAGGCGAGCTTTTATCGACGAGGCCAGGAGGAAAGAAGAAGCCGAGAGGAAGGAGCTTGCGGATAAGATGGGCGCACTCGCTGCTGAGCGCGACGCGTACAAGAAGAGCTCGGATGACTTGGGCATGCATCTTCAAAGAGTTGGTCTTGAGAAGAAGAAGGCCGAGGATAAAAATGCCGAGCTGGAGGCAGAGTTATCTGCTCTGAAAGCGAGCCGCGAGAGGAAGCTTGAAGTGGCTGCTTCATCTGCGAGGCGATCTACGACGGTTGAGGTTCAAGCCAAGTTGGACCGTGCTAACGAGATGTTTCGTAAACTGATGAAGAAGCCGATTACGAAAATGGTCCATCTTGTGCAAGCGGAGTCCAACCTCCAATTTCTTGACGACATGGAGAGCACTGAAGAACCTTTCGACCCTAAGGCCGAACGTGCTCTTTTAGTCGAGAATATGGCATCGCTCGAAAAAGCTGACGAAATCTTCGACGCGATGGTTGTCGACTTGAAGAAGATATTAGGTATGAATTACGTTGTCCCCATTAATGTAGCGGATATAGTTGTTTCTCCGCGAGTCGAAGTTAGCGCTAAGTCTATTGGTATTAATGTAGCTTCTGGCTCTAACGACGGCTCTTTGGGTATGCGGCTGCAAAACGCTAGCGAGGAGTTGAGCGACAACGAGTCAGGCGAGACCGATAAGGCTGTCGATCCCGACCAAGCTGTAGTCACTGAGTCTCAGCGCGAGCCGATTCCCTTAGAGCAGGACCCGAAGATTGGTGAGGCTGTGAGTCCGGCTAGTAAGGTTATCTTAGCCGAAAAAGGAGTTGAAGAGGGCGAGCTGGTCGCTGAAGAAAAAGGTGTCGAAGATGGCGAGATGGTCGCCAAATCCACCTTGTAATAGATTTTTAGGATTTTTCATTTTGTTTTGCTAAGGTTTAAGGCTTGTTTTTTTTTTGCCTGGACGGCTTTATCCAACTTGTGACATTTATTTGCCTGGTTGGTCGAACCCAAATTTTTCATAAAATATTTGGATTTCTTGCGACATGTTTGATCGTTTTTAGATTCGCCATTTTTGGCGAGATCTGTTAGGGCTTGCTTTGCGAGGTGTTCTAAAGTGGCTTAGAAGCGATGCGGTTTTAAGACGCTCAAAGGCGATGCGGTTTTAAGACGCTTAGAGACAATGCAGTTTTAAGAAACTTAGAGACGATGCGGTTTTAAGACGCTTATTGGCGATACGGTTTTAAGACGCTTAGAGGCGATACACTAATAATGTTGCTGCAAAATTCGCCATGTTTGGCAAGGCCTGTTATAGCTCGTCAGCTAGGCCTGTTATAGTTTGTTTACCTAAAGCAAATTTTGGAGTATAGATATTCCAAGGAATATCTTACCCGATAATAATCTCTGACCAGATTATCTTTGCCAAGTTCGACCAGTGTTAAGTATAACTGGGTTCGCGAGATGAACATCCTGGTTTACGGTCGTATTCCACTAAATACATCCGCTCCAGTGTTGAACTCTGAATTTATATAGCGCGCTTTATCCACTTTGGATGTATAGGTTTAACTTCGCGATGAAGTGTTTTAGATCGTCATTATGGTCAATAATGACAACGAGTCGCGTGTAGACATTTAAGTCGTTTGCGAATTGATCGAGTCGCGTGTAGACAGTTAAGTCGTTTGCGAACTGATCGAGTTGTAACAACTGTCGCGTTTAGACAATTAAGTCGTTTGCGAATTGATCGAGTTGCGCATAGACAATTAAGTCGTTTAGCGAGCTGATCGAGTTGTAACAACTGTCGCGTTTAGACAATTAAGTCGTTTGCGAATTGATCGAGTCGCGTGTAGACAGTTTAGTCGTTTACGAATTGATCGAGTCGCGTGTAGACAGTTAAGTCGTTTAGCGAGCTGATCGAGTTGTAACAACTGTCGCGTTTAGACAATTAAGTCGTTTTCGAATTGATCGAGTCGCGTGTAGACAGTTAAGTCGTTTAGCGAGCTGATCGAGTTGTAACAACTGTCGCGTTTAGACAATTAAGTCGTTTGCGAATTGATCGAGTCGCGCGTAGACAATTAAGTCGTTTAGCGAGCTGATCAAGTTGTAACAACTGTCGCGTTTAGACAATTAAGTCGTTTCCGAATTGATAGAGTCGCGTGTAGACAGTTAAGTCGTTTAGCGAGCTGATCAAGTTGTAACAACTGTCGCGTTTAGACAATTAAGTCGTTTGCAAGTTGATCGAGTCGCGTGTAGACAGTTAAGTCGTTTAACGAGCTGATCGAGTTGTAACAACTGTCGCATTTAGACAATTAAGTCGTTTGCGAATTGATCGAGTCGCGTGTAGATAGTTAAGTCGTTTAGCGAGCTGATCGAGTTGTAACAACTATCTCGTTTAGACAATTAAGTCGTTTGCGAATTGATCGAGTCGCGTGTAGAAAGTTAAGTCGTTTAGCGAGCTGATCGAGTTGTAACAACTGTCGCGTTTTGACAATTAAGTCGTTTGCGAATTGATCGAGTCGCGTGTAGACAGTTAAGTCGTTTAGCGACCTGATCGAGTTGTAACAACTGTCGCGTTTAGACAATTAAGTCGTTTAGCGAGCTGATCGAGTTGTAACAACTGTCGTGTTTAGACAATTAAGTCGTTTGCTGATATATCATGGTTTTTACCGGTTTTTATACCATGATATATGTCCGTTTTATAGAATCTTTTGGTGTTTTCTAGTGTTTGGTGTTTAATATTAGGTACAAGGATGCTTTGGACTCAATTGGTGTTTACTGGAGCATTTTGGAGCTTAACGGAATGAGCAGTCAAAGTCACAAGTTCGGAGTGAAAATCTGCAGACTGTGTCGAGCGACGGACACTCTGCGTCGCTCGACGTGAAGAAAAAGTCTGTGTCGAGCGACGCACTATCCCTATCGCTCGACGCGACCAAATGGTGACAGAAAAGTACTTTTTGGAAAATTTCCGTTTTCGCGCCAGAAAAGCCCAGATGTTTGCAATTGGGCCCATGACCGTCCTTGTACTCTATATATACGTTTTTACAGCCATTGTTTAGGCTTAAGCTTTATTTTATTGTGTTTAGAATTACTCTTAAGAGATATCTCTAATAAAGATGTTTTGTGCTTCATTAAACATGTCTGAGTAATTTCTCTGTTAGGTTTAGGATTTTCAAGGGTTTTGATGAATTGCTAGATCTGATTTCATTGTTAGGATAATATCATTAGAAGTTCTTCATCTTGACTTGTGTTTATTGCTGATTTTAGCGTAATGAACTAGAATCTGATATTAGGTTAATTGATAGACACGACAGTGTTATTGATTGCTTGAACTAGTCTTTGATGAGCAAAATACCTATTCGCAAAGACATTTGGTTTAGGGTTTTGTGAACAATTGAACTTGAACTTTAATGCTTGTTTAGATCAATCTGATTTCGCAACGACTGTTGGTTGTCTAGGGTTTAAGCATAGATAATATTCGCAGCGACAGCTGGTTTGTTTTACATTCGTGTTCATGTTTAGGAACAGAGCTTTCATATTCCTAATTATCTGTTTATCCCTGCAATTCTGATTCTCCTGACATTTCCCTGAACCTAGCTTTTATCTTCATTGTTTAAAGCTTACCACTATCTTGCTTTGTTTTATTTGCTTTTTCTTATATTATATTTGCCTAGCTTAGTCTGAATTTAATTATCTATTGTGTCCCTGATTCCCTGTGGATTCGATAACCTCAAGTACTACAATCGATCTCTTAATTTGAGAGAGTAGGTCTAGGGTAAATTTGACCATATCAAATTTTGGCGCCGTTGCCGGGGATCGAACCTTGGTCACCCGCGTGACAGGCGGGAATACTTACCACTATACTACAAGGATGGAGGCCATATCAAATTTTGGCGCCGTTGCCGGGGAATCATACCATTAGATTCTTATTACTGGGATTTTGTCTAGGTCTTTATTTTTGTTTTTGTTTTTGTTTTTGCTTTTGTTTTTGTTTTGTTTTGAGTTTCAGGCGTAAACGACGATGGATACGCACCTAATCCTGATTCAGAGGGACGAAGGATTGTTTGATCTTAAAGGGAATCGGTGCAACAATCTTGGACAGAAGCTTGATACTAAAGGAAATGTGATGGTTGAGCAGATCGACGAAGAACAGCTGAGACGCGACGAGGAAATCAAAATCTCTCGTGAGGAAAAACGTCGTGTCGAGCGACACAACATGGCTGTCGCTCGACATGACAAAATCAGAAGCGTCGCTCGACATGAAGAATCGATCGCTCGACACGTCAGAGATGCTGGTGTCGATCGTCACTGCTTTAGCATCGATCGACACCCTGTCTAGGAACCAAGAACTTTAGCCGATTTCAATAGTTTTGCGCGGTTCTACGCAAATCAATCAGCGATTCGACCTTCAGAGCTTCAGAGGAATGACTACCAGAGGGACTATGGTGCTTCAATGTATCAAACGCCTCCTCCTCAATCATCAGAAAGCAGGATGGAGGCTATGCTTGCGAAGCTTCTCGAAGGACAGCAGAAGTTGACTGAGGACTTCAACAGAAAGCTGGAATCACTTTACACTGATCTGAATGGAAAGCTCGAGGCTTTGGGAACTTATGTGGAGAAATTGGATGTTCAGGTTGCTGAAGCTGCTGTTGCTATCAAGTGGCAAGAAGAATTTCTTAATTCGCAGACTGATATGAAATCCGAGCATGCTTGCAATACCATTCCCGTGGAAGACGAGGGCTACTTCGATGCGCTTAAGGCAATTTCTGAAATTGAACAGCTAGTGTCGAGCGACACTAGTCTCCTGTGTCGATCAACACGTGAAGATGAAGCAGCATCGCTCGACACGGGACTCGACGAGGAACAAGAGTTTAATAAAGGTGTCGAGCGACACCAGACCAGCATCGCTCGACACCCAGTTCAATCCAGATCTTCACGTATCGTCTGAATCAGTCGAAGAACAAGTTCATACTCCTAAGCTTCCATTCCCCAGAGCTCGAAAGTTGTCACAAGAGGGTGAAAGAGCTTTTGCCTTGACCATCATTGAGAATCCTCCGAAAGAGCCAAGGTATGAACTTCCTGTACTTATTTCTGATTCTCCTGCTTTCATCAATAAGAGTTTAAATTGTGAAAAAACTGTTTCGCACTTATGCAAGCAACGAGTTTCTCGAAAGCTTGGTTCTTCTATTGATGTTTCTGCAGGAAAGCGAAGTAATCAAACCAAGGTAAAGCCTAAAAGAACCTCAAAGCCTTTCGCAAAAATCAGGATCATCATCCCTTCAGACTTAGAGGAGAAAGGGGAAGAAGTCATTCAGCGAATGATAGAAAACACGATGAAACTTTTCCCAAGAATAGTTTTTGATAAGTCTGGGGGAGCTGCAAAGAAAGGTCGAACGAAGAACAGAGCTGCAACCATCTTAACGGATAAGGGAGGTACAATACTTCCCAAAGATCCAAACGCCTAGTCCTATCACAGTCCAGCTAATGACTGAAAACAAGCGCTTAGTGGGAGGCAACCCACTTGTGAGTCATACTAACTATATACTTAGATTTTATGTTTCTTTTTCAATTTTACGTTTTTGGTGTCAATTTTCAGGAAAATAAATGTTCGAATGCAAGTAAGAATGCTCTTCAGCACTCTGTGTCGAGCGACGAGCATACTTGTGTCGCTCGACACGAAGAAAATCTACCAGTCAGAATCGGGACAGAAACGTGAGTGTCGATCGACAGCAAAGTCGTGTCGATCGACACAACCCCCAGGTACGAATTCTCACTTGATTTTTCATTCGTTTCAATTCCTGTTTATTTTGTTTCACCGATCTTAGGCTTAATAACACTGGGGACAGTGTTGTTTAAGTCTGGGGAAGGTAGTTGCTAACATTTGTGTTTTCTTTTGAGTTTTTCGTTTAATTTTTTAAAAAATTTAGAGTCAAAACCTCTCCTTTAGACTTGCTTTGAACAGCACTCAAGGACCATTACAATGCAAGTTGACTGGTTTTACAAGGTGGGTAACTAGAAGTGGATCAGTTTAACGGAGCGAGTTCAGATTTCTGGAGAACTTCGAAAGGATGTCAAAGACCCCGCCCTAATGAATCTCTAATCAAGGGTGTTGGAAATCGCAAGACTTGATTCAGCTTCCAAACACTTGAAAGCGAGGAAGGACCGCTCTTGAAACTTCTTTCCAATGACGGATATAACTGTCCTAGATCTGGTGGGAAAGGACCCTCTGTTGAGGAAACCGCCATCACAAAAAGCCTCATAGAACAACAATAATGAGAGCTGATCTAGTGATCATAGAGATGCCAAAGGAATAAAAAAAAAATCCGCAGAAAAGTGCAAGCCTGAATTCAAATAGGCATTCGGTGGTAAAGGACCCTCTGCTGGGTACCCGCCATCACAAAAAGAAAAATCAGTCATCAAAAAGGCATGCATCTCTATGAAAATCCTTAATTGGATACAGTTTCAGAGGGAAGAGAGAGGGTGAAACGCAGGAAAGTGTTAAAGGAAGTGAAAGAATCTAGAAGGTCCAGCGATCGATATTCCTTTGATGAGACCGCACCTAATTAACTAAAGGGGTCTGCGACTGAAAGTCTGAGATTTTCTAAGGGGTTTGGATTCAACCTGAAAGAACTGCTACGCTTCTAGGGAAACATCGAAGTATGATCCAAGTATTGACTTTGCAGGAATGTGGATTCTAAAGGAGTGGTTATATCTGTTTTGCTTAGGGACAAGCAAAAGGCTAAGTCTGGGGGAGTTGATATATCATGGTTTTTACCGGTTTTTATACCATGATATATGTCCGTTTTATAGAGTCTTTTGGTGTTTTCTAGTGTTTGGTGTTTAATATTAGGTACAAGGATGCTTTGGACTCAATTGGTGTTTACTGGAGCATTTTGGAGCTTAACGGAATGAGCAGTCAAAGTCACAAGTTCGGAGTGAAAATCTGCAGACTGTGTCGAGCGACGGACACTCTGCGTCGCTCGACGTGAAGAAAAAGTCTGTGTCGAGCGACGCACTATCCCTGTCGCTCGACGCGACCAAATGGTGACATAATAGTACTTTTTGGAAAATTTCCGTTTTCGCGCCAGAAAAGCCCAGATGTTTGCAATTGGGCCCATGACCGTCCTTGTACTCTATATATACATTTTTACAGCCATTGTTTAGGCTTAAGCTTTATTTTATTGTGTTTTGAATTACTCTTAAGAGATATCTCTAATAAAGATGTTTTGTGCTTCATTAAACATGTCTGAGTAATTTCTCTGTTAGGTTTAGGGTTTTCAAGGGTTTTGATGAATTGCTAGATCTGATTTCATTGTTAGGATAATATCATTAGAAGTTCTTCATCTTGACTTGTGTTTATTGCTGATTTTAGCGTCATGAACTAGAATCTGATATTAGGTTAATTGATAGACACGACAGTGTTATTGATTGCTTGAACTAGTCTTTGATGAGCAAAATTCCTATTCGCAAAGACATTTGGTTTAGGGTTTTGTGAACAATTGAACTTGAACTTTAATGCTTGTTTAGATCAATCTGATTTCGCAACGACAGTTGGTTGTCTAGGGTTTAAGCATAGATAATATTCGCAGCGACAGCTGGTTTGTTTTACATTCGTGTTCATGTTTAGGAACAGAGCTTTCATATTCCTAATTATCTGTTTATCCCTGCAATTCTGATTCTCCTGAGATTTCCCTGAACCTAGCTTTTATCTTCATTGTTTAAAGCTTACCACTATATTGCTTTGTTTTATTTGCTTTTTCTTATATTATATTTGCCTAGCTTAGTCTGAATTTAATTATCTACTGTGTCCCTGATTCCCTGTGGATTCGATAACCTCAAGTACTACAATCGATCTCTTAATTTGAGAGAGTAGGTCTAGGGTAAATTTGACCATATCATTTGCGAATTGATCGAGTCGCGTGTAGACAGTTAAGTCGTTTAGCGAGATGATCGAGTTGTAACAACTGTCGCATTTAGACAATTAAGTCGTTTGGGAGTGGATATACGGATCCACTCCCCCCCTTTTTTCGAATAGGAGGGCAACTGAACTCGTTCGAAAACGAGCTGCCTACGTACCCTGTGAAGGGATCAAGTCACACCGTAGTTCAAGTCAAATGACTTAGTACTTTTTAGCAGTTGTACTTCTTTAGATGTCGCGCATTCCAGGAACGCGGGATCATCTCGCCTTTTATGTTAGCGATTTCGTAGACGCCTGGACGGACCACCTTCGTGATCTGGTAAGGTCCTTCCAAGTGTGCGCCGAGCTTGCCGACATTTATGTCGGCCGTATTCTAAAAAACCCCCCGAAGGACAATGTCTCCTTCGTGGAAACGCCGAACTCGCACTTTAGAGTTGTAATACTTGGCCGCGGCAATTTGATATTCGGTCATTTTTATAAGGGCTTTGTCGCGCTTTTCGTTGATGAGGTCGAGCTCGTCGAGCATGAGGAGATGATTAAGGACCTCGGGAGGAATTACACACTCTGTTCCATAGACGAGGACGAAAGGTGTCTCGCCCGTAGTGCGACGAGGTGTGGTTCGATATGACCATAAAACGCCTTAGAGTTCATCTGCCCAACGGCCCTTCTTAGCATCGAGTCGAGTCTTAAGCCCGTGAATAACTGTTTTGTTCGACGCCTCGGCCTGACCATTGCCTTGTGGGCAGCGAGGTGTCGACTTGCTGACTCTGATCTTCCAATTGTCGCATAAAAGTTTGAATTGCCAGTAGATGAACTGCGAACCATTGTCAGTCACTATCTCGTATGGCACGCCGTGTCGACATATGATATTCTTCCAGACGAAGTTTTCGACATGCTTGTCCTTGATAAATCTGAATGCCTCCGCATCTATTCACTTGGAAAAATAATCCGTCAGGACTAGTAGATATCGCTTCTGCCGAGATGGATGGAGCGGTCCGACGATGTCCATTGCCCACCTCATGAAGGGATAAGGCGAGGTGACTGAGCTCAAAAACTCCGTAAGTAGATGGATGAAGGACCATGGCGTTGACATTTCTCGCATTTTGCCGCGAACAGCTTGCAGTCTTTTATCATTGTTGGCCAGAAATATCCATGTCGTTTAATTCGAATGGCGAGTGAGTGCCTCCCGAATGGTTTCCACAGGATCCGCTATGAACTTCGTGCATTATCTTGCGAGCTGCTTCACCCTCGACGCAGACGAGGAGTGGTCCAGATAGTCTCCACTTGAAGACTTCCCCGTGGAACAGAATGAAACGCGATGACTGCGCCTTTAGCTTGCGAGCCGCCCATTTATCTTCAGGCACTTCGCCATCTGCAAGATACCCGCGAATGTCAGCCATCCACTTAGTATCACAACCATATATTGTATTCTCATCGTCAATGGGAATGTTGGCGATTTCGTGCGCTGGTGGCGGCTCCTCGCTATTCGGGTAAGCATCCTCTGCCAATTCATCAAGCTGTTCGGGGAGAAGACCACGGTTAAAATTCGTATTGCCAGGGTCTAGCCTGTTGTTTTCGGCCATTACATCCGTTGTTTCGTCTAGTCGAGATCCATTGGATCTGTCGAGAGTCGAGTGGGCGAGCTGTTGTTAGGATCTGCCCTTCGCTTTGTGGCCTGAGATCTCATCAATATGTTGACTTCCTTGGCGAGTTTGATACTTGGCTTTTCGATGAACTTGACCCGGACGATTCTTTGAAGTTCTTCCTCGGGCTGCGCCGATGAGCCGGGTGAAGCGAGGGCATCTGCTTGCGAGTTCTCTGCCCTTGGAATTCTTGTTAAGGCAAAGAACTCGAAATTCGCCGTCAACATCCTGACGAGTGCGAGGTATGCCTCTATGCGTTCGTCATTTGTTGCGTATTCGCCGTTTAACTGATTCACGACGAGTTGCAAGTCGCAAAAGGCTTCTATCCTTGTCATCTTAAGAGCTTTAGCCAATCGAAGACCCGCGAGTAAGGCCTCGTATTCTGCCTCATTGTTCGATGCTCTGAAGCCAAGGCGGAATGACTGTTCCAGAGATTCTCCGTCTGGTGACGACAGTCGAATGCCTACTCCCGATCCATGCTTAGATGACGAGCCGTCGACATGTAAGTGCCAGATTTGGGATGAGTCCTTATTATCGCTTTCTAACGAGGCCGTCGCCTCTGGCAGTTCGATTAGATAATCGGCTAACACTTGTCCCTTGATTGTCGTTCTACTTCGATACTCGATATCGAACTCGCTTAATTCGATGGCCCACTTTGCGAGTCGCCTAGACTGAGTTGGGCTGTGGAGAACAGCCCGTAGCGGAAAGATACTGAGAATCACGATCGAGTGCGATTGGAAATAAGGTCGGAGTTTGCGAGCCGACGTAATAACCGCGAGTGCTAATTTCTCTGTCAGAGGATATCTCGTTTCCGCATCGGTTAAAGATTTACTGACGTAGAAAACTGGCTTCTGCTCAGTGCCGTCTTCGCGAATTAGAACACCACTAACTGCCGAGGCGGAGACCTGCCAGTTACGGGTTTGGTCAAAACAGGTGGAGTCGCGAGATATTGCTTTAATTTCTGGAAGGCTTCTTCGCATTTTCCTGTCCACTCGAAGGCCTGTCGAGCTGGTCCCTTTTTATCCTTAAGCGTTTCATAGAAAGGCAAGCATTTGTCAGTAGAGCGCGAGATGAATCTGTTCAAAGCTGCGACTCTTCCTGTCAATCGTTGTACTTCCCTTTTTGTTTTAGGCGAGGCCATCTGGATTAGCGCATGGATTTGCTTCGGATTTGCCTCGATCCCGCGACGAGTTACCATATAGCCGAGGAACTCGCTTGATGTCACGCCGAAACGACACTTCGCCAGATTGAGCTTCATGTTATACTTGTTTAGTAGCGCAAAGCACTCTGCGAGGTGGCCGACATGGTCCTTTTCCTCGAGCGATTTGACGAGCATTTCGTCAATGTAGACCTCCATTGTCTTGCCGAGGAGGCCTTCAAAAATCTTGTTTACCAATCGCTGATAAGTGGCCCCGGCGTTCTTAAGGCCGAATGGCATGACCTTGTAGCAATAGATCCCGCGATCTGTAATGAAAGATGTTTTATCGCGATTGCCGGGGTGCATAAAAATTTGATTGTAGCCAGAGAAAGCATCCATAAATGATAGCAGCTTGTTCCCGGATGTTGACTCGACGAGGCGGCCGATATGGGGAAGAGGGAAACTGTCTTTTGGACATGCCTTGTTCAAATCCGTGAAGTCCACACAGACTCGCCACTTGCCATTCTTCTTCTTCACGACGACTGGATTAGCGAGCCAATCCGGATATCTGACCTCGACAATCGAACCAGCTCGCAAGAGTTTTTCTACTTCGTCGTTCACCGCTTAAGCTCTGTCCGGCCCGAGTCGCCTTCGCTTCTACTTTATGGGTTTGAAGGTCGAATCGACATTCAACTCGTGACTGATGATGTTGATATCGATCCCGGGCATATCCTCTGCGGCCCATGCGAAAGTGCTAACATTCCTTTTAAGGAAATTGACGAGTTCGAGCCTGATGATTTCATCAAGCGTTGCGCCGATCTCCACACACTTCTCCAGGAACTCGTCGCCAATGCAAACCGATATGACGGGTTCGCATGTCGGACCCGCTCCTTCCTCTTCGGTGGCTTCCGCGATCTGTAGTTGCTACAAAACGTCCGAGATTTCTTTGACGGGCTCCCTATCCGTTTTGAGCTTTTTTCGCGGCTCGCTCGGAATGGGCACTGTCGCCTGATTCTTTAGTTTGTGCGCGGTCATGAAGCAAGATCGCGACGCCGACTGACTCCCTCTGATTGTTTTAATCCCGATTTTTGTTGGAAACTTAAGGCAGAGATGGTACGTCGAGGCGACGGCACGCATCGAATTGAGCCAAGGGGTTCCCATTATCACGTTGTAAATCGCCGGGTTGTCCGATACCGCGAACTCCACTATTTTTGTTACTCCTTCCGCACATACTGGAAGTTTGATCGTTCCGAGTGTCATTGTCGTCTCGCCTTTGAATCCGGTCAATGGTTTGGGATAGGATTCGACTTGAGCGAGATCGATTTCCATACGCTTAAGAGCATCAATGAAAATGATGTCGACTGTGCTACCAGTATCGATCAAAACTCGACTCGTGTCCCATCCTGCGATGGCGAGTCGGATGACAAGCGGGTCGTCGTGAGGTTTGTCAATATTATCGATCTCATTTTCTTCGAACTGGATGACATCGTTTGGGAACTTGGATGGCATGGGTTTGTTCGCTCCTACCTCAGCTCGTCTTTGATAGGCCTTGCTTGACGAGATGGTATTTGAACAATAGCGCGAGCTGCCCATGATCATGTTTCAGACTTTTTGCTTCGAGCCGCTTCGGCCATCACTTTTTTTTTGCCGGCCGAGGTGGACCTCGTCGTTATTCCACCTGTCCCGTTTGTTATTCTTGCTATTGTCCGCGGACGGACTGTCTCCTTCTCTCTCATCGTCGAACTGCTCGAGCTGGAAATCGTTAACACTTATATTTCCTCTGAGATCTCCGGCGGCTAACTTCGCTGCGAGTCGCATACCGAGCACTCGGCAATTGGCCGTCGAATGTCCGACCATTTTGTGCAAGTCGCAATATGCGGATTCGTCATAAGGCGAGTTCCTAATCCACGTATTGTCGTTATTACGACCCGGAGTGCCATTTCCGCGACCTCGCCCCCTTCCTCGACCAAAGCCAGGAAAGTCCACCTGGTAGTTATGGGCACCTTTAAAACCTCCCTCGTGCTGCACAAAGTTGCCTGGCTTCTTCTTTGTTGCAGCCGGGGCTTCTCGCGGATTGGAAACTTTGGCCTTCCCGTACTTCTGGCCCAAAGCTCTGGTTTCATCCTCGCTTTTTGCGAAGCCATTGGCGCGATGAAGCGCATCCTGAATAGACGAGGGCTCGTTGATCGTCATCTCCTTTCGGAAATCCGAGTCGTACCACAGGGCTTTTCGAAGCGCGCTCAGTGCGGACTGGTCCTCAATCCCCTTCACCTGAGTAAGCATCACCTTAAAGCGTTCAATGAAAACTCCCAAGGGTTCGCTAGCCGCTTGCGAAATGGTGTAAAGATCAGCCTCGGACGTCCTGCCCTTGATTAAGATCGCGTACTGCTTTAGGAACGCTTCGCTGCGCGAAGCTGTCGATTGAATTCTTCTTCATTTTCGTTAACCAATAGAGAGCTGCCCCCTTGAGGTGTTCCACGAAGAGGAGGCAGCAACCAACGTCGATTTCGTCGAGTCAGAAATTGGCTCGCCCCACAGCGATTAAGAAAGCTCTAATGTGGTCCGTGGGGTCGCCCTTGCCATCATAAATTGGAAGCATGAGCTTCCCCGGATCGGATAGACGCGCCTTTGTTATTCACGCGGTGAAAGGAGTAGTGCGAGCTTCTTCAAGGACGCGGTCGATCTCTGGCGCATTGCTTGTGGCGCGATGGACCTGTAACCTCATATCCTTAAGGTCGCGAGCTGTCTGCTGTATGATGTCTTTGAGCTCGTCCATCTCCCTTTGCTGCGAAGCGATAGGTCCGCGATTGGTCGGGGCTTCGGCCTGCTCCATCCATCGTGCATTTTCTGCAATTTCGCCCTCATCCCGACTTTGGACACGACTGGTCGGCCGACTGTGTCGAGTGGTTCCGAATTTGCGTCCTTCTAGATCATCTGCGATTGCAACTATACCTCCAATTGTATCAGCGACGAGGATGGCCCCGTCTCTGAGAGGCGTATGATCTTCGCGAGCCCCGCGAGCTGAAGGCAAGGCCGCTGGAGAGGAGTTAAGAGTGATCGGGGTGACGCGACGTATAGCACCGTGAGGTAGACCTTGAGATTGACGAGCTGTCGACAACGCCTTGATCTCGGCGGTCAGGTTGCTGTTGATGGTTTCCTAATTCTGCGATTGCTTGAGCAACTGCTCGAGCATTGGTTTGAGCTGATCGAAAACTGCCAGTGTTACCGGGTCGGCCGAGTTTGTATTGGCGGTTGTTTGGTTTCCTGTAGGGACAGATCTGCCCGCTTCCGCCTCCAATGCGGACTGGCTGTTTGCGTTTGCCTGCCCACTCTCGGCGAGCTCCATTGGATCTGAACCACCTTCGGTTGCTGGGATTGCGGGTTCGTTATGGACATCTTGGCGAATTCGTCTAAGCGTTTGTTTCGTGTATGAAGCTTGTGTGCGAGTAGACCCCCTCCTTCTATAGCCAAATTGTGCATGCTGGAAAATCACACAATAGAAATTGTAAAGATTCTACGAAAAAGAGCTTCTTTAGGGTTTCAAACACTTAGAGTGAATTAGATAGAATTAAGGTTCTTAGAAGTTGTTCTTAGTTATCAAGATCAGAGCTATTATTTGTCTTATTATTACTTAGAAAAATCGGATCCTCTCCAATAAGGGGGGTACATGCTTATTTATAGAAATACAATTCGGTTGAGACAAACAGTGTTGGACCGTTAATGGGCCTCTGTCTTCTGGGATTTGACCGCTGGACCGGTTTGGCGTATACGACGTTGTTTTAGGCTTATCGATTCTTCTAGGGGAGATTTGACCCCTACACATCTTATTAAACACGGGAAATGAAGGAACACTCCATCTTATAAATTCCAAAAATATAAATCGTTATAACGAAACGAAAATACATGAAGAACATCACAAATCTCGAGACAAGTACGACACAGGCACAAAGGCCAAACAAAAACTAGAACCACAAAGAAAGCAAAGCTCAAACCGCGACCTCTTTGTCGAGTCATTTCCTGAACTTCAGCTTCAACTTTGCCTTTGGTTCCCAAGTCTCTTCCTGGCAACCGCCACAATCCCATAAAATCCTCAACAACGGAATCTTCTTTCGACGCAAAACCTTGACTCTCGTCTCGAGAATCCTCACAGGGACCTCCAAACTATCACATCTGACTAAAGATCCACAGGGATCTCAGGCACAAACTCCTCTGACTCACGGAGACACTTCCTCAACCTCGACACAACAAGCAAAGGCTCCTAGCCCAGAATAATCATAATACAACGTTTCCTAATCCTGACTAGGTCTATCTAACTGATCGTGCAACAATCAAATAAGAACATGCACAACAGCTGTAGATCCAGAACTAGATCGATCGATTGTGTAATAATTAAACCAGAACATGCACAACCAAACCGCGACATCCGATAACCCGGTCGTCAGAACCGAAAAAAAAGAAATACCCTTGAGGTCGTATATTATCTCATGCTTATACCACGGTCAGACAATGATTACTCATACTTATACCGTCATCATCAAACTCTCAGGACGTCTCCTTCGAGGTAACGATGCCGATGCCACTCCACTCTCAGGACGTCTCCCTCAAGCTCTAGATCTATATATAGGATAACCGTTTTCTTTAGAATAATTAACTCATATGTGTACAAGCACCCAAAGACTAAGGTTACTTTCCTTGATATGAACTCACCATTTTTCACTTCAGCATAAAATTTCAGCTCCAACCAACAACTCGGCTAACACAACCGACCACCTCAAGGTCCTTGCCTAACTTCGAGACACATCATTAAACCAATTCTCCCACTCACATCATAATATCTACTACTCTTATCTCATTTTAAGCCTGACACCCACAAGACGCATCTCGTGACCTATCAGGAAAATATACCGTTCGCACTCTCGGGACGCATCCCTCAAGCCAACGATATCTGGAGAACACATCTCCACGAGAGGACACTATCTCTCCCTCTACTCATACTGGGAGTATAAAATCTCCAAATAAGTACCTCCAAGCACCATTGCCCCCAAAACAAAGAGTTATTCGAGATCGCAGCCTCTAGAGCAATGAATACTAAATGCCTATAAACATCAAGATTATAACTGCCTTAAGGGTCCAAACCCAAATCCTGAAACCACTACGTATTCATCTATCGGCCCACACACCATACTCTTAACAGACAATACTCTTAACCTTCCTAGTCAACCCTACTCGAGATCTCTACTCAATCCTCAATAAACTGTCCAACACAGACAAAAATCCTGACACCACCCGGTCAGCATCACCCGAGATTACCACTCGCATCCAAATAACCATCGTCTACCATAGACTAAAATCATGGCCCCAGTTGGCCAATGCCCCAAGAGATCCTCACCTAATCTCGGAGGCTCGCATCTAATCCTATGTTTATACGCACGTTTCCAGACATTCATTATTCTTAACTCATTACCGCACCACCTTGTTCTCAGGAACGCATCCTTTGAACAACCAATGCACTATACCCTTTAACTCTCGGGATCAAATCTGTTGAGTTCATGGTATACAGGGGAACTAACATCCCCTCGAGAGAACTACCATCTCTCTACAAACAGGGGAACCACCATCCCCTCGAGATAACCACCATCTCTCAATTATTATACTGAGAACTATCATCCCAGATAAGTACGCAAGAGAACCACCATCTCAAACAGTGTAATAAGTACGCAAGAGAACCACCAGATAGGTCGGTTTTGTATAGTATTTTTGGTATTTGTGTGTCTTTTATAGTGTTTTGCAGGAAAATGGTCAAGAGTAGCTTAATGGAAGCATTTGGAGCATTTTGGAGCTGAAAATATCAAAGTGGAATCGAGCAGCGGAGTTCCCGTCGATCGACAGAAATGTATTCTGTCGATCGACAGAGTATCTTACGAAGCAAGGGATATTTCCACAGACGCCTTCTCGTCGATCGACGTGCCTTTACTGTCGATCGACAGGCGGTCTCCAGACCTAATTTTGGCACTTGTATAAGTAGTTTAACTTTGTTTTTATTTTAAAAATGGCTGGTTTTTCGTGGAGACTTAGAGAGAAAGAGATATTTTGAAGAGCTTTGAAGGAGATCCATATGTTCTTGACATCTAGTGACTACAAACCTTTTTGTATCTTCTACTCTAACTCTTTTATGCAATTCTATTCAGTTATTATGATTTCATCATCTATTTCAGAGTAAATCACTTGTTAGGTTTTGGGCATTTCTTGGGTTTTGATGAGAAATTGTTAAGATCGCAGATCTGTTGAGGTTTATCCGTTAGTTCTTCCTCTAGACTGTTTCTAATGCTAGAATCTAGCTTGATCACCTAAGAATCTTGATCTTATATTGATTCAATATACATGGAAGTGTTATTGACAATTTAAACTAGTCTAAATGAGCAAAATTACCTATTTGCAAAGGAATTTGGCTTAGGGATTTTGTGAACAAATCAAACTTGTACTAATCGCTTGTTTAAATTCGATAAATTCGCAAAGGAATTTGGAATTTGAGGATTTAAGGATAGATAGCCTTTGTAACGGAAGTTAATTGGCTATACTCTTGTGTTTGAGTTCTAGAACGGTGCTTAATTGAACCTCGACAGTTGTTATATCTTTGATTTCGATTCATTACCTGAATAAATCTCCATGGCCTAGCTTTTGTCTCTTTGAGAACTTGAAATTAAACCATCTTTTGTTTACTCGTTTGATAAACTGCGATTACATTTACATCTTTTTACTTAGCATAATTTGAATACTGAGATTGATTGTGTATTCAATTCCCTGTTGATTCGATCCCTAAATACTACTATGATCTCTTAATTTGAGAGAGTAGTTTGAGGGTGAATTTGACCCGTATCAAATTTTGGCGCCGTTGCCGGGGAGTTGAATTTACCATTCAATTCAAGTTACTAAGATTTTGTCTAAGTATTTATTTTTGTTTTAATACTACCTTGCTCTTTTCTCTTTGTATTTGTGTGTTTCCGGTTTATGCCTAATCGCCCAACCAGAATCAATCGAAACGAAGAGCTAGTCGATCTCAATCCGGAGATTGGAAAGTTAGAGCGAGCAAACCGAGCAGCAATGAGACCAGCCAAGATTCCCAACAACAGATTAATCTTGCTCCGCGGTGCAGATGGAACCATCACAGACCATCAAGGACGGAAGTACAACGCTCAGGGTCAGCGTATTGAAGACGATGGAACTATGATACCAGAGGAGCAGGACCAAGAGGGTCAGTTGATGCAACAACACGAGCTAGCTGGGCATGTGCCTACTTTAAAAGAGCACTACAAGCCTCTTGAGTTCTATGCCAACAGGGCTGCTATTAGACCTCCTGCCTTTCCTAGGAATGACTTTGAGCTGAAGCCTGCTTACTTCTCTTTGGTGGCTCAGCACCCTTTCCATGGCCTTCCTTCAGAGCACCCCATGGACCACATCGAGATGTTTAAGGACTTAGCGTCCAGCATCAAAGCCAATGGAGTTCCTGAAGACTACCTTTTCTGTAAGCTCTTCCCATATTCTCTCAGCGGAGAAGCAGCTTACTGGCTGAATCAATTAGCACCTGGTTCTTTAACTACATGGGAGGACACGAAAAACGCCTTCCTCATCAACTTCTTCGATGAGACAAGGTCTGAGGATCTAAGGATGAAGATTTCGACATTCAGGCAAGGACCAACTGAAGCATTCAAGGCTACCTGGGTAAGATTCAAATCCTACCAGAGGGATTGTCCTCATCACGGTTTTAGTGATGTGCAGCTGTTGGGAATCTTCTTCAGAGGAATCGATTGGAGACACCAGATGTCTTTAGATTCAGCAAGTAGGGGGAACTTCAACACCAATGTTCCAAGTGATGCGCTAACGCTCATTGAGAACATGGCTTCAAGTAGTAGCACCAAGAACATAGACTTCGAGAGGAAACAGCTTGGCAAGAGCGCAGATGGAGGTAATATGGCTAAGATGGAAGCCAAGCTAGACTCGGTGCACAACTTGTTAGTCGGAAAGAAGCAGGTGCAGTTTGCTCAGGAGGTAGAAACCTTCATTCCAGAGGAAGAAGAGGATGAAGAGGACTGCAACTACGTTGGTGGTAATGGTTTTCAGGGACAGAGGTTTGGTAATCAGCAGGGTAACATAAACTACAGTGGAAACAATCAGAGATCTACGTTTCCTGGGAATTAAAGTCAATCTACATTCACTGGAAATCAAGCCACACCTAGCTACACCAAACCGCAATTCCAGAATACGGACTATCAGAAGCCCTATCAGAGCAGCTTCACTAGAAACTATGGTTCTTCTTCTTACCAAACTCCTCCTCCTAAGACATCAGATAACAAGACAGATTCGATGCTAGAGCAAATTCTAGAGGGCCAGCAGAAGATGACGGTAAATTTCAATGGCAAAATCGATGCTTTGTACACTGACCTGAATGGAAAGATTGAGTCTATCAATCTTCACATGAAGAAGCTAGACACTCAAGTTGCTCAAACCGCCGAGAACTCTAGGAGACAAGAAGGATTTCTTCCATCTAGAATGGATGTTAACCCGAAGCATACCGTTGCTTCCATTACAACGAGGAGTGGAAAAGTAATCCAAGGGCCTGTGTTGAAGAAAGGATTTGGTACAAAAAAATTGGGTGAGTTTGGAGAGTTTGATGAAGATGAAATTCAGGCAGAGACCTCACCGTCGATCGACATACCTGATTGTCGATCGACACGAGCAGAGCAGGTTTCGACAGAGACTCCTGTGTCGATCGACATAGGAAAGAAGAACCTTCCCGTCGATCGACAGGAGGTCCCCAGTCCGACTTCTCCTTCAAAACCGTCCAAAAATGCAGTCGAGAGAGTGTACAAACCCAAAGTGCCTTATCCAAAGAGTCAAAAGAAGTCTAAGCAAGAGCTTGAGGATGTAAGATGCAAGGCCATCATAGACAAGCTAGTGGTAAAACTTCCTTTTGTTGATGCCATTAGACTCAGTCCTGTGATACGACGGTATGTAAAGAAGATGGTCACCAGGAGTTTGGGCATTGAGGAAGGAGTGGCTATGATTTCTGAACAAGTAAGCGCAGTGATTCAGAATAGGATTCCAGAGAAACTAACGGATCCAGGAAGCTTTGTTTTGGATTGTTTGATCTTCAAGGATAGATTTCTGAGGTCTCTCTGTGATCTAGGTTTTGGCATCAACCTCATGCCACATTCAGTTGCCGTTAGTCTTGGGATGACAGATTACCAATCCACTAGGATTTCTCTTATCCTAGCGGATAGGTCAGTAAGGATTCCAGAAGGAGTATTGGAAGATGTCCCAATCAAGGTTGGGAACTGTTTGATTCCTACTGACTTTGTTGTTCTGCAGTACAATGAGGAACCCAAGGATCCTCTTATCCAGGGTAGACCCTTCTTGGCTACAGCAGGTGCTATGATTGACTGTAAAGGAGGCAGTATGATTTTAAGAGTAGGAGGTCCCGAGATGAAGTTCGAAATGGACAAGCTTATTAAGAGACCTACCATAGATGGACACACCTTCTACGTTGACACGCCCACCGACCTTGCGCAGGAATTTTTCAATGAGATACATCCCATTGATCCCTTAGAAAGAACTTTGGTGAACTCTGTGCAAGAGGAAGGACAATTTGATGATGATGCAAGGGTTTATGCTAGGATGATGGATGCTAGCAAGGAATGGAAGCAATTGGTTACTAGTGCGATATCGGTACATGTCCGTTTATTGTGGGGAGTTCCACACATTCAGACATTCGTCATCCGGTTATCCGATATTTGATTCGATTGTTCTCCACGACCATCCTCTGCAAGCTGGAGCCTGGGAAGGTGAGGACGCATGAGTTGGTTCTGCTCTCTTACGCCTTGAGAGACCTCATTCCAAACTAGACTTGGACCACTGGGTTTTAACCCAACATTGCGATTGTTTTCATGGATTATCTTCACTCCTTGAGACACACTCCACTCACGGCAACTACAT
This sequence comes from Draba incana, assembly GCA_963576765.1. NCBI lineage: Eukaryota > Viridiplantae > Streptophyta > Magnoliopsida > Brassicales > Brassicaceae > Draba > Draba incana. The sequence continues at coordinate 16,736,566 of OY755209.1, read as the reverse complement.
TCAGTAAGAAGCAGTTCACCGTGGGCAACATGCTCACACCAATCTTCGCAGCATGCAAGGTTGCCATGACAATGTATTCATCTGACAGTACCCTTGCGTTTGTGGATATGGAATACATGAAGAACGCACATTGGGTGAGGATCGATCATCCTCTATCTTGAATCTTCCCTGTCACATTAGGCCAGCCCAGGATGGTGGAGATTAGGAGTGTGATAGATTTACTGCGGGTCACTAGTGACCATTCACTTATCTTCTTCGATCCACGTGCGGAATTGCTTAAGCAGGTAGAGCCTACAAGGAAGCTCACAACGCGGAGAGCTAGCACCTCTTAAGCACCGTCAGAGCAGACACCGCAGCAGGAGCCTCAGCATGAGCATCGTTTCCCGAGACTCCCCGATGGACCATTGGATGACGACCACCATTTCAACTAGATTGCTAAGGTTCTGAAAGCGACATGGGATGCGATGTCGTGCAAATCCAGCTGTATTCGCCCCCGCACACCGTCTCCACGGAGCTCACCTTCGCCACAAGCTTCTCAAGTACCATCAGAGCACCATTCTGCTTTATCTCTTTTATTTTTTTTTCCTTTTTTATACATTTTTATGTGTGTTTTAGTTACTTTACATTTGTGGAAATTCAAAAGTTTGTACTTTGATTTCGGATTTTTAGTTGGAATTTCAAACGATTAGTGAACTTGACTTTCTATTTGAGGATTGCAGTGTGTTTTTCCCGTTGATCGTTTGTTGAATATCTGTAGATGCAGGTTTGGAACATTGAACCAAACACTTTGCGAAAAATCGACAAATGTGCATTTTGGACAGAACCTCATCTGTCGATCGACAAGTATTTCTGTCGATCGACACAGCTACAAAATTTGAATTTTTCAACAAATCAACGGTCTAACACAGAACCTGATCTGTCGATCGACATCATGTCCCCTGTCGATCGACAGGATCTCCAAAGTGGTACATTCTGTATTTTTCCGATCAAGTTCACGTTTCGTTTGATTTCTTTTGCCAATTTCGGGCTTGATAACACTGGGGACAGTGTTGTTTAAGTCTGGGGGAGGTAGTTACTAACTAAGTTTTTTCTGGTTATTTAAAAAAAAAAAATTTATGTTGTTTTATTGAGTCAAAACTAGTTAGGAACAACCCTTCTCTTGGTTCAGTGGAGTGTCTTTTTCAGCGTGTGACCGTTCTTCCATAATCAGTTTCAGAGCTAGGCTAATGAAAAATCCAAGGAATGATCAATTGACCGGAAACGTCAATTACTTCCAGTATAATCCGCTAAGTCAGAGCTACTGCACGATTCTCTTTGGGATCGCTGTCCATTGATCTTGACTCCTCATTCATACCTGATAAATGCAACCCTCTGTTGAAAGTAATGGTACTCCTCTCCCATATAAAAAAAAATAATATATACATATATATATATATATATATCATATGTACTAGGATTGGGGTGAAATGATAGTTCTCGAGTACAAGATGAGGAATAAATCCAGTCAATCTGTACTCGAGGTGATCACCCAGCTCAAAAGCAGCAGTCTGAGTCCCGTGAAATGGATGTTGAAGATGAGCACTCTCACGTAACTGTTTCCTCACAAGGAACAGCGCTGGTGAGTCACGACCCTGTCTCCTAACAAGGAACAACACTAGTGAAATATGAACTTCTAAGAGTTTAACAAAAAAAAAATTAAAAAAAAATAAAAAAAGAAATATAGAACAAAATAAGTCTGGGGGAGAGAAAGAGTACCAAGTGTTGTATAGGTTGATTTGTCACGATACAGTATGGGAATGAGTCTAGAAGGTTCATGGCTTTGAGAACATTGATACCAAGCGATGAAGATTAACGGATTATGCTGAGAAGTGAACGATGAATTTGGAAAGCTGAGAATGTCTGCGGAGAAGTACATGGCGTTCTGGTTTTGGTTAGTTCTTAATTATGTGGTTCACTAACTGGAAAGGTCAATTCGCTGCATCAAGGGAAGGTATGTTCTGTGTTTTCAAACCTCTTTCACATTCTTGGTTTATGATTTTGCTTGAGGGCAAGCAAACGCTAAGTCTGGGGGAGTTGATATATCATGGTTTTTACCCATTTTTAACCATAATATAAGTCGGTTTTGTATAGTATTTTTGGTATTTGTGTGTCTTTTATAGTGTTTTGCAGGAAAATGGTCAAGAGTAGCTTAATGGAAGCGTTTGGAGCATGTTGGAGCTGAAAATATCAAAGTGGAATCGAGCAGCGGAGTTCCCGTCGATCGACAGAATACATTTCTGTCGATCGACAGAGTATCTTACGAAGCAGGGGATATTTCCACAGACGTCTTCCCGTCGATCGACGTGCCTTTACTGTCGATCGACATGCGGTCTGCAGACCTAATTTTGGCACTTGTATAAATAGTTTAACTTCGTTTTTATTTTAAAAGGGCTGGTTTTTCGTGGAGACTTAGAGAGAAAGAGATATTTTGAAGAGCTTTGAAGGAGATCCATATGTTCTTGACATCTAGTTACTACAAACCTTTTTGTATCTTCTACTCTAACTCTTTTATGCAATTCTATTCAGTTATTATGATTTCATCATCTATTTCTGAGTATATCACTTGTTAGGTTTTGGGGATTTCTTGGGTTTTGATGAGAAATTGTTAAGATCGCAGATCTGTTGAGGTTTATCCGTTAGTTCTTCCTCTAGACTGTTTCTAATGCTAGAATCTAGTTGGATCACCTAAGAATCTTGATCTTATATTGATTCAATATACATGGAAGTGTTATTGACAATTTGAACTAGTCTAAATGAGCAAAATTACCTATTTGCAAAGGAATTTGGCTTAGGGATTTTGTGAACAAATCAAACTTGTACTAATCGCTTGTTTAAATTCGATAAATTCGCAAAGGAATTTGGAATTTGAGGATTTAAGGATAGATAGCCTTTGTAACAGAAGTTAATTGGCTATACTCTCGTGTTTGAGTTCTAAAACGGTGCTTAATTGAACTTCGACATTTGTTATATCTTTGATTTCGATTCATTACTTGAATAAATCTCCATGGCCTAGCTTTCGTCTCTTTGAGAACTTGAAATTAAACCATCTTTTGTTTACTCATTTTATAAACTGCGATTACATTTACATCTTTTTACTTAGCATAATTTGAATACTGAGATTGATTGTGTATTCAATTCCATATGGATTCGATCCCTAAATACTACTATGATCTCTTAATTTGAGAGAGTAGTTCGAGGGTGAATTTGACCCGTATCAAGTAATATTTCTGAAATACCTGTAAACATCACCGACTAGACCTATCTCCCGTGGTCTAACCTCGATATTCCCAATCCAGAATACCCTCAAAAAATGACCCATACTGGTCAACACATTTATAAATACATATAAGAACCACACGTCTTATAAATCATAGGAAATTAAATAAGGAACAACATCTTATAAATTTCCAATAGAGTAAATCGTTCAACACCAATGAAAATACTACCAAAAATCCAAAATCACCATAGCCAAAACTAGAATTCAGAAACTGAAAACAAAACCAAAAGAAAAAACACTGCTCAATCTTCGACCTGCTCTCCTAGGTCCTCGATTGAAGCAAGTGCCTCCACTAACTTCTTCAGCCCAATCTGAAGTCCTCCCATGAACTTTCCCATCTGGACTCGCTCCTCATTCATGCCATTACTCGCATAGACCACTAGCCTGCTGAACTCAGCATCATACTCACGCACGGATCGGTTGCCCTGAACTAGACTCCAGAACCGTGACTCTAACTGGTCCACCACTGCTTGAGGGAAATACCTGGCATTAAACTCGCCCAAGAATTCACCCTAAGTCTATACTATCCGCCTTCTCCTGGCCAAAACTCCTGTCCACCATAGATAGGCATCACCATCCAAGAACCTTACCGCCAGATCCACACGGTACTTATCAGGATATTTGATAGAACGAAGCCTACGCTCTACCCTCAACTTCCACTCATTGGCTGCCTCGGCCCCCCTCTACTCGAGAAGGACAAGGGGCCCATGCCCAGTATCTCATTAAACATCACTACATACTGCTCCCTTGGATTCATTACTGGAGCCTGTGCTGGCACCGCAATCGGTAACTGCTCCAAAATCAAGGATCCTCTGGATCCTGAGCTTCGCCCGTAATATAACCCGAACCTGGGCCTCTAACTGTACCACCAACTCTGATACTACCTCTGGCACCGATAGTCCTAACCGCCACACGGAGACTGCTCACTGAATCCTCCTGATACGTCAGTGAAACAGGCTCCTGCTCTGACAACTCACTCTGAGTCACCCATTCGAACGACGTAGTCACACGACCCCAACCATGACCTCGGCCTCCACGGCCACCAACTATGCCACCACGACGTCTCAGAATTCTAGCCATCACACACTGCACTTACCGAAAGAACATTCTAAGATACTAGAATTCACAAAATAAAGGTCAAACAATCACATACCGTGGAATTTCTTTGAAGACTCGGAGAGGATGATCTAAGACTCTACAACTCACAAAATTAACTAACTATTCATAGCCAATTCATACTGCAGTCTCAAATCAACCTATTACTAACAGCCCTAGAAACGTAAGGGCTCTGATACCAAAATGAAACAACCAAGTTTCTTTTTTTTAATTAATCTGGATTATTATTCCCATAAATAATACTCCTCAATAATAATTCAACCTAATTCAAATTACTAACCAGCGGAAAACAACATCAATAATAAACCAGCAATTTCCATTAAACCATGATATCAATTCAAAAGTAATCTAGCAACCAAACAACCGGTTTTAGAATTCAACCTATGAACATTAACCTAGAGTTCTTAATCATCTTCTCGTCCCAACCGTGATTCCACGATCTCAAACTTTTACCTATAACACATGGAAATAAGAGTTGCGTGAGTATTATCACAAATACTCAGTGAAGCGGTCATCCCACCTACCGATTACATATTAGAGAAGTAGCATGTCAATTACTACGTGAACAATCAACATTCAACATATATGCAACAATCAACAATTATGCAATTCTCACAATTTACCAAGTGGTGTCGATCAACACTACCTCGTTGTTGAGTTCCCTGCATTTTTGATTTCAAACTTGATAAATTTGCTTTAGATTTCGCAGAGATTCTCTCTCTCCCCCTTCTCTCTCTCTCTCATACGGCGAAAACCTTAAATCTAAACGGCAATTGAAGATTGAAAATCTCTGCGAAAGGTACAGATCTCGAAAACGGCGATTGAAGATAGAAAATCTCTGCGAAAGGTACAGATCTGCAAAACGGCAATTGAAGATTGAAAATCTCTGCGAAAGGTATATTTCTGGAAAGTTTACGAGATCTCGTTCTAGATCTAAAATTTTGATTCTCGAAAATTTGGTGTTTGATTCCAGCTAATTTGGGTAAAAACTTAGTCGATTTTGTGATTATGTGATTCGATGATTCGAAAATTAGGTGTTAGATTTCGTCGCAACTGTGATTTTTTATTTCAAGCTTGATAAATTTGCTTTAGATTTCGCCGATTCTATGGTGATTCTATATCTAGTGTTTTGATTATCAATGGAAGCAATTTTGTTTGTTGATATTCTTGTTACAATTTGAGATTCTCAAGTTTTTTTTGTTGGATCTTTGTACACACATTCACTAGTAGTTTTAACAAAGTTTAAAGAAGATTATAAGGTTTATTTAACAATATTCTGGATCTCTGTATTCACTAGTAGTTTTAACAAATTTTAAAGAAGATTATGATGTTTATTTAACAATGTTCTAGATCTCTGTATTCACTAGTAGTTTTAACAAAGTTTAAAGAAGATTATGAGGTTTTTAATAGCATTATAAGGTTTACTTTATTTAACAATGTTCTGGATCTAAGTATTCACTAGTTGTTTAAGCAAGTTTAAAGAAGATTATGAGGTTATTTAAGGTTTACTTAAAATAGTGTTTTCTGTATTGTAAACAGTTTCAAACGATGAGTCAAGATATCCTAGACTTATTGGTGATACCAGACCAAGTATACAAGCTCGGGTTCGAGCCAGATGATGCAGTGATTGTTCAACAACACTCCAACCTAAACTTGGTTCACACTGTGAAAGAAATACGAGGGCAGGAGTTGTTCAGTAGGATTGAGAATAGTTTTCTCAATACTATTGGAACTCTTGCTAACCTTGGAATCAAATTTTCTGGCCAAACCTTCCATTATCTGATGCAGAGAAAGGCGATCACCAATGGAGAAGAGATCTGGTTCAGAATTTATTGCCAACCTTCTCAATTCTCCTAGAGAGAATTTTATCTCACCACAAGTATATAATCTTCTTTAAATAACATTATAATGTAATTTAAAAAACCTTAGAATCTTATTAAAAACCATATAATATTCTTTAAAAAAAATTATAATGTTATTTAAAAACCTTATAATCTTATTAAAAACTATATAATCTGCTTAAAACCGTATAATATCCTTTATAATTTGTTTTCTAATCCTCATAATGTGCTTTTATGTACACACATGTCTTCAGTACAAAGAAATTGTGACAGACAAATAGAGGAAAGGCAAAAATGTAGACAAAAAGCCTTACCTCTGGATGGAAGGAAACAAGTTTGTACACAACGATCTTCTGAACATGTTGAAAACAGAAGATATTCAAGATGATGAAAAGTTTTGCCTTGGTGTAGTTGTCTTGGTTGAAGGCATTTTGATGGATGTCAGTCCAGCACACAAGATTCCTCACAAAAGGCTGTATTTTGCTGCAGATTTCGATATCTACTGTTGTCAGCCTTGGGGGGAGCATGCTTACACCCTTCTCTACAACAACATTACAAAAACTATACCGAAATCGTGGGTGAAAAAAGAGCGGTATGATGTGAAGGGATTTGTCCTCGCACTACACTTATGGGCGTTAACCACTGTACCAATCTTTGGCACGAGATTTGCGTAGATGATTCATGGCTCATAGAAAGTATTTCTGTTCTGTTTGAGATGGCAAAGCACCAAACAACCCAAGTTGTTAGAGATTACAACCTTTGCAAAAGAAAAAGGGGTAAGTTCACACTTGTCATCTTATAATCTGTTTTAAATTTATTAAAAAAGTTGATGATCTAGTTTTAAAAAGCTTATGTAGTTTAAAAAGCTTAGAATCTTCTTTAAAATTGCTATATACTCCATAATCTTCTTTAATAACCTTACTTTGTAAATTTCTCTGTTCTAGATTGAGGTTCAAACAATTCTTGGGACAAAAGACGTGAAAGAAATTCATGTGACTAAACCCCATCTAAGTGACACTGAATTTTTCGAAGTTATAAACTTTGTTATGCAAGGTTATGTAATGACCAAAGATGACTCGATAAGTGAATATGTACTCTTTGGAGATATTTGTGAAGATATAGCAAATCCAAAGAAGAACTGTTTCGAGGACGAGAAACTCGACTACATAATCTGTTTACTTGAAGGTTTGACGCGCAGGGTAACTGTCATATAAACCATCTTGGGAATGACATATATTAGAAACAATAATGAAACAGAGGTTTGTGAATAACACTAAACGTAAATTTATAAGAAAAAGACTTTAATAATTGATTCTCATGTTGAATCTCTTCATTTCTTAACAGACTCAGAGAGATGACCATCGAGAAGAAGAGAACCAAGAAAAGGAGGTAACCAAGAAGAAACAAATGAAGAGGAGGAAGAAAACATAACTTGGACTAGATATTTTTGTAATGCTTTTGGCTTTTGCAGGTTGGTGAACAAGAGATGGAGAACCAAGAAGAAGATATAAGAAAAACTCTTTAACAGGACCACATTGAAGAGGACAACGTTGAACATTGTACAAACAATGATGAAGCCAATGTGACTAGCACATTTGAAGATTCCGTTTGTCAGACAAACAAACAAGAAGCAAGTTATGGTGGTGATGATGAAATTGATAAAAACAATGAAGATGATACAGAGCAAAGTCCTCAAAAAAGGTGCAAAAAGATCTGCTCAAATAATGTTACACACATTCATATTACACACTGAACAAATATACACTATGTTGCAAGATAAATCACCTACTCCAACTTTCAATACACTGAATTTCAACCTTTTTCTCAAGAGAGCCCATCGAAAAGGTAAAAGAAGACGACAACGAGAAAAACAACAACAAGGCTGAGCAAAGTTTTTACACCAGGAGACGATCATTGGATAGAAGTAAACAACAGGTAAACGTCAACCTTATAGTGTGATTTAAAATTACTTATAATTTGATTTACAACCTTATTATTGTCTCGTTTATAACCTTATAATTTGATTTAATAATCTATTCTAAAATCTTATAATTTGCTTTAACTACCTTATAATGCACAAACAGAGAAAGAGGCGTAAGATTCATCCTGAAGTCATGACAAGGAGGAGTACACGAGGACAAGTTCCCACATCCAAAAAACTCATCCCCATTCACAAAAGAGAAAAAAGCACTTGAAGGTTTACCCCTTTTTGCCAGTAAATGCGGCCAGCCTTGACAAGCTGTCTGAGTGGACAAAGTTGGGGAAAACCATGTGAGTTTTTTCCCATCAAATATTTTATAACGCCCCGACCGCCCCTCCAATGGACCCCCGTCCACTCAATGGTCCGTGGGCCCACCCATGTCCGACAGTCGGTGCGTTAGTCCGGGAGGCTCGAAAGTCTTGTTTACTGACCCTGCAAATCACCACGCGATCTTTTTCCCTGTTTTGACCTCACTCATACGGTACTGGAAAGGACTTCCCAGTAGGTCACCATCCTGAAACTACTCCAACTCAAGCACGCTTAACTCTGAAGTTCTCTCAAGACCTGTGACCGAAAAGATAAGTGCGCTTTGGTGATATAGGTAGCCAAATTAATTCTTTTAAGCCTCTCCGCATATACCGCATATACCAGATATGCCCTTAACCAGGGTGTCACAATCACCCCCACTAACAGATCGCAACGTCCTCGTTGCGCATACTAAGATCGTTGCCCCGATAAAAACATAATTATCAGGGTTCGCTCTGATACCACTTGTAATGCCCCGACCGCCCCTCCAATGGGCCCCCGTCCACTCATAGGCCCGTGGGCCCACCCATGTCCGACAGTCGGTGCGTTAGTCCGGGAGGCTCGAAAGTCTTGTTTACTGACCCTGCAAATCACCACGTGATCTTTTTTCCTGTTTTTACCTCAGTCACATGGTACTGGAAATGACTTCCGAGTAGGTCACCCATCCCGAAACTACTCCAGCTCAAGCACGCTTAACTCTGAAGTTCTCTCAAGACCTATGACCGAAAAGATAAGTGCACTTTGGTGATATAGGTAGCCAAATCAATTCTTTTAAGCCTCTCCGCATATACCGCATATACCACATATGCCCTTAACCGGGGTATCACATATTTACTTTCATCAACACGTTGCTTGACAATAATTGTAAACAAATTGTAAACTGTAGGCTAATTGTGGATACACCTGTGAATGAAAAGTGGTTTAGTGAAATGCAATCGCCAGGAAAAACATTTTCTATACATGTACTACATTGATCATTGTGTTGAAAATCTTTTAAAATTTGGTGTTTTTAAATAAGATTATGAGGTTTTAAATTAAACTATAAAAGTTTGGTAAACGGTATGTCTGTCGTTAAAAAGTATATTTTTTGTGATAGCATGTCGATGTAGTGTTGTTAATGCTCAAGAAGCGTCGTGAAGTGTTTCCAGACCAGTTCCATCAAGACTGTGTAAACATTCGACCTTCTTTCTTCCACGATATAGATGAGAAATTTTTTTATTTTCTTCATGAAGACGACTTTCAGTTCCACACTGACACAATAGAAAAAAGTGTTTAGGGTCCTCAAATTCTCTTCATTTACATGCCTTTTTTGGCGAAGGCAAAATGTTGGGTACTGCTCACTATCAACGTCGTGCAGCAGAAAATCATTTTCACTGATTTTACTCATACCTATCTTTGCGAGAAAGTATTAAAAGGAAACTTTTAGCTTTCACAAAAATACTCTCATTCTTCATCCAGTTCAATAGAGGAGAAAAGATGGATACCTCAGAATTCGAAATATCATTTAACACAAAAGTGCCAACAGTAAGTTATAAGTTTTGATAGAGTTTTATTAGGTCTTTGAATTCCAAAAATGTCATATTTGATTGTTGTTTCTCCTACCAGGTCACAAAAATACAGGATACAGGAATATACATGGTCAAGGTAATAGAGTGCTATGCTTTGGGGATCTATGCTGGAACAAGTTGCAAGAAGATAACATTGAAGTTCTGAGAAACAAGCTAGCAGCAGATATCTTTGAAGAGTTTATCAACATCTAAAACTGTTTTTATAACAATTTTTATGACTTTTTATTTTATACTAGGCTGAACAAACTATGATCAACTGTTTATAACAGTTTTTATCGCAATAATCAGCAGTTTATAACATGCACAATCATTTTTTTTTAAACTATATAATGTGATTTAAGAAACCTTAAAATAGTTCATAATCTTCTTTAAAAGAGCTCATAAGCATATATTTTTAATCTTCTTCGTAAGAGCTCATAATGTTCTTTAAAAAAATAGCTCATAGTTTCATTATAAGTTGCCTAATTTTATCTACAAACCTTATAATGTTCTTTAAAAAGTTGACAATCTTCTTTAATAAACCACAAATTTTAACCATCTAATTGGATTTAAAACCTTCTTTTGAATTCTTTCCAATCATCATTATGTGTTTTATAAAGCATTATAATCTGATCAAACATTAGAAAATCTTAGAAAACCAACGAAGTCTTACAGAATCAAAAGAGGTTTTTAACAATCCAACAAAAGACAACAAGAATTTCAACAAAACTAAAAACTGATAAAACGTCTAGAAAGAAACTGACATTCCATGAAAGAAATTATTAAGAAGACTGACGAGGTTTAACGTTCCTAGAGGTACTAGCTTCGTCTCCTGGGAGTGTCCTTGGACGAGTTCCACTTCTGGTAGGATTCCTTGACGGCAAGGCTCTAGGCTGATTTGTTGGACGGGTTGCAGTTGCAGTCACACTCACACTCGCTATCGGCTGACTTCTTGAACTCTGATCTACATCTCAAAAACCGATTGCAGCAGGAGGATTTCCAAGAGAAATTTGAACCTAGACCCAGCGAGCCCGCAGTTAGTCCACTCGATAAGTGGAAGCAGCAATTTCTCTTGCCAAAAATGCGTCTTCTTCAAGTAGATCCGATTGATCAGCAGCCATCACGAGATCCTGATTTAAACAAAATATCATATAAAACAAGGTTTATAAAATACTATAAAATCATATTTAGACTAACACACATGCTGACCTGTGAGATATTTGCTCCTGCGCCATCCTCTCATTCAGGAGAAAGCTCATGAACTTCCTCAAAAAAATTTACAATAATTTTGCCTACAAAACCCTATTTTGCTACTAATAAAAAGCCATTCCCAACAAAAAACCCACATCTCCCCAAAAATTGTTAGCGAGAACAAAAATTAGGGTTTTAGATAGATCTGACAGTCACATAGAAAGATGTGACAAAAATTAGGGTTTTTCCAAAAAAACAGATTTTTTGCACAACAAGACTCGAATCGAAGAGAAATTGATGTATATTGTATCGATAGTGTAATACTTACAAGATTTTCAACGATGAAGAAGATGAAAAAGGTTTTGGCTCTTTGTATTCCTCTGTTTTCTCTGATGAAAAAACAACTGATGTGAAAAGACGTGTTAGACAAAAGAGAGAAAATAGAGAGTTTATAGCATTTAAGATGGTTACTTAATGAAAATGGGTTTTTTTACTTTTAATAACTGTATATATTCCATATTTGGGCTTTTAATGGGCTTTTTCTGGACCTTCTATATTAATGAAATGTTTTAATAACTGTTGATTAGGTTAATAAACCTCATAATCAGTTTTTACAAAAGTTCATAATCTGATTTAAAAAAAGATTCAAAAACAGAAGTATATAGAGATTTAACTTAACTTTAAATCAAATTATGAGATTTAAACACACATTTTAGTGTGTGTGTGTAAACCAATTGAATTTCACAGGTTTTTTCCCAGATTCCTGCAAATGGTTATTAAAGGAATATTATGAATATTTTTAAATAAGATAATATGACTTTTAAATAAAATTGTATGAATAATGCCCACTTGTTTCAAAAATAAACCAATAAAGCCCACAATATCTTTTAAACCGAACATAAACGGTTATGAATAAGGTCCACTATAATTTAACGGTTATGAATAAGGCCCACTATCATTTTCAATATAATAACCTAAAAAAACAACAAATACAACAAAAACAAACCATTTGTCTTCTTCTATTTCACCATCTTCTTCTCTGAGACTCTCGAAGAACACTGATACAGAGAATCAATCTGTAAAATTGAAAGGTAAAATCAATTTGTTACCAACTTTACCCATTTTCGACATGGATTAGTTGTAATTTGGGAAGTAGTTGTGATTTCCTGAATTACTTAAATTAGGGTGTCCGTATAGTATTTGGGTTTTAGTTGTATGAAATTCTTTTGAAATATTTGTGAAATTGTTGTCAATGTTTGGGTGAAATTACTTCGATTCTGTGATTTTTTTATTTCAAACTTTATAAATTGCTTTAGATTCGTCGTTATGTGGTTTTTGATTTCAATCAGGGTATATTTTGTTCTCGATTCCTTCCCTTCGTTGAATTTTGATTTCAAAATTGGTAAATAGCTTTATATTTCCTCGACACTATGGTTTTTCGATTTCAATAAGAGTATATTTTGTTCTAGATTTCGTCGATTCTAGTTCCCATACATTCATGAAGTTTTTTATCAAGTTTAAAAAAGATTATGAGGGTTTTTAAGAAGCATTATAATGTTTATCAAGTTTAGAGAAGGTTATGAGGTTTTTTAAATAGCATTATAAGAATAACTTAACAGTATTCTGGATCTCTGTATTCACTAGTTGTTTTGATTTCTTTTGCAGATTTACACAAAATGTCTGCAGATAAATTGATTTTGCCTCAAAAGGTGGAGTAAAAGAAGATATCGACGTAGCAATGAATCTCCATTGTTTTAAGAAACATTCTATAAATAGGGTAAAGGCAGCAATGGGAGATAATTGCTTTAACATTCTACAAAATACACCCTTCTGCCCCATCATTCAGTTTCTATTGCAAGATAAAGCCCCCTTCTCCAGAAGCATTGTCAATTTTATGATGGGACGAAGGTTGGAAACAAGCAAGGAAGATGAGATGTGGTTCGTTGTTGCACAACAACCAATTCGGTTCTCGCTTAGGGAGTTCTTGCTGATAACAGGTCTGTCCAATGAAGACACAAAAACAAACAGGATGAACGACATGGTTATCGATGCTTGGATGGAGAAGAAGCAAATCAATTTGCAAGGTTTGCTGAAATATATTTGGAAGAGAACAAAGCTGTGTTGACTGATGAATAGAAGCTTCGGCTAGGTTTGTTTTAAATACTCATTATAACTATGTTTTAGAACCTTATAATCATGTTTAAAGATACCTATAATATTGTTTTAAAAGCTTATAATCAATATCATAAATTAATATTATCAGAGCTTGAAATATATGTAATTGTTTTGTTTTTTTCATGCAGGTACTTTCATCATAGTGCAGGGCACAGTGCTAGCAATTAATCCCGATACAAAGATGACAAACATTGAAACAGAAAAGCCAGGTCTTTCGAAATGTTTTGCAGCTTTAACTGGGGAACTTTGGCCTACAAATCTCTGTTGGATAGTTTGAAAGATATGACACTTAAGACTGGCGTTCAACAGCATACTTTATCAGGATTTTTGTTTGCATTTCAACTCTGGGTTTTAACTTCAATCGAAATTCTCGGAAGAAAGTTTGGTAGAAGAGAAGATCTTCATCGTCGACCATTGATTCTGCAGTGGAAAGACACTACAAGAAAACAGCGAGATTCCTACGGAAATATCCGTCGGAAGTCTGTCGGAAAACGCTTAATCCGACAGATTTCCGACGGATTTGTCTGTCGTTTCTATCTTGTCGGAAATGGAAATTCTGTCGAAAATCCGTCACAAATTTCCGACGGATTTCCGACAGTAGTATTTCCGACGGCATTCCGACATCCTGCCGGAGTCCGGCGAGACGTCGGAATTCATTCGGAAATACTACTGTCGGAAATCCGTCGGTTTGTTTCCGACTGATTTCCGACGAGTTCCGATTACATGTAAACCGACGACTTTCCGACAGACTTCCGACGTATTTATTTCCGACGGTTTAATTTCCGACAGCTTTCCGACGGAGCAATTTCCGACGGATTTCCGACGTATTCATAGAAATTATTAAAAATAATAATCAATTAAATAATAATTAATTTAATATAAATTTTAAATTTAAAATTTGAATTATTTAAATAAAAATAATATTAAAAGTAGAAATTAAAATAAAATTAAAAGTAGAAATAAAAAGTAATATTGTTTTACAAAAACGTTGAAAATAAAAATCTAAATGGTGGGCCCCCCCGGAAAATCTGGGTTGCGGCCCAAGTACTCCATCATCCGTTGCATCATCTCCCTGTCCTTGTCCCGCTCGGCTCTCTCCTTTTCCCGCTCGGCTTCTAGGGCGGTTTGTGCATCTCGTATCTTTTGGACCGTCGTCTTCAAACCTTCAATTTCGACGTCCTTTTCCTTCATCTGGGCTCTCAGGTCGGATGTCTCGCTGTAGTAACTAGAAGACCCCGATGATCCCGCATCGTCGGGAAGACCATAAAGCCGCCCTTTGCTCTGCGGAGCAACCTGCGGAAGAAATTAAATTGTAAATAAAAAAGACTTGAAAACTATTTTAAATTTTACATACCTTTAAGACGAATTGGTTGATGATGTCGTCCGGGGCTTGGGTGATGGGAGGGGTTCCTTCAACGGATGGCTGAGACATAATGTACTCCTCTTCCATTCTTTGGACGCTCTCCTGAATCTCCCGAGCTACCTGATCCTGGACAACACCATTCTTGTCGGTGTGTGTCGCTAGCAGAAGTTCCAAGTTGTTGGGATCCCGACCCAACTTCTTAGCCTGCAGTTGTTAGATATTTATTTAATAATATAAACGTATAAAACAAAAAAAAAATTAATAAAAATGAAGACGTACATAAAAAACTTACCATATCCCTAGCTTTTGTCTTCTTGCTGGTAGCTCCAAGGTTGTGGGTGGAAGGTCCCTGGCCGTTGCGCTGGCTGTTCCGGTTGCTAGAGTGCTATGTAGAGGTGTCCTTGGTAGCCTCTAGTTGCCAATAGGCGATGAACCCGTTCCACAAGTCCGGCTTCTCAACCATCTCCTTTGGCACCTCACCGTGTAGCCACTTATCCTTCCACTCGAACACCTTCTTCGAGTAGTGCAGTGCTGCATAAGAGTCGAATTCCCGCCTGACCAGAGCGGTCATGTGTGGGTCCCACCTAAATTCTTGCTGCAAAAAGAAAAATTAAATATAAATAATAATAATTTAAATGAAAGTAAAAATTGTGAAAAAGATGACTTACCGCAAATTGGCGAAACCACATATCTTGATCCTCTAGTGGCATGGCGGTGTACGTCGCATAAGGACGGCTGAGCATAGAGTTTTCCATCTTGTTGAGGGACATCGAAATCCCGCTGCGAGAATCACCAAACCTACGGGAAAAAATGTAACATTAGTCGCAATTAAATTAAATTTGTTAAAAAAAACAGAAATGAAACAAAAAACTTACCATCTGTCTCTACCGAGCTGGTCTGGATGGAGTCTAGTCAACCTCTCTCGTCTAGGAAGACCCTTGAAGTCTTCGACGCTAATCTGCGACGGTGCTGTGGTGGCTGCTGGTAGCACCGGCGTCTCTACAGGTATAGACGACGGGGTAGGTGTAGACGTCGAAGTCGAATGAGCTCTACTCACACGACGATGACGATGTTGGCCGCTGCCAGATGCAGTGGCGAAACCACCGTAATCCCTAGATTTATATGATAATATATTTTAAATATATGAAAAATCCATAATTATAAAAATATAATGGTTTAAAAAAACATTGCTTTAAATTTCCAAAATTCTAAAATTTAAATTTCCAAAATTGTAAAATTTAAAATTCTGTGGTGGAATTTAAAATTTAAATTTGCAAAATTCTAAAATTTAAAATTTAAAGTTTTATAAGGTTTTTAAATAGTTTTATAAGGTTTTGTAAACAATCTTATAAACCTTTTAAAAACTTTCCTAAATCTAATTGTTTAAAATTCTTTAAAATATAGATATAAATTTAAAAATTAAGTCATTATCTTTAAATTTACAATTATTTCGATATTCTAAAATTGTTAAGTAATTGTTACATAATTTAAAATTCTAAAATTTTAAATTAATCGTTATAATTGTTTAAAAATTAGTAAAACTTGCTAACAATTATCTAAAAATTTATGGAAAAAATAATTTCCCTAAATCAATTTCCCTCGTTTTTCCTAATCATAAATCTAATTTTTCATAACAATTTAAAAACCCTAACAATTTCATAACAATTTAAAAACCCTAACAATTTAGTAAAAATTAGTAAAAATACTAACAATTTAGTAACAATTTCATAAAATTAGTAACAATTTCCAAATTTCATAATATAACTTCCCAAACCCTAAATCTAACCATAATCCTAAATTCACAAACCCTAAATTCACAAACTAATTTATATTAAATCTAACCAAAATCAACAAGAAATTTGAGGATACTTACAAATGGGATGGAATTTCCGCCATTAGTACGTAATCCGACGAAGAAGAGGCGAATTCCGGCGAGCAGGAGGCGATTTCCGGAGAGGAGGAGGACGGTCGTGGGCGATTTCCGGCGAAGACAAGGCGAGAAGGAGGAGGCTCGTGGGAGATTAGGGCGTGGGCGATTTCCGGCGTGAATCGGCGGTTTTCCGGCGTGAATCGACAGATCGGAAGTGATTTCCGGCGAGGAGGCGATTTGAGCGTTTTTGAGAGAAGAGGAAGTGTTCGTCGGGGAAGAAGAAGGTGTTTT
Source organism: Draba incana (assembly GCA_963576765.1). Taxonomy (NCBI): domain Eukaryota; kingdom Viridiplantae; phylum Streptophyta; class Magnoliopsida; order Brassicales; family Brassicaceae; genus Draba; species Draba incana. The sequence continues at coordinate 16,719,569 of OY755209.1, read as the reverse complement.
ATTCCCAGAATTCCGACAGCTTTAAATTTGTCGGAATTCCGTCGGAAATCCAAAAAAATTAAATGACCGCGTGTAATTGGACCTACTGATTTCGCGGTGTTTATTTTTCATTTCGCGGGTAAAAATTGGCAAATCCGTCGGAAATCTGTCAGAAATTTATACATTTTTCCGACAGATTTCCGACAGATATGTGGTTTTAGGATATGAGAAATTTAAAAAATTAATGAATTAGCATTTAGGAAAAAATTGGTAATTTTTAAACAATATTTAGCGTTGTTAACATTTTTTTCCAAATTGCTTATTTTGGAAAAATTGTTAGCATTTTGTACATATTTTTACCTGAAATTTCCAATTCCGTCGGAAATCTGTCGGAAAATATTCATTTTTCCGACAGATTTCCGACAGATATGTGGTTTTAGGGTATGAGAAATTTAAAAAATGTTTTTTTGTTGTTTTAGGGTTAAGGAATTGATTAAATTTAAGAAATGTTTTTTTGTTGTTTTTAGGTTAAGGAATTGAAGAAATTTAAGAAATGTTTATTAAATTTAAGAAATGTTTTTTTTGGAAATTAATGAATTAGCATTTAGGAAAAAATTGGTAATTTTTAAACAATATTTAGCATTGTTAACATTTTTTTTCCAAATTGCTTATTTTGGAAAAATTGTTAGCATTTTGTACATATTTTTACCTGAAATTTCCAATTCCGTCGGAAATCTGTCGGAAAAATGAATATTTTTCCGACAGATTTCCGACAGATTTGGGGTTTTAAGCTTGTTTATTATCCCTTTTCGTAGCATGGTTAATAGCATGGTTGGAAGAATATTTGGAAGATAAAATACTTGATAATGGTCATTGTTACTTTCAAATTCTAAACATTTAGTATTTTCCGTAAACATCTATTGTTTTGTATATGAAACTGTATGAAACGCTTTTGGTTGAAACATGACAAAATCGCAAAACATGTTCTGTATAACATCGAGAAGGTTATTTACTCAATTATCTTTCACTTTAGTTGTCACAATTGTATGCCGAGACTTTATCTTCTCAAAATTCAGGAATTTGGCCTCAAAACCCTAAATCTGTCGGAAATCAGTCGGAAAAATATATATATTTCCGACTGATTTCCGACAGATGTAAGGGTAACACGTGTCGTCTTTTAAGGTTAGCATGATATGAATATTGCGTCGGAAATCTGTCGGAAATCTGTCGGAAATATATATATATTTAATATAAAATGATTTATATATATATATATATATATATATTTTTTTTTAAATGATATATCTGTCGGAAATCTGTCGGAAACAGATATATATTTCCGACAGATTTCCGACAGATATATCATTTTAAAAAAATATATATATATATATAAATCATTTTATATTAAATATATATATATATATATATATATATATAAATAAATATACAGATAAGTCGGAATTATATATATATATATATATATATATCATTTTAAAAAAAATATATATATATATATAAATTATCCAACTTCTTCGTCATCAAATTCTCCAACTTCTTCTTCTTCATCAGATCCTTCCGAAGGAATTGTGTCTTCGTCTTCATCAAATTCTCCAACTTCTTCTTCTGATTCTGAATGTACGATATTATCACCAAATTCAGTGAAATCAACAAAAAGGTCCACCGCTGAAGAATGATCAACTGGAGCCATCAGAGTAATTCTAGTTGGTTGCATAGCATCTTGCTCAGTAACTCCATATAGTCTCCCTCTTGGATTAATTGGAGTCACTGTAATCCAAGGATCTCCTCGATGTGTTACCCTAGGATAAGAAATGTAGCATACCTGAAACAAACATATTTAGTTTAGGCAATTACAATATCATTAGTTATCTATAAGGCACGTATTATAAAATTTTAAAATCAAACCTGGTCTGCATGTGAGGGTAGGATGAATGGGTCATACTTTTGCAGTCTCCTAGAAGAATTTACTGAAGTGACGCCAAATTGGCTCACCTGGACACCTTCTGGATATGACGGATCATACCACTCACACAAGAAAACAATGCACCTCATGCCCAACATTCCTGGATAGCGCACTTGCAATATTTCTTTCAGAATCCCGTAGTAGACTACATCACCACTTGTAGCTGAAATACCGTAATCTGCAGTTGCCCTCGGCCTTTCTTCATGAATCCTAAATGCAAATCCCCTAGTGCAATACCGAGCGTATGAAGTTGCTTCAAAGCTTGGGCCTGAAACTATCTCTTGTAACCATGTCGGAAACCTTTCTCTATTCTTCATTCCTTCAGAAATATGAGATAATAATTTAGACAAATTAATAAACAAACATTTAATTAAGTAATAATTAATTCAGTAATTTTAAGAAATGTAAGCGTTTTTTTAAAACTTACGTAATATTGCAGCCAATTTGGAAACTCGTTTTCCTTAGATTCTCCAAGTTCGTCTTCTGTCATTTCTGGATAATAGCGACGTATTGATGCAATGTAAATCCTGAAAGCAAACAAAAAATATATAACATATGAAACCTATATATTACTTAGGTATTAAAAACAAGATGTATTTAAATAAGTTCTGTTTTTACCTTTCGTACTCCGCCATCTCCTCACAACTCGTTAGGATATACATATGTAAGTGACTCCACTCTGCTTGTGATAGGAAGCGTCTCTTCCCTCTCCCAATCACTCGGCCAACTTGCGAAAACATCTCAGGGACAATCGCGGCATACGTGACTCTCTCACCTTTATCATCATAACGAGCAGGACGTCTACTCTTCGTACTAACTTCTCGCGGAAAGCAATATTCCGCAAACTGTGATGATTCTTCATTGATACTCTGTGCGACAATAGAACCTTCAACTCGAGCCAAATTTTTGACCTTCTTCTTTAGATGGAACATGTACCGCTCAAAAGGATACATCCAACGAAATTGAACGGGACCACCTAGTTCGGCTTCGCGGGGGAGGTGTAGGGGAAGATGTTCCATAACATCAAAAAAAGACGGCGGAAAGATCTTCTCAAGATTGCAAAGGATCACTGGTATATTGGCATCTAAATTGTGGACAGTTTGAGGAAGGAGATGGGTAAAAGCAAATGGAAGAAGCCTCTGCATCAGTACATGACAATCATGACTCTTCAGTCCCAAAAACTTTAGGTATCGCGAGTCTACGCAGTTACCCAGATTAGCTGCATATCCATCAGTGAATTTAACTTCGTGTTCAATCCACCGGAAAAATTCTCTTATCTTTTGTATTTGCAATCGGTACGGAGGAAAAGGATATGTACCATCGGGAATACGATCAAGATAAGCACGGTAGCAAATCTTTGAAACATCCATCCTAGACTTCACATTGTCTTTTGTCTTTCCTGGGATGTTTAACACCGTATTCATGATGTTATCAAAGAAGTTCTTTTCAATATGCATGACATCGAGGTTGTGCCTTAATAAATGATCCTTCCAATACGGCAAATCCCAAAATATACTCTTCTTGTGCCAGTTATGAGCTCCTCCTACACCACAAAGCGGTTCATGCCCATTACCCCCACAATCAGGAGTCCTCTCAGCACCAAAATCTCTCAACTGCTCCAATATAGTACGACCGTCTATCTCATCAATTGGAGGATCAAACACTTAATTATTTTTCTTAAATAATCTTTTAGACCGACGATAGGGATGGCTGTCCGGTAGAAACCTTCTATGGCAATCAAACCAACATGGCTTTCTTCCATTCCTCAATTGGAAAGCGTCAGTGTTGTCTTGGCAAAACGGGCACGATAATGTTCCATGAGTAGTCCATCCAGATAGCATACCATATGCTGGGAAATCGCTAATAGTCCACATAAGGACCGCACGCATCAGAAAATTCTGCTTCCGTGAAACATCAAATGCTTCGACACCGTGACTCCATAGCATTTGTAACTCATAAATCAATGGCTGGAGGAATACATCAAGTGATCTCTTCGGATGCTCAGGGCCGGGAATAAGAACGGAGAGGAATAAAAACTCTCGACGCATGCACATACCAGGGGGCAAATTATACGGTGTTACGATTACGGGCCACAAAGAATATTGCCTTCCATGCTTCCCAAATGGATTGAAACCATCCGTACTTAACCCGAGGTACACATTTCTTGACTCGTATGCAAAATCCGGATACAACATTTGAAAATGTTTCCACGCTTTTGCATCTGAAGGATGTGTAATCTCTCCATCTTGACGATGCTCTGCATGCCATCTCATTTGTTCTGCCGTTCGCACAGATTGATATAACCTCTTTAACCTCGCTGTCAATGGTAAGTACCACATACGTTTATATGGAATTGGAACTCTCCCACCAGTTTCCTGATACCGCGGTTTACGACAAAATTTACATCTTCTCCAGTCTTCGTCTTCTCTCCAATATAGCATACAGTTGTCGATGCATACATCTATCACCTGATACGGCATACCAAGACCAGCTACAAGTTTCTGTATCTCGTAGTATGATGCAGGTGCCTGATTATCTTCAGGCAAAATATCTTTCACAAAATCTGCTATCGCATCAACACACTCTTCCGCCAAATTGAAGTCTGTCTTAAGGGTCATTAGTATACTAGCAGTTGATAAAGGGGAATGTCCGTCTCTACACCCATCATATAATGGTTGCTTCCCTGCGTCTAACATATCAAAAAATCTTCTAGCTTCTTCATTTGGTTCTTCTAGTCTATCCTCCCTTATTACGATCGATGGCAAATTCTCTCTAAACGCATCATGAACCATCTCAGCGGTACCTACAACAAAATCTACTTCCGTTCTATGTTCGCCTAAGCTATCCGTTCTATGTTCACCTAAGTTATCCATTCTATGTTCGCCTAAGTTATCCGCAACATATGGTGCACTGCTACTACTAGCACCATCATTATTAGTTTCTCCATGAAAAAACCAAATTTTGTATCCCGGCATAAAACCAACGGTATACAAGTGATGCCAAACTTGTTCTACATTAACATTACGAGAATTGCAACAATTTAAACATGGACATTTTATCACCTTTCGATTCCCGACAACCGACATGAACTCGCATATACCTCGTGCATAACTTGGATTTAATGTATTCGACTCCGGATCATACATCTCTTCATCCATCCACGATCTATAATATCTAGAAGATGACATCTCACTCTCTTAACGATTTTTTTCTAACAAATATTTGGTTGGAAGTTGTTGTTGTTTTGTGAGTGAATGAAGATGTGTGGAATCATATATATAAATACGCTGACCGTCGGAAATCTGTCGGAAAAGCGTCGGAAAAACAACAGATATAATAACGGCCATATAACGGTTATATAACGGCTATTTTTTCCTACAGATTTCCGACAGACTAGTTGGGAGTCTGTCGGAAATCTGTCGGAAATTGATATTTTCCGACAGATTTCCGACAACTGACCGGAATCTCCTCCGGCGTCGGCAACGGCTAGTTTACACGGTCCAATAATCCGACCTATTTCCGACGGTCTGTGGTCCGTCGGAAATAATTCCGACAGATTTCCGACGGAATTGAAAAATTTCCATTCTGTCGGAAATCGGTCGGATTACCGTCGGAAAATTTCCGATGGAATTACTTCCGTCGGATTTGCGGCTGTTTTCTTGTAGTGAGAGACAAGATACCAAATACTTCAACAATTAGTGAACATTGCAAATGAACCCCTAGGTACAATTTTATTCTAATTTACATTATACATTTTTAAACGAAATTATAAGGATTTTTAAATCATATGATAAATTATAACGTACTATATAGTTTTAAACTTGATTATAAGGTTTTTAAAGGAACATGTATGATTTTTAAAGAAAATGATATTGTTTTAATTATATAGGTTTTTAAAGTATATGTTAAGGTTTTTAAATTGATTATAAGTTTTTTAGAGTACATGGTAAGGTTTCAGTTTAATATCAAACATTTTTTTAGCTCAAAGTTCGGACTGTCATTGGTGACCGTCAAGAGTACAGAGAGTTGTTCAACCCTTATTGTAATGAAGAAGACAAGAATTTGTTCGATCTTGTCAAACTTGTTGTAGAAGAACTTTACAGAGTAACAAAGGCTGACTGGAATGAAGGATGGATAGACGTTTGTATTGTCCATAAGGGAAAAGCAGTGGAAGGAGATGTAAGCAACGTTGCGAGGGAAGCAGGAGATGAAAGTAATGTTGGAAAGAAAAGGAAAAGGAGTTCTGGAGGCACCGACGCTGGGAGTTTGAGGCGAAGATGGATGTCCGTTGACGACCAACTTGATATAATAATCAATATATGTCAAGCGTTGAATGCTCGTTTGGATGCAATGGAACCATACGTGAAGAAGATGATGAATGAAACAGAGGAGCAGGTAAAACAAAAATGAAAAAATGTAAAAGTATTTTATTGTAAAATGTCCTTCCTATGTTAATCACATTGTATAGTTTTTTCGCAAGCTTAAGATCTTTCACGCAAAGAACCAGAAGCAAACAGAAATAAGAATGCGGTATACTAATCTTATTTTGTTTTTGGACTACATACAATTTGAACTACTAATCTTCACAAGTTTTTTTTATTTTGTTTGCATGCTAGTGAACCTCGAACCCAAGACGCTAACTCTGACGATTCGAGTGATTCTGCAGAAACTATTTATGATGAAGAAGAATTTGAAAAACATAATGAGGTTTATACATATAGAAACTCTATATTTTTGCCTTTGATAATGTTTTTTGTTCGACATACAGTTTTTACGGTATATTATGAGGTTGTTTAAAGTAGATTATGAGGTTGTTTAAGTGGATTATAAGGTTTTGTTAAAGTGGATTATATGGTTTGTGGGAGAATCAAGAAAATGGTGCAGAGAATGCTGAGGCTGCTGAGGGTGCAAAGGATGCAGAGGATGCAGATGATGCAGAGGATGATACAACAAGTCAAAACAACGAGGAAAGAATTTGCAAATGAAGACACAACCATTCCTGTATGAAAATTGCCATCACTAAAATTGTAAATTCTAATCTACCTTCTCATACATTTTTAAAATTCTTTACATTTTTTTTTACAATTAGATTGTTGAATAAGTAGAATCTGATGCTGAAGAAGAGAAAGAAATAGACGGACAAAATAATGACCCAAACTATGTGTTATTGTCTGATGATGAAATGGACCAAGAGCACTAGGGACCGGATGAATCGAGCCAAAGTCAGACGACCCATGGATCTTCCAGCTAGGCCCAAAGCCCCCTGTCCGAGAGCCCCAGACACCCTTAACGCTGCCGCCAAGAAAGGAAATAACTGTTGAGTAAAAATAAGATATTGATCGCAATGTGAATAAATGGTTGGTTAAGGAAATTGAACCTTCTTTCAACTTCCGTAATATAATGAGGAATCTACACAAGGTTTGTTGTGGATGCACATTTTTAATAAATCAAAGTATCTTTCTCATTTATACATATTTCAAATGTTTTTTTTGATGTTTCAGATCCTTTGGCGTTCCGCATTTGATAAATGGGTGGACTACAGTTCTCTTTGGTCTAAAACTGAGAGGAGAGTTACAAAAAGGTTGTGAAGAAGTTGAAGGGAAAGACGTTGCTCATTACTCACCCAGACAAAGTGGATGACGTTCATCCAGAAATCTGCTACAAGGCATTGAAACTTACCAAGGTTATCAATGTAAGTGATTGTTGTTTTCTTTTGATAGAGCAAAATAAATAATGTTTCTATTTCATATGTCATAATTATTTCTTTCATTGCAATTTTTTTCAGGCTCAATGGGTGAATTAGATGAAGCAAATTGGAAGTTGAATGGAACACGAACACAAGTTGTAACTTTCTTTATTTTCATAATTCTTTCATAGGTGAATTGGAAGAAGACACTAGGAGAAGACTGAATAGAACAACAACACAAGTAGTAACTTTGTATATTTTATTTATCGTATGACATATCTGGCTTTTATATTTCTTATATATGAAATTCTATTTTAGATTCTGGTTTTTTTAAATCTCATTTTGCATATTTGAAAATCCTCATAATCTTCTTTAATAACCCTCATATTTTTTTGAATAAATCTGAATATTCTTTTGAATCCTCATTATCGTCTTTAATAACACTCATAATCGTGTTCAAAAAATAATCATCTTCTTTTAGATCGTCAAAACTCAAATTCTCAACATCAAACCCCCCACCCTAAATCTATACCCTAAAGTATAATTATTAACCCAAATGGTCCATAAACTTAAGTAGAAATGTTTTTAAATTTAGCTGTCATTAACCCAAATGGTCCATAAACTTAAGTACAAATGTTTTTCAATTTGGCTAAATCATTTTTGAAAATCATCATAATATTCTTTAATAAACCTCATAATCTGGTAAAAAAAATATTTTTGAAAACCCTCATAATATTCTTTAATAAACTTCATAATCTTCTCAAAAATATATAATTGAATAAACCTCATAGTTTTTTTTAACAAACCTCATAATCTTATTTAAAACACACAAATTCTCAGTTTCAATTCTTTTAATAATCCTCATAATCTTCTTAAAAAGATATAATTGAATAGTCTCATAATACTTTTTAATAAATCTCATAGTCTTCTTTAACCTCATAATCTTGTTTAAAAACACACAAATTCTCAGTTTCAATCCTCATAATCTTTGAACAATATAATCTCCTTTAAAAATAATGTTTGGAATGTAGAAAGAGCCTCTGAAACGGATCTGGAATCAATTGATTGGATTCACACAATTTTTTTTGTTGTGTCTCTTCTAATGGCACCTACTAAATTTGTATTGTTTGGTTTTATACCTGCCATACTCCCAACTGCTTTTTATCCTTTTCGTTCTTCTTCTACCACTAGGGGAGCGTGTTGAAGGTGGCTAGCATACAAATTAAGTAACATGATCAGGAATGTTCCAAAATGCTTTATCGCCCACATGATGAATACTCTCTGAATATGATTGCTTCCACCTGTAAAAGAAAATTTCAACATGATTAGAAGTGTTCTCCATGAGGTTTCATAACAACACTTGTACCTTTCAGTAGAATAAACATCGTGAACATAGTTGTTTTCAGAAACTTTGGCCTTTTTTGCAACAATGATTGCATGAGCGCAAGGGAATTTTTCGATATCAAACATACGACATGAGCACTCTTTTCTTCCCAAATGGACAACGTGTTTCTGTTTATCACCTTTCACTTCAAACTCAAATTCATCCACTCGATGAGCTTCGAACCAGCGTGAGTTCTGACTAAATAATCCCTTCATCCTATCACCCACATTCTTTGTAACAAGATGCCTATGATGACCAGCCTCATCACGTTGCTCACAAAACCATCTTGTAAGAACATACCTAATCATCTCAAGAAGACACACAATAAGATACTCCCAGTACTCTTTCAGCAAGGAGTTCAAAGACTCAGCTAAGTTTGATGTCATAATGTTGTACCGATTGGCAGGGGCGTAAACACGTGCTCAGGTAATCTCCATCTCTGGATTTGCAAGCTCAAGTTCCCTGAAAACCATATAATCCAATATAAAAAACCATATAATCCAGTTCAAAGACCTTATAATCCTATTAAAGAACATTATAATCATCTTTAATAAACATTATAATCCTATATAAAGAACCGTATAATCCTATTTAAATACCTGAATAGTTCTTCAAATTCTTGAATTGTGTAAGCATTAGCTGCTTGTATCGCAACAGCTATAAGCGGAGAATTTCTGAATGTCATCTCGAGATTTTTCTGGAAATGATATACGCAGATCCCATGATGAGCGGTTGGATAATTGATCGTTAAACCATTCGCTATACACATCGCACGATCGGACACAAAAACCAAATATGGTTCATCAAATATAATCGTCTTCAACTTCTTCAAAAACCAGTCCCAAGATTTGTCGTTCTCAGAATCTATTATACCGAAAGCAATATGGTAATACTGAAAGTTCCCATCTTGCGCTGATGCAACGAATATGGTAACACTGAAAGTTTCCATCTTGCGTCGATGCAGCGAGCAAAGTTCCTTTCAAATTTGCTTTCAAAAACGTACCATCCATAATAACTACTTTCCTCATCAATTTAAACCCTCTAATTGATTATCCTAAAGCCAAGAATGCATACTTAAACTTCCCGTAGCTATTAACCTTAACCGCAATCACTGTACCGGGGTTCTTCTCCTGCATCATTTGCAACCACATCGGTAACATCTCATATCCATCAACCACTATCCCCCTAGCATTATTTGTTGCTTCTTCTTGAGTTCGCCACGCCTTTTGATACGAAATTTAATTCCTTGATTATTTCTAACATAGTTAACAAGCTGCCTAGGTCTCAATCCATTATGTCTTCCTTCGAAATGCCTACTAACCATTATCGCTAATGTCTTGACAGTAGTTTGACGATGATTTAGATTATTAAAGGAACTATCGCAATTGTGTTTGCTAACATATTTGGTAATGCGAAAACCTTCAGAAGCATGAACCCTCATTGCTCGAATCCTCCAACTACATTTACGATCAATGCAATAAGCAATCACCCTACCACCATCTGATTTGTAAACTTTATATTCGAAGCCCTCTTTCATTACAACAGCCTTAAAAGTTTTTACCATTTTTGGCTTGTTTCTGAATATCTTCCCTATAAACAATTCATCACCATTCGTACAAGCAGACAAAACTTGATCTCCGTAAGAAGATGAAACGTGTCTCCTATCCCCAAGCACTATGATTAGCAGAGATCGATGAAGTTTCAGATCCAAACACACGCTACACAAAGAACACAAAAATATATGCAAGTTGGTCATTATTTTACATCAGATTATAAGGCTCTTTAAAACTGATTACAATGTTTTCAAAAAAAGATTATTGATCAGACAAACCTCATTCGGCATAGAACGAGATTTTGGAGAAGCTTTTGCAGATCGCTGATGTTCGGTGTTTTCGTCTTCCTCTATCCTCCGTTTTGACTTACTTTGTCTCTACAAAAATATATATTCGGATTATAAGGTTTTGTAAATAAGATTATAACCTTTATAGTATTGGAATATAAGTTTTTTAACTTGATTATAAGATTTTTTAAAGTAAAATATGTGCTTGTCAAAACCTCGATTGTAAAAAGGCGAGGTGGATCATCACGAGCAATGTTGCTATTATCTGTCATTGCGATTGAGCTTGTTTGTACCTGCTCCTAAATAAGATTACAAAGCTTTTTAAAAACAGATCATAATGTTAGATATGATAGTTATACACTTATAAAGATTGTTGCTTAGCAACACCTCACTTGGCATAAAACAAGATTTAGAAGCAGCGCTTGTAGATTGTTCATGTTCGTTGTTTTCGTCATCCTCAATCCTTCCTTTTGACTGACTTTTTCCCTGTAAAAAAAAGATATATCAAATACATCACGAGCAGTGTTGATATATGAAGGTTTAAAGCAGATTATAAGGTTTTTCAAGTAGAATATGTGCTAGTAAAAACCTCTATTGTAAGAAGCCGAGGTGAATCATCACGAGCAGTGTTGATATTCTCTGTCATTGCGATTGAGCTTGTTTGTATCTGCTCCTAAATAAGATTATAATGCTTTTTAAAAACTGATCAAAATGTTATAAATGATAGATATACACTTATAAAGATTTTTGCTTAGCAATACCTCCCTCGGCTTAAAACAAGATTTAGAAGCAGCACTTGAAGATCGTCCATGTTCTGTGTTTTCGTGATCCTCAATCCTTTCTTTTGATTTACTTTGTTGATTCTACAGAAGAAGGCAAGGTGCATCATCACGAGCAGTGTTGCTATTCTCTGTCATCGCAATTGAGCTTGTTTGTCCCTGTTAGAGAAAAGATTTCATCACTGTTAGAGAAACACCTTACATAACAACTTATACACATAAAAGCACACAAAATGGAAACACGTGCCTCGTCGACTAACACATATAGCTGAAGAAGTCCACCACTGTTTACATACTTTTTCATGAAGGCTTGCAATAGCCTATCATTCCTAAGAAAGATTGGGGGAAACTCTGTTCTATCCAGTATTGTATAACTAATCTTCACTCGATATCCATTAATCCTATAGTATTCACACAAATCCTTGACCAAATCAATCAAACTAATGTCTTCCTTAACAAAGGTAACAAAAGCTCCCCTGTTAACATCAAACTTAAAATCTCAATGCTTATTATCTGCAAACTCCACACTCCGCACAGAGAATATACTTCCAATATTACACCATGATCATACATAAAACAAGGAAATCCATCATAATCATAATCCAATTTACAAAACATCATAATCCACTTAAAACTCTCATTATCCACTTAAAAATCTCATAATTCACTTTAAAAAACCTTTACACCCAAGTTGAATCATAGTTAACCACAGAAGAGCACATCGTTAAATACCAAAATCATATTGAATCAGAAAGATCAAATGAAAGCACATATTCTTACAAACAAACAAAATTATAAACTCATCAAATCGATAACAAAGCATGAATTCGGGCTTAGCTTATCAAATCGATAAACAAAAACGAAATTCTAATCAAATCGATTCGAATCTTAATGTCACCAAATTCGAAATATACCTTGATCTCAAAATCTAGGATTTCAGATCCGTCAGTTCGGTTCTAGATTCAGAAGAACGTCGATTCGGTTCATCGGCGACAGTGATTCGGTGAGTCATCTTCGCGCGGTGAGTCGTCTTTTCCGGTAAGTCGTCGTCGCCGAGGAGGAAGATGGGAAGAGAAACAAAAAATCAGGAAAATGAAATTAGGTCAATTAGATCTGAGGGCATTTCCAGAAAATGACTTTATAAATAGGGGAAAATGGCCATTTCAGCCCTGGACTATTTGCAAAGTGCCAATTGATATATGACCTTTAGACATCGGTTAATTTAATCCCAAACTGAACTAAAATTTAAATATTAAACCTGATCTAATACATTGGTGCCAATTTACATCTGAAAATGTTGACCGTGAGTCAACGTGAACGAAACGCTGACATGGCCGACACGTCGACAAACGGCGATAGTTGCGTGGACGGGAAAACGGCCTTTTTAGACCTGGACTATTTGAAAAGTGCTGATTTATACCCTAATATATTGACCACAAGTCAACGTAACAAAATAATGACATTTTAACCATTTCAACTCTTAATTCATCAATTTAATTTCAATTTTTTCTCTTATTTTTAAAAATAAAATTTCTTTTTTCAATTAAATTATGAAAATTCAATTTTAAGTAAATACAATTATTTTGAAAATTAAAATTTCCTTATATTTTTTTTTTCCCAATTCACCTTCAATGACAAGAATTTGTCCCAATAGGATTTCATTAAAAAGAAACTTGTGATTATCCTTAATTTTTGTTTGACATATATTAATATTTAATTTTAAAAATAATTTTAATCAAAATAAGGAAACTCTGATTTTATAATTGATATTAAGAAAGTTCAAAATAAGGAAATTCTGATTTTATGTAATTTGATATAATGTATAATATTGTTTGATATATAAAACAAATTGGGGAAACATAATTTTTGAAGTTAAAAACATAATCTTCGGAAAACAAATTAAGGAATATTTAGATCATAGATTTATGAAATATGAAAACTAATTTTCTTGAAAACATATTCTACACTCGGTACATGATAGACAATGGTAGAATTTTAATAATTTAATTGGAAAACAAATTAAGGAATATTTAGATCATAGATTTATGAAATATGAAAACTAATTTTCTTGAAAACATATTCTACACTCGGTACATGATAGACAATGGTAAAATTTTAATAATTTAATTTAAAAAGGAAATTTATGTATATTTCCTTTATTAGATTTTATATGTTTGACATTAATTTCGGAAATATTTAAAAACAAAATAAGGAAATTTTAATTTTCAAAATAATTGTATGTACTTAAAATTGAATTTTCATAATTTACTTGAAAAAAAGAAATTTGTTTTTTAAAATATAAGAAAAAATTTGAAATTAAATTGATGAATTAAGAGTTGTAATCGTTAAAATGTTATTATTTTGTTGACGTTGACTCGTGGTCAACATTTTATGGTATAAATCGGCACTTTCCAAATAGTCCAAGTCTAAAAAGGCCGTTTTCCCGTCCACGCAACAATCGCCGTTTGTCGACGTGTCGGCCATGTCAGCTTTCCGTTCACGTTGACTCACGGTCAACATTTTCATATGTAAATTGGCACCAATGTGTTAGATCAGGTTTGAAATTTGAATTTTAGTTAAGTATGGGATTAAATTAACCGATGTCTAACGGTCAGGTATCAATTGACACTTTGTAAATAGTCTAAGGCTGAAATGGCCGTTTTCCCTTATAAACAGTGACATGGCTTGCAAAATATTTTTGAAGATGGCATTTGTGTTAAGTGGCATGCTAAGTGTGATATTTCTTAAATTTCTCTTTTTAATATCAAATAAACTAAAAATAATTTGTTTAAACTGAAATAAAATCCGAACAGCGTAAATCAAAATACATTATAATTTCTTATATATGACAACATATATGACGTAAATCATTTAATTCTCTTATAAAACTCCAAACTCACCATTTGTGAATGTCTTTATTTGCAAGGTTCATTATCAGATCGTTTTACTTTAAATCAATTTTTTTAATAATTATTTTACTCTGCATAATTACCTCAACTTTACAATAATGACATGTTTGGACCCTCCATCCACCGGTACCTGATGAGAGAAGAAAGCCATGTATATAATAACTATTTACTTATTACTTTCATATACCCAACTTTTTATTATATTGGTGAAATGTATCATTGGTTCCTAGTGGCATGAGTTTTTTCTTTTCCTTTTCTTTTTGCGAATCGGCATGAGTTTATAATAACTTTATCTTGTAATACATACTTTCTCCTCATATCTGATTTTGGTTTATTTCTTACAGTTGTGATTCTGAGAAAAAGTCCTAAAACGTTTAAATATACAAACAAGTATCAAGCATGTGTTCGTTATTTATATGTACATACTTACTTTTTATGTGGGATGAATACCAACTATATATAAAACAAAGCTAACTTATTTAACTTAGCTAGTGTATAATTAACAAGGCATTATCTTAATTTTGGCATTAGACAGAAGACTAGCTTTTATAAATGTGTGTTCGTATAACTATTTAGTTTCTTTTTTGGGTCTAAACTTTATTTTCACTAAATTGTATAAAGTACACAATTAAACATGATGTTTAGTCTTATTGAAAAAAAAATTTAGTTGGATATTTGTCCAACGACAAACATGCCCAACATATTTTAACTGTCCTTAGAAAGGCTATATATTAGTGCATATGCCTTATGCATGCAGTAATAAATATATGAAAATACGAAATACGAAAAGCAAGCGCAATCTATGCATGGCAAAAGCTTTTGGATATCTCTTTTTGTCCTCGATTATTTTTTTATACATATATCTAATTAAAGCCATTTGATAATTTTTGTAAGTTTAAATCAATCTTCTACTAAAACGTTAATTATACTTTTATCATTTCTATGGAAGCTCTGTGACACAACTCGTGACAGGACCAAACAAACCCGCCTAGGCATGGTAAATTAGTTTTTTTTTGGTAAACCATGCTAAATTAGTTTTGCTAATCGTTATATATAATATTTAATGTTTTTCTGAACCATTTCATAATAAGATTTAATGTTTATGCATGTAGGAACAAACAAGTGGATTATCTTGTTGGACCCCAATTTTTGTCTGTTTGTTTATTTTTCTTTCATGTTATAGATACATAATCAAGTTGAGAACCTGTGGCGTCATAAGTTGTAAGACTCATAACCGACGACAAAAAAAGGACACATAACTAACCAACTACTGATGTCAAGAGAAAAACAACCAACCAAACTTAACCGGCCGGTTTAACCTTTATCTTTTGGTCCCATATACTATTTATGGTTCACATTCATTAATTATTTTAACTTATCAACATTATATATGATCATATAACATTAGCTCAATTTTGCGGTTGTTGTTGATGTAGCTAAGTGACAAATTAATTTCTTCACCGAATTTCTCTAATTTATACTAAAATAAATATGGTTTATCACGTATATACTCTGATAATTAAAATATTAACAACAATGTACAAAAATTATTTTACAATGAAAATTCTTAAAGAGATGGAAACAAAAATCCATGTAATAGACAAAAAAACCTAGGTATTTATCAAATCTACCCTCAAATTTCATACCCAAAAAAAAAAAACCTTAAAACTTCCACAACCAACTTCCAGAAATTCAAAACTATTACATATAAGTATGGAGTAATTAGACAAGGACAAATCGGAAATCAAAACAATTCTTGATGCACTCAGAGACAGATTATATATGATTGTTGTTGATGTTAGATACATTGGTAGTCTCGTAGACTGGCAAGCCTCCACGAGACAACTCATAGTTTTGCAATTCGAAGAGATCAGAACTTGAATCACTCTCCATTCCATCATCATCATCACCTTCTCTCTTTATTCTTTGATCATCATCATCATCATCATGGTCGGCCCAAACCTTCTTTTTCTCCGAGAGGCTCTCCATTACTTTGAGTTTCTCATCTAGCCAAGACAACTCTTTGTTGGTCTTCTTTTCCTCTACTTCCACTTGGCTTGTGGCAGAAGAGTAATTCAAGAACTGCTTGTAGCTCTTGGTGGGAGTGTTCACATAGGGAGGAGGAGTTCTGAAACCCGAGCTTGACGAGGAAAACCGAGATTTTGATGATGATGATGTCCTTGTTGTGGTTGTTGAATTAGATCTACCTGAGCTCAAGAAATGGCTGATACTGCTTCTCCTCCTCCTTCTGATCCATCCTCCTCCATGGATCTCTTCTTCGACTTCTTGATCTGTTGGCTTTGACTTTGACTTTGACTTGTTCTTCTTCGAACTTGCTTGATGGAACAAAGAGTTCAAGAAGCTAGCGATTCTCCCACCCGGTGAGCTTGGTTGCTTGTGACTCACGTTACAAATCCTCTCCTTGATTGTAGCAATTTCATGCTTATCGTGATGAAGATGATGTGCTTGCTCTGAACATCTTATTGGCAAATCCAAGCTTATTCTTCTTCCTCCTCCTAATATTCCCCATCTCCTACGATTCTCCTCTCTAGCCGCGTTATAGACATACTTTTGTGCGTGTCTATATTCTCCGGAGGAAACTTCGTTGTCGCCGGAGAAGTACACGGCGGCCTCGAAGACATCAAGCTCACCAGAATGAGTATCATTGCGCTTGTTGGAAGATATGATCCTAGAGAGCTTATCTGGTTCTGCTGATGAGATCCCTTTCATTGACATTCTTTAATTAGAATTTGAGAATCAGATACTTGGATGATCAGGAGTCTCTTTCTATGCTTGATTTGCGGAAACGAGGAACAAGTTGATAGGAAATGATAGAATGAAATATAAGGTGTTTAGGAATTTATATAACAAATGATTTGATACGCAACTCATTCATCATTAAATAAGTTTATATAGTATGTGAAATAGATAGATATACGTAAACCGTAAACGAATCATGCGATACTCATACGTTAATACTAGTGGATTACGTTAGATTTTTATTTTGATGGATATGGTTTTTTTTTTTTTTTGGTTACTTTCGAATTCTGATGGATATGGTTAAAAATAAATATTTTGAATGCTGAAAATTTTGGAAACTTGGAGGGACAAAGGTCATAAGAGATTTGTGCGACCCACAAAATGCGTGGGTGAAAAACTTAATTGAAGGAGAAGCTGGGCTCATTTGATTTTATGAGCTTTCTGATAAGGTGTAGGAAATTAATTGATTGTATTTATGATAATGTGGGGGCTATATTGTTGCCTTGGATTCCAACTCTGAATTTATCTTTTCGTTTTGAAATTTAAATTTGTCCTTGGGTTTCGAAAACTTTTATGCGCATGTACATCAATCCACATACAAACCCATGAGTCCCCGGCTCTATTAAAATTTTATGTATACTTACTAATTAGTTGATAGTTGATACTATGACAACATTATGTATACATGTTGATTGATGTAATCGTATTTTAGCGTTCTTAGAACATTTCTAAGACCATCTCCAACCTATTTCTCTATTCTTCACTTTAAAATAGAGTAACTCTATTTGAGTAAAGGTCTTCTTTAAGGGCATCTCTAAACTTACACTAAATCTCATTCTAAAAAGAAGTTTAGAGTAAATCATCTCCCACCCATTCTAAATTCTACACCAAAGTAGAACAACCACTTTTTTTACTCTATGAAGGTACCAAGTTCGTACAAACGAACTCGATCTCTATCAAACAAGTGGAGTTATATATTTGATGGAGAAATAATAAGAAAATCTTAAGAAATGAATGGTGTTTCCAATGGATTATATTTCTCAAGAGAGAGTTACGGATCCCCTTTTTAAGGCCAAATAATTTACATATTTATACTAAAGGATCTCTACCGAATCTACCCTATAAATATATGGAAATTATCATAACTAGGAAAATTTACACAATATCCTCATATATTCTCTACTTATCCCCGAATATTCTAAGGTCGGCGATTGTTTATGGACTCGGCCTCCAACCTTCGTGATGGGCTTCTTTGACATATTCAGGCCCATCTTCCTATCTTTAGCTGGATATTCGGGTCAGTTTAATCTTAAGTCGGGTCTGGGTAGAAGGTGTCAAACCCAGTACCACCAATACGTCCCCCTGTAACGTTCAATTCATTGACTAGAAGTCAACGGCCAAAATATTAGTCAACTTAATATCATTTCATTGCTCTTAAAAGTTTCCTTACATTGTAGAGTAAATTACAACGTTTCTAGACTATATACTACACTGCCTTAGGAAAGTCTTCACCATTACAGCTGCTCCATCCTTGCCATCCTCTGGTCCACCTCTTTGGTTAGGTATCCTGCCACTTTGGTTAGGGGTCAGTATTGAATACTTAGTAAAACGGTCTTCTCCGTTCCACGACTTAACATATCATAAACTACCTGTAACCATTATAATCCCCACATAGTACCCCAATACTATGTGTCAAGTCACTTCACAAGTGGCTTTCACATTTATCCGTTCAATTCTCAAGTTTTCCATCCGTCCTAAACAACACTTATTCCGTAAATATTTCTGAGTAACCAAGAACATCCCTATTAATCACTACAAGAAAACAGGTGTATTTGCGACGGAAATTTGCAACGAAAAAAAACCGTCGCAAATTTGCGTCTTATTTGCGACGATTTTGCGATGAACATTCTTCTTTACTCGCAAAACCGTCGCAAATTTGCGTGGGAAGTTTCCGACGCAAAATCGTCGCAAAATTGCGACGCTTTTGCGTCAATTTGTACATTTCGACGCAAATTCGTCGCAATATTTGCAGCGATATTGCGTCGATTTAACGTTTGCAACAGATTTGCGTCGAGGTGTACGTTTAGACGCAAAATAGTCGCAATTTTGCGTCGAGTTTGCGACGATATAACGTTTGCGATATAACGTTTGCGAGGGATTTGCGAGGAAAATAGGTAGAACACGTTTTAATTGATTCTTACTTGTTTATGAGTGTAATATTTTAATCGCAAAAGTCTTGCACATTAGTTGCAAATTAGTCGCAAATTGAAATGAACATTCTATAAAATCCACCTTATGGATCTCAAAATATTATATAATTCAACAAATATGGATAACAATCGATCTTTGATACCGGGTCCGGCTGGTGTGAGACAAGCAGAAGAACGGGCAAGGAAAAAACTTGAAGAATCGATGTTGGAAGAATGTAATTCTTATGAGAGACATGTACAGATGGTTAACTGTGTTGTTAAGGCAGAAGATCCATCGTTCACCGATGTCCTTTGGAAGACGACAATTGGAAATGTCACCAAATTAACAGGTATAATGAAATGTTATTAATACAACCTTTGAAATATATATTAGTAATTAAGAAACAGAAATAATTATATTTCAAAGTTTGTATATTGTTTTATTGACATTTAATTATATTTTACTTATTCTACGTAAAATATATACAGGTGGACATACACGTGGGTGGACACTGGTAAAAGAGTTGCATAAAATAAAACCACAATGGCGTCACGTACCATATGTGGTAGCAGTGATTCATAAAATGGAACCTAATGGATTGGGGGATGCGATGGTCATACTAAATGTAACATGTTTATATAAGTTATAAGAAAAGATGTTTTTAACAAATTATATATATATATATTTAGTAATCTATATAAGTGTTATTTATTTTCCTTGAAGGATCCTACCGGGACTGTAAAAGCGAGCATGCATAGGACCGCCATATCTGATAACAAATATGGGCCGCACATAAAGGAGGGTTCGGTATTGGTTCTAAAGGAGGTTGTAGTTGTTAAGTTTGATAGGGCGCCTACATATCTTAACATTATTCTTGAGAACATAAGCAATGTAAGTTAATTACAATATATATTTTAAAGGTATTGTATTAAGTAGTATCCGTACACATAAATCAAGTTTTTATT
Source organism: Draba incana (assembly GCA_963576765.1). NCBI lineage: Eukaryota > Viridiplantae > Streptophyta > Magnoliopsida > Brassicales > Brassicaceae > Draba > Draba incana. The sequence goes on along the minus strand of OY755209.1, from coordinate 16,699,096 downwards.
TCACAGGTTATATCTAAAGAAAACCTGGCTATAGCGTTCATAGAAGAAGGTAGTACCAGTCGTGGTCATCGAAATCCAAACAATTGGCTATCCCAGAATGACGACGAAGGGTCGACGACGGATGATGGTGAAGAAATTGATGATGAGTAAAACATTACGTCATCAATGAAAGAAATAAAAATAAATATGTGTTTATGTTATCAGCTGTTTATTTGTGTTACGTTTTTAAGCAATAATGTACGTACGTTTATGAACATTGATGTTAATGTTAAAATATCATAAAGGTTTTGAAGCATGTGCATCCTGATATCGGAATCTCGAGCAAAGCGATGGGAAGCGATGGGAATCATGAACAGTTACATCAACGATATCTTTGAGAAGTTTCCAAAAATTTAATTGTAACCCTAACACATTAATACTAATAACAAAAAATTACAAATTAAATCTTAACTTACCAAATTATAAATACGCAACATTGCGACGATTTTGCGTCGATATGTATGTTTTGCCGCAAAACCGTCGCAAATTTTGCGACGATTTTGCGTCGATTATGCGGTATCAATGCAAAACCGTCGCAAATTTTGCGACGGTTTTGCGTGGTAAGATATTTTGTAATAGAATAGACACGTGTTTATGATGCTTACCTGATTATGGGTGCAATATTTTTAGTCGCAAACGTGTCGCAAAGTAGATGCAAAAAGGTCGCAAATTAGTAGCAAAATAAATCAATTTCCTATAAAAACCTCAAATGTGTGATCGACGAATTCACAACAAACATTCCAATCATAATTTTAAAACACTACGAGGAGAAAAAAAAAATTTTCTAAGATTTCTTAAAGAGAAAAAGTATTTTGATAATTAATCGATCGAAGATGTCTTCGCATCATGAGGTCTACGTGGTTCGAGCATGGATGTACAACCGCAAAGATTCAAAAACTGGCCAAGTGTCTAGAGAATTTAGAGAAGGGCTTGACCAATTCTTGACGCAGGCGATAAACAACCCAGGGGCTGTCGCAGGATATACCAACGACGGTAACGTGAAAATTTTCTGTCCTTGTGTGAAATGCAAAAACTTTACTCCACATGATACGCGAACTGTTTGGAAACATTTATTTACGAGGGGGTTTTTACCTAACTACTATGTTTGGTTTTCGCATGGGGAGGATTTTGTTGTCAATGTTCCGGGTAGTTCAAGTACGAGTTATCGTGGGAATGTAGAAGGTGGTAGTAATTATGAGGATAGTAATTATCAGTATGGTCATGATAATTTTAATGAATATGCATATGGAAATACAGATGGGAATAGGTTTAATGATATGGTCAATGATGCATTTGAAGAAACTACTGCTTCGTTTAGTGATAATACTTTTGAAGAACCAAACCCGAGTGCTAAAAAATTTTATGATATGTTAGATGCTGCTAACGAACCTATCTACGAAGGATGTAGAGAAGGGCTATCAAAATTGTCGTTAGCATCTAGGATGATGACAATTAAAAGCGAAGATAACCTTAGTGAAAATTGCATGGATAAATGGGGTGAATTGTTTAAAGAGTATTTGCCAGAGGGTAATAACTCTGCAGAAAGTTACTATGAGATACAAAGATTGGTAGCAAGTCTTGGATTACCGTCTGAGATGATTGATGTCTGCATTGATAATTGTATGATTTTTTGGAAAGATGATGCTCAGCTGCAGGAATGTCGTTTTTGCTCTCATCCAAGATATAAGAAGACTAGTGGTCGCACCAAAGTCCCGTTCAAGCGTATGTGGTACCTTCCAATAACAGATAGGCTGAAGCGATTATATCAATTAGAGCAGACAGCAGGGGCAATGAGGTGGCACGCAGAACACGATTGTCAGGAAGGGGTGGTCGCCCATCCATCAGATGCAAAGGCGTGGAAACACTTTCACACGCTATATCCAGACTTTGATGTAGAACATAGAAATGTGTATTTAGGTCTTTGCACTGATGGGTTTAGTCCTTTTGGGATGACTGGTAGGCAATATTCGTTGTGGCCAGTCATAGTGACACCATAAAATCTCGCTAGAGTAGAGGGATCAATCATTGCTGGAAGTTTGACAGAGGAGACATCAAACTTCTCTACTTACTACTTTAGCCAAACCGTGAAAACTAAGAAAACCGGTCGTAGACGATACGACGATGGTGGGGTTGGTCGAACATATCACTTGGAGGGTGTACCAGATGTTTTCTGTGATGTAGGTCGGATGGGTGGAAAAGTGAAGGAATCAACGTGGTGTGATTTCAAGCATATGGGAGCTGCCCATACGTATATAATGCTAAATGGTAACCACTTTCAGCCATATGAGAGGTATATATATATATATATATATATATATATATTAATTGAAAATATATATACATCTAATTAATTAACGGGTGTACAGAATGTTAGAAGGCCAAATACGAGAAGCATTTCCTGAACTAAATGATGAAGAAGTTCAATTTTACCTAGAACGTGATTTTGCTGGCTGGATGCGGGAGAAGGTAAGAACCATGCATGAGTTATATTAGTATTGCTTATATATATATATACTAATTATTTCAATTTGTCAATAGGTGGCGAAGAAATCTCAACAAAGTTGGCCTTTATGGTTACATGAGTTTGTTTTGGGGCCCATTGCAAGCATAAAAACGAGTAAGATATATTGTACTCGGGGCTTTATTTTTCACACATTTCAACATGGACAAAATAAAGTCACTGCAAATTATGGTATTCATGTCCCGGGCGATACAAACTTCTATGGTATTTTGAAAGAAATCATTGAGATTGAGTATGCTAGTGTGTTGAACTTGAAAAGTGTATTATTTCGTTGTGATTGGTTTGATCCACCCAATGGTCTCGGGGTTAGAACCAGCAAATTTGGAGTTGTTGATGTAAAAGGAAATAGGAGCTACACTGACAAGTTTGAGCCATTTGTTTTAGCATCGCAAGTAGTTTTCATTCCTTACCCTCGTACTCGTGGACGACGGGATCAAGATTGGCTATCCGTGATTAAAGTTAACCCAAGGGGACGAATTGTCGGGTGGTTAGCAGCTGATGCTGATGATGATCATCAACCCCCAGTGCAACCTGCAAGAACTGAAGAAGTTAAGATCCCTATAGAGGTAACCACCAATTTGACAAGAATTGACCCACTTCATAATGGTCTTGATGTGATATTCGAGGATTCAGAAGGAAACAAAGATGAGTTTGATGAAGACGAAGAGGAAGAAGAGGACGACGAGGATGACGTCGAAGATGGCGGAGTAGAACGTTATGTTTCTGATCATGACGAAGAATATTAATAAATTTATTATAATTATGTGTATATTATAAGTATGTATTTTTGAGTGTGTTGATAATTTGTTTTCCATCAATGCCTTTTCGTGGAATATAAAAACATATCATAGAGGCCTTAATTCATATATATATATTGTTTTCCATCAATGTCCAAGTAATAAGAATAAGAACAAAACACTAAGGTTTAGGGTATGGAAGTTTGCGACGATTTGCGACGATTCCATCGCAAAATCGTAGCAAACTTCCATACCCTAAACTCTAACCTATACATTATTTATACTGTTTCAATTGGCTCATCTTCAAATATAAATGTATGAGAAGTATAATAAATAACAATCCCTTTATAATTATTGAAATAAAAAACTTATCAAAACTTTATCAAGAAAACATATATAACAAAGTGTCACATACATGCACTTATACTAAGAATGTGATCAATCTATCATTTTTACCGATTTTACGAAAAGCTTCAATTAGTATACTAACTTTGTTTCATACATGGACTAAGGACCTAAAGAAGTGTTTATTTACATATATGAATTGTAATTTTAGTCTAAAACATCCAAAACCCTAAGTATACCCTAAACCACTTTAGCGAGGGATTTGCGACGCCTGCGTCGCAATTGCGTCGCAAATGAAATATTGCTACGGCTTTGCGACGATTTCGTCGCAAATGCCACGCTAAATTTGCTACGCTTTTGCGACCTCACTTACGGTCAACTCAATTAACTGATCGAACATTCGCATTGGGATTTACAGTTTGCGAGGATTTTGCGACGATTTGAAAATAATTGCGAGGCATTTGCGACGGTTTTTTTAGTATTTGCGAGGCATTTGCGACGATTTGTGGGCGGCAAACGAAACGCTGTGGCGGCAAACATGCACTGGGTAAAATATTCGGCCTACTTTGCAAGGGATTTGCGACGGAATTGCGAGGGATTTTTTTCCCTATATAAGCAATTACAATCCCTCGCTCATTCCTCACACCTTTCTCTTCTCTCTCTACAAAAAACCTTTCTCTCTCTAAGAAAATGTTTCTTCGACGTTCCGAATCCCGACCCCTCGACCTTCCGAATCCGAACCCTCGACCTGATAAGGTAATTTTCTAAATTGTTCGTTTATTTTATGAATTTTAAATTTTTCTTTTAATGTTATCTTTAAAGTTGTTCAAATTAATATTAAATATCAATTTTTTTTAATATGCAATAACTAATTTTTAAAATTATAAAATTTATTTAGATGGCTGAGAACGACTATACTGACTACTTAGAGGCTGGTGTTGGTCGTGGTAGTGGTCATTCACAACCAGGACAGCGTACACATTTCGCCCGCGTCTCTTCTTTAGTGCGCGCCTCTTCTTCCGGTACCGCTAACAGGATTCCGGAGTCACAGCCGACGCCACCTCCCGAGCCAAACCCTGGAGCAATTCCTTCATGGGATGACTTGACTTTCGAGCAGCTTCTCGTTACTCCCGGACGGCAGGCTCTTCCCCATCTAGAACCTGAGTCTGCCGGCAACGCTGTGTGGTAAGTAATTTTGTTTACATTATTTTTGTTTAATAATTATTAATATATTTATTTAAACATAATATTATTTTTATAAATTTTTTTAGGTTTTGCAAAAACAAGGTGGGAAAGGATATTAGAAAGATCATAGAGCGGGATTTCAAGATGTGCCACACGAGTTGGAAGTATGTTAACCTCGAGACCAAGGATCGGTGGTTCAAAACATTCGCGGTAAAAAAATTTTAAAATTTTTATTTATTTATTCAATTTTGTAATTTTATAACTTATTTATTCAATTTGCAGCAAAAATATTATTGGGACCCCGCGATTACCGGTTTAGTTCGTGAAGAATTTGAGGAGAAAGCGAAGAACCGTCTCAACAACCAAATAGGACGGTGGAAGAAGAAGTGGCAAAAGAACCCGGATCCGAAGGTATGTATGCCATCTTTCTTCGATCCCAATATTTGGGCTAGTCTTGTCGCCTTCTGGCAGTTGGAGACTTCTGCGGAGAAGTCTGTCCAGTGCTCGGCTGCTCGATTGACGAAGGTTGGCGGTAGTGACCAGCCTTCGAAGCACTGTTCGGGACAGATTTCTTATGCTCAGCATGCGGTTGACATTGTAAGTTATTAAATTTTTTTACTTTCAATTTTTACGGTAACAAAAAATTTAACTTTTAATATGTTTCAATTTTCAGACTGCGGAAACAGGAGTTCCCGCAACGATGACATCGGTTTGGGAGAAGACCCACCGCAGGCCGGACGGGATATGGGTTGATGAACGTGTCCACAAGCTCCACGACGATGTCATTGAGCGAGTCGACGAACTCTCAACCCAGCTTACTCCCGATGGTCAATCTACTCAGCTGACACCGATGGAGATTAACCGTGTCGCATTACAGGTAAAAATGTAATTTCTTTTTATTTTTATTCACAATTTTAAATATTTATTATACTATTAACATTTTTAAAAATAAAATTATAAACTTTTAATTTTTTTTTGTAGATGGCTCCTCGAAACCGTAAGGGAAAGATGACATTTACAGGATCTATCCGGACGGATTATCAGGGAGTGCCATTTTGTCCCGTTTCGAGATATGCTTCTGATCTGCAAATGGCCAAGGAGCTCCGGGAAACAAAAGAACGGCTCGGGCTAACGGAGAAGAAGTTAGAGAGGACGGTGAACGTCTACGATAATCTATTTCGGGAGTTAGCGAAGTCGAACCCCGCCATTGCCGGGATTTTAAGGAGGGAAGACGAAGAAGGAGGCACATCGAGCCTGGATCCGCTCGATAATTTTAACTTCGATTAGATTTTTTTTGGTTTTTGTTTTTTGTATTTTGAATGTTTTTTTTATTTTAAACCTTATTTTATGAATTTTTTTTTTATTTTAAATATTTTAGAATTTTATTAATAAATAATAATTTTTTTTTTTTAATAATCAAAAACATCTTCGTCGCAAAACCGTCGCAAACAAAAGTCGCTATTACGTCGCAAAATTTTTTTTACGCAAACCCATCGCAAAACAATGTCGCAAAATCGTAGCAAAAACAGTTGCAATTTCGTCGCAAATTTCGCCGCAAAACCTCCGCGAAGTTGACGCAGATGTTTGCGTCGTAAAACCGATGCAAATCCGTCGCATATTTGATATGAACAGTATTCGTCGCACATCCGTTGCAAAAAATAACGTCGCAAATTCGTCGCTAATATTAGCGACGAATTTGCGACGATTTATACATTTGCGACGGTTTTGCGACGATTCTTGGTTTGCAACGAGCTAGTTGCAACAAACCAAAAATCGTCGCAAATCCGTTGCAAATCTCTGTTTGCAACGGATTTGCGACGAAAACCTCCCTTGCAAATGCACCTGTTTTCTTGTAGTGAATTGGTTAAACAACTATCATTTCCCATCAGCAATCTCTCACGAGATTACCGTTATTAGGCCCGTCGGCGGAACATCATTTCCTTTCATTCATCCGACAAGACCCGTGGTCAAGTTAGGTCTACGTGCCACTTTTTTCAGGCCAAACACAAATAAGGCGGAACGAATGCCCATACATACGCCTTATGCAATATATAATTCTGGTGGCCTTGTGAACCAACTATCCTACCAATTTAATATGCATTCTACTCTAGACTTTTTCCTACAGTTCACAAGCAATGTTTCTACTTTCATTTTAAACTAGTCTTTAATACCTCTACGTTCTCAAACAATAGCCAAAACAATTCACACAATATGGGTTTTTAATAAAAAAAAATGTTATGTTGGAATACATTAGCCCATGATGAGATATATCAAAATTTTTAATCATCTATTCTATTTTACATATGAATCAATAATCTTCTATATACTATATAATATTTACATATATTTAGTAATATATTAAAGAAAGAGACCGATTATATTCGTAAAAATCAAATAAAAATTGACATAAACTTATGTTTTTAGGAACATTAAATGTAACTTTATATATATGATCGTTAAATATATAATTACTACCATTAAATATATATATATATATATAATTAAACAACCTTGGAAAGTTGGTAAAAAACATTGGGTGGGCTTTGTGCATTTGACTCCAAATACAATAATTTGAATATTCAGGAATTCGATTGTATAAATGTGACTTAATTTTTTTGATTATCAAGAAATTTAAACTAAATAAACTTTAGTTATTCAAATATTTATAATACATTAGTTAAATACATGAAATAACAAAACTTGTAACATCCCGAAACAAAATTCTAGTAATTTGGAAGGGGTGTTGATCGACACTAATGGTGGGTGTCAATCGACACCATGTTTTCGATTTGTTTTCGGGTTGAGTTAAATTGTTCGGTTTGCGATGTTGGTTTAGGGAGAACCCTAGGGGTTGTATATAAAGCTCTGCACAACCTTATGGCCGCCTTGCTAGGACTCACCTGCTGCTGCTGCCTCCTCGGCTGAACAGCTAGAACAGCAAACACAACATATACTGCTGCCTGATCTCTAAGTTCCTCCTCAATAGCAGCAACTGATTCAACAAACTCCTCCCTTGAGGCATACCTAGACGCTCTGCAATGCGTCCTTAAACAGGCGGAAATCCCCACAGCAACCTCTCCATTTGCCTCATGAGGAAAGAGCTTAGCATCAAACCCTACTAAGAATCCTCCCCAGGTCCACATTACCAGCCTCCGCCTGGTCTCAACACTTTTCTACTTGAGATGCGCATCACCATCGAGGTAATGAACCGCCCAAAAAAACTCGGTATCCCTCAGGACACCAAAAAGAATGGAAAAATCTGTTCCAATCTCAACCTCCAATTATCAGCATCATCAAACTTAGCACTAGCCGAGAAAAACCTCGAACCAATACGCTGCATCTGCTCCATCATCCTCAAATAAGACGGAACCTCCTCTGCAGCTGCAGCCCTCGGCTGCACCTTTGCCACACGTGGCGCTACTGGAGCCTGCACTGACACCGCACTCGGTAACCGCTCTAAAAACTGAGCCACACATCCGCCAGATGATCATCTCGACCCAAAGTCACACCAGCGGTCGCAACCCCACTTGGGTCTCCCGCACTACCAGTCATACTCGTACCCTCTCGGGTACCACTAGCCCTCAAACAAGCATTAACACTGGCTGCACTCCTGGATCCCTCCTGAAACGTCTGCGAATCTGAAACCAGGTCATACGTGGTACTCAAGACCACACTCTCGGCGAACTCACACACACGTCCCCGATAACACCCTCTACTGCTAGCAACCCTAGCCATCACTTTTTGCATTTCCCAAATATACAGAGCAAGACTTTATCTCTAACAACTCTAGCCATCACTCTCTGCTTTTTCCAAAATACTGACTACAAAGCTAGATCTCAAAAATAAAAGTCACAAACAATCACAATTACTTACCGCGAAATCTCTTTAAAGGCCAAAGAGGATGATCTAAGCGCACATAAACAATTAAACACATAGTCTCAATTCATGCTAATCTACTCTCCTAAAACCGTAGATGCTCTGATACCAAAATAAAACAACCAACCCTTTTTTGTTTCTAAATTAATTTAATCCGAATTAATATTCCATAAAAATTAATCCTCAACGGCTAACTTAATAATTCTACTGCGGAAATTCTCATAAAATAAACTCAGTAAATAAAATAACTCAATAATGATTCAATTCCATAAACCAATATCTAGCAGTGTAATCTAGCAACCTAAACCAGGTTCAACTAGAACAACAATAATAACACAAATCCCTAATCATCCTCTTCCTAAAGCCTTGATTTTGTGGTCACAATTTTTCTTTACCTGCAACACATGGCACAAAGAGTTGCGTAAGTATTTCATAGATACTTAATCAGCCAGTCATACCACATACTGGCGTAACAAGCATGCTCAGGTAAAACAGTTCAACATACCAAACAAAACCATCACACACACAACAAATAATCAAACAAAACATTTTAAACCAGTTTTGAAACACATCAGCTCGTGTCGAGCGACACCAACAAGGTGTCAATCGACACGCAAATAGAATACATCCACTATAACACCATCAATATTAATATACAATCAACACGAAATCAAACACTCAACAGTCACCAAATCCCATCGAAACAACCTTCCTTGCCTAAAAACCATGGTCGCGACTCACCTTAGCCTTAAGGATTAGGAGATTAATCACAAGCATCACTAATCACAGCCTCAATAAGACCAAAAACCACTGGTTAGCTTCTCTATCCCTAAAACTCAATACAAAAGTTTCCCTAAATCAAATTATGATATTCTGAAAAACAGAACCAATGCGCTGACTTCAAATCAACTCTGAAGACATACCTTACCTCCAATTAACAATCGGAAAAAGATTCAGAAACTAGACACAAAGGACTTTCCAACGGTATATAAATCGTCGCCTAAATCTCTCTAGAACTTCGGAAAAACGTCTTCAAAGTGCTTTGGTCATATGCCCGATTCTGCACAGACTTCACTCACAAAAATGAAGATATCTCTTAGCATACAAAGCCAATTGACAAACTGATTTGCCTCAAGGCTAGATAAGAAAAAGGAGAACTTACCCACAAAATTACATGAAGATCATAACTGATTTGATCGTCCGATCCTCTTCTTCAACACAAGGTTACAGTACTGCCTTAATCTCCCAATCAACTCTCTTTCTCAAGAACACACACAATCCATCTTTTCTCTCTCAATCCTCAATTTCTCTCACTTTTTCTCAAAATGCGGCCATAACGTTGTGCAAAGCCTTATGTACAAGCCCTAGGGTTTTCCCTAAACCAACATCGCAAACCGAACGATTTACCTCAAAACGAAAATAAACCAAAAACATGGTGTCGATTGACACCCACTATTAGTGTCGATCAACACCCCTTCCAAATTAGTAGAATTTGGTTTTGGTAGCGGTGAGACCTTTGAGGATTCTCGAGAGGAGAGAAAAGGTTTATTTAATGGGTTTATTTTATGTGAATTTCTGCAGTAGAATTGTTAAGTTAGCCGTTGAGGATTAATATTTATGGAATATTAATTCGGGTTAAATTAATTTAGAAAACAAAAGTGTTAGTTCTTTCAAAAATATTATTGTTGGATTGTTATTTAATTTTATTTAAGATATTGTAATTAATATAGTAGTAGTATTAATTTTAGTAATTAATTACATTTGACAAAAAAAATTATTTAATTATATAAAAAAATAGATAACACATGTCATTGTAGGAGTCGTAACTCGCACAGTTGAATTTATAAGGGTTGTCGAAGAAATACGAGACTTCCGAGTTGATCACTATGCAGAAAATGTTGATATTTGCATTTGCTGTTAAGAAAGCTTTTATTAATCTTGTTGCCAAAAGTTCTAATCTCCTTTCTTGGTGAATACAATGAGCTATTTATATCTCTTTAGTCGAGGGTTTAATAATACATTTAGGTCTGGCCCATTAAACATTTAAATGACTTTCGGCACATATTATTATTAAGCCCATTTTAACTATGGACTTAATAATAATACGAGCCTAACTTAATTTGGGCTTCTACAAGTCTGTTTGCGATTTCTTCAAGCCTTTTTGCAGAATCATTCTTGTCGTTACATCAATCTCTTAGGGGTGAAATCCGACCCCTACAGTTAGCCCTCAGCTTGGTAGTATCGAGCTAGATGATGTCAAGGTATAAGCTGTTGAAGTTTGAGATCGATGCGATGGACCATGAAGCAGCTAGGCGTAAACGTCTTATCAGCGATTTATGGAAATTGTAGTAATTCCATGTAGAATTGAGCGGATATTAGGATTTCTGCAGATTTGTTTTGTGTCTTTTTGTGCTTCTCTTCTCCGATTATCCTACTTCTCTCTGACCAACCACACGCCGACCCAACCGACCTCCGGTTGATCTCGCCTTCATCGTCGGTGGATCTGAAATCAAGATCCACGCAGATTGATCCCTGCAGCCACCACCATCGCGATCGACACGAGCAGATCCGCTGCCGCAGACAGAACAGCTTTGAAATTCTCGTTCAAGTCGCAGATTCGCCGCCGTGTGAGGAAGAGCTTCGGGACCATGCTGCCGTCGATTGAATCGCAGATCCACCACCGTGTGAGAAGAGCTTCAGAACCGTGCTTCAGATCTGCCTCCATCTTCACAAATCCACCTCCTGCGCTGGTTCGTCAATGGCATCACCGCATGAGCTTCACGATTTAGCACATCATCAGAGAAGCTTCACATCGTCGCCATGGAGCTTCATGAGTTGTCGACATCCTCGCCCAGCCGTCAAGGTCTTTACGGCAGAGGAGATATCGGTGGAGAGATTTGTTTGTGGTTGCTCGTTGCGAGGGCAATAGAAGACGGAGCGCCAGTTTGGATCTGCTGGAGACCCCAAGGATGGTGAAACGCCGATCAACAGTGGCTGGTTAGGTTGGCAAAGATCCACATGGTCAACGCAGTCGAGGATGGTTGATGGAGATCAACGCTCCGGTTCAGTCAACATTTTGATTCCGTCAACATTTCGGTTTGGTCAACATCTCGGTTAAGTCAATGAAAGTCAACAGTCAACAGTCAACCGGTCAACAAAAGTCTTATGGTCAAACTGTCAACATAAATCAACAAGTCAACGTTTCTGGTTCGATTTTGAATTTTGACTCGGGTTTTGGATTTCTATCGCAGTTACGACGTGACAAAAATGTCTAAGAGAGACCAGACGCGCAGAGGACCAGAATCTTCTAAATCAACTTCGAAGTCCCTAGCTGACGTTGTCGCATTCTACAATGCATCTAAAGATGTCGAGATTACCACTCCTCTCCCAGAAGATCGGGTTGAGCTTCCTCCAGAAGGTTTCTTCACGGTGTACGAAGCCTATTTTTGGACTTGCTTTCTGTGGTTCCCAATTCCTTGCACAATTTTGGAATACCTCTAGAAGAATCACCTTGCCATTTCACAGTTAATGCCTCGGGGGATGCGCTGCTTAGTTGGACTCAGGATTCGTAGTTATGAGCATGGTAGCAAGCTTAGGGTAGACCACTTACTGAGTCTTTTGAATGTTAAGAAGGTTGGTCGTAAGGATATACTTTATTACTCCATTGACGGCAAAGCTGACCTTCACGTCATCAAAGATTTTCCTCCTCTAGAACGCTCTTGGGAGAAAAAGTTCTTCTTTGTGCAAATAAATAGCGATTTAGGCTTCGGAGGGAATGGGGTCACTGTTGTAGCGACTTAGTCGTGTTCGCTTTATGTTGCTTTTTAGATTCAGCGATATTCTCCATTTTGTTTGTAAATTAGTCAAAGTCTAACTGTTTCGTTTTGGCTTATTGTTTTGCAATTTATAGCAGAGCCGATAAGTTTTCGGTAGACCTATTTTATCTTTGCGCCGATTTCATCGCTAGGAAGTGTAGTTGGACGAAAGAATTCACTTTGCGCCGTGTTTGAGAGACATTTGTTCATCGTTTTGGAGCGCACTTGCTAACTTCTTTGCTAGAAATGTTAAGTAATGGGAAGAAATTGTCTGCGCGTGAGAAGAGAGCTGATGAGGCTACATGTAACACCAGTGCGAGAGTACCGCAACAAGCTGGAACATCGTCATTAGTCTCTAGAGACGGTGTTACCACTGCTCATACGCCTAAGTCACATCGTCTGGGCTCGAACGAGATATCACCACTGATCCTCATCGTGACTCATCGCCAAGGCGCCATGATGATGGAAGGGGAAAGGATGATGCTACACAATCGAGTCGCAAGCGTCCTCGAGAATATAGCGACAAAATTCTCAATTAGAGGAATTAGCTTAACGATAAAGGTCTGGCGGCATCTCATCTATCGAAGATTGTCCTTCCAAGAACTCGGTTTCCTCCTCAGAAAGATATATCAAAGAAAGACACCTACTCGACCATTGGCTCTCGACTGCATGAAGGTACGAGTTTCTGACCAAGTTTACATCATTCCCTGCTTTGCTTTGGATTTACTAACTTGTTTCTCCTTGACAGTTCTTTGCTTCACTCAATGAGCTTGCCGTCAATTATGAATTTAGTGCCCTATCGCAGACTCGTCAGCTGACTAATACTCAGAAAGCTTGTGACAACCATAAGAAGTTGAACCACGAAGCGGAGGCTCGGGTTTTTTTTGTTTTGGAAGCTGCTGCAAAAGATACTGAGGATAAACGCCGCGAGATAGATGGCACGTTCACAGGGTCGGAAGTCGAGGATAAGACGAGCTAGGAAAAATCTTACGGTGATCAATGACCAACCATGGACCGATATCATTGATCTCACCCAAGTTCAGAGCAACATTGAGTGTTTGGCGTTGCTTTAGAGTGACAAGGCGCCTGACCTTAATGATGAGTTCGGCGAACTCAAAAAGCAGGATGAAGGCTTGTTGCATGCAGAGGATATTTTTGACAAGCATATGCGTGAACTTGAGGAGATCCTTGGGATTTTAAGATCCGGTGGAAGGGCTCTTGTTGTACCGGCTCCTATTCGCGAGGTGATTCATCCGGCTTCCAGTTCTTCCATTTCGTCTGGTGATGGGGATTCGTTAGATTCTGAGACTGAGATTGAAGCTGGTCAGGTTGATAAGACTGTTAATGGAGCTTGAGGAGACACTGCCTTAGTTTATTTTTGATTTTTGGTTTTCTGTTTTTCCTTCAGTTAGGGTGGTGTTTACCCTTTTATTTTCCCTTGTTGGTTTGATGACTTAAGCTTCTTTTGATGCTTTGTTCTTGCTTCGGAACCTTGGTTTATTTATTATGATATGATACGCAGTTTTTACTTTTCTCCTCTGTTTGTAGAAATGTTGCTTCAGCGATAAGTATTTTTCTATGTTAAGACCAACGTTGTAGATTGTTGGATTTTGTTATGAACACTTGGGTTACGGACACGTTTTCTACTAATGCTTCCGCTCGACTTAAGCGAACATTCTCGAGCGAGCTGACTATCGCTTTGTAAGTTGGGTTTTTTGAAATGATCATTTGGGTTTACAGATACGCTTTCTACTAACGCATCCGCTCTTATAATGAACATTATGTACTTGTATGGCGCGCTGTGCGATCCTGTTAAGGATGTAAAAGTCAGATCTGAAGTTTGCAAAGTAGACTGTTGTTGTGGCCAGCGGCGAGGTGTTATGTCTGTTTCGGATAAGACTTACGTTATCCGCAGAGGATGTTTCAAAAATAAGTATTTTTTTATGTTAAGACTAACATTGTTGATTGTTGGATTTTGTTATGAACACTTAGGTTACGAGCACGTTTTCTACTAATGCTTCCGCTCGACTTAAGCAAACATTCTCTAGTGAGCTGACCAACGCTTTGTAAGTTGGGTTTCTGAAATGATCATTTGGGTTTACAGACACGCTTTCCTCTAATGCATCCACTTTTATAATGAACATTATGTATTTATATAGCGTGATGTGCGATCCTATTAAGGATGTAACAGTCAGATCTGAAGTTTGCAAAGTATACTGTCGATGTGGCCAGCTGCGAGGTGTTATGTCTGTTTCTGATAAGACTAGTGATAGTACTTCTTCAGGTGATTAGCGTTCCATAATCTGGGAATCGGAGCGCCTGCCATGTTGGCGAGTTCATAGACTCCCTGTCTAACTACCTTAGTGACAATGTAAGGCCCTTTCTAGGTGGCGCCGAGTTTACCAGCATTGCGCTCTACCGTGTCTTGGAAGACTTCTCGTAGGACCAAGTCGCCTTCGCAAAAGCATCGGATGCGCACATTAGAATTGTAGTACTTAGCCGCTGAGTGCTAGTAGTTGGTTATCCGAGTCAATGCTTGGCCACGACGCTCATTGACTAGGTCCAGCTCGTCGAGTAGGAGGAGACGGTTAACGTCTTGTTCCTGAGATAGTAGCTTACGTCGCACTCCTGGAAATTGTGCTTCGACCGAATGACGCATTCTGTTCCAAAAACTAGAGTGACTGGAGTTTCGTTGGTGACTTGTTTTGGTGTAGTGTGGTAAGACCAGATGACACTATTTAGCTCATTGGCCAACGGCCATTCTTCTCCTTGGGGCGCCTCTTGAGACTCGCAATCAATGTTTTGTTGGTTAATTCTGCCAAGCCCTGTGGACACCACGGAGTGGACTTGTTAAGGTGTATCTTTAATTTTTCACAGAACCCTTAGAAACGTCCTAATATGAACTAGGATCCGTTATCTGTGATGATCTCATGGGGAACACTATGTCTGCAGATGATGTTTTTCCATACAAAGTGCTCCACTTGCGCGTCTTTGATAGAGATGAAAGCTTTCGCCTCGACCCACTTTGAGAAGTTTTTTGTGAGCACTAGCAGCCATCATATTTGTTTTGATGGGTCCATAGGGCCAACAATATCCATACCCCATCTCATGAATAGATAAAGGGAGGTGATCGACGAGAGCATCTCCGTTGGCTGATGGATCTTGGGAGTGTGGCGCTGAGATTTATCACACTTGGTTGAAAACATCACGCAGTCTTTAATCATTGTCAGCCAGTAGTAACTTTGGCGCTTGATCTACAGTGCTAGTGCTCGTCCTCCAGAATGATTGCCACATGAGCCGTTGTGAATATCTTCCATGATTTTGTGAGCTTTTTTTTCCTTCAACGCAAATCAATAACGGACCTGACAAGCTCCACTTGAGTACGTTTCTGTCTAGTAGAATATATCTGGCGGCTTGGACCCACAGCTTACGGGCCGCCTATTTGTGGTGGGTTTTGTGTCGTCTTCAACGTATCTACGAATGTTCTTAAGCTAGTGCGTATCGCAACCATATTCTGACTCAGGTGAATCTTCATCCATTGGAGTTGCTTCGTTTGCCTTGGAGGGATTTACGTTGGCATTAACTTTATCAGACAGGGAGTGGGAATCTTCGTCCTTTACCACCACCTCATGGTCGATTGAAGGCGAAGTCAAAGGACTGCAGGGTCGAGCTTCGCAGGGATTGGCCTGATCATTTTCCATGTCCACCTCATAATCTGGTTCTCGTGTTTCGTCAAATAGAGGCTCACTCCTTTCGCCCTTGCCCATCGGAGTGTAATATGTTGCTTCCCGGACCTCTGTGTCCTCAACACTTTCTTCTAACGCCGTTGCAGTGACTTTTTCCTTAGCCATCTTGGCTAACTGAGATCGAGTGAAGATGTTAACCGCTTCTGGAATTGGAATACTTGGATGTTCAATAAACTCCACTGGGATGATATGCATCAAATTAGGGTCGGATGTTGAGGCGAGAACTGTGAGGGCATCATCGAGAGTGTTATCTCCTCTAGGAATTCGAGTAAGTGTGAATTTTGTAAACTGCGCGGCCAACTCCTGGACAACTTTAAGGTATGCGTCCATGCGCACGTCTTTTATAGCGTATTCTCCGCTGAACTGGTTTGCAACAAACAGGGAATCACAACAAGCGTGAATGTGATCGAGTTTAAGTGTGTAGGCAAGTCTCATGGCCGCTATAAGGGCTTCGTACTCTGCTTCATTGTTAGACGCACGGAAGCCTAGGCGGAAGGACTGCTCTAGTATTTCGCCAGTTGATATACTCTATATTTTATCTATTTTACTATCTACAGGGAAAATCATCAAAAAGAGAAAAAAGAGCTTAAAGTGGTGTATTATAAGCTACAACAAGTTTATCAAGCCAAAGTATTAGTCCAAGTCAAGAATTTCTCAAGATATCACAATTCACCAAATTGGATAGAATCAAAGAGTCTAAAGTTTTGCAGCAGACGGAAGATTAAATGAACTTGGATTCTTATGATACTTAGCTAAATTTCAAGGTCTTTGAGGCAGATTTCTAATGAAGTTAGAGTTATCTTATTTGGAGCTGTGAGCAAGGAGATAAACTCAATTTACTGAAGACATGTCAAATTGCCTCGAAGATGAAGAAGACGCAGAATGAAGTCAAACGTTGATTGACTTGAAGGCCAGAGGTATGGACCATTCTCACCTCAATATGGAGTGTATTCAAGCCCATATATGAGCCAAAATACACGCCGCCATTTTGGTGATCTTAGGTTTGAGGAGTTATGACGAAAAGACCTTTTTGCCCACGAGAAGCCCTAGAAGACCCTAGTACTATAAATACTTGTTTTTAGCCTCTTATTTTAGAGGGTGCCAAAATATTAAACAATTTTATTGATAGAGAACAGCCTCCACGCCATCCCCTTGAGGGATTGATCATAGATCTTGTTTTAGGAGCTTTGGAGGAGGATCTCGTTTTGTGCTTTGCTATAGAGAAGAATATTCCTATCCCTACTCTTTTAATAAAGTTTCTTTATCATGAATTCAATGTTTCTTTGCTGTTTTTCGTGCACCATACTTGAGTAGTTCAATTGTTAGGTTTTAGATTTTCAATGAGTTTCATAATTTGATAATTGGTTGATGAATGTTTAGGGATAATAATAGAATTTTCATCTTTACTTGTACGATATGCATAACTTCTAAAAAAGCTATTTAGTGGTTTGATCTTAGGTTGATATAGATTCAAAAAGCTTTTATATTGATCGGAACTAATATTTGATGAGCCAATCGTCTTAATAATACGAAAGGTTAGTTAAGGAGTTCGGTGAACAATACATAATCCATACTTTTCTTGCATAGTTTCACCTTGTAATAACCACATGAAAGCCGAGTCTATTAGGGTGATGAAATATAGTAGTCAGAGCCACGAAAGTGGAATGACTATACCTTCGTGTTATGAGTTCTAGATGGTGCGGTATATCCTAAAGGTCCCTAGATTAAAATCAATCATTATTGTTGCATAACTCTCTGTGGTTTCCTAAGTCCTAACGCTTTCTCTTATTGATTTCCCTATTTATTTACTTTCTTTGCATCACAACAAAAACCCAATCATATTTTATCTTAGCTTAACTTGCATCCCATAAATTCGTAGCGTATCATTTTTCCAATCCTCAGTGGTTCGACCCCTAAATACTACAACGTTTGTTGTGCCCTTACACGATATCTAGGGTTTATAAATTTGAAGCATGCGTAAAATAAAAACCCCATCACAAGTTGTGATTTTTAGCGAATCCCGACTCCCGATCCAGTTTTGGATGAAGATCCATCGACATGAAGTTGCCAGACTAGGCTGAGACTCTCTTTAACAACTACATCCTCCAGAAGCTCGATCAAAGTCAACTAGGACTTGTGATTTTGCGCATGTTTGCCTGCGATATTCAATGTCGTACTCGCTTAATTTGATTGCCCACTTAGCCAATCGACTAGATTGACTAGGGTTGTGCAAGATGGAGCGGAGTGGGAAGATGCTAAGGAACACAAATGAATGTGATTGAAAGTACGGCCCTAGTTTTCTTGCATACATGACGACTGACAAGGCTAGCTTTTCCATTTGCAGATATCTTGTCTCAGCGTCGGTTACAAATTTGCTAACATAAAAGATTGGCTTCAACTCGCCTCTCTCTTTGCGAATTAGTACTCCGCAGGCTACAGTGTTTGAAACTGCGGTGTAGAGAAACAAAGGTTCTCCTTTTTCTAGTTTTACGAGCACTGGCGGACTTGCCAAGTAACGTTTCAGTTGCTGGAATGCCTCATCGCATTTCTTTTTCCATTCAAACTTCTTGTTCCCGCGAAGAGTATTGTAGAACGGCAGGCATTTATCTGTAGATCGCGAAATGAACCGATTTAACGCGGCTACTCGTTAAGTGAGCCGTTGTAATTCTCTCTGCGTTTTTGGTGAAGTTATCTGGATAAGGGCGTTATCTGGATAAGTGCGTTTTTGGGTTTGCTTCAAGGCCCCGGTGAGTCACCAATTAGCCTAGGAATTCCTCAGATGTGACTACGAATCTGCACTTTGTCGAATTTAGCATCATGCTGTACAAATTCAGTTGCTTGAAACACTCTTCCAGGTGTACTACGTGATCCTTTTCGTCCAGCGACTTGACAAGCATGTCGTCTATATAGACTTCCATGGTGTTCCTAAGTTATTCTGCGAACATCTTGTTTACAAGTCTTTGGTACGTTGCTCCAGCATTTTTAAGGCCACAAGGCATCACCTTGTAGCAGTAGATTCTACGATCTGTGATGAACAATGTCTTCTCTCGGTCCTCTGGGTTCATCATAATTTCATTATACCCTGAGAAAGCATCCATAAATGTTAGCAGCTTGTACCTGCTGTAGCTTTCACCAGTCGGTCTATGTGGCGGAGTGGAAAGCTGTCTTTCAGACAAGCTTTGTTGAGGTCTGTAAAATCAACGCACACTCGCCACTTCCCATTCTTTTTCTTTACAACGACGGAATTAGCTAGCCAGTTGGGATACTTCACCTTGGTGATTTATTCAACTCGTAGGAGCCTTTCCACCTCGTCGTTCACTGCTTTTGCTCTTTCTAACTTGAGTTTGTATCTCTTCTGCTTAACAGGTTTGAAAATTGGGTCAACATTCAACTCATGGCAAATTACGTTGATATTGATTCCTGGCATATCTTCTTCTGCCCAAGCGAAAGTGTTGATGTTCTTCTTCAGAAATGAGACAAGGTCGTCCTTGATTTTTTTGTCAAGCTTAGCGCCAATTTCCACGGATTTGTCCTGGTGGTCGTCGTCTATGCAGACTCAAATAACGAGATTGCAGGTGGGTTGGATTTCTTCTAGGCGATCTTCGTTGAGCTGTAGTTGCTACAATAGTTTAGAGAGCTCTTTAACCTGTTCTCGATCCGTCTTCATCTTCTTACGCTGTATCTGGAACTAGGTTATGTTACTGGATTACGGAGCTTATGCTCGACGATGAAACAGTTTTGGGACTCTCTCTGACATCCCCAAATAGTCTCCACCCTGCTTGGGGTTGGAAACTTGAGACAGAGGTGATATGGAGATGGCACATCGTGCATTGACTTGATCCTAGGAGTGCCCAAGATCACGTAGTAGATGGCTAGGTGATCAGCTACTCAGAATTATACGATTTTTGTTATTCCACCAGCTTTGACGGGGAGTTTTATGGTCCCCATTATCAAAGTTATCTCCGAGAAATTGGTAACCGACCTTTTTCCCCCTTCTAGAGTAGAGAGGTTAATATCCATCCTTAGGAGCGTTTCACAGAAAATGACATCCAAAGAACTTCATGTATCGATGAGGATGCAGCACATGTTGAAGTTGTTGACGACCTGTTTGAGTACCAAAGGGTCGTTATGGGGGCGATCAATACCTACTATCTTTGCTTCTTCGAAAGAGATTACATCGTTTGGTAATTTAGACGGCTCAGAAAGATTCTTGCTAACTTCAGTTCTCCGCTGGTAGGCTTTGAAAGAGGCTACAGTATCCGAGCAGTAGCGAGATCCTCCAATGATCATTAGTATATCTCGATGAGCTCCGCCTCTTGCTGGTTTGTCGTTTCTCCTTCTTAGTGTAGGTTGTTCACCTTGCACTAGCTGCTGCTTGTTGGTTTTCATCTCGAAGTCTTTGATTTCGATGTTACCTTTAAGCTTCCTAGCAGCTAGTGCAGCAACGAGTTTTAAACAAAAGACGCTGGACTTTGCTGTTGAATGCCCAAAGGATTTGTGATGTTTGCAGTATGCCTCTTCGACGAAGCTGCTCTGTTCTCTCGTCCACGTGTTTGACCAGTTAGTGCAGCCTCGACCACGACCGCGACCTCGGCCTCTTCCTCCACTGTAACCTTGGGATTCGACTTGGTAATTGTGAGTGCACTTGGATTCGTGATGTATGAATTTTGATTCGTGGTTACTTCTCTTAGCTTGGGCGAAAATGATCTTTTCGTCCTTAATTGTCGCAAAGTCAGCGGCTCGATGCAAGACATCTTGAATCGTTTGGGGTTTGTTCAAGATCATTTCTTTTCAAAACTCGGAGTTGCACCATAATGTCTTTTTTAGCGCCCCGAGCACGATTTTGTTGCTAACGCCTTCAACTTTTGATAATACTGTCTTGAAGCATTCGATAAAGCTCCCTAAAGCCTCATTCTGCCCTTACTGTAGGATCCAGAGATCTGCGTCAGATGTTTCGGGCTCGATGAACATAGCGTAGTATTTTAGGAATGCTGCAGACAACTGTTTGAAGTCGTTAATGGAATTCCTCTCCAACTTGGAAAACGATTGAAGAGCTGCTCCTTTAGGGTGTTCGACGAAGAGGAGACAGCGTCTAGCATCTTCTTCACCTTCTTTAAAGTTAGCACGTCCCAGCGCGATTGTGAAGGCAGGCAAGTGCTCTGAGGGATCAGTCTTACCTTTGTAGAATGGTACTTTGATTCGTCTTGGATCGGAGACTCTGACTCGCTTGATATGATTTGTAAAAGGGGTGTTCTGGGCCTCCTTGAGTACCCGATCGAGATCGAGTGCCTTGCTAACTGCTTTGTGTAGCTCAGATCAAACATTTCTCATATCAGCGGTTGGTCGCTCTATGCTAAGTCAAATTTTGGCTAACTCAGCCTTCTGAGCCAGGAAAGCTATGTGGCGCTCTTCCTTGTGCTCGGATTGCTCTGACCAGATTATGTCATCTTCTTCGTCTCCGAATCCTCGCTCTTTCTCTGCGTTAGCGTTGCTTCGCTCAGTGTTTGTTGTCGCTCTTCTAGTGGTGACATTCTCTGGATTGCGTGCAGCTCTTGGATTCTCCAGGTTGGTCGTCACAGTTACCACGACGTTTGGTTATAAAGTTTCAGCTTGAGCAGTTGCGCCTTGCTTGCAGCGCAGAGTTGGCGGAGGAGGTAGCAGACCTTGTCCGCTTGGTACTCTCACTGGAGTTTCGAAATCCAAGGATGTTGGAATTACTTGAGTCACAGGTCGTCTGAACATACCCGCTCTTCTATTGCTAACCCGATCCACTGTTGCGAGGGTGCGTAGTTCCTGATTGATCTTCTCTTGCTCTTCTGTCTTATTGAGCAACATTTCTAGCATCTTCTTCATGCTAGTCAAGCACTTTGGTGTTACTGCTGCAGCCGCTGTTGCTGGAGTATATAGAACAATCGTTGTGTTGTTTGTCGTTTCCCCAGTTCCAGTGTTTACGCCTCCTGATCCGCTGCTTGTGTTATTGCGATGCCGCTGATATGGCGATGCGTCTTTGTTCAGCGATGCGTTGCTCCTCAGCGATGCATTGTTGCTCGGCGGTGAGTTGTTGATTGTCGTCTCCGCGCATTGCTGCTTACGTAAATTGCACAGTGATTCCTTTGAGTAAGAATGTCTTGCGAGTCCCCTTAGTCGGTGCCAAATTGTAGGAGTCGTAACTCACACAATTGAATTTGTAAGGGTTGACGAGGAAATGCGAGACTTCCAAGTTGATCACTATGTAGAAAATATTGACACTTGCGTTTGCTGTTAATAAAACCTTTATTAATCTTGTTGCCAAAAGTTCTGATTCCCCTTTTGGGTGAATACAATGAGCTATTTATAACTTTTTAGTCTAGGGTTTAATAATATATTTGGGTCTGGCCCATAAAGCATTTAAATGACTTTTGGCCCATATTATTGTTAAGATCATTTTAATTATGGATTTAATAATAATACGGACCTAACTGAAATTAGGCTTCTACAAGCCTGTTTGCGATTTCTTCAAGTCTTTTTGCATAATCGTTCTTGTCGTTACATCAATCTTTTATGGGTGAAATTCGACCCCTACAGTCATCATCTCATAGTTTTGGTTTGTGTAAACCATAATATATTATATAGATTGGGGGAATTACAAACATGCTATCATTGAAAATACGTTTTCAAATATGTAACCCTTAAAAATTTATTGCAAACATGCCACCTTTTATAGAAAAAGGCAAAAATCATTATAAAAAGAAATTCTCTCTCAAAATCCACCCTAAACTCTATCCCCAAAACTATACCATAAATATAAAATAGTTAACCCACACCCAAAAAAATATAAAAGTTAAGTTCAAAAAAATATGAAATTCTTGCAAAGAATATCAAGAGATGGCATAACTGTAAAGTGGCAAGCCAAAAATAACGTATCATGAAAATTCTCTTATAAATTTATGATAAATTCCTAGATTTAAGAAAACATCAAAAGTCCGAAAACTAACCTCTGATTAATTTGTATTAAATCTTGAATTTCTTTGGCATTAGGTCTTCTTTCACGTATCAGCTGATTAGCGAATGATAAAATGTGGATCATTCTAGATAATTTTCTAATAAGTTTAAGTTTATGAGTTAATTTTCTTTTCAAACCAACTGACTGGTAACTTTTTTAATGTATAACTTGCAATATATCTCAAACACAAATTATATCTTTTTTGTTTGACACATGATTAGTAACATTTTTGAGTTACTATTGAGTTAGACCATTAATTCAAACTAAATTAATGATAACTCATGTAACCATTGAATGAGACCCATTGAGTTATTCCATGTTCTAAAGGTTGGCCGTCTAGTGATTAAAACATTCTTGGGGTATATAATGGGTCAGACTGATGACCACGTTTGAATAGAGTGGCTAAAACTATTTGAGCGGTTGTACTGAATTCGTTTGAAACAAGGCGGTTAAAAACAGTAGTTAGAGAAAGCGGTTTGATAATAGAGGACGGTTAAAACATAAGTTCCTTAGCTCTGATTGGTTACTACGTTTGAATGAAGCAGTTAAATAGTAAATGGTTTTTAATAAAAATATATCAAATATTATTTAAAATATAAATAATGATTTTCAAATTTTATTTTGATTTTTATATATTTGTAACATATATACGTTTATTTTTTAGCAATGAAAAATAAAACATTTTATCTAAATAAATCTAAACATCTGTTTATAAACGAGACGGTTGCAAACTCACATATTTTTTGAGCGGTTAACAAACGTCTCGTTTAATTATAAAAACTTTGTTTTCAACCAATCATCTATTTTAACCGTCTATTTCAACCGTTCGTTTCAAAAATATATTTGATTGGTAGCAAACGAGTGG
This sequence comes from Draba incana, assembly GCA_963576765.1. NCBI lineage: Eukaryota > Viridiplantae > Streptophyta > Magnoliopsida > Brassicales > Brassicaceae > Draba > Draba incana. Next base: position 16,674,985 of record OY755209.1, on the reverse strand, counting down.
TTGAACCACGCCTCTCTTCTAAACAAAGCTACCAATCAAACACAATATACGTTTACTATGAGCCAATAGTTCAACTGGTAAATATCTCAGACAAAGCCTAAAGGTCATTGGTTCGATTGGCGTTTGGGACAAAACTAAAATTACATGATGTTGTTTTAGGTCTGAATTAAGAATTATGGTCTTCGACCGAAGACCTTCTGATAATTTCTTTTTATAAATATACGTTTATTCCATGAACATCTGGCGAAGGCATTTTGCTCCGCTGTTGAAGCGATCTGTATAGTATGAGTAACGCACCCTAACACAAAGCATGAAAATAGTTACTTACTTTTTAGCAAAAAATGAAAATAGTTACTTCCAGTATTTCTTGTTTCGTTATATACGCACAAAAAGAAAATCGTTTTTATTAATTTTTAAATGGAGAGTATATTGTAAAATATGTTTATCAATTAAAAATAAAAATAAAATAAATTTATTTTAGAAATTTTGAGAACCGATTAACAAATCATAATTTTAACATATTCATGTAGCCAAAGTATGCAGTATAATAGAATAAATTAGTGTTGTTAATGTGTTTCTATCCAGATTCTAGCTCATATGTGTTCGATAAATAAAACAATTAGCGAGTAACTGCACTATGTGCGTTCCTTTCGACATTGTCCACTTTACAATACCATTTAAACTTTGTTTTCTTCTTTTTTTATTTTTTTATAATAACTTTGTTTTCTTTTTTCTCTAGAATCTGACTCTGGATGTTTTGTTGTTTCATTAGTAATTTATGTGTGACTGTGTTAGTGCCTCTTACCTTTTGATGAGCTTTGAAGTCACTCATCCATGACAGTTAAAATCTTTAGTCAGTAATCATGAGAGTCAAGTTACTGATCGTTTCTGTAATCACTCTAACGAATCTCACTACGTATCATGGAACTACACCAATACAAATATTATTGAGTGACATCATAATCACTCTCAACTCACAAGTACATACCCGTTGGAATAACTTTATTTTATACATATGTGAATATTCTATCTTTCCTTTTTTTTTAATAATCAGAGAGTAATCCAGTTTTTTGCCACCCGACTAATCCTCCAAATGAATGTAACCGTCGAGTAACCTATTCACTAAGCTTTCTAGTGGGCCTAAAGCATGATATTACTTCGACTGATCAAGTGGAAGTGAAAATATTCGCTACAAGAATCGAACCTTTTACCACTAGACCATTACCACTTAGTTCTTCCATTCTATATCTTTTTGGTAAAAAGTTTTTTGCCATTGTATCTAGCATTTCTCTCTATTGTAGAATCTTTCAAATTTTGTTGAGAGAATTCCAATTTGAAATTGTAATAATTATATTTAAGATAAATAAAAGTTATTGTAATTAAACGTAATTTTAAAATATTAGATATCTCGGATAAATGAAAATTTTGAATTTACTACTCTTCTATTATAACGTGTCGTTTTGTGATACATAATTTTTTTTAGAACAAAAGGTCTTTAAATTCTATTGGATAAAACTATACAGTTTGTTCCTATTCAAAATTAATGGTTACAAAGGCAAAACATAAACATGCACGAATAGTAAGTAGTGGGTAAGATGAAATTCGAGCCCACACGTGCGGAGACATCAGACATATCAAGAGAGATAACACGTGACATGGTTGGTTGTACAACTACAAATATATTATTACTAGACAAAGGTTTTGTTTTGGGGCGTAGAAATTGAAAAGGATGCTTTAAGAGAGCGCTTGAGCCCTCGCTTTTGAAATCGACGTTTGCATTGCATACACATGAGACATGACCATCAAATTAAAAATATTTACATCTCCATCACACCTAATGGGATCATTCCCAAATATGCATTTTATGTTATGAAAGTATAGAGACCAACAACATTCTGTTTTTGCTTGGAAAGCATCAAGGTAACGCATTTACTATTATTCTTCGTCAGTAATCTTTATACCTGATATTACACTTGTATAGATCTACATTATCCACGAATCAATAGTCTATGCAACCTAATAATTTCACACCTTTGTGGACTAAAAGGCTTGAATACTTACCTTGACAGCTTTGTTTTTGTGTGGAAGTTTCAAGTTATAAACTCACGATTTCGTCTCAAGTGTTAAAGAAAGAGAAAGAAAAAAAAAGTAGTTTTTTTGGTTCAAGAAAGAGAATTTTTTTTTTTTAATGTTTTCTGTTTTTTCCTGTAAAGGTGGCATATTTGAAAAAAAAATTCAAAGATGGCATATATATTATTCCTCCATGTATATATATTTAACTAACAAAAATTGCATTATTTTAGTTTCAAAAAATAACATTTTTGTTATAAATATCATAATTATATGAAAATTTTCAAAACAATAATAATAACATAGTATTCCATTCACTTCCATATTTACTTGTCACGTTTTAGATTCAAAATATTAAGCATTACCTGTCGTAGAATTTGACTTTAAACTTTTGATATTTTGAGAACAAGCTTGCGTTTTTTCTTTTCTCTATAATACGATAATTTCAATAGTTTGTTAAGAAATGAAAATGAGATGATTGGAAATGGTTTAAATAATTTAAAAGTAACAATGGCTTGCTTAGAAGGTGCATTTGATTACTAAAGATAAAAAATTTATATATCATTTTATTTTCACATAAACGCAAAAGAGAGAAAGATAACTAATAAACTGAAATGTATTATCTCATATGTATATAAATCCAAAAAAAAATATATGTATATATTTATATACGATTATATCTGCTATATCGTGAAGTCAATATCTAAATTTTGAGGAATTTGTGAAGCAAACAAAAGAGGGAAAAGTGTAAGGTAGCTTTCTTTTGTTACGAACCTCAGCGTTCTTAAAGTTGCTTCCTATGGCTACACATCTCTCACCAGTCCCATCTCTTTCTACGAAACATTTGCCATGTGTGTTCATCTTCCTCCTTTGGATTATATCCACTCCAATTACTACGCACAGTCGAAGACAATAAATTATCATTTAGTCCAATAAGTTTAATAATCTGAATACAATGGGCTCAAATGTTTTGGCCCCACAAAATGACAATTCGTCGAACTTTACAATGCCCCTACTGTTTTGAGACAACACGGTGTAGTGCTGTGGTAGGCCTTGAAAGATTGACAAACATTTCTCACTCTTATCACAGTTTTCATACATCACAATTCACTCATGTATTTGATCTCATTGATGATCAAGATATCTCTTACTAATCTAAACACCGCGAGAGTTTACACTTTGTAATTATATTGTCAGCTTGTTATGAATTCGGCCAAGAAAAATAAATAAAAATGAACGGAAAATAGAGAAAAGCTTATTGTTTTGTGTCTTTGTATTCACAAGTTGTAATTGTAATACAAACTAAAAATATATCCGACAAACTCCAAAAGTTAGTATCATTCTAGTTCATGATCTACATGCAATTAAAAGAAACTGACTAATATTCAAGATATTTCATGAAATAGATGATGTGGCCCATTATATATTTATAAGTTGAGAAGCACAAAATATTACTATTGAAGAGGATAAGATAAGCGTGTAAATCAATCACCAAAAGATATGGAACTAGTGGTTTCGGAACTTGTTACCAGATTGGCTTTGTCTCTTCGATTTTTTGTTGCCAAACACAAGGATCCATTTCTCACGATTGGACTCCCACTGTCTTGTTTTTTATTTTAACATGTTTCTTATAATTTCTTCTCATTTAGCTTGAATATATATTTTTAGTGTGTGGCAGTGGATTTGTATTCAATTTGAAATAATCCACAGTAATACAGTGTGTATGTAGGGGCATAGAGAGAGAAGAAACTACAGTGTATTTTTTTACTATTTTAATAAATGAAACTTTTAGGCTCATCAAGAACTATTATTTTTATGTTTAAACTACAATATCTTTATTAAACAAAAGAAAAGAGTTATCATTTTTCATGCCAGCTCGTCAAAAGCGTGGTAGAAGACCACGAGAGGGAGGAAAATAAAATATTGATATTTGTCCAAAGTTAAAATGGCCTATACAGGTTTCGAACCTGTGACCTTCGTGTTATTAGCCTTTCATTAAATCATTAACTAATTACTATTTAACCGACATATACAAGCTTGGTTCGTCAGTTTGATGGGCTTTCTAGATACAGTTTGGAATTGGGTCAAAAGTATTCAAAGCTTTCTAGACTGGTCCTAACAATGCTCACAACAGACCTGGAGATATATCAACAATAACATTGAGAAATTTAAATAACTCTAATTATATTTGTTACCTAACAAGATCATTTTGCTTCATTCAAGATCAGATAAAGAATTTCATATACGTGTGTATACATATATTACATTCATACAGAGAAAGAGAAATATGAAAATGAAATATAGAGGTTTTGTGGTGTAATACGAAGGATATAGTATTGAACGTGGTGGTTAGAATATAACGACAACATAGATGCTAGCTGCTGCGTATACATCATATTCATATGTATTTCTATTATGTGCAATTTTATAAGACCAGAAAAAATACTCGGAGCAAGTAGCTTTATTGGTTGAACCTTGTGTCCGAAAGGGCAGAGGTCCCAGGTTCGACTCCTACTGGTTATGGGGAGGGGATTAATCAACCGCTCTTGTCCCTAACCCAAGAAAATTACGAGTCTTGGCCCAGAACTTCTAGGATATAAAAAAAAAAAACAAAAACAGAAAACATATATTTTTTTTAAAAGAACAATTTTGTTTTTGTTTTTAGTTAAAAGTACTAATAAAAGATTTCATTGATTGAAATTTCAACTATATAAATTTCATTAGAAATAAAAAAATTTTAAACATGATAAATGGTAATACTAGATTTAGCACACGTTACCATGACCCGACCCAAGATTGAACCGATCCTAATATCCTGAAGAGTTAGACCAAAATGTTTTCTTTTTGGCCCATTATGAAGATTAAAATCCATATTTACCTCAGTTCGCTGATTTAGTGAGACTGGGAAATAAGGCAAAGATGAGCACGAATATTTGGAGAATCTTGATAATGAAGATATTTTCCATATAGTTTTTGGGTTTATTTGACCGACTCGAAAAAAAAAAATATTTAAAATATTGATCCTTCAAAGAGATCCGCAATTTTTATTGAATATTAAATCTCTTTGGAAACCCTAATACATTGTTCTTAAGATTTTTGGGTTGTTTTGCTTTAAAACCTAAATTCCGACTTGTTTGGATTGAACATAGGGTAGTTTACACGATGCATTCACCAATTGCCACTGACTAGGGGAACATAACCGTGATAAACAACGACGGCGAAGAAGGGAACGATGAGGTTACTGCAAGACAAAGCGGCATATGTCAGCGACGACGTAACTATGCTCAAAAGCTTGATCGACAAGTACGACAAACAACAAGCCGATAACCAAGAGATGAGTGACATAATTACCTTGCTAGTCAATTATTCTGAGGCCAACGCCAAAGTCGAAGAACCACGGGTAAAATCGATAGGCATAACAAGACCATACCATTTGGAACGTAATCCCTTTCCCAGAGAACGAACACCACTGTCTTGTTCCATCGGGGATCAAACTGCTGCCTTTGCAACACCTCCGACCCCGAGAGACGCCAGAGACTGAGAAATTGCGTCCATGAAGGAAACAATGTGGTCTATGAAGACAAGGATGCATCGCGTCATCATTTCAGCTCCTGAGCTCGATAAAGTACTTGAAGAAATTAGGCAAATGCCCTTTACAGCTCAGATTATTTATACACCAATTAAGCATCATACTAAAATAAAAACCATCCCTTATGACGTTACCACCGACCCTACCCAACACCTTACGACCTTCAATATCGCTATGGGAAGAGCACACTTCCCTCCTGAGGAGGAGGAGACCAGCTATTTTCAATTCATTGTAGAAAATTTGAAAGAAGATGTGCAACATCCCATGTTCGCAGATGAGGTTTTTAATGTAACTTAAAAATTTGGGGAGGTTGCGCCAGGGTAATAGAAATTCAGAAATTTGATCATTAGAAATATCCGTCTCGACTTTAGCGCCATTTAATTCACGTAGTTTGGGTTTACGTTTACCTTTCTTGTTCCATATTATTATTTTTATACCATGACTCTAAATATTCTATTTGCTCACGTAGGAATGGAAATCTACGTGAAAGGTAAACGGGCCATCAGCGAAAGAGGAGGGGACGTAAACCCTAAAGAAAAGAGGAAGAAACATCGCCATGGTGAGGAAGGGAAAATGAGTAGAAAAAGAGAAATGAACAGGCTTAGCCCATGAAGAAAGTAGGTGCAAAAAAATAAGGAAAATGAATATTCTCCTAGAAGTTTTGGTATAGTATAAATAATGAACAAATGGAGCTCATTATTCTTCACACCAAAAATGTCCTCACCTTTAAAGCCAAAGAAAAATACTTTAGAGGAAGATAATAAGGAGGAGCTTGAGAAGGAACTCAACACCCTAGTTCTCAAGGTAACAGTTCAAATTCAAGGTAAGGCGCGATTTGTAATTAACATATTCCTTTATATTTTTCTCCATTATAGTTTATATGTAGTGTTTTAGTAGTTATAGGTTCAAGGGTAATGTAGTGATGGGTTGAGTGAAACTCAATCCGGATAAGAGATTCGGACGAGGGTTCGAACCAGTACGTAAGTGGTACGTATGAATGAGATCTTGGACGTACGCTTGCGGGAACATACAGTGGTCTAAGACCATGTACCACTAGCGTGTAGAAAGGATATGGAGATGTCATCAGCATATCCTCGGGGATGCTTCAATACATCTTGTCAAAAGTCAAGATAGGCAGTGTACGCGCAGTGATCTCATCAATGCTAACCTAGAAAGAAGTTGTCCACTGGTTGGTAAGGTCTTGATAGTGAGATCAATATAACCTTAATTATACATATAACACAAGACCGTAAAGACAAGCATAAGCTTAGCTATTGAGGCAGTGACAGAGCATCCGGTTGGATCATGGCAATCTAGCTAAAGACTCGTAAGTAGAATTGGTGAATAGTCTTCCCAAGAAACGTGAACTATGAACATGTTGGTTATGGATTGCATACACAACCCTAAGGCACGGTCGTGGGATTTTAACCTATGTTCGTGGAAACTTGACTTGGCAAAGGCTAATGCAAGAGTGACTCATTGTTTGGTGGGTTGAAGGAAGAATATGAGTTTTATGGGCGGCTAATGGTTGGATTGCAGCTCAGGTCATATAATTAGGATTGTTAAGGAATTCAGGAATGATGGTTTACCATTATTCTGACAGAGTCTTGCATACGCATAATTATACCCTACCTAGGGAGCAATCATGAGCCAAGTCTATGATCTGATTGCGGTCACTAGTAAGTGGCTTGATTGATCATCATTAAATAAAAAAAATAGAGCTATGGAAAGATAAACACTCTAGCGAATATAGCCTTCAGAGATTCCACCTCAGCTGGCTTTGTAAAAGTCCAACAGTTCAGGAGGCAACTCGTACTCTGCTTTCACCATTTCAATCAATCCTTTAGTAGCGCCACAAACAAAGCAGAGCTGCATGACAATCTGGTCATAAGCCTTGTGAGACGCTAAGTACGACCAAACAACGTTTAAGCAAGAGGACTCTCTAGTTGTGGGGAGGATGTTCCCCCAAAAAATGGCCTTCTTCTAACTTGGATCTCCTTAGAGTAGCTTCCAAACTAGCCTCCCTTTTCCTCTCATCCTCTTCAAAATGTGTTTTTCTTCTTTAAGACAGCCAGTTTGTTGAACATATTTCTCAAGTTCAGCTCGCTCACCGGGGCCTTCTGTAGCCAATAGTTCGCCCTCTCCCTTTGATGATCACATTCTTCCCACGCATCATCTATTCGTGGCCGAGGAGCCTTAGGACGCATCTCCCTTTCACTCCTCAAACCAAATTTTTTATGTGTACTCGCAATACGATTGACTGAGCTCATCATCTCAGAAAAGATCATAAGCTTCAATTTCATAAGAAAAAGAATGAAAATAAAAAATAATAATTAGTGGAAAATATGAACCTAGTGAAGGGCTTACCCTCACACGTCCTGAGCAAATTGAAAGTAACCATAGAGACAAACAATTTTTTCCTAAAGAGTGAGACGTACGTGTGGGCCGCCAATGTTTTTAATCCACTCACTTTCATGAGATCCATGGCTAAGCATCAAGGGAAGATGTGGATCTCAGCGATGAAATGAGAAGTTATAGCCTTGTCCTTGCGGGATCTGCAATAGAGGATACCAACCTCCACCATGTTTGGGCCTCTTTATAAGCCCCAACACATTGTCCGAAAATCTCTTTAAAGATTGAGTTGGGGCAGAAACCGACTCCTCATTTGAGTTTATAGCTAGAGTAGAGGATGAAGCTAGAGTGGAGATCAGAATCTCCGACTGAACAACTAGAATAAAAACTAAAATATCTATTTGAACAACTGGAAGAGTGTTATCAACTGCTAGCGGTTGAGGGCTTTGGAGCTATTAGAGAGGGGGTCATCTCACCCAAAGTATTATCAACGGGTGTATCAGATAGCAAAGTTCTAAGGTGTCCGCTAATCGGAAAAGATTGTACCCTGCCACCTTGAAGATCGCCTTTAGCTTTACACTTAGCCTCTTTGCTCCCTTTCTTCTTGTCATTGGCAAGCAAAATTCCCTTGCATTTGGAAATAGTCTCTTTATGTTACTCCCTTATCTACTTAGACTTCTCCTGAGTCTTTTTGTAACATCCCGAAACCAAAATATGATATTTTAGTAGGGGTGTCGATCGACACCAGGTTTTGCGGGTTGTTTCAGTTTTTTTTTAAATCGCTCGGTTTGGTCGGTTCGGGTTATGGGAAACCTAGGCCGTGATATTTAAGCTTTTTCAATGACCAGCCATGTTTTTCATCAGATAAACGTTAGAGAGATTGAGAATTGAGAGAAAAAGAGATGATTCTTGTGTTCTTGAGAAAAAGTGTGTTTGTGAGATTGAGGTAGTTATGTTGCCTTGTGTTGGAGAAGGGGATCGGATGATCAAATGAATCCTGATCATTGTCAAATTTTATGGGTAAGTTTGTCTCTCTCTATTACCTATCCGTGAGACAAATTGGTTTGTCAATTGGTTATGTATGTTAAAAGATATTTGTGTTTTCGTGAGTGAGGTATGTGCAGAATCGGGTTTGTGATCAGACCACTTCGAGAGATTTTTCCCGGAGTTTCAGGGCGATTTAGGCAATGATCTTTAGGTTCTTGGAAAGATCTTTGTGTATAGCTTCCAAATCATGTTTCAGATCATGATTCCGAGGTAAAATTCATCTTTTATGGTCATTCGAAGTCAGTAGGTTGTTCTGTTTTTCAGAAATTCTTATTCGATTTAGGGAAAATCTTGTTGATGAATTTTAGGGGACACGACCTGTTTGATTCCGAAATGATTTTAAAAATACAATGTGGTGTATTTGATGGATTGTGATAATTATATTGTTGTTGGTTATGTTGCCTGAGCCTGCTTGTTACGCCAGTAGATGGTATGACCGGCTCACTAAGTATTTATGAAATACTTACGCAACTCTTATTATCATGTGTTGCAGGTAAAAGAAATGTATGATCGTGGAATCAAGGACGGTGAAAAAGATGATCGGATGATTTTATCTGTTTTAGTTTGTCTAGTGAGCCTTGTGTTTAAGTTGCTAGAGTTTATTTGAAATATTTGAATTATGGAATTGATTGATAAGTTGATAATTGGATTATTGTTTTAATTATTTATTGGATTATTTTTATGAGAACTTCTGCAATTGTTTAAATAGCTGTAGAGAGTTGATATTTATGGGAATATTAACTCGGGCTATTAATTAAAAAAAAATATTGGGTGTTTCACTTTTTCTCTTTGATCATGTTTGAATCACCTGGATCAACCTCAAGAAGATATGTAGTTGGTATTTTCTGAGGATTGTTTCTCCTCGTTCTACTTCTATGCCTTTGGCAACGATGTTGAAGTTTGTTAGTGGTCTCCTCTGAGTCAGGAATCACAACTAGATCGATTTCTACCGCAGTACTTGCGGGAACATTTCCAGCAATCTCAACAGGAGTCGGTACTCTCTTGCGTGGTGGAATCGCTGGAGTCTTGAACTCAGGGATCTTATATGTGATCTTCATTTCTCTGGCACAATAACGATGATACCAAATGACTGTCAAAATTAAAAATCAACATGAATAGTTTGTGAAATATTTACACGTGGAATTTAGAGGATGAAATGAAGAATTACCAAGTGTAACTCGAGCACATCTGATTCAACTAACTTGAAACCAGCTCCAATTATGATTGGTCCTCCTTTTAAAATTTTCCATGCTTGCCCAAATAGGATGTTGGTTAGGAGTAAGAGTGGTCGGATGAGGAGCTGCAAAGAAATAATGGATAAAATGTTAGGATTTGAGAATTAAAACTAAGGGAGATTCACGTGCACATGCATATGAGGGTTATACCCAACGTAGGATTCCATTCAGATCGGTAAGATCTTATGGTATCTGAGACCAAGGCCACGTCTATCTTCTCAAAGAAGTAACAGTCAAACTAGTTTTAATCTTGCTCTTCAGCTCAACTATCTTACAACTTAATTTCATGTTAAAAATGATCAGAAGTGGCGAGACCCTTTATTGAGGAAATTTGCTCATACATCTCAACTAAGAAGTTGATGTCGTCCTTGACTCCGAGCATCCTTAATGTCACCATGTTGCACACCCCATCTTGAGTCATTTTCGAGAAAGCAATATGCCTCTGTTCACAATATCTCACAAATAAAAAGGGAAGTCGAAACCACAAGAAACATTCGGTGAACATCAGGTTGAGAAGACATTTATACCCAGAGAGACTGTCCCATGGACATTCGTGTGAGGTGTAGGGGTCGAAACTCGCACAATTGAATTTGTAAGGGTTTTAGGAGAGTTGTGAGACTTCTAGTGAACACAGTGCAAATAGTAAAAGGAATAGTCTTTATTGTTGTTCTGAAAGCAGTAAGCTAGTGCTGTTACAAAAAGTGCAGGTCCCCTTTTCTGGGAGAATACAATGAGTTATTTAGAGCTTTCTATCATACGTCTAAGTGCTAGGTTTGGATCTGGCCCATTAAGCAGTAAATATGTTTTATGCCCATAATATCATTAAACCCATTTTGAACATGGATCTAACTCTATTATGGGCCTAATTACAAATAGGGCATTTGTAAGCTTGTTTTAAAAAAAAAAAACTGGACTTGGCAAAATTGTTCTTGTCGCTACATCGATCTCAGAGGGGTGAAATCCGACCCTTGCACGAGGTGAGAGCACGATATTCTAACTCCTCTGACATCGCGCAACTCTGTGTCATCGCCTCTATGGATCTAGCATCTATGGTCGATTCGTGAATATCGTACTGCTCAAATTGGTGCAGGACGATGGCCTCATTAGGAACACTAATATGTTCCTCAATGGGATGTTCATGTCAAGGAAGTTGACTTGATGCTTCATGAGGTGTGAAGTAGTCCTCATCAATCGGAGAGGAAGATGTCTCATCAAGAGAGTCACTCTCCACGGCGATGATTCTCCATCATCTGGAACGATTCTAAGAGAAAGAGGAGCTTCCGGTAAAACCCTAATTTTGTCGCTTCGTATTTTGTTTGCTTTCGAGAGGTTTGAAGAAGATTTGTGGCTCGAAGACCTGATTTGTTCGAGGAATTCAAAAATCTACAGATTTTGAAATGCAAAAGATGCAAGACAAAATAGATCTGAAATGAGACAGAGGAGAGAAAATACCCCATTTCGTTTAAAGATTAAAAAGGAAGGGATAACGGTTTTATAGATATTTAGATACATGGAACGGATATCAAGAGTAATGATTAAAACTCAAGGCGGCGCATAGGGGGGGGGGGGGGGGGGGGGGGCTAATTTGTGGGTACCGAATTTAGCACCCGTTACCATGGCAATACCTAAATATCTTGAGGAGATGGGCCAAAAAGGTTTATTTTCAGTCAATTATGAAGATTGATGCTCCTATTTATCTCAACTCGTCGATTTAGTGAGACTTGAGAAATATTGAAGACATGAGCTCGAATATTAAGAGAATCTTGATAATTATGATATTTTCATATATTTATAGGATTTATTAGACCGACTAGAGGGAGTATAAATATGTAACACATTGATTTTTCAAATAGATCATCAATCTTTATAGAATATTAAATCTTTATAGAAATCCTAACATATATTTTTTAATCTTTTTGAGTTGTTTTGCATTAAAACCTAAATTCTGACTTGTTCAGATTGAATCCAAAAAAGTTTACACAATCCGTTTTCATGGTAATCAAACAATTTAATTAATTAATTGGTTAATAATAGTGAAAAGATACTCAAAACATTTGATGCCTCCTAAAAAAGACGATGCAAAAGGTTTTAAATTTATAAGCCCTAATATGCAAGTGCATAGTTGACAATTGTAGTACTTAGGGGTTGATCCACATGAGACTATGTTGTTACGCTATAAATCTATATGATGCAAAATAAGCTAAGAGAAAATATATTTGGGTTTTGGGGTTTTTAATGAAATAAAGCAAAGAAATAAAATAAAGGGATAAATAAATCAAAACACGCAAGATAAAAGCAATTAAAAGGAACTAATGCAACATGATCTACATGGTTTTTAAAGAGATGCAACTAGTGTTCTAGAACTCAAATCACTATGGTAGAATCATTCCTCTTTCGAGGCTCCGGTTTGTGGGTACCGGATTTAGCACCCGTTACCATGGTAATACCTAAATATCTTGAGGAGATGGGCCAAAAAGGTTTCTTTTCAGTCAATTATGAAGATTGATGCTCCTATTTATCTCAACTCGTCGATTTAGTGAGACTTGAGAAATATTGAAGACATGAGCTCGAATATTAAGAGAATCTTGATAATTATGATATTTTCATATATTTATAGGATTTATTAAACCGACTAGAGGGAGTACAAATATGTAACACATTGATTTTTTCAAATAGATCATCAATCTTTATTGAATATTAAATCTTTATAGAAATCCTAATATATATTTTTTAATCTTTTTGAGTTGTTTTGCTTTAAAACCTAAATTCTGACTTGTTTAGATTGAATCCAAAAAAGTTTACACAATCCGTTTTCATGGTAATCAAACAATTTAATTAATTAATTGGTAAATAATAGTGAAAAGATACTCAAAACACTTGATGCCTCCTAAAAAAGACGATGCAAAAGGTTTTAAATTTATAAGCCCTAATATGCAAGTGCACAGTTGACAATTGTAGTACTTAGGGGTCGATCCACAGGAGACTATGTTGTTACGCTATAAATCTATATGATGCAAAATAAGCTAAGAGAAAATATATTTGGGTTTTGGGGTTTTTAATGAAATAAAGCAAAGAAATAAAATAAAGGGATAGATAAATCAAAACACGCAAGATAAAAGCAATTAAAAGGAACTAATGCAACATGATCTACACGGTTTTTAAAGAGATGCAACTAGTGTTCTAGAACTCAAATCACTATGGTAGAATCATTCCTCTTTCGTGGCTCTGAAACCTATAATTCAAACCCTAATAGACTCGGCTTTCACGTGGTTATTACAAGGCAAATTATGCTGTAAGATTGAGATTCGATTGTTCATTAAACTCTTTAACTAACCTTTCGAATTGTTAAGACGCCTAACCTATCAAATACTAGATCTGATCGGTGCAAAAGCTTTTGGAATCGGCACCAATCTAAAATCGGTTACTAGGTAGCTAATCTAGATCACGCCTTGAGTATAAATAAAGATAGAGAATCATGCTAGAAACAAACTCAATAAATATGTAGAAGGTGCAAGCAAAAGAACTTTAAAATAACTTTTTATCAAACATACAACTACTCTACATGTTATGAAACATGGAGCAACTAAAGAAGTTGATAAAACAGTAGATTCATGCTAAGTAAGGGCTCGGCATAGGTGGATCTCTAAGCACAAAGCTTGAGAAGAACACCATGGCCTTCATCGCTCTTTTACAAAGGATAAAGATGAAGATCTAAAGAGAATAACAAAAATACATATTTATTATTGATTTGTGGTACCTAGGGCTGCTATCCTTCTCTCACAAGGCTAAAAGCAAGTATATATAGGTGTAGGAAGAGGTCTTGGGTCGGTGGAACTTCTCGAGTTTCAGTTCGGGCAAAAATGTCTTTTTGTCGATAAGTGCGCAGAAGTGGCCACGGCATCGGACGGTGACACCGGTCCCGTGAACTTGTCTGGGGTCTGGCTCAAAATCTTCTACTTGTGCGTGGATTCACTTAAATGAGCCGGCCCATGGGTTGGTTCGGTGCTTAAGCCCATCTTGGACTTGATTCTTCTTGTAGGCAGAATGACATGTCTTCAGTAAAACTTAAATAACTTCCAAAATACAACTCCATTTGATATAATTCTAGAGTCCATGGAAATCTGACTCAAAGGGATATCTCCATGTAGAATTTCATTGCCGTCCAGGTTGATTTGGTCCTCCGTCCGAGGTGATCTTTCGGAGATATACGTTCTGTCCAACTTGGGAAATTGTGAAATCTTCAACTTGGGTGAGCTAGATAGGGTCCTTTGACCTTGGTAAGTTGTTGTAGGATGAGGAATACTCATTTTGCTCCTTTTTACACCTTTTTTGATGATTTGACCTATATGAATCTTCAAAACCAAATATACAGGAAACTACCTCTTTTGATAGAAAAGCTTATTAAATATAATATAAAATAGATAAAAACGGATAGTAAAAGTGGTAAAATACCGGGTATATCAACTCCCCCAGACTTACCATTTGCTTGTACCCAAGCAAACATAAGGTTAATCAGGAAAGAAGATTTGAAAACACGAAAACTCACATATTCTTTGATCTTGTTTCTTTCTCTAAACCTGTCACTACAAGAAAACAGCCATTTTGTGACTCTGATTTTCGTCACAAATCAGTCACAAAAGCAGCATTTGTGACGAAAAAAAAGAGTGACAATTTTTTCATCGCAAATTTGGTTCGTCACACATGCGTCACATATTTACGACACTTTTGTGACCAGATTAAGGAGTAGCACATTTGTGACGGATTTGAGACAATATAGATACGTCACAGATTAGTGACATAAGAGAGACTGAAGACAGTGTCACAAATTACCGACTGAATTGTGACACAAATGTTGTTGCTAATGTGTGACTGATTTGTGACATTGTGTAGTGTCATAAATCTATAACTCTTTTATGACTACTTTAACAAAATCTATGTATTTGTGACATTTTTGGTATACATAAAAAGTATTTATTTGGTATACAAAACAATATATACTTTATATTCTACTGATAAGTATTCTAAAGAAACTATATTTCTATAGCATTTGCATTTAAATTGTATTTATACTGGGTTTTTCTTTTGGAACAAAATGTCACACTATATAAAGAAATGACCCATGATCCAAATTACATATATTACAACGATAGAAAGTACATAATTTAGAAGAGGAGAGCTAAAAATGTATGGTTATAATTGGAAGTAATGTGGCTTGTTCCATTCTGATCTTGCCCTGTGTTGATCCGAGTCTTTTGTTCACTCGTTCAAGTCGATTTTCACCACGAGATAGATATGCATCACCTGGAAAAGAAAATACAAACTCTATTGACACATATTCACTGATGTTGTGCCAAATACAAACTCTATTGACACAACGATTCCGCTAGTTTTTAGCCTAAGACCACCAAGTTCAGCACTTAACGGAAATGTACTCAGAAAACATGAAACTGAGTGAATCGACAAGTCATGACTCCAAATGAATCTAATTTACTAACCAGAAACGAAAACCCAATTCAAAAACTAGCAAGTAGTCATATTCCCAGGTCCAATAAACGCATTGAAGTGAGAAAGAGCAAAAACAAAACAAAAAACCCAAGTAATGCTTCGAAAAGAAAGCCAAGGATGATACATTTAATAAACGGTGGAGTCTTCTGCTTCTACACAGATAATAAAATCTCTACCATCATCACATTTTAAAGTAATTTCCAATAATATTCAGATTATGAGTGAACCCAGGAAGAGAAAACCCGAAATCAATCGATTAAAGCACACGTTCAAATCTAAATTCAAATTAGGTACCGTAAAGAGAGAAGAATGGATCTCGATCTGGATCTCTCTTCTCCGTCGAATAAATCTCGATTTAGATCTCCTTCTCTTGACCTGAAACAACTGATTAGTTATCTCAGTCTCCTCCGTTATGAACTATGAACCAGAACCTGAATCAAGAAGTGAAATCTGAGTAGAGAAATGAGAGAGCCATTGATCTCGGCGGTGAACTACCTTGCTTGGTTATGAGAGATTGATTAGAGGGAGAAGATGGTGGCTCTCTCATCTGATGGCGGTATGATATGTCGCTTTGATTGATTCTACAAGATCTCATATCCTTAGTATCGTTCTATGGTTTTCTGGTTAAGTGATGAAAGCTAATGGATGGCTCGTAAAAACTCTTCTTTTTGTCGACTAATCTCCTCTTTGATCAATGAACGGACAAGATTTCTAAGAATAAATCGAACGGCCAAGAAATTGCCAAGTCACCGATCCTAGTGATCTTTTCTAATTGACTCTCGTCTTATCAAGTGTATTTTCTCTTATTTTTGTCATACAATTCAAATGTTTTGGCCAAGTGTTACCGCTCATCAAATTTTTTTTGGCCAAGTGTTACCGCTCATCAAATTTTTGTTCCCAAAAAGTTTCCCGGGAATGAATATTTGGGCCCAAATTTTTCAGCTTTTAGCCACAACATTATTACTTATTGGTAGCTATATGAAAGCCTATACTCTATACTTTTAGATTGGAAACACTTAATAAAACGTGAAATTCATTTGTAATTATGTATACCCTTAAACCAAAATTAAAATTTCATGAATTTAGTATAGAAACTGAACTTCATCAAGTATTATTATTAAGAATAAAAATTGATCTAAATTAAATTTGCTTTTAAAAACAATATCTATACCCTAAATGGGTACGTCCATATTATTTAATAAGTTGTACAAATCTTAAGTATATTATACAAATTCTTTGAATCTAATTTGTGTCTAAAGCTACGTATCTAATGGGTTCAGTTAAAAATTTGTGACATTTTAAAATGCGTAACAAATTTGTAACTAATTTGTGAAACATTTGTGACACCATAAATTGAAACCCTAAACCCTAAACATTTAGCACACCTCATGAGAGGCATAGATGTTCCCTATAGTTTTAGCATCTATTGGTAAAGTTTTACTTTGATTTTAAATTGTTAATGTTCAATTACAAACAAAAAAATGATCATCAAGTATAACTTACAAAGATTAAAGATGAAATGGAAAGTGTTTTAGGAAAAGAGTTTGTGAGTTGGTTATTAAATTTTTGTAAACATCAAATTAATTTTATTTTTTGTAAACATAACATAAATCATGGTATTTTAGAATTCTAGGAAGCAATCGTAATATTTTGTAACAATTATTGGTTAGAATTTTGTGTATAAACTCCCAATTTGAAATGAAGAGTCGCAAATCCGTTGCAATTTTATCACTAATTAGTCAAAGTGTCACAAAAGTGTGACAAATATGTCACAAAATTGTGACAAATGTGTGATGCGTGTGTTCGTCACAAACGAAACCCCAAACTCTATATGTATATGGACAAAAATGTGACAGTTTTGCTACGATTTTGCGTCGCATGAGTGATAAAAGGGGGAAAAAAAATTATTCACTCGACAGGGTTCGAACACGAGACCCGTGGGCTATATTTATGAAGGCAAATCCATTGTACTATGGTTATTATTCAGTATTGTTGTACATGAGTACAAATATATACTAATGTACGTATCCAAAAATATATTACATAACATTATATTTTTTTAAAATTCAAATCTAATACACACCAAACATATATAAATAACCAAAGTTTTATGGCCGACATCAATTTGTCACTCTCTTGTGATGCTTAAAGGTACGTCGCAAATCTGTGACATTAATAATAGTAACGAATGTGTCACCAGTTTGTTACACCTTCAAAACGTCACAAGTGTGTCGCACATTAGTGACAACTTTGCGACGACATTAGGTTAGTCGCAAATCTGTCTCAAACCAGTCACTAATATTTGACACTACTGCGACAATATTTGTTCGTCACAAATATGTGACGAAGTTGATACTCTTATTAATGTAGTCAAAATGCGTCACAGAACAGTCTCAATTCAGTCACAAATATCTGTGACGAAATTAACAGTCACAAACAGGAGTCACAAATTAACTGTTTTCTTGTAGTGTGTAATCCACATAAAGACAAAGTGAGTTCATGGACGCTTTTCATCGTCTCCCATTGTGAATTCGAAAGTATGTCCTAAAGTGTTGTCCCTGCAAAATCTCAACTTCAAGTCAATCGATTCTTTTACCCTCTTAGATTCTCAAAGATCTCCGATCAAGGATATTTACAAGGAATTCGGCTAGGTGTTTAGGGAAGGCTGATTTAGTGATGAGGTTAAAAGTGTTTAGGGTTACCAAAACTCTGGATGCGAGATATTATGCAAAATCGCAAAAGAGAATGGATCTATTGAAGTCCACAATTTCAAAACCAATTTGTTGTTCGCTTTTCTCCCTAAGACTTAGACTTTTCTCCAGGAATCACACTTGCAGTCCTTGGGTATTCTTTGGCCATTGACTCTCAAACTCATCTCTCCTTTGTATCGTTGCAGTCCTTGGGTATTCTTTGGCCATTGATTCTTTGAAAACCATTTTCCTTTCCCTTATATAAATAAAAAAAAATTTAAAGGCGGAAAATGGTCTCATAGAGATATGAGTCAAGTAACGCACGAAATTGTTACCATGATTAAGCATCCAAGGATCGGCCAAGCTTCTTTAATTTTTTGAAATTTTGTTGTTGTACTCTTTCCTTCTAATGTTGATCGTCGCATCTTCAAGTGATTGGAAAATTGCGTCGACCCTACTCTCTCCGACGTTTTTACACATATCTGCATAAAGGACGTAGTAAAAGAAGTGCATGAGGTCTGAAAGAAAGGTTTAAGGGCTTAGGTAGGGTACCAACTAAAAGTGAGCTGGTCATTCATGACAACAGAGAGGGTAAAAAGAGGATAAGATGTCATGAATGTGATTCGTTCCTTGATCTAATATCCTTAACAAGAGATAGTCAAAAATCATTTTAATAAACCAAATTTAGAATCAAAATCATATCCATCAAAATAATGCAAGTAGCAATCTCCTTGGACTCAATTCGGTCACTAGGTGTCTGAATCAATTGTCCATAACAAACCCTGCAATAATGGTCACTTGGTTTTGAAATCAAAACGTTGTTGATCAAAGAAATGTATCATCATTCCCAACTAATTTTGACTCAATAAAACGGTTTTTGAAAACGATTTTTGAAAAACTTTTTGAAAACATAAATATCCAACACGAACAAACGCGTTAGTAGCAACAATCCCTCCAGACTTAACTTACACCGTCCCGGTGTAATTTAAATCAAATTAAGGGTGAAGTGTTGTAAAATAAAAATAAATAATTGAAAAAGGTGGAGAATAGAACGAATATACCAGATAGAGAAACTCAATTTCTCTCAAAGTTGAATCGGTGGATGGTGTTTAAAGAAGGATCTTGAAACTCCCCAAAAATTTCTCTAGGCACAAGAAATAATGCTTCTCAATTTTCCTCACCAATGCATTCCGCCATAACCGAGTTAGTATCCTCCAACAATGATCATAATATATCACCACAAACCTTAGTTTGCATCGTGGAACTCTTCCCCGAATCATTTTGGAAATTATTGGATATTGGTAGTTGAACAGCTGCTGGAAGAAGTAACAAAACTCTTGCTTTAAATGTTGAAGTAGAGGATTCAGAAGTTGGTTGAAAAGGCTTCTTGTTTTCCTCTTTTCTTTGTGCACATCTTCTATGGATAAGATGGATCATTCTTTAAGAAATTGGTATTTCCAAAGTCAAACCTATGTAAGAACCAAATATCCTTGCAAAACACTTGAAATTACTTGTTAAATAAACTTGGACCTAGGTTCCAGAATACCGAAGCAACAAACAAAATTATCCAAGCTCATTCTATAGTAGAAAACAAGTAGTGAAAAGATAAGTGTAAGATGTGAAAATTATTTAAAAATCAAACTTATTCAAACCCAATTTTAAAAGTGCAATGTGAAAATTCAAAAATAAAATAAATTTTGTTTAGGAAAAACCACAATTTAAAAATATTTTTGGTTTTAAAAATAGTTAAATTAATTGAAAACCATTTTTAAAGAATTTAAAAAGAAAATAAGAAAAACTTACCTCGTGGTTCGAACCGGTGGTCGAATTGTGGTTCGTGGCTCGTGTTAGATCAGGTCCGGCTTGGTTGTGGTGCGGGATGGATGGGACGCGGGATGGTGGGGACGTGGGTCTTCGGGGACGCAGGAAGGATGGGATGCGGGAAGGGGACGCATGGCACCGGACACGTACGTGAGTCGGTGCCACTGTTTGGGGCATGGATTTGCAGAACGAGGCTTGGCGAGGTGCGGGACGAGATGGGGATGCGGGACTGTCCAGGCAGCGGTCACTTACGTGACCCGGTGTGGGCATCCAAGGCGTGACGCTCGTGGGACAAGGATGCTCCTGGCGGATCGATCCTTGGGATGAGGGAGCTGGAGATGCGGGTCGAGACAAGTATGGGGTACGAACGGTCCGGCACCAGTCGGATTCCCGTGGTCGGGGTCTCTGTCCGGGGCCTGGGACCGTGGGACGATCGACCCCTGTGTCGATCCGCTGTCGTCCGGACGAGGATCACTCGGGCACCGGTCGGAACCGCGTGACCGGTGCTGTGGTTCGGTGTCTGGGCCACCGCGACACTTTTTTTTTTCTTTTTTTTTAGAATTTCTGTTTTCTTCTCAAAAATAAACTTTTATAAAATTCGATATATGGGTTGCCTCCCATAAAGGCTTGAGGTTGTCCTTAGACTATGAACAAATGCTTCCATGGTCGTGGTTTTCATCATGTAAATGGAAAGGGTGCTTGATTTCAACTTCTTTCTTCTCCAAAGGAATGTATCTTGTAACTTTGGATCGAAATCCCGGTGTGCTGCGTAATAGAAGATGTTTATATCTATCTTCGGAAAGGACAACCTTTGTAAAGTGTAATCCATGATAGCTCCAAGAGTAGCCAAGAATTGTCTTCCAAGGATGAAAGGCGTTGAGCAATCTTGCATATTAGCCATTTCAAAGTCCGTCGGAACAATGCAATCACCAATCTCACGGGCCAATTAAATATTTCACCCAATGAGAGTGTTGATGCACCATTAGCAAGTGAAATTTTCATGGTTGAAGGACGAAGGTTGGTTATCCTCATCTTTCTCACAAGAGTCCGACAAAACGTTGACTCCGGCTCCGAATCGATAAGAGCGGTCTCAAAGATATAATCATGTATTGAGCAAGGGATGTTGAAAGAACCTGGAACAAGAGTCTTAGGAAATATCCTTAGGTACCTATAAGGATTCCTAACTTTGTTGAATAGCTCCTCAATCATAAAGTCTTCTTCCATGGTTTGTTTAAAGCATTGTCGTAATGATGGCTTTGTTCTCCAAGCTTCTTCAAAGGTGAGGGTGGGAGGGATTTCTCTAACTAGAGAATTGAATACCTCCAGCATCTCATCACTTATCCAACATGTTCTCTTGGTGTTTTGATTAGCTATGCGAATCTCTTCGCACGGTCTTGTTGACATTCTTGCAGTAAATCTTCGAATCTTCGGTTTGGCCATTAGGAAAGGTCTTGGAGCATCTTTCTCCTCTTGATCAGAGATGGAGAATTCTTCTTCACTTGGTGTTAAGGTGCATCAATGGACCTAAGGTGTTGGCTCTTCTTCATTCGTTTCCGATTGGTGTGTTTCCTCCATACGTCTCAAACGTTCATCTATCTTCTCAAGTGTCATGGACATCTCAATCTCCTTCTTCTTTAGGGTAGCAAACTTCCCCATAAGGTGGTTGAACTTCTTATCTAGAGAGGCTTGAATATCTTTGATGGCTTGAGTGTGTTGCATGTGTCTCGGTGATCAACTTTGGCTTTGTCCAAAGTTTTTGTGGCTTTGTGAGCTTTGATTGCTATGATGCCTAGGCCAGTAGTGATCTCTTCAACGTGGTCATTGGTACTCTTGATCTCTCCTTCAAATTTCTCCCAAAGACCATTAAAACTACGCTCAAAACTATGAATTTTTCGAGCGTCGCTTTGAAGATCTAAGGCTTGTTGTTTTTGAACTTTTTCGAGGTGGATCAAGCGTGTCTCTAAGTCTTGAAACTTAGTGGTAAGGACAATAAGCTTCTCTCCAAGGGATGAATTGATGGTCTCGATCTTTGTCTCGATTCCTTGGACGATATTTTGAGTATCTTCCATGAATCTACAAATCAAGGCTTCAATTAAGTCTCCTTATGGTGTTGAATTGGAACGGTCGTGGGGCTGTGGAGGTGGATTCAGTTGTGGATGATGATGATGGTCACGTCCTCGAGTCTCCCAATGTGGTTGTTATTGATACAAGTTGTGATTGTACCAATTGTAGTAAGGAAAAGGTTGTTGATGGAATTCATGAGGCTTGGGGATGTAATTTCCATTAAAACTTCTTCTTGTCGCCATCTTCCTAAAATTTTTAGGGTTTTTGTTATGATGTTCCATTGATAAATCTCTGAACACACTTAAATAAAAAGAAAAAAAAACGAAATTAGCAAAAAGGAAAAGAAATAAAAAGGAAAAATAAAAACTTAGACTTATTATTTATCAAAATAATATAGGTAAGGGAAATAACCCCCGACAACGGCGCCAAAAACTTGATGCCGCCTAAAGAAGATGATGCAAAAGGTTTTAAATTTATAAACCCTAATCTGCAAGTGCACAGTTGAGAATTGTAGTACTTAGGGGTCGATCCACATGAGACTATGTTGTTACGCTATAAATCTATATGATAAGAGAAAATACATTTAGGTTTTGGGGTTTTTAATGAAATAAAGCAAATCAATAAAATAAAGGGATAGATAAATTAAAACACACAAGATAAAAGCAATTAAAAAGAACTAATGCAACATGATCTACACGGTTTTTAAAGAGATGCAACTAGTGTTCTAGAACTCAAATAACTAAGGTAAATTGGTCACTATGTAGCTAATCTAGATCATGCCTTGAGTATAAATAAAGATAGAGAATCATGCTAGAAACAAACTCAATAAATATGTAGAAGATGCAAGCAAAAGAACTTTAAAATAACTTATTATCAAACATACAACTACTCTACATGTTATGAAACATGGAGCAACTAGAGAAGTTGATAAAACAGTAGATTCATGCTAAGTAAGGGCTCGGCACAGATGGATCTCAAAGCACAAAGCTTGAGAAGAACACCATGGCCTTCATCGCTCTTTTACAAAGGATAAAGATGAAGATCTAAAGAGAATAACAAAAATACATGTTTATTATTGATTTGTTGTGCCTAGGGCTGCTCTACTTCTCTCAAGAGGCTAAAATCAAGTATATATAGATGTAGGAAGAGGTCTTGGGTCGGTGGAACTCCTAGGGCAAAAACGTCTTTTTGTTGATAAGTGCGCATAAATGGCCAGGACACCAGACGGTAGCACCGGTCACATGAACTTGTCCGGGTTCTGGCTCAAAATCATCTCCTTGTGAGTGGCTTCACTTAAATGAGCCGGCCCATGGGTTGGTTCGGTGCTTAGGCCCATCTTGGACTTGATTCTTCTTCTAGGCAGAATGACATGTCTTCAGTAAAACTTGAATAACGTCCAAACTACAACTCCATTTGATATAATTCAAGACTCGATGGAAATCTGACTCAAAGCACTATCTCCAAGTATAATTTCATTGCCGTCCAAGTTGATTTGGTCCTTCTTCCGAGGTGATCTTTCAGAGATATACGTTCTGTCCAACTTGGAAAATTGTGAAATCTTCAACTTGGGTGAGTTAGATAGGATCCTTTGACCTTGGTAAGTTGTTGTAGGATGAGGAATACTCATTTTGCTCCTTTTTACACATTTTTTGATGATTTGACCTATATGACTCTTCAAAGCCAAATATATAGGAAACTACCATTTTTAATAGAAAAGCTTATTAAATATAATATAAAATAGATAAAAACGAATAGTAAAAGTGGTAAAATATCGGATATATTAACACTTAAAGTTGATCAAAAAATACTTTTTTTTTCAACCACGATTTTCATTCAATCGTTCAAAGGCCCATAGGCTTACATTTGGGTTTTACAGAGAATTACAATTTTTTAATACAACAGATTAGCACATGAAGATAAGATCAAAAATAGCAAGCTTCCCTTACTCTAACACGTAAGCACAAACGTGGCTGAAGCAGAGATGAGGAGAAATAGATCCACCGACAATGCCTTTCAGCTATCGCTTCACATCATCTTGAGAATCTTTCCTCCGGTGAAACCTGCAATTTCCGATCACCTTCCCGAAAACCCAAATATATACTCTATGAGATTCTGGATAACATGAGTAATTCTCTTGTAAGTAGACTTAGCAAATCTCTATTGCCGCCATTAGCAATGTCAAATCCTTAGCTTCTAACAGGGTAAACAGACAGGTAATTCAAAAAGGAAATTACCCGTGCTAAGTGAATTTTGAGAATTCCTTGTGCATTTCCAGAATCTCTAATCACCTCTTCCTCCAATCTTCTTTAACTTAAGCTTCTTGGAAGAGATGTCGGATTTCATTATCTCCGATATGCGAACTAAATCTTAGAAACATCAGATGATTTACAACAAGATTCAGATCACAATTTCTTCAAATCCACCTGATTTCTATCTCTCACAATATCTATTATTGTTAAGATACTTATCCTCTTCATCGAACACAAGGAACGATAAAGGAGAAAGAACTCAACAATTAACAGTATAGAGAAAGGAAAATAAAATCTAAAACACTAGTCCGGTCAAACCGGTAAAAAAGATCCAAATAATTTCGGAAGACCAAATCCGAACAGCGTCGGAATCAAAATTGGTCAAAGCCGAAGATTAAATCGGACAAGCCGAAATTACATCCGAAAGATTGGAATTATTTCATCAAAACTCATAATCCATCAATACAAACTAGCAACCTAAACATCCAGGTTCACTAGAAACTGAACATTTAAAACAACAACCCTATCATCCTGTTCACCGGCCTTGATTTCGCAATCACACATTTCTTTTATCTGCAACACATGGGAATAAAAGTTGCGTAAGTATTTAATAAATACTTAGTGAGACAGTTATCCCGTCTAAAAGCTAAGTACGGATAAACCAGACATCAACCATAAACAATTTAAAAAATGTTTAACGCAGAATCAACAGGATGTCGATCGACACATCGCACGGTGTCGATCGACGCTTGATCAACAAGGGTGTCGATCAATACACCATAAGGTGTCGATCGACACTCTCTCCGTAGTTACCAAGAACAGATCGTTAACACGATCACAACAACGGGAAAAGCAATACGGCAACGATTTCAACACAATACACGTATAACAATCACGATTCCATCACAATAACACAAAACCAACCCAATTACACAACGAAAACACTTAAATCGTTCACTAATCGAGTTCTAGCCTATACAAGCCTACGGTCACGCACTCACATCGATTATACGATTTAAGGGAGAAGAAGGATTGAACAGAGAAACACGAAAAAACACAGCCTCAAACTCGGCAAAACGTCACAGATTTGAAAGGTTCACACGAAGAACACGACCACGGGTGATTCATACGCCTCTAGAACTCGAATAAAATTTTTTCAAAAAGATTTATTTGCAACAATCCTCTAGCACACGAAAACTCTTTCACAATTCTCTGTTTTTCCTCTCAAACACGACGGCCACGCTCTGCTCTTGTTTATAAGTTGCGAGCCCTAGGTTTTTTCCTTAAACCGAGCCAAAACGCGATTAAAAACTTAAACCGAACAAGCTAGCCATGGTGTCGATCGACACCCCTTAGAAATATGCATACATTGGTTTTGGGATGTTACAATAATTAAATTCGAATTAATTATTTCCATAAATAATTAATTTTCAATACCACAATAAATGATCAAACCAACATAAACCAGCGGAAGACAATCAAACCATTCAACCGATTCAACAATACCAATATCAATTCAAGAACATCTAGCAACCTAACAAGGTTCTAAGCTCAACTGATAAAAATATATAAAACCGAGTCCCTAGATCATCCTCCTCTTCATAGCCATGATTCTACGATCACAATCATTACCTGCATCACATGGAAAATGAGATGCGTGAATATTATCACAAATACTAAGACACATCATAATTCATTGCCCACTCACCTTGGCAAATCGGATAGAAAGAAGAACACGAACAAGAACACACGAAATGAACCTTGAGCACCCACGAAGCCACTAATATCACACGATCAATGATGCAACACAGATACAAGATTCGAGAACGAATTTTTTCTTAGCCGGTGAGACCTGATGCAGCGAGATATTTGGAATATTTCCAAATATCATTATTCTCTATTTAATTAGTAATATTTCTATTTTCATGTTTATCTTCAAGAATATTCTAAAGGATATTAGGGTTTTATGCTTTATTATAAATAGCCTTTTGTGGCCTCCTATTGTATTCAGTTTATTGATATTAATTAATCGAAAGATTTCTAAAGAGGTTTTAATAACCACTGTGAAGAGTATTCACAAACCCTAGTTTCCGGGTATTCTCAGAATCAACGGATCTAGTTCTATCTCTAGAAGCTTCCGCCTGCATCATTTGGTATCAGAGACACGCCTCTTTGGTTTCTTAATCAAAGACGATTCTGGTGATTATGGTGAGTCAAAGCATCTACCCTATCCAGGACGAAAGTCCATTCGTTGAAAGAGAAGAAAACCATATGAAGAAGATGTGATTGTCGATTTCGTTTTTCAAGAAGATCATTTTGACAATCTGTCCCGTGCAAAATCCGTTTGTGCAGAGTTCGTGCAAAAATCCGTTCGTGCAGAATTTGTGCGAAAATCGGATTGCGCAAAATTCGAGCAGTTGCAGATCTGCGAAGATTTCAGAAGATTACAAATCTATACAGATTCGGTTTGTGCAAAATTCGTGCAAAATCCGGATTGGGCAATATTCGTGCAAAACCTGGTTTGGGCAAAACCGTCAAAACCAATGTGGAAAAACCGGTTGAAGATTCGAGGACGAATCTTTCTTGGCCCGCGAATTAATCGAAAGATTTCTAAAGAGGTTTTAATAACCACTGTGAAGAGTATTCACAAACCCTAGTTTCCGGGTATTCTCAGAATCAACGGATCTAGTTCTATCCCTAGAAGCTTCCGCCTGCATCAATAAACACCGTGGAAGCCCCGCTCTTCCTCTAGAAATACCAACACGAACGATTCTTCAATTTTACAAACCCGAATTAACCCTTCGAACCGAAAATACTCAAACTCTTTTCTCTTCACAAAACCCATGTTTTCTCACACTAAAACCGAGGCAGCATGGCTAAAACACGCTTTGATATAAGCTTCTTGGATTTTCGTACCCAAACCGGCCAAAGAGAACGAAAAAAATTAAACCAACCAATTCTGTAAAAGTTAGTGTAACCTGAAAATCACCAAAATAGGTTCATAATGCTTGTGTCGATCAACACACCCCTATAGTATCGATCAACACCACCAAAATTCTATAATTCAAGTTTGTGGGCGTTACAATCTCCTCCACTACTATAGATTCATCCTCGAATCCCCCAAAACCGTCTACCATAGACCAAACTCCTGACTCAACCCGACCAGCACCACTCGAGATAATATATCGTGATCTCAGAGGCTCACATCCAGTCTCATGCTTATAGCCACGCTTTCAGACATTTATTACTCTTAACTCATCACCACACCTCTCCCACTCACAGGAACACATCCTTTGAGCTATCAGGGCATCATACCATTCACACTCTCAAGAACCAATCATTTGATCTATTGGTATATAGGGAACTACCATCTCCTTGAGAGAACTAATCGTCTCTCAATACTTATACTGGGAACCACCATCCCAAATAAGTATACTGGGAACCACCATCCCAATAAGTATACAAGAGAATTAATCATCTCCAAATAAATTATTCGGGGACACCGTGGCCCCTAGAATAATATATTCTAAAAAGTCTATAAACATCTATCGACTAGAACTACATCTTATGGTTCTATCATGATATTCCACCACTAGGAATATCAACTCAAACATGACCAATCCTCACGTCATCTCGAACAACCCCATCACACAGGGTGCTCCATTAGACTCTCCCAAAAATAGACAAGTTCTAACTCCTCATAAAATTTCTATTTTCTAGACTCTCCACAAAACTCAACACCATGACCTCACAAGTCATAAATATAAGACTCACAAGAGAATTAATCATCTTATAAATTTCAAAAATGCAATAATCATTTTAATTCCAAACGAAAATACATAACACAAAAACAACATAGCAAATACTAAACTCCAAAACTGGATAACAAAAAGGAACACAGCTGAATCCTCGACCTGCTCCCTCAAATCCTCCTCGGTCGTTGTAGCTGCCTCAACCAACTCCGCCCTTAAGCGAACCTCTTCACCATTATGCATTGCGTCCTCACACTAAGCCTAAGTTCTCTCAAGAACCTCTTCACCATCGTTTGCTCATCCTCCATGCCTCTTCCGGGATACACCAAAAGTCTACTAAACTCAACATCATAGTCACGTACCGACCGGTCTCCCTTAACCAGTTCAACGAACTGCGTCTCCAACCAATCCACTGCCTCTTGAGGAAAATAATTGGCATTAAACTCAGCCAAGAATTCTCTCCAAGTCCACACCGTCCGCCTCCTTCTGGCCTCAACACCTCTCTACCAGAGATGTGTGGGAGTATTATCACAAATACTCACACACACATAATCCATTGCCCGGATAAACAATGGTCGCATACTCACCTTGGTAAATCGGATAGAAAGAAGAACACGAACAAGAACACACGAAATGAGCCTCAAACACCCACGAAGCCACTGATTTCACACGATAAACATTGAGGAAGCACCGCTCTTCCTCTAAAATTACTAACACGAACGATTGTTCGATCTTATAAACCCCGAATCAACCCTTTAAACCAAAAAAACTCGAACTCTCTTCTCTTCACAAAACCCAAGTTTTCTCACACTCAAACCGAGGGTGCACGGCTAAAACACGCTTTTATGTATGCTCATAGGGTTTCAGAACCCAAACTTGCCAAACTGAACGATAAAAATCGAACCAACCGATTCTGCAGAAGTTAGTGTCGATCGACACCACCTGAAACAACCAACACTTTTTGTTTTAACAATGCGGAAATTCTCAAAAAATTATTCATTAAACCAAAATACCAAATTCAACAAATCATTTTCATATGTAAATTAATTCTAGCAACCTAAACACTAGGTTCACTAAAAATTAGAACGACAAAGCTAACAACCCTATCATAGGTGTCGATCGACACTCCTCGGAAAAACCTAAATCGAGTCAAATCCTCTCACGACTCAATTATGTTTTATCATGGAAGCCGATTTCCCACCGAAACTACACGATAATCACACAGAAACAACAAGATAATCTCACAAATAATCACGTGAAATCAATCATAACTCATAATCCAATCATTCGATAATCTAACACTCTAATCCCATAACCACGATCAAACATTCACCTTGCTGTGAACGATAAAGGAAGGAACGGCTATGAACACAGACTCAAACCCCACCGAACTTCTGATTCCTTCCCTGGAACCACAAGGAAAAGGTAGCATCATAGGTTCACGAGTTAGGTAATCCTACCACAAAATCCATCATGATCATATCCTACTTCTACTCGGGAATGGCAACTATGCAAATTTCCACTCGAAAATTGATACTTCACTTTCACAAGCTGACACTTATCGCATGCTGTAATCCACTCGCCGAAAAACACGGAATTATACCTGCATCCGGATGTCCATATCCCATCTTATGCTTATGCGACGATCAAACATTGATTACTCATATTCATACCGAAATCATCACACTCTCAGAACGTTTCCCTCAAGCTCTAGTATATAAAGGAAAAACGCTTCCTAAAGAGTAATCAATTCTTATGTGTACCAGCACCTGAACTAGAAGTACCTCCCGGTATTAACCCGCCCTTTCATATTCAATATATCATATATGCTCCTACTGTACACTTTGCGAACACACCCGATCTTCCTCAAAATCCAATTATGACTTCCGAAGCTTATCACTAATCCTATGTTTATACGCAAGATACAGATATCTATTGCTCTTAACTCATTCTGTACCATAACACTCGCAAGATGCATCCTATAGCTGTCATATCCACACCCTGATACTCGCAGGATGCATCCTGGAACTATCAAATAACCTACCGCTCACACTCTCGGGACGCATCTCTCGATCCAGCAATACCCTGACACTCGCATAACGCATCATGGAGCTATCAGGTAACATACCGCTTGCAGTCTCGAGACGCATCCCTCGAGCCAGCGATATTAGAGAAGCTAAACATCCCCAAAAAGAATAAGTTATTCTAGACCGCAACCCCTAGAGAATTAAACACTAAACGCCTATAAACCACAAGATAAGGACTGCCTCAAGAAGCGCAAACCAACTCCCGAAACCCCAACACACCCATCTATGGCCACACATATGCCTACGCACTCTAATCGTCCTATCCAAAGATACCTTATACTCAGATCCAACACTATTCGATGCACCAAACAGACCTTAGTCACACCCTCCTGAGTCACACAGATACTACATAGGAGGTCCTTCACTGCAGCCCTCTGCTGATCCAACACTGCAGCCTACTGCTGCTCAACACTGCAACTCACTGCTGCTCAACACTCCTGCGGAATAGCACATAATCGCGAGGTGGTAGACTCGCTCACAAGTGCCTCAACATCCTGCTTTCGAACAGAATCTACTTTGACGACTCAAAGCATCTGCTACCAGGTACACCTTACCCGGATGGTATACAATATCCCGATCATAATCTGCCAACAATCCAATCCAAAACCAGAAGCATTGGTGTACACTACATAAGGCTTACCCGGCGCGGCAACGCCAAAACATGTGTACTCATCGACACTTCCTTCAGCCTCACAAAGCTGTCCTCACACTCCTGAAACCAACAAACATGACATCTCCCCTGCCCATGTCGTCTTAGACTGTGCAATACTCGCAATCCCTTGACAAATCTCCGATAATCACTTGCTAGACCAAGAACTCATGGTCTTGGTAGCATTAGACGACCTAGGCCAATCACTTATAGCTCCAATCTTAGCCAGATCCACAAAAACTCCTTCCGTAGAAGCAACACGGCTAGGAAACCCCATCTTTCGCTCTCAAAAACCGTAGTTACTTAACTTCGCAAAAAAACTTCGGCCAACTCTGCAGGTACTTCCTGTAAAATTCTTTAGACATCGGCGTTGTCCTGGGCTCTAGCTCAACCGTTAAAGGATTAGAACAAGAGGACAGTAATCCCTTCAGCAACCAATCATCCTTGAAGAACCCAAACCAACCGAATATCTCTCACCGTAACCTCACAAACAGACTCCGACACCACACTCGTCGCCAGATAAACCTTGCAACCTTGGCCAATCATCTGCTTTGCCTGAATGGCGGAGATCACCAGACTCTCAGAAGTAGGTCTCACGCCCCAAAACACCAAACTTGATCCCTCATGCTCGAACACCGCGCGACCCTCATTGCAATCCAGATGAACCTGATATCGCACTAACCAGTCTATTCCCAGAATGTCAACATATCACTTTACTAGACTAATATGAGGACCACCACAAGCCAAAGATATAAGAAAAACTCATCTTATACATTTAAAATGGAATAATCGTTTCAAGACCAACGAAAATGATAACAATCCAAAACACCAAAGCCAAAGCTAAAATTATGAAACAGAAAAACAAAAGAACAACAACTAAGATAAAAGAGCCACACCTCAAACCCCGTCCTACTCTATCTGGTACTTCTCAATTGATGCAGCTGCCATAGCCAATTCCTCCAACGTGGCGAACTTGGAAGCTCTGCATGACATCCTCAACCCCATCCTAAGTCTTCCCGCAAACTTCCTCATCTGAGCCTGCTCTTCGTCCACGGCTCTACCTGCATAAACCACTAGCCTGTCAAACTCAGCATAATACTCGCCTACCGACCGGTCTCCTTGAACCAGTTCCCAAAAAACTGCGTCTCTAACCGATACACTGCCTCTTGAGGAAAATACCTGCATTAAACTCAGCCATGAATTCTCCCCAAGTCCACAATGTTTGCCTCCTCTGGGCCTCAACACTCCTCCACCACAGACATGCATCACCCTCCAAGAAGTGTACTGCTAAATCCACTCAATACTCATCAACACACCTGATAGAGCGAAACCTACGCTCTACCGTCATCCTCCACTCATCAGCCATCTCAGGTCCCCTTCCTCCCGAGAAAGACAAAGACCTGATGCTGATAATCTGATTTAACATCGCTCGATAAGCCAGATGCTCCTCAGCCATTGGAATCTGTCCTGGTACCGCTCTCGGTAACCTCTCCAAAATCTGGGCTAACATCCTCGCCAAACAATCATCTGAACCCTGAGCCACACCTGCAGTAGCACCCCCACCCGAACCTCCTCCAAGGCCATCTGCTCATGTACCACCACCGGTACCAACATGCACTCTGACACTGCCGCCCAATCCCTTATTATATATCTCCGAATCAGCCCCCCGCTCTAGCGAGTCCCTCTGTGCCACCCATTCGAAAGACATGCTCCCACGATCCCGACCACGACCCCAGCCCACACGGCCACGACCTCTGGCACTACAGCCACGAGCTCTCGAAATCCTAGCCATCAGACCTGCACTTCCCAAAGCACAACAAAGATTCTAGAATTCACAACCAATCAAAATCAACTTACCGCGAAATATCTTTAAAGTCCAAAGAGGATGATTCTAAGACTACTAACTGATTAACCACCAACAGTTTTTTTTTTTTAAAATTGCGGAAATTCTCAAACAATTATTCATTAAACCAAAATACCAAATTCAACAAATCAATTTCATATTTAAATTAATTCTAGCAACCTAAATACCAGGTTCACTAGAAACTAGAACGATAAAGCTAACAAACTTATCATCCTCTTCTCTGGCCTTGATTCCGCGATCACACATTTCTTTTACCTGCAACACATGGAAATAAGAGTTTTGTGAGTATTATCACAAATACTCAGTGAGACGATAATCCCGTCTACAGGTTACATAATAAGGGAAAAAGAATACCAATTACTACGCGATCAAACAACAACCATCAATATTTAAAAATTCAGCAATACAACATGTGGTGTCGATCGACACACCACCATGGTGTCGATCAACACTTCAATACGAGAAATCAGAAAATCCCAATAGGGTGTCGATCGATACCCCCCCCCCCCCCCCCCCCCCGGTGTCGATCACCCCTCCTTACACAATTACAAATCATCGCGATATCAACTCGGGTGTCGATCGACACTACCACTAGGTGTCGATCGATACTCCTCGCAGAAACCTAAATCGAGTCAAATCCTCTCGTGACTCAATTCCGTTTAATCATGCGAGCCGATTTCCTACAGAAACCACACGATAATCACACAAAAACAACACGATAATCACACAAATAATCACATGAAATCAATCATAACTCATAATCCAATCATTCGATAACCTAACACTCTAATCTCATAACCACGATACCTTGCTATGAACGATAAAGGAAGGAACGGCTATGAACACAGACTCAAACCCCCGAACGTCTGATTCCCTCGCTGGAACCACAAGGAAAACGTAGCAACTTCACACAACCGATCACACGAGAATTTTCTAGCGAAAACGACGAAGAACGAATCACCAAAATCCTTCGAATCTTTCACTTCTCTCCCAGACACGTTTCTTTGATATGCTGCCTCTACCACAAGGCCACAAATTGCCCAAAAGTATATATACACGAGTCCTAGGTTTTACCCAAACCGCCTTGCACAAACCGGACAATTTAACAAAAACCGAAATTAATCTGAAACATTGGTGTCGATCGACACCCACCATTGGTGTTGATCGACACCCCTCCCAAATTACTATAATTTGGTTTCGGGGTGTTACACCACCTGAAACCACCAAAACAGGTTCACAATGCCTCTGTCGATCGACAAACACCTATGGTGTCGATCGACACACCCCTATAGTGTCGATCGACACTACCAAGATTCCATAATTCAGGTTCGTGGGCGTTACAGATTTAGATTTTAATCCGTTTTTCTACCAATATAAAAAAATGATATATATATATATATATATATATACCCACATATGTTTAGACATTAGAGATTGAGATTTGGATCCGTTCTTTCAACTAAAAAACAATCTTCTTCTAACCATTAAAAAAAATCTGCTCTTCTCATGGTAGTATATCCTAAATTTTGAAACTTTTTATTTAATTTACTTTTCTATGTTCAAACCACATGCAAATTGGTTTATCTAGAGAAAAATATTAGTTATCCAAAACACATCACTATTTTCCAGGATGCTATAGTTTCTCAAAAAAAAAATTGTGATAACTATAGCTAACTATTGGGTTACAAATACTATTTTTGAAGATCTGATTTAATAAACTTAACTGAAATTCACGTATTTTCAGATTCACCAAAATTACGAAACTAGAAACATGAATGAAACAGATCTTACATTTGTTCAAGTAATTTTTGTCTTTTTTGGTCAGAAACACATTGCCGAATACCCACTTCCTAAAACCATTAATAAAAGAATTGTGCAGTCGTGATACAAAGCAGAACTCTCGTGACTATGACGATAGCTCATCGACTCTTTTCTTTGATATAATTATAATTCTGACCGTAATTTTGGTCTTGAATCCCAATATATAGTTTCATTCTCTTAGCCCATGTGCCCTTTGAATATAATGGTTTCAATATTACAACTTCATGTATCACTGTATCAGTGTCCTATGTACAACAAATATATATATCTTCATTGTCCTAAAAATCAACAACAATAATACGATGGACAAATACATAGTATAAAATTATAAAATTATAAAATGAGTAATCTGAAGCAAATTTCTCGAAAACCGCCACTATGATGCGGCAGAGGGTAGCATCCAACTCCATATTTATATGCGAGACTTGAATGTTTTCGAGAAATTTGCTTCATATTATTCAATTTATAATTTTATACTATGTATTTGTCCATCGCACTATTGTTGTTGATATTTAGGACAATGAAAAAAAATAATATATATATATATATATATATATATGTATTTGTTGTACGTAGGATAGGACTGGGCAAATTATTTGTTAGATTTGCTCCGATCCGAGATCCGTTTTGATCCATTCCGAAAAATCTGAATATCCGTTATGAATCAAAACAAACCAAATAGTAAAATCTGCGATCCGTCTAAAGCAAAGCAAATCATAAATACAAATTTTAAAAATCCGAATATCCGATCCGATCCGTAAATTACATATATGTACATATAATATGATAGACCTACAACATATATTTCCATTTTTTTTTTATCTTTTTCAATACATTGAGCGGATATAGTTATAGTAAATTTACGTAGTTACTAATCTTTTTAATCGAAAATCAGTTCTTTCATATTTTTATCTTAAAAATAATAATACATGTTCGTTGTCCACCATTTTTTCTTTCACTTTTCATTTTATTTGTAATTATATCAAATAAAATTATCTAACTTATATTATTTTTTCACTAATTAGTTTAAAATTTATACTGAAAAATAACTTTTTGAAAAAATAAAATGTTTTTCTTTCGTTTTTCCGGTTAAAACAAATATCCGCAAATATCCGAATATTCGCAAATATCCGGAAAAAAATTCGGATATCCGTAACTCCAAATATCCAAAAAATTTCGAAGCAAAGCAAATCGAAAAATTTAATATCCGTGAAAAACAAACACTACAAGAAAACAGTCCATAAGTGACTACTGTTTGTGACTGCGAAATCAGTCACTAATATTTGCGACTGACTTGAGACTGTTTTGTGACTGGTTTGCGACTAGAGTAAAATCAGTCGCAAAGTAGTCGCAAATTTGTGACAGATTAACCTGGTCGTAACGGAGTCGCAAATTAGTGACTGATTTGCGACTTTGTTGCGAAGGTTTCGATGTAGTCGCAAATCAGTCACTAATTAGTGACTCCTTAACGACGGATAATGGCGTCACAAATTTGCGACATAATTGTTACGAATTTCTCAGTCACAGATTTAGTCACAAATTATTTTGTGACTGATTTGTGACTCTTTAGGGTTTGGGGTTTCGATTTTCGATACCCTATCGAGACGTCACAAATTCGTCACAACTTAGCTACTAATTTACCACATATTTGCGACGGAAATTCCCAATGTGACTGATTTGTGACTCATTTGCCACTCCAACTAACATTTTCACATATTGAAAAAACGAAAATCTATGAGTCTAAGAATTATAATTCATATTAGAGTGTACAAACTCAATGGCATATTATAAATATGCATTAGTAGTTAATTTTTCAAATTCAATAAAAACTTTTCAATACAACAACATTCTCAATTCTAAACACTTATAGTTTTCATCACATATTGGAATATTTGATGTTTATCAAAAAAATGCTTTGGAATGACTATTTTAGTAAATATATGCATTCATATAGGTTATAGGGTTTAGATAAAGCTTAGAGGATCATAGTTTGGGGTCTAATTGTTAAGGGTTTAGGGTTTTAATTTAAGACTACATTAAATTCGTCGCAAATTAGACACAAATTTGTGACACATTTTTGACTACTTTGTGACAAATATTTGGGCAATAAATATATGCATCTGTATCTCACAACAAGTACATATAAATTGAATAAAACACATTAAAAAAAGAAACACATGTGAAAATGAACTTTAGTATATAAGAAGCCAATTAGAAGGTATCACTAAGATCGATGATATGGCACTTTTGAGATCGAATCTTGTAACACCCGATTTTTTTTTTTTAAATAATTAATAATTAAACCAATACTAATCAGGGTGAACCATACGCGGAAAACACCCAGATAAATAAAATCCAATTCAATATTCCAAATAACCAATAACCAATAATTCATTTCCACTAAAACACCAAGTCTAACAATTCCATAAATTATCTAGCAACCTAACAAGCTACTAAAAACCAGATCACAATAACTCAATCCTATCATCCCTCCGTCCTCGCTTCGATTCCACGATCACATTTTTCCTTTACCTGCAACTCAAAAGACACCGGGAGTTGCGTGAGTATTATCATAAATACTCAGTGAAGCGGTCATCCCGCTAATACAATACATAGAATAAAATAACAATAACAATATACTCGGTTTGAACATTTTAATTTCCATTTCTCCGATTAATTAATTAAACCAACCCGGTTAATGCAATTCAAAACCAAAATCAACAATTTACAAAACTGGGTGTCGATCGACACCATCATGGTGTCGCTCGACACCACTGAACAATTTCGACAATTCTAATTCACCGAGTGTCGATCGACGCTCGGTTTCAGAAACTAAAGACCGAGCCTATCCTCACACGGCTCTTCTCCGATTACACCAAAAACGGTCACAGCAAGAACACAATCCATAACACGCATCAACAGCGATCATAACATCAGAGACACAAACGAATTCATCAATTAATACTCAATCTAATCAAAGTAATCAATCCTATATATATGTCGTCGCGATCACGCACTCACCTTAGAAACGGATTGAAAGGTGAAGAACCCTAATCCAAAGCCTCTGATTTCGGATCGAATAAATCCTGAATCTCAGCTCCGAAACAGAATCAGAAAACTGTTCTGAAAACTAGACACAGAGACCTACACAACGGTATGTAGATCATCTCCTAACTCTCACAGGATCGACGGCAAACCAGCCCGCAATCCTGCTAACCGAAACTGGAAAAACAGATATTTCAGAACCGACGCGATTTACTAAAATCAACGCTGAGAACGGAGTTTACCTCGGATTTTTGATCGGAAACCTGTTCCGAAAACTAGACACACAGAGCTTTCCAACGCCCTATAGATAGTTGTCTAAATCTCTCCAAGTCTCCGGCAAAACACCCCGCAATCTGACTGATTCTTGAACCCGATTCAGCAGAACATCCCTCACGAAAACACGAATAAATCTTAGAATACAAATCCAAATGACACACGGATTGGCCTCACGGCTAGCTAAGAGGAAGGAGAACTTACATATAAAATTTGACAATGATCCAAATCGATTTGATCATCCGATCCCCTCCTCCAACAAAACGTAACTGCCTCAAACTCACAAATCCATTCTCTTTCTCAAGAACACTCTTTTCTCTCTTCTCCTCCTCTCAACACGTTTTCTGCCTCTCTTTCTCGAGGCTGCACAGCCAAAATGTGCTTTATATCAACTCTTAGGGTTTCCGAAACCAAACCACGCAAACCGAACAATTAAAAGTCAAACCGGTTCTAACCAAAAATCTTTCCAATTAACAAAAATTGGTTTGCGGATGTTACAAATCTTGTCCGTTAAAATATAAGAGAGAGTATCTTGTCCGTTCAACTCTTCCAATTTCTTAACCTTTATTTTTTCCCCTGCCGACAAAAGAAACAGACAAGAAAACAATAAAACATCATCATCTCTCACTTCTTTCTCTGCGAAAAATCGATTAAGGGTTCTTGTTTAGCTCTTTCCATCTTCCCCAAATCTCTAAATCTTCGTCGATGGAGGAAATGGACGGTTTTTGTGGCAGCAATTTGGATCCAAGCATCGAGAGGAACTAACTCTGATTCGATTCGCCGCTCCGATTCGCTTCTTACTCACATCACCTGATGTGGTTCCTCTCTCTCTCTCGTCCAATCGGTTGTGACAATGGCACGTGAGTCTATTCAGAGGATAATGGCGATAGATGCACCAATTGTGAGGAACCTCATCCTGATCCTGAAAAGAAGTCGTTGTGGTAAGATTTGTAGTGTTTTGGTTTGTTTAGCTTAGCTTAGCTGAGATTTCTAGTCGTTGTAGTACCTTAGCTTAGTGGAGTAGCTTAACTTAGATACTGTGAACTGGAGTAACTTAGCTTAACCTAGCTTAGTTGTTGTTAATATGTTGGTTCATTAGTAATATAGCTTCTCTATTACTGTCTTTACATATTGTCTACTTGTTGTCTTGTTGGAGTATGATAAATTTGCTATAAATTGGAGTCGGATTAGCTTGTGATTCTCTACTTGATTTCAATGGATATTATTTTTGTTTCAAGGATTAAGTGAAAAATGTGTAGAAAATGGTGAATTTTTGTGATAATGATGGAGTTTGTTGTGTGTGGATCTTTCTTTCCTTCACAGTCTATGTTTTCATGTGGCTCATGAAGTTCTTAATTGTTTGTTTGTTTACTCCCTCCTTACTATTTAGATTTCATTCCTTTAAATCTGAACTGAGTTCTTGAGTTCATTTATATCTTCAGAAGTTTTTTTCTAACGATGCTTGCTTCTTACTTTAAGGGACTTTTTACGGAAGGCTTTTTCTGGATTCCTTCTCTTGATGGTCCAACAACTGTTGCTGCAAGACAGAGTGGCAATGGAATCTCATGGATGTTCCCTTTCATCGTAAGTTTCAATCTTGAACCTCGTATTATCATTTTATCAGTTTAAGTTGATTTCTTTACATATGTTGTATTCTGGTGAATTCTTAAGTTGTAGATACGTGTTATGTTAGATACTTGGAAAAGTCTCAATGTGTGTCTAGGTCATGAGTAGCAAAGATCCAACAGTTGTCTCCGATGCTTCACCAAGGACTGCCCAACCGATCGGTGAACCGCCTGCACAAGACCAAGCCGCCACCCCATCAGTCGGCCTCAACAGTTGAACTCTCTCTTCTTCTTGTTTTTTGGTCACAAGAACTCTCTCTTCTTAACAAACTAGCATGTTGTAATACTTTTTGTACTTTGGTTTCAACCCTTTTGTACTTTAAATGCTTGATTATGTAGTATGCTTTTAATTTTATGGTTTTTGTTATTCATTCAATTTGGAAAATTCAAAACAAAACAAAGAAACAATTAGTAGCATATAAGTGGCAAATCAGTGGCAAATTGGTGACTAAAATGTGACTAACCCAAAATATGACAACAACAATATAGTCTCTAATTAGAAGCTAATTAGTCGTTAATTTGCGACAAATATAGTTAGTCATAACTCAGTTGCATAATCAAACATCGCTAATTAGTCGCTTATTTGCCACGCACAAGACAGTCTCAAATCCGTTGCTAATTAGTGACTATATGTCTGAGTCACACAAGCGTCGTTTATTTGCAACTGAAATGTGGAGTCGCAAAACCGTCGCAAATTAGCGACGAATTTGCGACTGAGTTATGGAGTCCTAAATCCGTCATAAATCCGTCGCAAATTAGTGACGAATTGGCACCGTCGCAAATTAGCGACGAACTTTTTGTGACTACTTGTTTTCGTCGCAAAGTAGTCGCAAATCCCTTATTAGTGACGACTTTGTGACGTTTCTGGTAGTGGCAAATGGCTTGTTTTCTTGTAGTGAAATCGAATCACAAATACAGTAATTTTTTCGGATATCTGATCCGCGCCCAAGCCTAACATAAGATAGGACACTGAAGATGGATATTATCTCCTTTGAGTGAGAACTAATTAATTTGTACTATTGGAATATTGGATACAACTCAGTGGATATATGTATATAATGTGGTACTCTTACATAGCAGATCTATAAACTGAGAGAAAGAGGGCAGAAAAAGGATATATAGTGGAAAAAATAAAGAAGGGTGGAGATCTAACAAAGGTGAAGATAATGGATATTATTGGAAGGTTGTCTTGGAAACCACGAGCTTAGATTCTTTTAGTTTTGCTCGGTTTGTTATATTTCTACTCTTCCTTTTGTTGCTTACTACATTTGCTCATGATCTCCATATATATATCATACACATATATAGTATATTATCATCAAACTGGGCTCTCTACACTATATTTTATAACTCATGTATCAATTCAAATCTCTGGACGTACATGCATAAATTTGGCTATATAACTGCGATCATTTTGGTATATATGGTTATAGCATACCAACTTTAATATAACTGCTAGATATGAAGTCATCGTAGTATAAATCAGTAAACAATATGTGAATATATCTATTTAATTTAATTATTCTTTTGGTACTTGCTTGTTTTGATATTTTTACAAGTAAACATGTAATAATGCGATTTGAAGTTCAGTCCTCAATTTTAAAATTTTCAATAAAAAATAATTAAATTTTTATATAATTCATAAATTTATTAAAAAAAATTAAAAAGAAAGTGGTAAAGATAATTTATTTTGACGAATAATAACATGGTAAATTGCGCTCTATATTACATAATGGACATCTAAATCACTATTTAACATACAATTAATCAAAATATACTAACTACAATATAAGTTTTTTACTTTTCTATTTTAACCCTTAATGAAAACAAAAAAAAGACAGAAATAGATATAGTTAACCATTCGCAAAATATAATAGGTAATTATGTTTATAATATTAGTTAAATTTGTCTAAAA
The DNA here is from genome assembly GCA_963576765.1 of Draba incana. Classification (NCBI taxonomy): domain Eukaryota; kingdom Viridiplantae; phylum Streptophyta; class Magnoliopsida; order Brassicales; family Brassicaceae; genus Draba; species Draba incana. Next base: position 16,633,332 of record OY755209.1, on the reverse strand, counting down.
TGAGTATAATAGCTAACTATGTTTATGATAAATAGTTAACTATATGTATATTTTTTTTTAAACCACGGCGTAATCCGGATTTTTGCCATCGGACTAATCCTCCCAGGGTAAGCGCCTAGACCGCTTTTTAGAACAGTCGATATAGTTAACTATCTTCGGAAAATATTATAGGTAATTATGTTTCTAATAATAATTAAGACCCTCGCGATGCGAGAATTATTTGAGTTATAGTAAATAGTTATGCATAAAAAAATATTTTGGGGAAAAACATACTATCTTTTTAATTCAAACCCTAACTTAGATAATGTAGTGATTAAAGTTATAGGTTCATATGTAATTTGAAAAAGTATAGTCTAATATCTTATATAATTTGAAGAATTTTTAAATCAATAAAGTATATAGGTTTGATATATGTAAATATGGTTTCAATCATTATTTTGATGATCCTTCTTTGATACTATTTCGTAAACTTTAAACCTGTAAAAACATACCATTAACCAAATTTTCTTTATATTTGCTTTCTCTTTGATCTAGTTCTTTAAATTCATAGTCGATTATTTTGTGTTCCCATAGATGTACATATGTTAAACGTCTTCCTATATATAACGATAAAAACATGGTCGTTTACACTTTTAATTATATAGTTTCCTATTTTCCTTTTCCTAATTTGTATTTTATGTTAAATTTTCTTTACTAAAAATTGTTTTCAACTAAATATAATTATTCGTATAGAGGTTTTATGCAATTTGTAAAAGTATTTTATGCTTGTGTTTATTTTCCATTTTAATGTCTTCCTTTTTGGGTAATTAACAATTTTCATATTAAAAAAATTACATATTTAAGTAATTGACATGTGTTAAAATCTAATCGACTACTTAACACGTCTCGTGAGTTACAATTTTTCGCATCATCTTTTAGATAATAAGATAGTTAACTATATGTATTTTTTTTAACCACGGGGTAATCCGAATTTTTACCACCCGACTAATCCCCCAAGAGTAAGTGTAGTCGTTGAGTAGCTCACTCACAGGTTTTTCTAATGGGCTTAAAGTGTGACACCACTTAGACTGGCAAAGCGAAAAATGGTTAGATAATTCCACGCTTGTGGGGATTTGAACTTTGGCCTAGACCCACAAAGCAATTCTTTCCCCAAGTGGGAACCACTAACCCACCATCATTTGATTGTTAACTATGTTTAAAGAAGTAATTATTACAACCATATTTTCATGTTTGTGATCTATCTTATGAAATCAGTAGAGTAGTCGACAACTATGTTGTGAAAATAGTTAACTATGCTTTTAAAATGGTAATTATTTTCTTAGAAATGGTTTACTATGTTTTACATAGTTACAAAATAGTTTTAAAAAATAAAAATAAAGTTACCAAAATAGTTTTGAAAAAGTCAATTATGTCATTGAATAATTAACTGTTAATTTACTATTGATTTAATTTTATATTTAAATTCTCTCCTACTTATCTAATTCTATTTTTGACATGTTATTTATCTTTTTTTTTCTTCCAAAAATATTATTCTACTAATTAATCCTAATAATATTTATGTGTATTTTGTTAAATAGTGTGACCTCTATTTTTGTGAAGTTAGAAGTTATTATAATATAATATTTCAAATATGGACCATGACATCAACTGATTTGTACTAGTGTTGCTGATATGTTGCAATCTGATTTCAAATCTGATAAAACGCATATTTCTATTTATTTATTTTTCGTTTGGTTACAGATACTTTGTAATTAAACCAAAAGTAATAAGAATAGTTATTTTGTGTTAATTTGTATCTTGCAAAAGTTATTTATATATTAATATTATAAGTATTTTCTGTTTCTACTGTATATGATTTTGTGTTCACATGTAAACGAACGCATATCTGAACTTTGAAATTGAAACCATATTCGAAACATGGTCACCAGTATACTTAAAGAAGGGTAATCTTGATTTGAAACCTATTTTAATGTCTTAAACCGGCAAATTTATGTTCAGTTTTTGTATATACACTGATGGTTGAAACCCCAAGTCATTTGCAACGATTAAACCAATTGAAACTCGAGTGAATATCCAGTTGATCTTTATCTAAGATTATCTACTGCAACACATCGCAAGTGTACACATTGAACAATGAATATTGTTTTGTGTTTGGGTTTGCATATCTGATAATTATTATTCTTCGTTCCCTTTTTCCTTAAATCCTGCGTATAAAGACGTGAACGCAATACATTACACAATTGTCAATCGCTTATCAGCTCTACCAAAAACATCTATTGCCAAAAAAAGGTCTATGCGTACTTCACTGTTACCGCTGAACATTAAATATAATAATAAATAAATTTTAATAAAACAAAGGGTTCTCACTTTATTCCAAAAGAACAACATAAAATAAATTTTTGATTTAAAAAAATCGATTTAGATATTTTTGTTGGTCGAGATTTTGTTTCGTAGATCAACAGAGAAATCTCCGCCGTCAATGCAAAGCGAAGGTGACACTTGGGGAAGGTCCAGTAGTCCGTACAATGTTACTTCTCCCTTCACGAGACGTCGATTATCAAATATTTATAATTTATTAAGAAAAAAAATAGACCCAACAGTAGTACAAAAATAAACCAATGAGAAGTCGACAGCAAATCCTTAAAGAAACCACTCTGGTTTTTGCAAACAATGAAAAACCAGCTTTAGCTTTTCCCTAAAACCACTCTTACCCAAATCTCTCCATATATAGAGACTGAAAGAAGACTTAAAAAAACACAAGTCTGATTATATTATAAAGGAAAGAAAAGAAAAACTTTCCTAATTGGATCATACCAAAGCCTGATCTCTTTCTATATATCTCTCTTGTAGTTTCTTCTTGGGGGGGTCTTTGTTTTGTTTGCTTCTTTTAGAGTAAAAGAAGTTTTAAGTTTTGCTTAAAATGGGAAGGGGTAGGGTTCAATTGAAGAGGATAGAGAACAAGATCAATAGACAAGTGACATTCTCGAAAAGAAGAGCTGGTCTTTTGAAGAAAGCTCATGAGATCTCTGTTCTTTGTGATGCTGAAGTTGCACTTGTTGTCTTCTCCCATAAGGGGAAACTTTTTGAATACTCCACTGATTCTTGGTAATTTAAATTCTCTTTTGTTTATATTTTAAATAAAATATCTTTAATTACTTGACTTATCCATTTTTCTTTCTTAAGTTGACTACTTAAATTTGCCCTAATTAGTAACTGCTTCTCTTATTTTAGGTCTTTTTTAGGGTTTCCATTAGATTTGGAATTTAATTAGTTAGATATCTTTACTGGGTCTGTTGATTGCTGTCGGAAAAAAATGTTTATCACTTTACTTTCTATTGATTAAAATTTTGAAACCTTCAATGAAGTGAAGTGAACCCTAGAACACTAATTAAACTATACTAATGACCTGGATTTATATGTGTATATGCTTCGTTTCTACAAAACCGAGAGAATATAGAAGGATAAATGTTTAATTTCTTTAGCTAGGGTTTTCACAGCCCTAACCTCCTATCCATGTCTTTCAAGATTTAGCAAATCTAATTTTTTTAGTGATGCCATAGTAAAAAGAAATTGTTTAATTTCACCTCGGCTTTTAGGACTATGAACTGGAGTATTAATGTAATGCTGTTTTCTTAGAATTTTGAAAATATATTATTATTAAATCATATATATAAGCCGAAGATATATTACAAAAAAAGAAGATATACTTGAAGTGTATAAGGATGTTAGTCGAGAGTGTGTAAAAGGATCATACTGATAGGGTTTAAAGCCCTAAACTCTTTATGAATCTTTTGTTCTTTTAGCCCTGTCTTTCAAAACTTTGCAACTCTTCATATCCAAATAAAAAAAAAAATTGCAACTCTGAGATAACAAATTGTTCAATACCATTCGGAGCTTAGGACAATGAACTCACAATTTAAAATACAATTCAACTTGTTGCCTATTTGTATTTTAGTTTACAATTGCAAAAAAAATTAAAAATAAGGATGTCAAATCTGAATAGGCAGTCTTTGACCTCTGGGGATCCATGAAAACATTTAACATACTCCTAAGATCTGCTTCTTACCAATTGGTCAAGCTTAGCTCCAACGGGCAACAGCTGTTCTTCTAACTTTTTTAAAAAGTATTATTTTTGTTCTGAACAAATTAATAGTGTGAAAATTGTGATTTGACCAGATTAGAATATTATATTATAATGTTTCCTTTCGAACAAGATTTTCCTATACATGATTATAACTAATTTTAAGAACTCAAAGTTAAAGGTATCGGGTTAATGATCCATACTGTTTTATTACATAGAAAATTCTAGAGATCTGTATATTTCGGAGATCTCGGTTTAGGGTATATAACCATTTCTTGATCCCAAAAGAAAGGCATAGAAACATCATTAATTATAAGACGTAGCTACATCACCCTAACTTGTCAAATTCGAATTCAAATTCGTACTGATTTACTTGTTTTCCATATATATTCATACATATATATATATATATATATAATGATAGTAAGTGGTTGATAATTTAAAGCTAGCTAGCCCTAATCCTGTGAATTGAACAGTATGGAGAAGATACTTGAACGCTATGAGAGGTACTCTTACGCCGAGAGACAGCTTATTGCACCTGAGTCCGACGTTAATGTAATATCTCTGCTTCTAAATCACATACATAATGTCATTAGTACTGATGAATTATATTTGTATTAAACTTGTTATATGCAGACGAACTGGTCGATGGAGTACAACAGGCTCAAGGCAAAAATTGAGCTTTTGGAGAGAAACCAGAGGTACACACTTTCACTAATAAAATAAGTGTGTGTGTGTGTGTGCGTGTGTACAGAACTAATGAAATAAGAAATTGGTTGCGTTTAAAAAAATGTGCAATTGAGTTTCAGGCATTATCTTGGAGAAGACTTGCAAGCAATGAGCCCTAAGGAGCTTCAGAATCTGGAGCAGCAGCTTGACACTGCTCTTAAGCACATCCGCTCTAGAAAAGTATGCATCCTCCTTGAATATCTAATACAAGTGTATGTCTATTAGTATGTGTGTCTATTTATTATATGCATATCTCGTTTGTTCAGTATAGAAATTAGAGTCTATGGTTAATCAATTACGTCGATATGCATAGAGATTGATTTTCAAATGTATAAATTATGTTCTGTATAAGACTCATATTAGTAATGGCCCGTAATGTGATATATGTGTGTCTGCAGAACCAACTTATGTACGAGTCCATCAATGAGCTTCAAAGAAAGGTATGTTAAAAAAACCCCTAATTAAGAAATTTATCCCAAAAAAAAACCCTATAAAATGTATCTCTCTACATAAAGAAACTGCGGGTAACAAAACGTGCCGTTTCGGAAATGACAGGAAAAAGCCATACAGGAGCAAAACAGCATGCTTTCCAAACAGGTGACGCGTGTCTTTATTTATCATTTCATCAACATGTTCTCCATTGCATTACTGTTACCTTCCACTGTTCTACTCCACATTTCATGCCAAGCTATACCTACGAGATCTTCATATCTCCACTTAATTTAGGCACCATAAATAAAAGACAATCTTTGCTTGAATAGTGTAGATTTTGCCTATCGATTGATATAATCATCAGCCTGTACGTAGATAAGGTTTGTCCGTTTAGTTTTAAGGCTGTCTTTCGGATTGATATATTTGAACTTTAAAACGTCATCTCATCTCACTCTATATACGGGAAATATGAGTATAGATAATACTCCTAGATGAGAAAGGAAAAATAAAGCACATTGAGAAAATATTTAAGAAATGTGTAAGAGTTCACCATGACATGAGTGCATAGTTGGAAACGTACATTTGAATGCAATCATATTTGACTTAAATTTACTAAAATATGGGGTCTTAAATATTTAGGATCAGTCAGTGGCTACTATCTTTTATGATAAATAAGACAGTCTTGGTTATATATATCTCTATTTATTTGTTTATGATATTCTTTTTTTTGGACTAGGATATTATTTATGATATTCTCACTTTGAAAAATTGATGATGCTAGTCATATGGTATGAATAAACTGATTGTGAAACTGGAAATTGGCAGATCAAGGAGAGGGAAAAGATTCTTAGGGCACAACAAGAGCAGTGGGATCAGCAGAACCATGGCCCCAATATGCCTCCGCCTCCGCCGCAGCATCAGCATCAAATCCAGCATCCTTACATGCTCTCTCATCAGCCATCTCCTTTCCTCAACATGGGGTAAATGAAATTAACTCATCTTAGACAAATATATATATTTACCATATATTACACAATTTAATTAATTAGGTTTTGCAATTCTATCAAAGATTATAAGTTTCGTGTTAGTGGATAGTGAGAAGAAGCTTTAGGTTTTGGTAGACTCAAAATTTGGTTCAATGTTTGCCAGCATGGTGTTTTCCAGGAAGGGAGTTAAACGCTGTCCTGATTTAAATAGTATTTTAACAAAAAAGTAAAGGAACAAAATCATAGTTTGAAGTTTAAGGTGGGAATAAGAAAATTAATTTCTTAACCTAAGTTTATGCAATAGTTGCCTAACGAGAAGATTAAATATCATAAGTTTGCAAAAACTAGATGGAATGGTTGTGAATAGCCCAAAAGAACAATGGAAATCAGTTCTTCTATTATTTTTAAAAGTTAGTTTATCTATGATTTTAAAGCAAGATTTGAGTTGATCTTATCACTTTGACATTTTAAGATGGAATTATCGTTTGACAGATTAGATATGGTTTGATATATTATATATGTTTATATTTCGATGAAACATGTGATATATTGTATATGGGCTATGGTTTGCCATGCACACGCACATTTACTTATGTAGTTTGAATGCAGCGGTCTGTATCAGGAAGAAGATCCAATGGCAATGAGAAGGAACGATCTCGATCTTTCTCTTGAACCCGTGTACAACTGCAACCTTGGCTGCTTCGCCGCATGAAGCAATCCCACATTTATGTATTATAATCTTCAATAAAATGAAATATTAGCCACATATAATATACTTTGGCGACTTCCATGTTCGTATATCATAAATATATATGTATTAGCAAGCTCCTTTTTTTTCTTTGTATTTTTTTTTAAGTTTTTTGCTTCAGTATGGGGCAAAAATTGTAATATATATCAAGGAGAATGAATGAGAAAACTTAATTGATAGGACCTTTCTCAAGCTACTTTTATCTGCATTATGTGTTTCCTTATCATTAGTATACTTCTTAGGTCTGGACAAAATATTCGTTAGATTTACTTTGATTCGTGATCCGTTTAGATTCGATCTGAAAAATCTGGTTATCCGTAACTTGTCAAAGCAAAGCAAATACTAAAAATCAATATCAATTAAAAACGAAGCAAATCACAAATACTAAAATTTTAAGAACAAATATCCGCTCTGTTTTGTATACGTGTATATATGTATGTATGTATGTATATATAGGTAATTACGTATCTAAACTGCATAATAATAATTATATTTATATGTAAATTTTATGAACTTATATTCGTCAAATTATTTTTTTCAATATTAAAAATTAACAAATTAAGATAATAATATCATTTTAATGAAAACTTTGTCATTTTTGATTAAATTTGAACCTTTTTGTGAATTTCTATAATTGTTTTAAAATTATAACAGAGCAGATCATATATCTGGCAGAAATCCGGTTTTTAATGGATATCCAAATCGCATATATCCAAATTGTTGCGGAGCGGATATGAATCGAATAAGTGTTGATCCGGACGGAGCGGAACAGATCACGGAGACCACCAAAATTCAGGATATCCGCTTCGTGCCCACCGCTTAAATTACTTCTCTCCTGGCCGATAACTAAACCAAACATATCGGCAAAAGCAACAAAGCCAAGTTTGTATCAAGTGTCATCACATCCTTGAAAAAGCAGACCATGGAATTATAGCCATGTCATCACATCCTTGAAAAAGCAGACCATGGAGTAACACCCCGACCGCCCCTCCAATGGGCCCCCGTCCACTCACAGGCCCGTGGGCCCACCCATGTCCGACAGTCGGTGCATTAGTCTGGGAGGCTCGGAAGTCTTGTTTACTGACCCTGGAAATCACCACGCGATCTTTTTCTGTGTTTTGACCTCAATCACACGGTACTGGAAATGACTTCTCAGTAGGTCACCCATCCTAAAACTACTCCAGCTCAAGCACGCTTAACTCTGAAGTTCTCTCAAGACCTGTGACCAAAAAGATAAATGCACTTTGATGATATAGGTGATATAACGTGAATTTGGATGCTCCTAACCATGTTCTTAACGAGTTTTCGGAGTCTTTTGAGTTGTTTCGAGATGATATTTAGATTCATATTCGAAGATTTGGAACCACGAGCATTTGGAAAGAAGATTCGAACATTTAGGTGAAAAACGGAGATTTTTGAAGACAGGACCGACCGTTCTCCTTGTAGGACCGACCGGTCCCGAATTTTGTATGCCTCGGACCGTTCTAGCTCGAAGACCGCTCGTTCCAGCTCGTGATTTGAAGACCCGAAGCGTCTGGAAAGTGGACCGACCGGTTCACTGCCCTGACCGGTCAGTCCATACATGGCGACATGAAGATTTTGGCCGACTTAAAAACCAGACCGACCGGTCTCCTTACAGACCGACCGGTCCACTTGCCTGATTTTTCGAAATTTTTCCTTTTTTCTGTTTTATCCTATAAATACCACTAGGTTTTGTTATTTTAAGAACACCTCTTTTTCTGCACGAAATTATTCAAACTTTTAGAGCTTGGAAGCAATTGTATTGGGAGAAGATCTCATCACCTCTTGGAGAAGATTTCTGAACCCTATTTGATTTCTCTTTTATTGATTATGTCATCTTTATCAATTGCTTTTGTTATGCTTCCCATGTCTGAGTAGATCTCTAGTTAGGTTTTAGGGTTTTTCGATGGATTTCACAGATTGAATCAGACACAAATAGGTTGCTTATCAATTACTATCTTCATCACTGTTAGGCATAATGCTAGGATTGAACTGGCCATTTAATCATTAGATCTTAGGTTGATACACATTCCGAAAGCTTGTGTATTGCTAGAACTACTGTTGATGAGTAATGCGTTATAACAAGCGGAAGTTTAGTTATAGAGTATTATGAACTGATCAAACCTGAACATTAATGCTTGTCTAGGATAGCCGTGACCAAACGGAAGTTTAGGCACTCGGATCTCTAGGAAAAGTAGTTGTTATCACGGAAGTGGAGCAATTTATAATCGTGTTTTGAGTTTAAGATGCATGCATATTAGACTCTGAATAGTTGTCTGGTTCATGATTGTGATTTCCTGAGAATTCCCTATTACCTAACGCTTTTAATTATCTGAATTTACATCGTTTTTATTCGCTTTCTCGTTATTTTAATTTAATAACAATCACCCATCTTTGTTCCTGCTTAGCTTAGTTTAATAATCTATAATCTGTTGCGTAAGCCATTGGTCCTTGAGGATTCGATCCCTAAATCACTACTTCGTTTGCTGTGCACTTGCAGTAGATTTTATAGGGTTAAAACTCTGTGTATCAAGTTTTTGGCGCCGTTGCCGGGGACCATTGTGTTGCCATCAAATTTGATTTCCGAATTTAGTCTAAGTATTTTACTAATTTATTTTTTGTTTTTGGTTGTGTTTTCAGGTGAATGCAGAGGAGAAGTAACCGTACTGAACCTTTGATTTCGCATACTAACGAAGAATTAGCCAGCCTAGAACGGACTAACAGAGCTCAAAGAAACCTTTTGCCAGTCATGGAAGAAGTTGATCAAGCTGATGACGGGGCTCTTCAGCCTGCTTTGTTTGATCAGATAGAGCAGATCTGTGCAGCGACTGCTGCAAATGCGCAACTAGCGCAACAGCAGATGCAACAGATGCAAGAGCAGTTTGCTATGATGATGGCACAACAGGTGCCACCAGCAGGTCAGAATCCTTCGCCGCAGAGAGGGATTGGAGAAGGGGACAACGTCCACCAGTACTACCAGAACAGATCAGCCATTCGCGTCCCTGTGATTCAGAGGAATGACTTCGAGATTAAGGCTCAGTTGATTAATCTAGTAGAGAGGCACGTGTTCCATGGGTTGGCTTCTGAAAACCTCATGGATCATATTGAGAATTTCGAAGAAGTCTGCGAGACGACTAAGGCTAATGGGGTACCTTCTGACTAAATCAAGTGTAAGCTGTTCAAGCACTCTCTCGCTGACAAGGCTCTGAGGTGGCTCAAGTCACTGCCTCCACATTCTCTGAACGGCTGGGATGAAGCTAGAGCCGCCTTCCTGGACTACTTCTACACTAAGACCAAGACAACTCAGCTCAGGAGTAGAATCACCAACTTTTTGCAGAGAGGCAGAGAGTCATTTGCTGAGGCCATGGATAGGTTCAAGGAGTACCGAAGAGAGTGCCCTCACCATGGATTCACTGATGAGCAGTTGCTCAGGACTTTCTACGATGGAGTCACCTGGGATTACAGGACAAGTCTTAATTCAGCTAGTAATGGTAATTTCATGACTCAGAGCATTGAAGGAGCTTACATATTGATTAAGAATATGGCGCAGAGCTCTAGCGATCAGTGTTCTGAATATGATTGGTCGAAGAGGGTCTGCAGTGTTGAGACGCTATCTGCAGTAGAGATTGCAGAGCTGACAGCTGCTAAGATCAGGAGCTTTATGTAAGGAAGCCATCAGGGCACTAGTATGGTTGGAAATGCTTCAGATGCGATCTGCTATTCAGAGCTAGCTGCATTGGTTTCAGAGGGCACTCATGAGGTTAATTTTGTAGGTGGTCAAGGATTGCCAGGCTACAATGCAGGCTATCAGAGGCAGTATGGAGAGAGTTCAGGTTCCGGATACCAAAATCAGAACCAATACCAGCATAGACAACAAGCTCCTCCACCTCCAGTTGTTAATCCCAATGACGAGTTGAAGGGTATGATGCAGCTCATGCTAGCTAATCAGCAGAGGGTCTCCACTGACATCATGAACATTAATGGGGGACTAGAAGTTGTGACCACTCATCTGAAGATGCTGGACACTCAAGTGGCACAGCAGGCAGAAGCTGTTAAGCGTTTACAAGGAACTCTTCCAGCTAAAGGGGAGCAGAGTCAAAAAAAGGAGTGTCACGCCATTTCTATAGCAGAAGATGATTCTCCAGCGGGCGTGAGACCGACCGGTCCCATCATCAGACCGGTCGGTCCTGTTGACAGCCCGCCGATTCGCACTTATGTTCCCAAGGCACCTTACCCTGTTTGTCCTAGGGCGTCTCAGGAGTGCAATGCTGTGTTACAAAAAGGGACAGTGACGAAGCTTGGAGATCCTGGTCGCTTTGAACTTTCAGTCCAGATCGACTCTACAGTTTTTCCTCGCTCCCTCTGCGATTCAGGCTCTAGTGTCAACGTCATGCCTTACTCCGTTGCAAAACAATTGGGTTTTAAAGATTTCAGGCTTCCTAAATTTTCTTTAAAATTTGCTGATTGTTTTGTTAAACCCCATATAGGATTTCTTGAGAACGTTCAGCTGTTAATATGTGATGTCTTTGTCCCTGCAGATTTTGCGGTGGTTGACATGGCTGAAGAACCAGGAGATCCTCTCATCCTGGGAAGACCGTTCCTTTGCACAGCTGGTGCAAAGATTGATCTAAAGCATGGACGCATTGATCTCCAACTGGGACACACTGAGATGACGTTTGAAATGGACAAGATGCTGGAGAAGCATGTACGCGATGACCCGCCTTTCTCGATTAAGGAGCCATACATAGCTGATCAAGTCAAAGAGGAACGTGCCAGAGCATATCTTCCTAACACAACCATCACAGAAGGAGCTGTGATCCCACCTGCAGATCCACCTGATCCACCTTAAAGGGCACACACGTCGAGCTAACGACGTTAAACAAAGCGCTTGGTGGGAGGCAACCCACCGGTAAGTGTATATACTTTCTTTCTTCTTTTATTTTGTTTTCAATTTTACCCTGGTTTTTCCTCAGGAATCTTCGTCACGGTACTTTGGACTCGCATTCTGATGCACGGATCGGTCGGTCTAAACCCAGACCGGTCAGTCCTGTGTTTTTACATGATCCGTAGAATGTCTCTGGAATCGGGACTGGTCGGTCCCATGTTCAGACCGACAGGTCTAGGGAGTTTACAAGTCCGGAGAAGCCACTTGGATAGAGACCGGTTGGGCTACACTGCCGACCGGTTGGTCATCTCCGTTCCACAACAAAGCACGGTCTCGGGAAATGAGACTGGTCGGTCCCTTACTGGACCGGTCGGTCCTAAGCCCCAATCATCGTCACATGCGATACCCACCCGCCCATCCCCTCCAGACCGGTCTTATGTTGCGCAATTCACTCCTGGCCTTTCCACTGACCTGAGATCCACCGATGACGACGTAGACCTTGCTGATTGCCCAAAGTTCTGCTGACGAAGGTAGATTTTCTTTTCTTTTCTTTTTCATTTTCATTTTATTTTCTTTCTCTTTAATAGTTCTTTCCTTTGGATTTATTTTCACACCGGGTCGATGTGAAGTAAGTCTGGGGGGGGGAGTACTATTCGTACTAATTATGTTTATTTTCTTATTTTCAGTTTTATTTAAACCTTTGTGGTATGAATGCGATTCTAGGACCACATGATGTTTGCTAACTCTGTTTTTAGATTAACAGTTACTAACCAATGCTATGGGAAGATTAAAAACGCCCTAGGCGGATCAGTGTTACCAGAAGGCTCCCGTCTCCTTGAAAGCTAACGCTGATACTAATATACTAATATGTTTTTCTTAACTCAGGGAATTCGAAATCGCATAAGCAGTAACAACCACGTTAGGAGTCCTATCATTTTTCAAACATTATCCTCTCTTCAGGACTCCTAATGGCCAAGCTCAATTTTAGTCTGGTACCACACCCTCACCCTTACCTTTCTTTCAAGCCTCATGCATTCTGTCCAAGACATTGACATGTACTCAAGCGCAAAAATTCCGGAGACGTAGTCCGGCCAGCTGATCATTCTAAAGACCTTCCGGTACAACTTATCAAACTTTCTGCTTAAGATTTTGTTAATAATTTAATTAAATTTCTTTATTTTTAGAAAAAAACAAGCTAGAACTGATCCCCAGCATTCAAAAAAAAAAAAAAAAAAATCATTAAAATGCTGAAAGGGATCAGAATAAAGCTTAGATTTTAAAAGAATATCTATTAGGCACATTTCCATTTCTTGTTCTCCGCATTATTTTAGAGAAGCAGAAAGTTAGTTTTTATAAAAGAATAGGAGGTCTTAAGTTTGAGAAGCTTTGCATCATCCTTGGATTTAGCTCTCTTGTGGTTTTGCGCCATGACTTGCATTCGGCCGCGACTGAGGTTAGCCTAAACACTTTTACACCACCATTAAACAGCCTAAATCCCTAACCCTTATGCGACGGACATTTTCCCTCTGGTAAGATTTCTGGACCCTGGTACAGAGTCGCTGAGACATAGGAACTTGAGTATGGTAACATTGCTATGTATTTAGCAAAGTACATGAAGTATCATCTTGGTTTTTGATCTGTTTATGAGTTTTCAGGGTTGTTAGCATTACATCTGTGGGGTCCTAAATGATTGCATTCAGCTCACAAAGGTTAGTTGGTTTTTATAGCTTCCTTGAACTTGTTTCTAGTTTGTCTTCACTTGAGGATAAGCAAAGATCTAAGTCTGGGGGAGTTGATATAACCTGAATTTGGATGTTCCTAACCATGTTCTTAACGAGTTTTCAGAGTCTTTTGAGTTGTTTCGAGATGATATTTAGATCCATATTCGAAGATTTGGAACCACGAGCATTTGGAAAGGAGATTCGAACATTTAGGTGAAAAACGGAGATTTTTGAAGACAGGACCGACCGTTCTCCTTGTAGGACCGACCGGTCCCGAATTTTGTATGCCTCAGACCGTTCCAGCTCGAAGACCGCTCGATCCAGCTCGTGATTTGAAGACCCGAAGCGTCTGGAAATTGGACCGACCGGTTCACTGCCCTGACCGGTCGGTCCACACATGGCGACATGAAGATTTTGGCCGACTTAAAAACCAGACCGACCGGTCTCCTTACAGACCGACCGGTCCACTTGCCTGATTTTTCGAAATTTTTCCTTTTTTCTGTTTTATCCTATAAATACCACTAGATTTTGTTATTTTAAGAACACCTCTTTTTCTGCACGAAATTATTCAAACTTTTAGAGCTTGGAAGCAATTGTATTGGGAGAAGATCTCATCACCTTTTGGAGAAGATTTTTGAACCCTATTTGATTTCTCTTTTATTGATTATGTCATCTTTATCAATTGCTTTTGTTATGCTTCCCATGTCTGAGTAGATCTCTAGTTAGGTTTTAGGGTTTTTCGATGGATTTCACAGATTGAATCAGACACAAATAGGTTGCTTATCAATTACCATCTTCATCACTGTTAGGCATAATGTTAGGATTGAACTGGCCATTTAATCACTAGATCTTAGGTTGATACACATTCCGAAAGCTTGTGTATTGCTAGAACTACTGTTGATGAGTAATGTGTTATAACAAGCGGAAGTTTAGTTATAGAGTATTATGAACTGATCAAACCTGAACATTAATGCTTGTCTAAGATAGTCGTGACCAAACGGAAGTTTAGGCACTCGGATCTCTAGGAAAAGTAGTTGTTATCACGGAAATGGAGCAATTTATAATCGTGTTTTGAGTTTAAGATGCATGCATATTAAAATCTGAATAGCTTTCTGGTTCATGATTGTGATTTCCTGAGAATTCTCTATTACCTAACGCTTTTAATTATCTGAATTTACATCGTTTTTATTCGCTTTCTCGTTATTTTAATATAATAACAATCACCCATCTTTGTTCTTGCTTAGCTTAGTTTAATAATCTATAATCTGTTGCGTAAGCCATTGGTCCTTGAGGATTCGATCCCTAAATCACTATTTCGTTTGCTGTGCACTTGCAGTAGATTTTATAGGGTTAAAACTCTGTGTATCAATAGGTATCCAAATAAATTCTTTTAAGCCTCTCTGCATATACCAAATATACCACATATGCCCTTAACCGGGGTGTCACAATCACCCCCACTAACAGATTGCAACGTCCTCGTTGCGCATACTAAGATCATTACCCCGACAACACACAGTTGTCAGGGTTTGCTCTGATACCACTTGTAATGCCCCGACCGCCCCTCCAATGGGCCCCCGTCAACTCACAGACCCGTGGGCCTACCCATGTTCGACAGTCGGTGCGTTAGTCCGGGAGGCTCGGAAGCCTTGTTTACTGACCCTGCAAATCACCACGCGATCTTTTTCCCTGTTTTGACCTCTCTCACATGGTACTGGAAATGACTTCCCAGTAGGTCACCCATCCTAAAACTACTCCAGCTCAAGCACGCTTAACTCTGAAGTTCTCTCAAGACCTGTGACCGAAAAGATAAGTGCACTTTGGTGATATAGGTAGCCAAATCAATTCTTTGAAGCCTCTCTGCATATACCGCATATACCACATATGCCCTGTAACCGAGGTGTCACACTTCTCCAAGATGCTACCGATGCGTCAGAGACAGTGCAAAACAAGAGCTATTATAATTGTGTTGCACACATGCGGCCATTTTTAATGACTATTTCAGTTATTTTTATCTTCACCATAGAATTGTCTACTTTGTCGCAGACGCAGCCGCATCAACTTACACACAAACAAGGTTATCTCTAACTTGCACAAAACATTCTATACGAACATCTTCACGTTAGTGACAATAAAAGCGTGTTCAGAATTGATGGGGTGTAAGTTTTACCTTAATAAAATCAATCTTCGACCGCATGTGCACAGTCCAATTAATTGTAGTACTTAGGGATCGAATCCACAGAGATTTAGAGCACACTGTAGTAATTCAAATTAAGAAAGTTCGCTAAGCCAATCAAGAGATTTTTAATCGGTTTCGTAATCGGTTTTGTAATCAATAATAAAAAGCGTTGAAAATTCAAGGATTCTCAAGGGATATGGTTCAAATTATTTAGGAACTCTTAGGGACCTCAAAGATTATTTCCTAGAACATGAATACGAATATAAGTTACTCCTATCTTTCGCAATAATAACTTATATGATCCAACAACCTATCAATCAACTTTTGTAGTTAATAAGCAAAAAAACAAAGCATCAAAATGCGAATTCAATTGTTCATTTTGTTCAGAAACTCAACTTTCGCAAGCTAAAGTACTAGACTTATCAAAGATCGCCAATCCCGACAATTAATGGAACGGTTAGAAGCCAATAATCGTCTAGGATCGGTTTCAAGGTGATCAAGTAAGAAACACGCATTAATGAACAAAGCGAGATAAATTAACTCCCTAAAAATCAATCCTATCTACCGAACCATAGTTTTACCCTTTGAATATCCTTTAGTCCTAACTATAAAACTACTCAGACATAGTAATGAAAACCAAAGTAATCATTATCATAGATGAATAGAAAATAACAAGAGGGTTCTTAAATTTTCTCAGTGGAATAGAAAGAGGCAAAAACTTTCTCCCTAATGCGAAAAACAAAAAGCAATGAAAATCCTTGAGAATTCTTTAGTGATGAATCTTCAAGGTATGAGTGTTGAATGTGATGGTGCTATCTTGGTTCGTGGCTACCCTTTTGTTTTTTATAGTAAAGGAGAGGCTCGAGGGTGAATCCTGTGAAAACTGCGTCTAATAAGGAAAAATCCTTATTTTTCGTATGTAGGCGACTGATTGGTTGCCACCTGCAACCGCTCGGTTGTTAATTCTCTAGCAAAATCCGTAGGTTCCAATGCTTGATAATCGACCCATTGTCTCCTTCATCAGATCGTTGGGAGTGAATATTATCCAAATCTTCTAGCTTGCTCCACACACTTGCATATTTCATTAAATCAAAGATATTTCCAAATATACCTGTCGGATATAGGCAAGTGAATATCCGAATTAAAGCTGAGATTCTCCTCTATCTTGTGTCAAAATTTGAGATCAAACCAACAAAGGGACTTCTACACCTGGAGAGAAACATCTAAAGGTCATGATTTGTCCTTCTTTTAAAGGCTTAATTTTGCATTTTTTGGGTCCAAAATGTATTAATTCCCTCAAATGACTCTCAAATCCATGAAAACACTAAAAATAGCATTTTAAGCTCACATTCAAATCATTTATATTAAAAACATAAATAATCTATCAACTCTCCCAGACTTAAACTTTGCTTGTCCTCAAGCAAACAAAGTAATAAGAATCGAAAAGAGGATTGAAAATAGCGGGAACTCACATATCCTTCAGATCATATCATCGAAGTCTATACCAATAGAATCGGCTTGTAACATCCCAAAACAAAAATGGAGATTTGGAAAGGGGTGTCGATCAACACCTGGTGTGTTTGAGCTTTTTGCTAGTTGAATTCAAGAGAAAAAAGAAGGCAGTTTTGACTGTTCTGGTAGAAAGAAAGAACAGACGATCGAATCAAGTCTGATCGACGTGATTTTTTCTAGGTATGTTTTTCTTCCTCTTAGCTAGCTATAAAAGAAATTCGATTTCCTTTTGGATCGGTAGTTTGTGAGTTTCGATTCTTTTCCCGTGGTCTGTGCAGTTTTGGGATTCAATCAGTCTCCTTGAGAAGTGTTTTCCCGGCGTTTCAAAGGGAATCAGAGGAAGATCTAGGTACCGTTGGAAAGCCCTGTTGGTCTTGTTTTCAGATTGAGTTTCTGATCAAAATTCGGAGGTAAGCTCTGATCCATGTGATCGTATTAATCCAGTGCGTCGTTCCGTTTTCTGGAAATCTAAATTATGGTTTTGGGAAAATCAAAGTTTTGTGTTCTAGGTAATTGAGGAAGGGTTCCTCGGTGTTTTCGGTTGAGATCAAAGGCTGTGAGGTCGCTGATTTTGTGTTCTTAGCCGTTCTTTCCTCGAATCGCGTAATCGAGGTGAGTGCATGATCGTGGTTATAGGATTATAGTGTTAGGTCATCAGATGATTGTGATATGGTTTAGGATTCATTTCTTGTAATTCTCTGTGTGATTCTTGTGTGGCTTATATGTGAATATCGTGTGGTTTCTGTGTGAAATCGGCTCGCATGATGAAACGAAATCGAGTCGCGAGTGGATTGACTCAATTTAGGTTTTCTGCGAGGAGTGTCGATCGACACCTAGTGGTAGTGTCGATCGACACTAAGATCGACACCCATTTTTATGTCGCAATATTGTTGGTTCGTATTAGGAGTGTCAATCGACACATAGTGGTTGTATCGATCGACACCCAGTTGTGATTTGTGCTTTGCATATTCGAGTGTCGATCGACACTATGGTGGTGTGTCGATCGACACCATCTTTTCTTTTGTGAATCTTGGGAATATTGTTGATTGTTGTTTGATCTCGTAGTTTTTGGCGTTTTATTTTCCCTATTTTGTAACCGGTAGACGGGATGACCGCTTCACTGAGTATTTGTGATAATACTCACGCAACTCTTATTTCCATGTGTTGCAGGTAAAGCAAAGTGTGATCGCGGAATCATGGCAGTAGGAGGAGGATGATAGGATGATAGAATCGTTAGGTTGTTAGAAAAATGTTAATTGTTTATTGGAATTGTGGAATTGGTTGTTTGTTGACTTATGGTACTTTATTGGTTATTGATTTAAAGAGTTATGGATTTCCGCAGTAGGGTTGTTAGAAAAAAAAAAGCTTGGTTGTTTTATTTCCGCAGTAAGGTTGTTATAACTCATTCATTATCGGAAATATGAGTTCTCCGGAGGGGATGTGAGTTATCCTGTTTACTTATTTGGGATGTGAGTTCCCGCAATAAGTAGCGAGGGTTGTGAGTTATCTCGCGGGGATGCATCCCGAGAGTGCGAGCAGTTTGTTACCTGACAGCTCTGGGATGCATCCTGTGAGTATCAGGGTGACGGCCTGATAGCCCCATGATGCGTCCTGCGAGTATCAGGGTGTGGATCTAATAGCTCCATGATGCATCCTGCGAGTGTCAGGGTCTAGATCTGACAGCTCCAGGATGCGTCTTGCGAGTGTCAGAGTATTGATTGAGTTAAGAGCAATAGATGTATGATACGGCCAAATAAACCTAGGATTAGTAGTGTGCTTTGAATGTCATGAATGGATCTTGAGGAAGATTGTTGTGTTGCCAAGTGCTCAGTTGGAGCAGCGATGTCATGCTAGAGTCTGGTTAGCGAGTTTTACCAGTAGTTAGTTTTAGTCTTCAAATGCTTGTGCACATGAGAGTTGATTACTTTATAGGAAGTGTTTGTCCTAATTATAACCAGAACTTGAGGGAGACGTCTTGAGAGTGGAGTGGCATCGGTATCGTTACCATGAGGGAGACGTATGTCAGTATAAATAGGAGTAATCAAAGTTCGAGCGTGGCATAAGTATGAGACGGAACGTGAACCTGGTAATACCTGCCAGTGGACCGCGACATGCGATAAGTGACAACAGGTGGAAGCGGATTATGGTTTTGATGGATTCCGAGGTATAATTACCTAACGCGCATAGGTGGATGTTATCCGGGTTTTGGCGGGTCGTCCAATTAAGTCGGTACTTTCCCTAGCCATTAAGGAGACCGATGGAGCATCGGTTCTTGCTAGGAGGTATGTTTAAGGTTGAGGTAATCAGCGGTCAGATCAGTTGTGTTTGGCCGATTTGTTTTGATTAGCAAATATTACGGCGAATACCGAGATGTAGCATCCAAGGCTTTGTATGAGAAGCAGTGTGAGTCACCTATATGTTGAACCCAAGTGAGGGAGAGGAATATATTGGGGTGCAGGGTTGTTCAAGAAACAGCGGAAAGGATCCGTGTCTTATAGTTGCGCAAGAAAAGGGCTCGAGATCGGCAACAGAGTTATGTTGATAAGGAGGGAGAAGAGTTGGAGTTGGAAGTAGGAGATCGTGCCAAAGTTGTGGAAGTACATGCGTACTTCGAAAGAGTTAGTGGCTAAGATTTTCGGGATTTTTGGCCAGAGTGTTGGTGGTGACGAGACCTTTAAGGTTTCTCGAGAGGAGAATTAAGGTGTTGCGTCAGAAAAAGTGGATGTGTTAAAAGCTTTGCAGGTTGTTGTTGTTTAGAGGTAGAGATTTGGGAATCTGAGGCAAGGATGGAGTTAAAGTTCGAGTAGTGTTTCGGCAAGGAGGTCGTAAATCGAGCTTCACCTTCTTAAGGTTCCAGTTCAGTTTATGTATTCTCGTCTGTGGTAACGACTATACATTTTTCTTGAGTTTTGTAAGATGGGATTTCTTTTTATTCTGTAAGTTGAGATGGGTGCTCGCATTATCGGTTGGTGCGGACCAAGGGTTTGTCCTTTGTGACAATATTTTGGATGGGGAATATCATGTTTATGCCACAAGAGGTAATCCTAGTCGGGAGATGTTTTTGAGCGTCTCAAAATTTATTACTCTAGGGGTGTGTTGTTCCCGAATAACTCATTTGTGGAGATTGTGTTCTCTTGTATACTTTTGGAGATCGTGTGCTCCAGTACACTGTTTGGGATGGTTTTTCCCGTGTGCTTGTGTTGGGGCAGAGGTCCCTGTGTTACCGTTTGCTTAAAGGATTGTGTTCCTATGAGTGAGATGGTTGTCAAATGAGTTAAAAGTAATAAATGTCTAGAGATGTGGTTGTATGCATGAGACTGGATTTGAGCCTCTGGGATCATGTGTTGGTCTCGAGTGGTTTTGGCTGGTGATCCAGGAGTTTTGGTCTGTGATGGTCAGTTTTACGGGTTCGGAGTAGAGTATGGTGATCTCAAGGGGTTCTGGCCGGGTTAGGTCAGGATTGTCGGTTCGTGGTTTGAGTTTATGCAGGATTCGAGGACGAATCCAGAGTAGTGGGGGAGAATTGTAACATCCCAAAACCAAAATAGGGATTTTGGAAAAGGGTGTCGATCGACACCAGGTGTGGGTGTCGATCAACACCATGTTCTGCGCGTTGTTTTGTTTAAAATTAAATCGCTCGGTTTGCAGAGGCGGTTTAGGGAGAGCCCTAGGGCTCATGTATTTAAAGGTTGTGACGTAAGAAAGAGAGAAATAAGTTTTGAGCTTTTTGCTAGTTGAATTCAAGAGAAAACAGAAGGCAATTTTGATTATTCTGGTAGAAAGGAAGAACGGACAATCGAATCAAGTCTGATCGACGTGATTTTCGTAGGTATGTTTTTCTTCCTCTTAGCTAGCTATAGAAGAAATCCGATTACCTTTTAGATTGGTAGTTTGTGAGTTATAATTCTTTTCCCGAGAGTGGTCTGTGCTATTTTGGGATTCAATCAGTCTCCTTGGGAAGTGTTTTCCCGGCGTTTCAGAGCGAATCAGAGGAAGATCTAGGTACCGTTTGAAAGCCCTGTCGGTCTTGTTTTCAGATTAGGTTTCCGATCTGAATTCAGAGGTAATTTTCAATCCCTGTGATTGTTTTAATCCAGTGCGTCGTTCTGTTTTCTGGAAATCTGAATTAGGGTTTTGGGAAAATCCAAGTTTTGTGTTCTAGGTAATTGAGGAAGAGTTCTTCGGTGTTTTCGGTTGAGATCAGAGGCTGATTTTGTGCTTTTAACCGTTCTTTCCTCGAATCGTGTAATCGAGGTAAGTGCGTGATTGTGGTTATGGGATTAGAGTGTTGGTCATCGGATGATTGTGATATGGTTTATGATTGATTTCTTGTGTTTCTCTGTGTGATTCTCGTGTGGTTTATATGTGAATATCATGTGGTTTCTGTGTGAAATCGGCTCGCATGATGAAACAGAATTGGGTCGCGAGAGGATTTACTCAATTTAGGTTTTCTGCGAGGAGTGTCGATTGACACCTAGTGGTAGTGTCGATCGACACCCATTTTTGTGTCACGATATTGTTGGTTCATATTGGGAGTGTCGATCGGCTCCTAGTGGTGGTATCGATCGACACACAGTTGTGATTTGTGCTTTGCGTATTCGAGTGTCGATCGATATTATGGTAGTGTGTCGATCGACACTTTCTTTTGTGAATCTTAGGAATATTGTTGATTGTTGTTTGATCGCGTAGTTTTTGGCGTTCTATTTTCCCTATTTTGTAACCGGTAGACGGGATGACCGCTTTACTGGGTATTTGTGATAATACTCACGCAACTCTTATTTCCATGTGTTGCAGGTAAAACAAAGTGTGATCGCGGAATCATGGCAGTAGGAAGAAGATGATAGGATGTTTGTGGTTATTGCATTTTTGTAGAACCGTTAGGTTGTTAGAAATGTTAATTGTTTATTGGAATTGTGGAATTGGTTGTTTGCTGACTTATGGTACTTTATTGGTTGTTGATTTAAAGAGTTATGAATTTCCGCAGTAGGGTTGTTAGGAAAAAAAAAAGCTTGGTTGTTTCACGGGTCACGAACGCTCTCATCTTCTTCCATCATGAAATGAAATTATCTCCTAATTTTTTGTCCTTGCAATAGTCTTTACTTCAATGCAATCGACTCTTTACTTTATTAGATTAATAAGGATATTTCACAAAGGATATCTACTAAAGGAATAAAGCTAGGTATGAGAGAGGCCTTATTAAAAGTTTTTAGTAGTGACGTTTAAAAGTGTTTAGGGTTACCATACCCTCCGGAGGCTGAAAATATTGTGCAAAATCATTAGAGAGATTTAGTCCAGTTAAGGTCCACAGTTTTTCAATTACTGAAATGCAACTCCCCCCAAACTTAGATTATGCATCGGGTACTCCATAAGTAACTCCACTTCTTGAATTAAAATCATAATTACCTCCTTGTTTCAAACTAGGGACACCATAAGTACATCCTCGTCTTGAATAAAAAACTCTGAAACAACCAAATTTTTTTTTTTTTTAATAATTAGTCCAGATTAATATTCTCATAAATATTAATACTCAACGACTAATTTCAGATAAACAATACGCAGAAATTCTCATAAACCAACCCAACCAATTAATCCATAACACTTATTAAACCAATATCAATTCCATATAAACTCAACAATCAACTTATCCATTCTAGCAACCTAAACATCAGGTTCTACTAAAAATGAAACTCAAACCGTCCTAATCATCCTCTTCCTACGCCATGATTGCGTGATCACACAATCCTTTTACCTGTAACACAAGGAGCAAAGAGTTGCGTAAGTATTTCATAAATACTTAGTGAGACTGTCATACCATCTACGACGTATCACTCAGGCTAGCAAATTGATTTAATACCAACAACTCATAAAACACATAACACAAAACAAATAAATTAACAAGTTTTATAAACATTCAGATGCTCGTGTCAAGTGACATAGCTCAACTGTTCGTGTCGATCGATACCACCTGTGTGTGTCAATCGACACAACCTCACAATTTGTCAGAAACAAGCCTCTCCTCTCATGGCTCGAATCCAATGAAATTGAGTCGCTTTCCTGCATAAAAAACCACAATACTATCCAACCAAGGTGTTGTGTCGGAAGAAAAGTCAGTTGTTGAGGATTTTGTGGGATTGTGATGGTACTGAGGATGAGACTTGGAAGCCAGAGGCAATGATGAAGTTGAAGTTTGGCAAGTGGTTTGACAAGCAGGTCGCAGGTTGAGCTTACTTTTATCTTGGTGGTTCAAGTTTGTGTTAGCTTGTGGCTTTTGTCGTTTTTGGTTTCATGTATGTTTCGTTTTGTTGTAACAATTATTGATATACTCTATATTTTACCTATTTTCCTATCTATTTCATTATGTTTTCTAAGTATTTTAATAAGATTTTACACCAAAGAGTTAGTTTTTCCTCGTATTTCTAGTTTTAGAGTGTCAACAGGGAAAATAATCAAAAAGGAGCAAAAAGAGCTTAAAGTGGTGTATTCTAAGCTACAAAAAGTTTATCAAGCCAAAGACTTAGTCCAAGTCAAGAATTTCTCAAGATATCACAATTCACCAAGTTAGACAGAATCGCAGAGTCTGAAGTTTTGCTATAGACGGAAGATCAAATAAACTTGGATTCTTATGAGACTTGGCTACATTTCAAGGTCTTTGAGTCAGATTTCTAATTAAGTTGGAATTATCTTATCTGGAGCTGTGACCAAGAAGATACACTCGATTTACTGAAGATATGTCAAACTGCCTCGAAGATGAAGAAGTTGCAGAATGAAGTCAAATGTTGATGGACTTTAAGACCGGCGTTATGGACCATTCTCGGCTCAAGATGGAGTGTTTTCAAGCCCATATATGAGCCCAAATTCACGCCGCCGTTTTCATGATCCTAGGTTTGAGAAGTTATGATGAAAAGACGTTTTTGCCCACAAGAAGCCCTAGAAGACCCTAGTACTATAAATACTAGTTTTTAGCCTTTTGTTTTAGAGTGTGCCTAAAATAAGAAACACTTTTATTGATAGAGAGCAGCCTCAACGCATCCCCTTCAGGGATTGATCATAGATCTTGTTTTAGGAGCTTTGGAGGAGGATCTCGCTTTGTACTTCGCTATAGAGAAGAATCTATTTATCCCTACTCTTTTAATAAAGTTTCTTTATCATGAATTCAATGTTGTTTATCGTGCATCATGCTTGAGTAATTCACTTGTTAGGTTTTAGGTTTTCGATGAGTTTCATAATTCGATAATTGGTTGATGATTGTTTAGCGATAATAATATAATCTTCATCTTTACTTGCACTCTATGCCTAACTTCTAAAAGAGCTATTTAGCAGTTTGATCTTAGGTTGATATAGATTCCAAAAAGCTTTTATATTGATCAGAACTAGTATTTGATAAGCCAAGCGTCTTAACATTCCAAAAGTTTAGTTAAGGAGTTAGGTGAACAATATCATAACCCATACTTTTCTTGCATATTTTCACCTTGTAATAACCACGCAAAAGCAGAGTCAATTAGGGTGATGAAATATAGTAGTCGGAGCCACGAAAGTGGAACTATACTTTCGTGTTATGAGTTCTGGATGGTGCGATATATCCTAAGGCCCCTAGATTAAATCAATCATTATTGTTGCATGATTCTCTGCGATTTCCTAAGTCCTAATGTTTTCTCTTATTGATTTCCTTTTTAATTTATTTTCTTTTCATCACAACAAAAACCCAATCATATTTTGTCTTAGCTTAACTTGCATCTCATAAATTCGTATCGTATCATCTTTCCAGTCCTGAGTGGTGAGACCCCTAAATACTACTGCGTTTGCTTGTGCACTTGTAGGATATCTAGGGTTATAAATTTAAAACTTGCATAAAATAAAACCCCATCAATTATGCATTGTGGAGATTTATAAGATGGAGTTCATTATTTATTCCTTTTATTTTTATAAGATGTGTGATTCTTATAAGCGTTAGTTGTTTTAGTTGACCAGTGTGGGTCGTGTTTGAGATGATATTCCAGATTGGGAATATCGAGTTTAGACTACGTGAGGCGATTCTAGTTATAGATGTTTATTGGCGATTTAGAATTTATTACTGTAAGGGCCGTAGTGGTTCTCCGACAGACTTATCTGGGACAAGTGGGTCTTAGTATAAGTACTGAGGAATACTTACTTATCTGTGACAAGTGGGTCTCAGTATAAGTAATGAGGGATAGTGGTTCTCTTGAGGGGATAGTGGTTCCCTGCATTTCTAGAGGATATAGTGGTTCTCCGACAGACTTATCTGTGAGAAATATGGTACTTTATTGGTTGTTGATTTAAAGAGTTATGGATTTCCGCAGTAGGGTTGTTAGAAAAAAAAAAGCTTGGTTGTTTTATTTCCGCAGTAAGGTTGTTATAACTCATTCATTATCGGAAATATGAGTTCTCCGGAGGGGATGTGAGTTATCCTGTTTACTTATTTGGGATGTGAGTTCCCGCAATAAGTAGCGAGGGTTGTGAGTTATCTCGCGGGGATGCATCCCGAGAGTGCGAGCAGTTTGTTACCTGACAGCTCTGGGATGCATCCTGTGAGTATCAGGGTGACGGCCTGATAGCCCCATGATGCGTCCTGCGAGTATCAGGGTGTGGATCTAATAGCTCCATGATGCATCCTGCGAGTGTCAGGGTCTAGATCTGACAGCTCCAGGATGCGTCCTGCGAGTGTCAGAGTATTGATTGAGTTAAGAGCAATAGATGTATGATACGGCCAAATAAACCTAGGATTAGTAGTGTGCTTTGAAGGTCATGAATGGATCTTGAGGAAGATTGTTGTATTGCCAAGTGCTCAGTTGGAGCAGCGATGTCATGCTAGAGTCTGGTTAGCGGGTTTTACCAGTAGTTAGTTTTAGTCTTCAAATGCTTGTGCACATGAGAGTTGATTACTTTATAGGAAGTGTTTGTCCTAATTAAAACCAGAACTTGAGGGAGACGTCTTGAGAGTGGAGTGGCATCGGTATCGTTACCATGAGGGAGACGTATGTCAGTATAAATAGGAGTAATCAAAGTTCGAGCGTGGCATAAGTATGAGACGGAACGTGAACCTGGTAATACCTGCCAGTGGACCGCGACATGCGATAAGTGACAACAGGTGGAAGCGGATTATGGTTTCGATGGATTCCGAGGTATAATTACCTAACGCGCATAGGTGGATGTTATCTGGGTTTTGGCGGGTTGTCCAATTAAGTCGGTACTTTCCCTAGCCATTAAGGAGACCGATGGAGCATCGATTCTTGCTAGGAGGTATGTTTAAGGTTGAGGTGATCAGCGGTCAGATCAGTTGTGTTTGGCCGATTTGTTTTGATTAGCAAATATTACGGCGAATACCGAGATGTAGCATCCAAGGATTTGTATGAGAGGCAGTGTGAGTCACCTATATGTTGAACCCAAGTGAGGGAGAGGAATATATTGGGGTGCAGGGTTGTTCAAGAAACATCGGAAAGGATCCGTGTCTTATAGTTGCGCAAGAAAAGGGCTCGAGATCGGCAACAGAGTTATGTTGATAAGGAGGGAGAAGAGTTGGAGTTGGAAGTAGGAGATCGTGCCAAAGTTGTGGAAGTACATGCGTACTTCGAAAGAGTTAGTGGCTAAGATTTTCGGGATTTTTGGCCAGAGTGTTGGTGGTGACGAGACCTTTAAGGTTTCTCGAGAGGAGAATTAAGGTGTTGCGTCAGAAAAAGTGGATGTGTTAAAAGCTTTGCAGGTTGTTGTTGTTTAGAGGTAGAGATTTGGGAATCTGAGGCAAGGATGGAGTTAAAGTTCGAGTAGTGTTTCGGCAAGGAGGTCGTAAATCGAGCTTCACCTTCTTAAGGTTCCAGTTCAGTTTATGTATTCTCGTCTGTGGTAACGACTATACATTTTCCTTGAGTTTTGTAAGATGGGATTTCTTTTTATTCTGTAAGTTGAGATGGGTGCTCGCATTATCGGTTGGTGCGGACCAAGGGTTTGTCCTTTGTGACAATATTTTGGATGGGGAATATCATGTTTATGCCACAAGAGGTAATCCTAGTCGGGAGATGTTTTTGAGCGTCTCAAAATTTATTACTCTAGGGGTGTGTTGTTCCCGAATAACTCATTTGTGGAGATTGTGTTCTCTTGTATACTTTTGGAGATCGTGTGCTCCAGTACACTGTTTGGGATGGTTTTTCCCGTGTGCTTGTGTTGGGGCAGAGGTCCCTGTGTTACCGTTTGCTCAAAGGATTGTGTTCCTATGAGTGAGATGGTTGTCAAATGAGTTAAAAGTAATAAATGTCTAGAGATGTGGTTGTATGCATGAGACTGGATTTGAGCCTCTGGGATCATGTGTTGGTCTCGAGTGGTTTTGGCTGGTGATCCAGGAGTTTTGGTCTGTGATGGTCAGTTTTACGGGTTCGGAGTAGAGTATGGTGATCTCAAAGGGTTCTGGCCGGGTTAGGTCAGGATTGTCGGTTCGTGGTTTGAGTTTATGCAGGATTCGAGGACGAATCCAGAGTAGTGGGGGAGAATTGTAACATCCCAAAACCAAAATAGGGATTTTGGAAAAGGGTGTCGATCGACACCAGGTGTGGGTGTCGATCAACACCATGTTCTGCGCGTTGTTTTGTTTAAAATTAAATCGCTCGGTTTGCAGAGGCGGTTTAGGGAGAGCCCTAGGGCTCGTGTATTTAAAGGTTGAGACGTAAGAAAGAGAGAAATAAGTTTTGAGCTTTTTGCTAGTTGAATTCAAGAGAAAACAGAAGGCAATTTTGATTATTCTGGTAGAAAGGAAGAACGGACAATCGAATCAAGTCTGATCGACGTGATTTTCGTAGGTATGTTTTTCTTCCTCTTAGCTAGCTATAGAAGAAATCCGATTACCTTTTAGATTGGTAGTTTGTGAGTTATAATTCTTTTCCCGAGAGTGGTCTGTGCTATTTTGGGATTCAATCAGTCTCCTTGGGAAGTGTTTTCCCGGCGTTTCAGAGCGAATCAGAGGAAGATCTAGGTACCGTTTGAAAGCCCTGTCGGTCTTGTTTTCAGATTAGGTTTCCGATCTGAATTCAGAGGTAATTTTCAATCCCTGTGATTGTTTTAATCCAGTGCGTCGTTCTGTTTTCTGGAAATCTGAATTAGGGTTTTGGGAAAATCCAAGTTTTGTGTTCTAGGTAATTGAGGAAGAGTTCTTCGGTGTTTTCGGTTGAGATCAGAGGCTGATTTTGTGCTTTTAACCGTTCTTTCCTCGAATCGTGTAATCGAGGTAAGTGCGTGATTTTGGTTATGGGATTAGAGTGTTGGTCATCGGATGATTGTGATATGGTTTATGATTGATTTCTTGTGTTTCTCTGTGTGATTCTCGTGTGGTTTATATGTGAATATCATGTGGTTTCTGTGTGAAATCGGCTCGCATGATGAAACAGAATTGGGTCGCGAGAGGATTTACTCAATTTAGGTTTTCTGCGAGGAGTGTCGATTGACACCTAGTGGTAGTGTCGATCGACACCCATTTTTGTGTCACGATATTGTTGGTTCATATTGGGAGTGTCGATCGGCTCCTAGTGGTGGTATCGATCGACACACAGTTGTGATTTGTGCTTTGCGTATTCGAGTGTCGATCGATATTATGGTAGTGTGTCGATCGACACTTTCTTTTGTGAATCTTAGGAATATTGTTGATTGTTGTTTGATCGCGTAGTTTTTGGCGTTCTATTTTCCCTATTTTGTAACCGGTAGACGGGATGACCGCTTTACTGGGTATTTGTGATAATACTCACGCAACTCTTATTTCCATGTGTTGCAGGTAAAACAAAGTGTGATCGCGGAATCATGGCAGTAGGAAGAAGATGATAGGATGTTTGTGGTTATTGCATTTTTGTAGAACCGTTAGGTTGTTAGAAATGTTAATTGTTTATTGGAATTGTGGAATTGGTTGTTTGCTGACTTATGGTACTTTATTGGTTGTTGATTTAAAGAGTTATGAATTTCCGCAGTAGGGTTGTTAGGAAAAAAAAAAGCTTGGTTGTTTCACGGGTCACGAACGCTCTCATCTTCTTCCATCATGAAATGAAATTATCTCCTAATTTTTTGTCCTTGCAATAGTCTTTACTTCAATGCAATCGACTCTTTACTTTATTAGATTAATAAGGATATTTCACAAAGGATATCTACTAAAGGAATAAAGCTAGGTATGAGAGAGGCCTTATTAAAAGTTTTTAGTAGTGACGTTTAAAAGTGTTTAGGGTTACCATACCCTCCGGAGGCTGAAAATATTGTGCAAAATCATTAGAGAGATTTAGTCCAGTTAAGGTCCACAGTTTTTCAATTACTGAAATGCAACTCCCCCCAAACTTAGATTATGCATCGGGTACTCCATAAGTAACTCCACTTCTTGAATTAAAATCATAATTACCTCCTTGTTTCAAACTAGGGACACCATAAGTACATCCTCGTCTTGAATAAAAAACTCTGAAACAACCAAATTTTTTTTTTTTTTAATAATTAGTCCAGATTAATATTCTCATAAATATTAATACTCAACGACTAATTTCAGATAAACAATACGCAGAAATTCTCATAAACCAACCCAACCAATTAATCCATAACACTTATTAAACCAATATCAATTCCATATAAACTCAACAATCAACTTATCCATTCTAGCAACCTAAACATCAGGTTCTACTAAAAATGAAACTCAAACCGTCCTAATCATCCTCTTCCTACGCCATGATTGCGTGATCACACAATCCTTTTACCTGTAACACAAGGAGCAAAGAATTGCGTAAGTATTTCATAAATACTTAGTGAGACTGTCATACCATCTACGACGTATCACTCAGGCTAGCAAATTGATTTAATACCAACAACTCATAAAACACATAACACAAAACAAATAAATTAACAAGTTTTATAAACATTCAGATGCTCGTGTCAAGTGACATAGCTCAACTGTTCGTGTCGATCGATACCACCTGTGTGTGTCAATCGACACAACCTCACAATTTGTCAGAAACAAGCCTCTCCTCTCATGGCTCGAATCCAATGAAATTGAGTCGCTTTCCTGCATAAAAAACCACAATACTATCCAACCAAGGTGTTGTGTCGGAAGAAAAGTCAGTTGTTGAGGATTTTGTGGGATTGTGATGGTACTGAGGATGAGACTTGGAAGCCAGAGGCAATGATGAAGTTGAAGTTTGGCAAGTGGTTTGACAAGCAGGTCGCAGGTTGAGCTTACTTTTATCTTGGTGGTTCAAGTTTGTGTTAGCTTGTGGCTTTTGTCGTTTTTGGTTTCATGTATGTTTCGTTTTGTTGTAACAATTATTGATATACTCTATATTTTACCTATTTTCCTATCTATTTCATTATGTTTTCTAAGTATTTTAATAAGATTTTACACCAAAGAGTTAGTTTTTCCTCGTATTTCTAGTTTTAGAGTGTCAACAGGGAAAATAATCAAAAAGGAGCAAAAAGAGCTTAAAGTGGTGTATTCTAAGCTACAAAAAGTTTATCAAGCCAAAGACTTAGTCCAAGTCAAGAATTTCTCAAGATATCACAATTCACCAAGTTAGACAGAATCGCAGAGTCTGAAGTTTTGCTATAGACGGAAGATCAAATAAACTTGGATTCTTATGAGACTTGGCTACATTTCAAGGTCTTTGAGTCAGATTTCTAATTAAGTTGGAATTATCTTATCTGGAGCTGTGACCAAGAAGATACACTCGATTTACTGAAGATATGTCAAACTGCCTCGAAGATGAAGAAGTTGCAGAATGAAGTCAAATGTTGATGGACTTTAAGACCGGCGTTATGGACCATTCTCGGCTCAAGATGGAGTGTTTTCAAGCCCATATATGAGCCCAAATTCACGCCGCCGTTTTCATGATCCTAGGTTTGAGAAGTTATGATGAAAAGACGTTTTTGCCCACAAGAAGCCCTAGAAGACCCTAGTACTATAAATACTAGTTTTTAGCCTTTTGTTTTAGAGTGTGCCTAAAATAACAAACACTTTTATTGATAGAGAGCAGCCTCAACGCATCCCCTTCAGGGATTGATCATAGATCTTGTTTTAGGAGCTTTGGAGGAGGATCTCGCTTTGTACTTCGCTATAGAGAAGAATCTATTTATCCCTACTCTTTTAATAAAGTTTCTTTATCATGAATTCAATGCTGTTTATCGTGCATCATGCTTGAGTAATTCACTTGTTAGGTTTTAGGTTATCGATGAGTTTCATAATTCGATAATTGGTTGATGATTGTTTAGCGATAATAATATAATCTTCATCTTTACTTGCACTCTATGCCTAACTTCTAAAAGAGCTATTTAGCAGTTTGATCTTAGGTTGATATAGATTCCAAAAAGCTTTTATATTGATCAGAACTAGTATTTGATAAGCCAAGCGTCTTAACATTCCAAAAGTTTAGTTAAGGAGTTAGGTGAACAATATCATAACCCATACTTTTCTTGCATATTTTCACCTTGTAATAACCACGCAAAAGCAGAGTCAATTAGGGTGATGAAATATAGTAGTCGGAGCCACGAAAGTGGAACTACTATACTTTCGTGTTATGAGTTCTGGATGGTGCGATATATCCTAAGGCCCCTAGATTAAATCAATCATTATTGTTGCATGATTCTCTGCGATTTCCTAAGTCCTAATGTTTTCTCTTATTGATTTCCTTTTTAATTTATTTTCTTTTCATCACAACAAAAACCCAATCATATTTTGTCTTAGCTTAACTTGCATCTCATAAATTCGTATCGTATCATCTTTCCAGTCCTGAGTGGTGAGACCCCTAAATACTACTGCGTTTGCTTGTGCACTTGTAGGATATCTAGGGTTATAAATTTAAAACTTGCATAAAATAAAACCCCATCAATTATGCATTGTGGAGATTTATAAGATGGAGTTCATTATTTATTCCTTTTATTTTTATAAGATGTGTGATTCTTATAAGCGTTAGTTGTTTTAGTTGACCAGTGTGGGTTGTGTTTGAGATGATATTCCAGATTGGGAATATCGAGGTTAGACTACGTGAGGCGATTCTAGTTATAGATGTTTATTGGCGATTTAGAATTTATTACTGTAAGGGCCGTAGTGGTTCTCCGACAGACTTATCTGGGACAAGTGGGTCTTAGTATAAGTACTGAGGAATACTTACTTATCTGTGACAAGTGGGTCTCAGTATAAGTAATGAGGGATAGTGGTTCTCTTGAGGGGATAGTGGTTCCCTGCATTTCTAGAGGATATAGTGGTTCTCCGACAGACTTATCTGTGAGAAATAGGTCTTAGTATAAGCCTAGAGAGGATAGTGGTTCCCTTGTATACCATGAGCTCAACGGATTCGTTCTTAAGAGTTAGAGGGGTATAGTGCACCAGTTGTTTAAGGGATGCATTCATGAGAACATGGTGGTGTAGTAATGAGTTAAGAGTAATAAATGTCTAGAATCGTGCATATAAGCATAAGATTAGATGTGAGTCTCCAAGATCAGCTGAGGATCTCTAGTGGTATTTGCCAAGTGGGGTCAGTTGGTCTTTTTGTAGACGGTTTATCGGGATTGGAGGTCGAATCCAAAGTAGTGGGGGAGAGTTGTAATATGTCGAAACCAATTTGTGTAATTTGGTAAGGGTGTTGATCGGCACCATGATTGGGTGTCGATCGACACCATGGCTGGGTGTCGATCGACACCATGCTTTCGGTTGGTTTTCGGTTAGAGTTAAATCGCTCGGTTTGTAGCATAAATTTAGGGAGAGCCCTAGGGCTTGTTTATATACCTTCTTTTAGTGGGGCCATCCCACTCTTAAAAAGAAAGGAGTCGACCCATATTTGATTTTATTTAAGCCTTTAATTTAAGTTTTAAGGTTTCATGTATGTTTCGTTTTATTGTAACGATTATTGATATACTCTATATTTTACCTATTTTCCTATCTATTTCATTATGTTTTCTAAGTATTTTAATAAGATTTTACACCAAAGAGTTAGTTTTTCCTCGTATTTCTAGTTTTAGAGTGTCAACAGGGAAAATAATCAAAAAGGAGCAAAAAGAGCTTAAAGTGGTGTATTCTAAGCTACAACAAGTTTATCAAGCCAAAGACTTAGTCCAAGTCAAGAATTTCTCAACATATCACAATTCACCAAGTTAGACAGAATCGCAGAGTCTGAAGTTTTGCTATAGACGGAAGATCAAATAAACTAGGGCTCGTTTATATATGTTTTGGCAGTCCCGTGGCCGTATTTCATCAGACAAAATCGAGTGTTATGGAATTGAGAGAGAGTTTATGAGTCTTTGAAGGATTGTTGCAAAAAAAATCCATCAGAAACCATCTCGTTCAAATTCTAAAGGCGTAGGGATCATCGTTCTTCGTGGTTCGTGGCGCTAGAGTATTATTTCGGCTAGTTCCATCGCTGTCTCAATCTTTTATTCTCCTTCAATTCGTTAATCGAGGTGAGTGTACGACCGTAGGCTCGTATATGCTAGAAATCGATTAACGATTGATTTAGGTGTTTACGTTATGAAAATGTGGTTGATTGTGTTATTCCTTGTGATGAAATCGTGATTGCTTGTGTTTTATTCGTGATGAAATCGTGAATGAATCGTTTTGCTTGTGAGTTTGGTCTGTTTGCTTTATATGTATTGAACGGCGAGCAGAGTGTCGATTGGCACCTTGTGGTGTATTGATCGACACCTTTGTTGATCAAGCGTCGATCGACACTGTGCGATGTGTCGATCAACACCCTAAAATTTATGTGTTTAACGTTTTAAATTAATTGTTGTTGATGTTTGGTATATGCGTACTTAGCTTGTTGACGAGAGGACCGTCTCACTAAGTAATTATTAATTACTTACGCAACTCTTTTTCCCATGTGTTGCAGGTAAAAGAAATATTTGATCACGGAATCAAGGCCAAATGAAGAGGATGATTAGGGTTGTTGTTATTTTTTTAGTTTCTAGTAAACCTGGTGTTTATGATGCTAGAGTTTATTATGGAATTAGATACTGGAATTGATTTGTTGAATATGATATTTGGTTTAATTATTTTATTGGTTTATTTCTTGAGAACTTCCGCAATTATTGAAATAGTCGTAGAGGGTTAGTAATTATGGGAATATACACTCGGTTTATTTAATTAAAAAAAAGTGTTGGTTGTTTTACTCTCTCTCGTTTCGACTTCCAGATGAGATTCACAACTTAATCGATGAAATTTGCTGATTTTTCATCTCAGATCATTACAAAATCAAGTTGTGGGTGGTCAATTTGGTTTGAAAGCATAATGGAATCGTGTTGTAATCGGCGAATTCACAATCGGCGGATCATCTTCTGAGAATCGGCGAATTTGGTTGAGAATCGATGTAGGAGTCGTAACTCGCACAATTGAATTTGTAAGGATTTTAGAGGAGGTGTGAGACTTTTGAGTAAACCACAATGCATAAAGATGTAAAAAGACTGTTCCTATAGCTGTTAAGAAAGCTTTATTAATCTTTTGTTATCAAAAATTTCAAATTCCCTTTGTGGGTAAATACAATGAGCTATATATAGCTTTTCATCTAGGACTATGTGGTAGGTTTGGGTCTGCCCATTAAGCAAAAAATAGGCTTTTGGTCCATAATATCATTAGCCCATTGTGAACATGGATCTAACTCTACTATGGACCTAATTACAAATTGGGCCATTGTAAGCCTCTTCAGAATTTCGTCTGGACTTGGCAGAAGTGTTCTTGTCATTACATCGATCTCAGAGAGGTAGAATCTGACCCCTACAATTAGCCCTCCAGCTTGGCAGTATTAAGTTATGATGATGCCGAGGTATAAGCTGTTGAAGTCTGAGATTGATGTGATGGACCGTGAAGCAGTCAGGCGTTGACGTCTTGTCATCGAACTCGAGAAGTTGCAGTTATTCCATGCTGAGCCGATGCTATCGTGTTGTCATGTACTTGCTTCTGTTGTTTAAAAATAAGCTTAATAAACTGATGAGACCGTCAGGCTTTGCTTTGTTGAAATTTGAAGCTCGTTAGGAGATTTTTTGGAATTTTGCCCAAAAACCCTAAGGATTTAAGGAAATCCTCCAAGTATAAATAAGTCCTTTTCTCATTGGTATTTTTTTACAAAGTGACTTTTTATTCAAGTAAAAGAGGTAAACATTTCACGACCCATCTTTTTCCTTTTTTTTTTGTTTTTTTTTTGCAAAGGAAATTTGAGTTTTTTTTAGTCTTTTTGTGCCTCTCTTCTTCATCTTCTCCGATTTGAGATCAGCACCGGAATCGACAGTCGGAGCTGACTTTTGTCTTCGTGCTGTGACCGGAATCCTTCGCTGTATGCAATCGTGGTCATCTTCAACATCGCCCCCATCGTCGTTGATAGATCGAGGAGCTCCGATGCTGCGAAGGTTTGGAATCATCGCCGGAGGAGATTCAATCGTCGCAGCGTGATCGTGAATCGTCGTCGCCACTTACTTCGCTGTAGGGAGCCGCTCTATTGAAGAAGGAAGCTTCGCGATTTCCGTGAATCACAGCCGTAGCTTTGTGGAGGAGAAACTTCGAGATCTAGTGTTTTCGGCGATTTGCCGCCGTTGTCAATCGGAGGAGGAGCTAAGGAGCCACGGTTTGCCGCCGTGCAAGAATTAAATTGTTGCCGCTGCAGGAGCTTCACATCATCACCGCCAGAGCTTGCAGCCGGATGAGCTTCGACTCGCCGTGGATCACTCGTGGAGGAGACGACATCAATGAACTTAAACGTAACTTCAACGGACAGAGCTTCAACGGAGCTTCGGCATCAGACGAAGCTTCAACAGAGCTTCGACATCAGACGGAGCTTCAACGAAGGTTCGACATTAGACAGAGCTTCAACGAAGCTTCGACATTAGACAGAGCTTCAATGGAGCTTCAGCTTTAGGTGAGCTCGGCGGAGGAGCTTCGGCATCGGATATGCTCGGCAGAGGCGACTCGCGTTGGCACAACTATGATAACCAAGTCAACAATGGTCAACAAATCAAACTAGGACAACATAAGTCAAAATTGATTCGGCCAATATTCCGGTTCGATTATCCTTCTGGTTGGTTAAAACTTCGGTTTGGTTATCATTCTATTTCGGTCAACATTATGGTTCGGTCAAAAATTTATGATAACAAAAGATTAATAAAGCTTTTTTTTAGAGCTTTTTATCCTAGGGCTACGTGCTAGGTTTAGGTCTTCTCATTAAGCAATAAATAGGTTTTAGGTCCATAATATCATTAAATCCATTGTGAACTTGGATCTAACTCTATTATGA
Organism: Draba incana; assembly: GCA_963576765.1. Lineage (NCBI taxonomy): Eukaryota > Viridiplantae > Streptophyta > Magnoliopsida > Brassicales > Brassicaceae > Draba > Draba incana. The sequence continues at coordinate 16,596,809 of OY755209.1, read as the reverse complement.
GTCTAATTACAAATTGGACCATTGTAAGCCTCTTTAGAATTTTGTCAGAACTTGGTAGAATTGTTCTTGTCGTTACATCGATCTCAGAGGGGTAGAATCCGACCCCTACAGTTAGCCCTCCAGCTTGGCAGTATTATGTTATGATGATGTCGAGGTATAAGCTGTTGAAGTCTAAGATTGATGTGATGGACCGTGAAGCAGACAGGCGTTGAAGTCTTTTCATCGAACTCGAGAAGTTGCAGTTATTCCATGTTGAGCCGATGCTATCGTGTTGTCATGTACTTGCTTCTGTAGTTTAAAAATAAGCTTAATAAATTGATGAGACTGTCATTCTTTGCTTTGTTGAACTTTGAAGTCCGTTAGGAGATTTTCTGGAATTTTTCCCAAAACCCTTAGGAATTTTAGGAAATTCTCAAGTATAAATAAATCCTTTTCTCATTGGTATTTTTTTACCAAGTGACTTTTTATTCAAGTAAAAGAGGTAAACATTTCGGAACCCATCTTTTTCCCTTTTTTTTTTGGTTTTTTTTTGCAAAGGAAATTTGAGTGTTTTTTAGTCTTTTTGTGCCTCTCTTCTTCATCTTCTCCGATTTGAGATCAGTGCCGGAATCGACAGTCGGAGCTCACTTCTGTCTTCGTGCCATCACCGGAATCCTTTGCTGTATGCTATCGTGGTCATCATCAACATCGCCCCCATCGTCGTTGATAGATCGAGGAGCTCCTATGCTGCAAAGGTTTGGAATCATCGCCGGAGGAGATTCAATGGTCGTAGCGTGATCGTGAATCGTTGTTGCCACTTTCTTCGCTGTACGGAGCCGCTCAATCGAAGAAGGAAACTTCGCGATTTCCGTGAATTGCCGCCGTTGCTTTGTGGAGGAAAAACTTCGAGATCTAGTGCAATCGTCGATTCGCCGCCGTTGTTAATCGGAGGAGGAGCTAAGGAACCACGGTTCACCGCCACGCAGGAATTAAATTGTCGCCGCCGCAGAAGCTTTACATCATCACCGCCAGAGCTTGCAGCAGCAGAAGCTTCGACTCGCCGTGGATCGCTCGTGGAGGAGACGACATCAACAAACTTAAACGGAACTTCAACGAAGAGAGCTTCAACGGAACTTCGGCATCAGACGGAGCTTCAACGGAGATTCGGCATCAGACAGAGCTTCAATGGAGCTTCGGCCTATGATCTGCTCAAGGGAGGAGCTCGGCAGATAAGCTTCGGCATCGGATCTACTCGGCAGAGGTAACTCGCGGTGGCACAGCGATGGTAACAGAGTCAACAACGGTGAACAAATTAGACTAGGACAACATAAGTCAAAATTGATTAGGACAACATAAGTCAAAATTGATTAGTTATCGTTCTGGTTTGGTTAAAACTTCGATTTGGTTATCGTTCTATTTCGGTCAACATTCTGGTTCGGTCAACAAAAATCAACAAAATCAGCAGAGTCAACGAGTCAACTGGTCAACAGAAGTCAACAAAAGTTTTATGGTCAATGAGTCAACGTAGTCTTTGTTCACCGAAAGTCAACATAAGTCTTCTGGTGAACTAGTCAACCGATGTCAACAAGCCAATGTTTATGGAATTGATTTTGAGTTTTGACTCGGATTGTGGGCTTTATCGCAATAACAGTGTAATTTGAATATAATGACTTCCAGAGATTTGTGTTTGATCGTTATCAGATTTTAGATGATTCTAGAGAGATTTTTATTGATATAATTGCGGCGTTTTTCTTCTAGATGCTTATCTTTGACTTTAGCAAAATTATTTGCAGAATTTACGACTTAGTCAAATTCTAACAATTAACCTTTCGCTTGTCGTCTTGCAGTTCCGAGTTGCGTTGAAAAATTTCGGATAGACTTATTTGATCTTTGTGCCGCCCTTTTTGCTGGGAAGTGTAGCAGAAAGTCAAGTAGCAGAAAGAAGTTGTCTACGCACGAGAGGAGAGCTGCAGAGTCAAGAGCTGATACAGATGTTAGGGCGCTGCAACATACTGGAACGTTGTCGTCAATCCCCAGAGCTGATACCACTATTGCCCTTTTTCCTAAGTCGCGTCGCCCTTAGCTTGAGTGAAATGTTGCATCCGCCTCCCTAATCGTCGTCCAGAGTCATCACCAAGGCGTCCCAAGAATGCAAGGAAGAAGAAAGACGCCGAAGGGTCATGTCGCAAGCGTCCCCGAGAAGATAGTAGGAATAATGATAATTCAAGGGACTTGGTTGGTAGCAGTGGTATGTCAGCGTCGCACTTGTCGAAAATCGTTTTCCCAGGAGCTAAGTTTCCCCCTTCAAAAGATATGTCGTAGAAAGACGCATATGTGAACATGGCCCATCATTGCATAACGGTATGAGTTTTGGTCGAATTCCGCAACATTATTTCTTTTGTTTTGAATCTTTTGACTTATTTCTTTTTGGCAATTCCTTGCTTCACTGAACAGTCTCACCATTGACTACGAGGTGACTGCCCTCTCACGAGGCCGTCAGGTTAATAGTGGTCAGAGAGCGTTTGATGAACACAAGAAGCTCAAGCATGGTGTGGAGGCTCGAGTTGCTGCTTTGGAAGCTACTGTTAAGGAGAATCATGAGAAGCGTCGTGAAATAGATGGCATGTTTTCGAAGTCTAAATCTGAGAGGAAACGCTTGAAGCAAGAAGTCTATGATCTGTATATCCGTTTAAACGATGCATCTAAGCTTCAAGATGTAACTGTTCAGCAAGTTGTTGATCAAGTAAAGAGCGAGCTGGTGGCGAAATATGAGGCACAACTTGATCAAGCTAAAGATAAGCTTAAGGTGCTTAATGATCAGCCGAGGGTCAATATTATTAATCTCGCCAAAGTTCAGAGCAATATCGAGTTCGTGAAACTGCTTCGGAGTAACAAGGTGTCTGATCTTGGTGATGAGATTATTGCTCTCAAAGAGTAAGAGGCAGGCTTATCACTTGCGGATGAGGAATTTGCCGAGCATGTGTGCGAACTCGAGGAGATCTTTGGGAGTCGGGGATCCGACAAAGGATCTCCTGATGAACCTGCTCCTATTCGCGAGGTGGTTCATCTGGCTATAAGTTCTAATTCTGAGAGCGAGGTTCTAGCTTGAAGAGAAAATGCATTAATGTTTTCTTTCTTTTTGGTTTTATTCAGCATGGGTGGTGTTTACCCTTTTAATTGCGTTTTTTTCTCGGATGACTTTGTTCATCTTTTTGAAGATTATTTTTGCTTTATTCTGAACCTTTGTTAAAGACACTATGATATACTACGAAGTTTTCGTTATGTCCAACTTGTCTGTTCTAGAAATGAATTCCTTTCTTTGCGACTATCTTGGTTTACAGAAGCATTGTCATCAACAATTATGCTCCAGCAGCGAGTATGTTTCTTAGTGTTAAGACCAATACTTCAAGTAGTGGGTTTTTTAATAAACACTGTGGTTTAGTGTTACTTACTTTCAACATGTTTGCTCTGGCAGTGAATATTGTCCACAGTAAGTACGAAGGCTTATGTTAGTTGGGTTTTAACATCAACCTTTGGGTTTACAGATGCGATTTCCATTAATTTACATGCTCATGTAATGAACAAGTTATCGCGTTATGACCAACGATTTAGTTTCATGGGTTTACAGTGAATATTTTGGTTTACATATACGTTCCCGAGAACACGTCCGCTCCTATAATACCACTTTTAGCAATGCAAGCAACGTTTTGTTTGTTAGGTTTCGAAATGAACATTTGGGTTTACGCATACGTTTTCCTCTAACGCACAAGCTCCAGTAATGAACATTATACATTTTAGCGCACTATTTAATCTTGCTAAAGATGTAATAGTCAAATATGAAGCTTGTAAAGTAGACCATCATTGTGGCCTGCAGTGAGGTTGAATGTCTGTTATAGTAAGACTTAGATTTATCCACGGAGGATGTAAATGCAATTTTTCTTGAAGGAAGTCTGCTTCTATAAAGACTTAGATATTACAAGCGAAACTGTTTCAAAAAAGTTTACTTTGCTAGATTTCTGCGAGGAAGTCAAGTAAGAGAGGTGGGAGTATACGAGTATACGTACCCCAATCCCCCCCCCCCCCCCCCCCCCCTGAACTCATCTAAAGATGAGCTGCTTACGTACTTTTTGCAGGGATCAAGCCGCCTCGTAGTTCAAGTAAGTACTTTTAGTGACCCACATAGGATGCAACTAATGTATCCTTTCGGATAAGAGTTTAAATCCTTAGAGGATGTAAGTGATATGTCCGTTTAGGTAGGATTTCAAATGATCCTTAAATGATGTAAGTGATATGTCCGTTCAGGTGGGACCTTGAATGATCCATAAAGGATGTAAGTGATATGTCCATTCAGGTAGGACTTCAAACGATCCGAAGAGGATATAAGTGATATGTCTGTTAGGTAGGACATTAAGCGCATGTGTTAAGTAGCGAACTAGGAGAGTCGGTAAGCTAGCTAGCAAGAGTAGTGAAAATCCATTTGCAAAAGGAGTGACGTTTCGTTCGTGAGAGGAGGGTCGTTCCGTTGGCGAGAAGAGCGAAGATCTGCTTGAGACAGGAGCGACGATCCGTTTGTGAGAGAAATGACGTTTTGTTAGCGAGAGGAGCGTCGTTTTATTGGCGAGAGGAGCAATGATCTGCTTGAGACATGAGCGACGATCTGTTTAGGAGACGAGTGACGTTCTGTTAGCGAGAGGAGCGTCATTCTGTTGGTGAGAGGAGCAAAGATCGGCTTGAGATAGGAGCGACAAACCGTTTGTGAGAGAAGCGACGATGCGTGTGAGAGAGGAACGACTTTTTTTTTTTAGAGAAGATGTGTTTTCGAAAGGAGTAAAGATCTTCTTGATTGAGGAGTGAAGATCTTCATGAGATAGGAGCGACGATCCATTTATGAGAGAAGAGCAACGATCCGTTTGCGAGAGGAGCGATGATCCGTTTGCGAGAGAAAGGGACGATCCGCTTATGAGAAGAGCGACGATCTGTTTGAGAGAGTAGTGTTCCTTCTTTGTGTTAGCGCTGCATCATTCAACTCTTCTCGCTATGATTATGGCAGGTGCGTTCTTTCTAGTGCGCTCGGCCCTAGGGTTCTGTTCAATACTCACAGTAGGCACTATGACGTTTGTCTATGAGATTGTCGTTGTTTCATTGCCGATTTGACGCTAGTGTATTCCACTTTGCTCCGCTGGTCATAGCTAGTGATGTTGACATTGTGCTGCTGGTCGCCGCTGCTGTTGTCGACGTTGCGCTGCTGGTCGCCGTTGGTGAGATCCACGTTGTGCTGCTGGTCACCGCTACTGCTCTTGACGTTGTGTTTCTGGTCGCCGCTAGTGAGATCCACATTACGCTGCTGGTCACCGGTGCTGTTGTCGACATTGCGCTACTGGTCACTGCTGGTGAGATCCATGTTGCGCTGCTGGTCACCGCTGCTGCTGTTGATGTTGCACTACTGACCACCGCTGGTGCGATCTATGTTGCGCTACTGGTCACTGCTGCTACTGTCGATGTTGCGCTCCTGATCGCCGCTGGTGCGATCTACGTTGCGCTCCTGGTCGCCGCTGGTGCGATCTACATTGCGCTGCTGGTCACCGCTACTACTGTCGATGTTGCGCTCCTGGTCGCTGCTGGTGTGACCCACGTTGCACTGCTGGTCACCTTCGTTGACGTAGTCTGCACGGTGATTGTTTTGATAAAGAATGTCTCGTGTCCCCTTAGACGGCGCCAGATTATAGGAGTCGTAACTCGCACAATTGAATTTGTAAGGGTTTTAGAGGAGGTGCAAGGCTTCTTAGTAAACCACAATGTAGAAAGATGTAAAAAGACTGTTGGTATAGCTGTTAAGAAAGCTTTATTAATCTTTAGTTATCAGAAATTTCAAATCCCCTTTCTGAGTGAATACAATAAGATATATATAGCTTTTTATCCTAGGTCTAAGTGCTAGGTTTGGGTTTGGCCTATTAAGCAATAAATAGGTTTTAGGTTCATAATTTCATTAAACTCATTTTAAACATGGATCTAACTCTCTTATGAGCTTAATTACAAATTGGGCCACTGTAAGCCTATTTGGAATTTTTTTTCTGCACTTGGCAGAATTGTTCTTGTCGTTACATCGATCTCAAAAGAGTGGAATCCGACCCCTACAATCGACCAATTCCGAATCGATCTTCATGAATGGTAAGATTCCTGAACAAAATCGATTGGCTTTTGTTATTACAAAATCGATTGGCTTATGATGTAACAAAATCGATTTGGGGTTTTGGTACGAAAATTATTGGTTATGAAAAATTTTGGGGTTTTGATCAAATTTATGATTTGATTTACTACAATTTAGGATTTTTTACTCGTTTGGCTAATTTAGACAGTTATATGTGTTTATACTAACCTAATTTCATTGTTTTTATTGTAGATGGTCTATGGAGATGGAAGATCATAGAAGAAATGGATTCTCGTTGAAGGTTTTACTCAGGATCTCCGTTTATCGGTGATACACATAAGTTTTTTTTTCCTTTTATTATCGTGTGGTCATATTTGCTTGTTTTGATTGATCGTGAATTGGTTAAAGGAAATATATATAAACCTTGTTCATATTTGCTTGTTCTGATTGATTGTGAATTAGTTAAAGAAAATATAGATAAACCTTGTTCATATTTGCTTGTTTTGATTGATTGTGAATTAGTTAAAAAAATATAGATAAACCTTGTGATAACTTGCTTGTTCTGATGGATATTGTTAATGGTGTATCTGGTACCATAACTCAGTTTCTCAAAATGAAATGAAATGATAAACCTATTCTTGTATCATAACTCTGTTTCCGATAAACCTATCCTTGTTAATGTTAAACTTATTCTTAGTGACTCTTTGTGGAAAAAATAGGTTAGGTTGAATTCATAAACTCTGTCACTGATTGCCAATAAATGCTTCTTAGTTTGATTAGGACCGTGTGTGATGAATGCGTCTGATGGATGGTTACAGGCTGTGGTGAATGCTTCTTAGTGTGAAATGATGCTTATTGGTGTTAAATTATGATGTGATGAATGGTTATTGACAGTAAGTTGTGATAGATGGTTACTGCCGGTGATGAATACTTGTTTGTGTCATGAATGTTTATTAGTTATTGATTAGGTAAGGAATTTACTCTTATTGAATGGCTTAACCAATAACCAAAACTGCTTGTGTTGTACTTTAATCCGAAAACACTTGAAGCACTTGTTATATATTGAGCTCAAACCAGAACTTATTGTCTTTCTTAACCATAAGAATAACTTATTCTCTTTCTTATTCTCTTCTTTCTTTTTCTGACTTATAGAAAAAGCTTCTAACTTATCTTCTTTTAAATCATTCTCTTTTTTAAAGTCATTCTTTCTTCTCTTATGACTTCTTTGACAACCAAAAGCTTTAGGATATGAATTCACAGAATCCATATGGTCAATCCTCCAACTTCATAGATCTTTTAAATAGCCAACAAGAAAACCACTATTCCCAACCGATTCCTTATCAGAGTTTATCCCATGATATACAACTTGGATCATCATAAGTCCCTCTCTTCAATACTCAATGTACTGATGATCCTATACTGGATGAAGAGACAACTGCATAACGCAAAGAAAGAAGGAAATGGAGCCAAACAGACGATATAGTGCTCATCAGCGCCTTGCTAAACACCAACAAATATGTTGTTGGGGCCAATGAACAAAAATTTGGTACGTATTGGAAACGCATTGGTTAGTACTTTGCGGTAGGTTCTGAAAAGAGAGAGATAGGTCAGTGTAGGCAAAGGTGACAGAAGATAAATGAAATAGTCTGCAAGTTTTGTCGATTCTATAAGGATGCAAAAACTCAGATTGGTAGTGAAAACAATCCTAATGGTATTCTGAAATTGGCTCACCAAATCTTCTACAATGATTACTAGAAAAAATTCAATCTTGAGCATGCATGGCTAGAGCTACGGGATAACCAGAAATGGTGTGCCTTTTCTACTAGTTAACCTTATGGAACTGCTAAGAAGAGAAAGTGTGGGGAAGGTTATGCTCAATCTTCAAGCAATGTAGAAGCTCGTCCTCCTAGTGTTAAGGCAGCGAATGCCAAAGGAAAGATGATTGTGGATTACATCAAGAAGGTAGAGCGATATCAGAGTATGTAGAGTGTAAATCCAAGGTGAGACTACTTGACAATCTCCTTGCAAAGAAAGAACTTACAGAAAAAAGAAGAAGCTTTCAAGGACATGCTACTTACAGAAATGATGTCTAATAAAAAGTGATTTCATGTGTTCATTCCTTGCATATGTGTTATGTTTTGTGTTTGTATCATTTTTCAATTTCAATTCAGATTGTTCTTTGTTCTGTGTTTTAAGAAGATTTGGTGTGAATTTGTTGTACATTTTCTAAGTTAGGTCTATTATAAATATGAATATTAATGTTTTATGAATGTTCTCTTATTTCTCTATTAAATTGTTACAAAGATCATAATCTGAATCATTGACTGTGTTAATTCATAAATTGTGTGACAACATATTGTCATTTGATTCATAATTTGAATGTCATTTTGCAGCTACTGAGCATCATAATAAGAGAATATAAAGCTCAAAAAGAGTACAAGAAGCTTCAGGTTAGTTATGTTCTTGTACTGAGTTATGTTTATGTATTTGTACATTAATGTCTATTAGTAGCTTAACTGTCTTTTATTTATGTCTTTTTGCTGAAGCTGAACTTCATGGACATGACATAAAGATTGGAGAAGATGTAGTAGAAAGAGTAGGAGAAATCGAGTTTCATGGAATTTGTTCTTCAAGTTATTTCTTCATGGAATATGTTATTCATTGAATATGAATGTTAATGTGTGTTTGGTTAAATAAATTTGGTTTCATGTTGCAGGTGATTATGTTAACATGTCGGCACAACCAAATAGAGTATGTCACAAGTCCTTGGCTTCATGTGCACATGTGAAACCAATTGTTTTTTGTTTCATCTTTAGCTTTAATTTGTAACCAATGCTTTTGTTCATGTCTTCTTTATTCACAAAAGTCTGTCATCTGTATATGCTTTTATTTGTAGCCAATACTTTTGTTCATATTCATAAAAGTCTAAAGTGAGTTTTGTTATTTAACCGAATCATTAAACATTTCTCTCTTCTAATATTATACCAACATTTCTCTCCTCTCATATTATTCTCCTTCTCCTCTTCTCTTTTATTACATTTCTACTCTTTTCCTCTTCTATTACAATTCAAATCTCTTCTAACAAAATATTTTCAAACTAAGGCATCTTCTTCCCATAATCCTTTCGAAGGCTCGATCGATGAAAGTTTAGAACAAGAATTTGCGAATATGTTCGATGAAGAATTTGAGAATATGTTTAATGAAGAATTTGAGAATGAATTTCATGACATTGAAGAAATAATCAAAAAAAAAAAAATGAAGATGGATCAATAGAGATCGCGAAGAAGGGCACGTGTAGTTATGGAATGATTATTTCAGTGACCAACCAAGTTATCCGCCTCATTTATTTCGAAGCTGTTTTAGAATGAACAAACACTTGTTAATGCATATCGTTGACCGACTCTCAAGTGAATTTTGATTCTTTCGACAAAAGAAAGATGCTACTTGAAAGCTTGGTCTCTCTCCATATCAAAAGTGTACAACAACAATTCGCTCTTGGCATATGGTGTTGCGGCTGATCAAGTCGATGAATACCTCCGGCTCGGCTCAAGTACTGCTCTTTCATGCTTAAGAAATTTTGTGGACGGAATAATATTGTTAGGAGATGAGTACCTAAGGAGACCCACACCAGGGATTTTCAACGATTACTTTATGTTGGAGCCGAACGGGGTTTTCTCGGTATGATATAAAGCATCGATTGTATGCATTGGGAGTGGAAGAATTGTCCTACCGCTTGGAAAGGTCAATACACACGTGGATCAGAAAAACTCATAATTGTTTTAGAGGCTGTAGCTTCATATGATCTCCACATATGGCACGTTTTTTTTGGCGGTCCATGTAGCTTAAATGATCTCAATATTCTTGATCGCTCCCTTGTTTTTGATGATATCATTAAAGGTAAAGCTCCGCAAGTGCGTTTCTCTGTCAACGAAAGGGATTATAATTTGTCTTGCTATCTCACAGATGGTATTTATCCGAAATGGGCCACTTTTATTCAATATATTTCACTTCCGCAAGGTCCAAAAGCATCATTATTTGGTGAACGACAATAAGCTGTCCGAAAAGATGTCGAGCGTGCTTTTGGAATCTTGCAAGCTCGCTTTACCACTGTTAAAAATCCTGCTCTTTTTTGGGATAAGAAACAAACAGGAAAAATTATGAGGACATGTATCATACTCCACAAGATGATAGTAGAAGATGAACGAGCTGCATACACTCAGTATGATGTACGAGATTTCCAACACGGAGAAGACACTTTACATGTGGATTTGACGTATTTTAAAGATATGCCTACAAATGTCCCCCAACTGTTGGCCATTCAAACTCGAGTTCGTGATAAACACAAGCATCAACAATTGAAAAACGATTTGGTTGAGCATATATGGCAAAAGAATCAAGGTCAAGATTAGAATTCACCGGTCCTTTTGGTTTATGATTTGAAAATCTATGTTTTAAATGTTTTAATGTAATATATGTTTCTATCTAAAATAAAATATATTTCAAAGTTTTAAATTTTTAAATTTTCAATTTTTTTAAGAACACTTAACATAGTTTTACCATTGAAGGTGAAAAACACAAATCATGTTCTTAACCAATCATAATCATTATTTATTAATAAAAAATATCTTAAGAACACAAAACATAGTTTTACCATTGCACATGCTCTTAGGTTCAATAGAAGAGGAGAATCAGTGAAAGTGAATGATAAGGTTAAGATTAGGGATGTTAAAATGGGCTCAACCTTATAGGGCTGGCCCTAGCCCATATACTATATTTTAAGCCTTAAACCCTATATTTTGATAGAGGGCTAAAAAAAGGCCGAACTTAATTAGCCCTTAAGCTTATTGGGCTTAACAAGAACTAAACTTCATACTCTTTTCTTTATGAGTAAGTGTTATTTTATTTATTATTTAAACTATAGTACACATAAATTAAACATAAAAAAATAATTACCAAAAAAACCTACAAACAAATTAACTTAGGAAGTTCCGAAAAACTACGTTTCCGCAGATTTCCCACCAAAAATATGCATAAACGTAAACATAAACGTAGTTTTCGATTTTTCCCGCCAAAAACGGGATTTTGACAAAATAGAATGTTTATATTTTTACGGAAAACTACGTTTCCGCAATTTTTTTGCCACAAATATATTTTCTGCGTTTTCCCGCCGAAATGTGTTTTCCGCTTTTTCCCGCCATAACAAGATTTTCGTAAAATGGATTTTCAACCTTTTATGGAAAACAAAGTTTCCGCAGTTCTCCCGCCAAAAATGTGTTTTCCGCAGTTTTCCCGCCAAAAACGGGATTTCCAAAAATTGATTTACTACATTTTTATGGAAAACTACGTTTCCGCAGTTTTCCTGCCAAAAATGTGTTTTCCGCGTTTTCCCGCCAAATGGGATTTATGTAAAATTGATTTTCTACATTTTACGGAAAACTAAGTTTCCGTAGTTTTCCGAGTTTTCCCGCCAAAAACAGGATTTCCGCAAAATGAATTTTCTACATTTTTAGGGAAAACTACGTTTCCGTATTTTCCCGCGAAAAATATGTTTTCCAAGTTTTCCCGCCAAAAACGGAGTTTTCGTGTTTTCTCATATAAACTAAAATAATTAATAATTTTGTTTGTTAAACAAAATATTATAAAGGGCTAAAGGGCTAGCCCTAGTTCAGCCTATTTCTGTACAAATTACAGGGCTAAGAAAGGGCCGTGCTAGGAAAGGGCCGGACTAACAATATATACGGCTGTGTTGGGCTCAAACCATTTCATTTAACATCCCTAGTTAAGACACTACATGTTTAGCTCTTTAAATACCACGAATATACCAATATCTCTTTCTTCTTCGGGTCATGTTATTCTTTGTAACAGTAGACATGGATGTAGTTTCTGCAATTTAAAAGCTTTGTTCCAATTGTAGCAGTACCTTGCTCGTGATTCTTATGCCCCCTTCTTTCTAAAAGGTTGAATTCAGGAATGATTTGTCACAAATTTTGTTGTTTGATACACCTTTTTCTGAGTTACTCTATAACATCTCAATGAATTTCCAACTTTTAACATTAGGTGTAAATGTTTGAATGTAGCTACAGATCTCCGATTAAGGATTCGAGACCTATTCTGGAAACTAGACAAAGAGATCTTTCCGATGATATGCAGAGTACTTCCTGGGTCCATCTTGGTCATCGGAGGATGTTGATAAAGTTTACTGATAATTATTCTTCTCTAAGAATCGGTAGCGGCGGCTAGGGTTTTACCCCCTTAGGTCGAAGTCATGATGATGATAATAAAAGAGATTGAGAGAAAAATGTCCTCCAAATCATGAATGCATGATCCCATGAATGAATGATTGCCTCATTATTTATATAAATCTTGTGTCGGTTTTCTCCTTATTTTTTATAGAGTTTCCTTTCTTCCATATTGGCTTGAATTTATGTGGGCCAATCTTAATTTTGACGGGCTATGGTAAAAAGTGCTAAACCTGGTACCACCATTATTGCTGCAAAAATTAGTATGTTATTTCCTAATAACTTTCATATAAACCTGTCCTAAATTCGGTAAAGAATATGTGCCAATTGATAGTCATAACTACTTTACTAAAATGAAAATCATCAGGTTTCGTTGACAGAAACAAATCATCAAGTTCCATTACAAACCGATGAAATTTTTATATGCTTGCTCATTTTAAAAATTTGGTCCGGCGTTCCATGTGAAGATATGAAAATTGTCTTGAAGATTTACAAATTGTTTTCGTCATTGAAACAACCAACACTTTTTTTTTTTAATTCTAACAATGCGGAAATTCTCAAACAATTATTCATTAAACCATTAAACCAAAATACCAAATTCAACAAATCAATTCCATAATTTAAATAATTCTAGCAACCTAAACACCAGGTTTACTAGAAACTAAAACCATAATCTAACAACCCTATCATCCTCTTCTTTGGTCTTGATTCCGCGATCATACATTTCTTTTACCTGCAACACATGGAAATATTGTCACAAATACTCAGTGAGGTAGTCATACCGTGTACCAGTTACATATTAAGGGAAAATAGAATGCCAATTACTACGCGATCAAACAACAACCAGCAATATTCAAAACTCAGCAGTACAACAGGTGGTGTCGATCGACACACCACCGTGGTGTCGATCGACACACCACCGTGGTGTCGATCGACACTTCAATACGAGAATTCAGAAATCCCATTAGGGTGTCGATCGATACCCTACCCGGTGTCGATCAACACTCCTTACACAATCACAAATCATCTCCACTCGGGTGTCGATCGACACTACCACTAGGTGTCGATCGACACTCCTCGCAGAAACCTAAATCGAGTCAAATCCTCTCGCGACTCGATTCCTTTTCATCATGCGAGCCGACTTCCCACAGAAACCACACGATAACCACATAGAACAACATGATAATCACAGGAAACCAATAATCACTCCAAATCCAATCATTCGATAACCTAACACTCTAATCCCATAACCACGATCACGCACTCACCTCGATTAACAAATTGAACACACGGATACACGAAAATCAGAGCCTTCTACCCAACCCAAAGCTACTGATTCTCCTTCTCTATCACCTAGAACTTACCATTAGGGTTTTCCCCTAAAACGAATTAGGATTTTTTGAAAACAGAACCGACGCGTTATTTTAAAATCAACGCTGAGAATAGACCACACATCAAAATAATCATCGGAAATAAGATTCGGAAACTACACCCAAAGAGCTTTTCAACGACCTATAGATTGTCACCTAATTTCTTCTGCAGCTCCGGGAAAATGCTCACGAAGTGGCATGATCACAGACCCGATTTTACTCTGATCCAAACCGATCTTCCTGTCCGTTTCTCTTCTCTACCAGAACAAAACAGAACTGCTTCCTTCCCTCTTAATCACCTAACCTCCTAAACTATCTTTCTCTCAATTATGCTCAACTACACGTTTTTCCTTCTGAACATGCGGCCAAAGACTTATAAATCACATCCTAGGGCTTCTCCTAAACCGAACACCACAACCCGGATAATTCAATTAAAACCAAAATTGAACCACAACAATGGTGTCGATCGACACCCCACCCAAATTATTAAAATTTGGTTTCGAGATGTTACAATTATCCTCCACTAATCTAGATTCGACCTCGAATCCCGCAAACGCGTTTACCGAAAGACCAAAAAACTTGTCCCACTTAGTCGAAATCACTAGAGATCCTCACCTGATCCCTAACCTCGTATCTAGTCCTATGCTTATACACACGTTTTCCAGCCGTTTACTACTCTTAACTCATTATCACACTACCTTGCTCTCATGATGCATCCTTTAGCAACCAACGAACCAACCACCCATGGTACCTAGGGAAACACTTTTCCCTCTAGACTTATACTGAGACCCACCCGTCCCACATAAGTCTCCAAAGAACTACTATCTCCAAAAGAAATCCTGGGAAACACATTCCCCTCAAGAAACCCACCCGTCTCTTGATACTTATACTGAGACCCACGCATAACATATAAGTATGCATCTCACCATACTACACCGAGACCCACCCGTCATCGGTAAGTATCCATCCATACTACACTGAGACCCACCCGTCACAGGTAAGTATGACCTCGATACTACACTGAGATCCACCCATCACAGGTAGATCCATCGGAGACCCACACGTCTCCCCAAAACAACAATGAGTTATTCGGGAACGCTACTATACCTAGAGTAATAAATATCTATGACTACATCTGCCCCACGTGGCTAAACTCGATATTCCTCACCCGGAATATCATCCAAAACACGATCCGCACTGATCAATCATACCACAAATCTTATAATAACCACACATCTTATAACAACAAAGGAAAATAAATAAGCAACTCCATCTTATAAATTTCCAAAAATGTATATCGTTACGACGAAATGAACAATACATGAACAAAACCACAATAGCAACATGCTAATACAAAAATCTGGGACCACAAAGATAAAAGTAAGCTCAAGTTGTGTCCTGCTTGTCGAACTAATTCCTGAACTTCAACTTCATCTTTGCCTCTGGCTCTCAAGTCTCCTCCTCTGTACCGCTACACCGTCGATTTCATCTGCATTAATCGAAATCGGTGTATGAACGGAAAAACTAGCTCAAATCTATCTCTTCTTGTTTTCTCTCTGTTTGGGGTCAATCGGTGATGGCTATTTCGTTTGATTGAGTGGTTGATGAAGCGGAATCAGTAGAGAAACGAAAGGATCCGGTAAGTTTTCTTTAATTTCTTTGGAAATCTACGTCTTCTTAGATTCAATTAGAAAGTTTGGTTGTTGAATCATAGGTTCTTAATCAAATTAGGGTTTCATAGGGTCATACATGTAGATTAGGGTTTGATAAATTGATACAATCAGAGGTCTATGAATCGGTATTTCATCAAAACTATAGCATTATCCCTACTCTTCACATGTATTATCTTTAGGCGCAGGACCTTCTCTCTCCTCTCGAGAATCCTCACAGGAACTGCCAGAACTGTCAAATCAGGCCTCAGATCCTCCGGGATCTTACCCACCAACTCCTCCAACTCATGTAGGCACTTCTTCAACATCGACACATGGAAAACCTTATGAAATGCCTTCATGATCGAAGGTAACTCTAACCGATACGCCACTGGTCTAACTCGCTCCACTACTGGGAACTAACACGATCCTGGAAAGGATGTCAACCCAAGGAGTCACACTTCATGGTTGATTTGAATCAGAACATAAGGGTTCCCTTGATTGATGCAGCGGATTGAAGATGAATGGATTGAAATAGAGATGGATGCAACATAATGGTTGATAGAGAAATGATTTTGTGAATGATGAACATAACCAATGGATTGAGAGATACTTCCAAGAGTTATGGCTAGACTCTTGAACTATCAATCTTGAACTCAGTTTGAATAAAAGCACCCAAAAAAAACAAGTCGTATGGATATTACACACCATACAGATCAAACAAGTTGAAAAACGTTTAAGAATAAAATAATTGATAAGTTTCAGAATTGAGAATACAAGAGAATATAAAGAGAAGAGAAGAAGAGAAAGAGACAGTCTTGGAACAATCTCCAAAGACTGCCTAGAAAATGAAAACATAATTAAAGACATAATTTTGAAAAGATAAAACCAAAACACCCTTCAAACTTCTGATTTTCGTCACTTTATTTGGGCTGGAAATTAGGCACTTGATTTAGGCTTCTTTTGGACTTCAAATAGGCTTAAAATGGGTTGGACTTGATGGCTAACACCTTAGAAGATTTTCTAAAGATTCTGGCCCGGTTTGGATCATTAAATGGGTGATTTGTATGTGAATCATTTATGTCATTAAAAAACTTTCTTTGGAAAACCCATTGGGACAAAACCAAAGATAAGGGAAAAATAGTACAAATGAGACACATGCCCATTTGTTAATCAAGTATCAAAACCAATGAGGTTAAGATAACTTCTTTTCCATCAATTACCTTAGCAACAAGCGGCTCCTTAGCTCCATTTTTCTCAGCTTCAAGCTGCTCCTTAACTCCATTTTCCTTATCTTCAAGCCGCTCCTTTGCTCCAAGTTCTTCTTCACGTTTCAAGTCTTTTGTGCTTGGCATTATCATATCATCCTCTCCCACTTGAAAAGGATTTGACCTCAAATCCGACTCTTTTGAAACTGTACTGAAAAATCAGAAACACTAAAACATTTATAGATATTGCACTTTTCTTGGAGATCAAGTTTGTAGGCATTGTTGTTGATATAGTTGTCATAAGGACACAAATAAAGTTCAGCCTGATAGTTGTTATCTTTGAGAGCTTTGGACAGAACTCCCATCCTTTTTTCTTGAGCCCTTTCAACAAGAATAAATCTTTGGAAATTATTCAGCTCCTTTGTCAAAATAACTCCAATTCCAGTTCTTTCAAAGAAATTAGACAAGAGAACTTCTAAATCTGGTGGCTCCTTTTTTGTACCTACAAAATAGTCAACACCTATGGCAAAGAGCAAGTGCGTTATCACAGTCATAGAGTCCGCATAAACAAGTAAACAAGTCTCAGTTTGGACCAAAGAATTATCCCTATCATGTTCCTTTTTTCAAGAATTTTAAGATATGAGTTTTGTTCTGAACATTCTGCGAATAATCCTAAACGTTTTTCATTGATTTGTGGACAGATTAAATTCATGTTCTCAGCTTTTAAATCATGAAAAACAAAACAAGAGAAAGAGACATTTACATGAATAAGATCCATAGAATTTTCGTTGCTAATCACGATAAAAAGGAGTGGTGTTAGATTAGGAGGCTCTTCTTGGATCATGGCATATACGAATGCTCCTGGTCGCCAGTAATAAGTTTGAAGTGAACAAAATGGGAAAATCTCCATTTTAAGTTGCTTGGAGATCCTGTAAAGTGAAATGAATTGCGGTACAAGTCTTGAATATTGTAGATGGTCTCGTGGTCTCCAAATGTAGCTTTGATGATCAAACTGCAGCTCATGTGAATTATTCTCCAAAGTCACATCCTGCAAAAGTTTGGTAAACTCACTCGGTGGCATCGGTGCAAGGTTAGGAACACAAGACATCTTATTATTAGAAACAAATATGTTAGATGATATTCAGTTTCTTTAACCTTACCATCCCCAACAAATAAATTAGATTTCTTATCTTCTTGCTTACCCTTTAACAGAATTTGATCTAGGTATACCTCATGAGGTGACAAGGTAGTCTTTAACTCCAAATTTATATAATCTGCACCAAGAGAAAGCAAGTTTGTTGTCATTCATTTTTGGGAGTTTAGATAATTACCTCGGGTTTTAATTGGTGGTTTAGCATCAGGTGGTTTCTCTTTGATTTCAACAGAACATGTGAGTTCTTCTCTTTGGATCAGTTCTGCATTGCATCTAGTGAAACCTCCAATTCCAATCATGGTTCCTTTGGCTCCATTCAAGTCATTTTTCATCTGAAGTTAATCCTCAAAGGTGCTTCTCACATGCTTCTCTATGGTTCTTGTGCCTTTATGAACACCCATGGGACAGAACAAGTGCATTATACTTGAAGTAGAGAGTTTAAAAGCATAGTATTTGAAACTATAACCTGTTATGAACTTTTGCCAAAACTGAATTAGGTTATTAGCTTCACTCATTCTGGTTTCAAGCAAAAGGCTTTGCATAGACTCATCTAGGATAATTGTTCCTCTTAAAAAATGATAAGGTGATGCACGTGGTGTAAGTGCAGAAGTCTCCATGTCCATATTTGATGGAAAGCACTCTTGTGCATCTATTGGTGATGTAAAAAAGAATCAATACTACTCGGTTGCACCGGTTTGAAAATGATTTGTTTTTCACAAGCTTGGTTACTTTCAAGTATAAAGTCAGATTTTTGAGAAGAAATACCACACTTATCTTTCACAAATTTAGAAGGAAGAGCACACTTAGCTTTCATGGATTTGCTGTAAGAGTTAAGAAGCTTCAGTAGTTCGTTCTCAAGTTACTCTTTCGTTGTGGTGATGCTTTTAACATTTTCTTTCAGCTTACTGGACTTTTGATGGATTGGTGAAGGTAGTTCGGCTCTAACCGATACGCCACCGGTCCAACTCGCTCCACTGCTGGGAACTGACACGATCCTAGAAAGGATGTCAGCCCAAGGAGTCACTTCAAGGTTGATTTGAAACAGAACATAAGGGTTCCCTTGATTGATGCAACGGATTGAAGATGAATGGATGCAACATAATGGTTGATAGAGAAATGATTTTGTGAATGATGAACAGAACCAATGGATTGAGAGATACTTCCAAGAGTTATGGTTAGACTCTTGAACTATCAATCTTGAACTCAGTTTGGATAAACGCACCAAAACAAGAACAAGTCGTATGGATATTACACACCATACAGATCAAACAAGTTGAAAAAGGTTTAAGAATAAAATATTTGATAAGTTTCAGAAATGAGAATACAAGAGAATATAAAGAGAAGAGAAAGAGACAGTCTTGGAACAATCTCCAAAGACTGCTTAGAAAATGAAAACATAATTAAAGACATAATTTAAAAAAGATAAAACTAAAACAACCTTCAAACTTTTGATTTTCGTCACTTGATTTGGGTTGGAAATTAGGCACTTGATTTGAGCTTCTTTTGGACTTCAAATAGGCATAAAATGGACTGGACTTGATGGCTAACACCTTAGAAGATTTTCTGAAGATTCTGGCCCGGTTTGGATCATCAAATGTGTGATTTGGATGTGAATCATTTGCCTCATTAAAAACCTTTCTTTTGAAAACCCATTGGGACAAAACCAAAGATAAAGGAAAAAGAGTACAAATGAGACACATGCCCATTTGTTGATCAAGTATCAAAACCAATGAGGTTAAGATAACTTTTTCCCATCAATTCCCTTAGCAACAAGCGGCTCCTTAGCTCTATTTTCCTTAGCTTCAAGTTGCTCCTTAGCTCCAAGTTCTTCTTCACGTTTCACGTCTTTTGTGCTTGGCATTATCATATCAGGAACAGACCCCTCAACTTGTTCTCTGCTATGGTTCTGTTAGGACCCATTAACTATCTTGAGATACACACGATCTCCAACTGCTAACTCAAGCTCTCTCCGCTGCTTATCGGCATAACTCCTTTGCCGATCCAGAACCTCTTTCATATTCAGCTTTAAAACACGGATCTTCTCCGTCGTTTCCTGAACAAAACTCGCACCAAGAATGCTCCTCTCATCCCCACTTGGGTCCAACATAAAAATGTCCTACACGGCCTCTTATACAATGCCTCATATGGAGCCATCCTAATACTCGCCTGAAAGCTGTTGTTATACGCAAATACAATGCCTTATAAGGAGCCATCAGTCTGCGGATGATATGCCGTACTCATATGCACCTTAGTGCCCATCTCTGTCCGAAAAGCTCTCCAAAACTCAGATGCAAACTTAGGATCCTAGTCTGACACTATACTAGCTGGCGCTCAATGCAGGCTCACAATCTCTCTCACGAATCTCTTAGCCAAAACCGCAGCTCCATCGGTCTTCTTAATGGCCAGAAAATATGCAGATTTAGTCAGACGATCTACAATCACCCAAATTGCATCATAGGTCCTTGAATTAGGTAATCCTACCACGAAATCCATCGTGATCATATCCTACTTCCACTCTGAAATGGGTAAACTTTGCAACTTATCACCCGGAACCTGATGCTTCCTATCCACAAGTTGACACTTATCGCACGCTGCAATCTACTCGCCGGTATAACACGAAATTACACCCGCACTCAGAGGTCCATAACCCATCTAATGCTTATGCCACGATCAGACATTGATTACTCACACTCATACTGACATCATCGCACTCTCAGGACGTCTCCTTCGAGGTAACGATGCTGATGCCACTCCACTCTTGGGACGCCGCCCTTAAGCTCTGGATATAAATAGGAAAAACGCTTCCTATAGAGTAATGAATTCCTATGTGTACAAGCACATGAAACTAGAATTACCTCCCGATATTAACCCGCCATCTCATACTCTAGTATATCCTCTTTACTCCGACTGCACACTTGACCAACACAACTGATCCTCCTAAAAAAAATCCAATCATGACCACCGAAGCCTATCACTAACCTATGTTTAAGCGCGCGATATATTTATTATTCCTAACTCATTTTCACACCCTCCACACTCGCAGGATCGAATCCGTTGAGCCATCAGTAACACATGGACCACAAGCCCAATGCTCATACTGGGACCTCACTCCCGAGCAGCATACAAGAGACAAAAATATCCAACGGTAAATGAGTTATTCAAGACCGTAGCCCCTAGAGCAATAAATACTAAATGCCTATAAACATCAGCGATTAGGACCGCCACAGGTCGCCCCAACCAAAACCTAAAACCCTAGTGTACCCCTCTATATGTACACACACACGCCTACGCGCCCAAAACGTCACATCCGAAGAGACCTAATACTCAGAAACAACACTCCTTGACGCATCAATCAAAAACTGATCACTTCCTCCTGAGACCAAATAAAATAGAACATCCCTCCTGACCACTGCGTCCTACACGTAAATTCCTTGACAAATCTCTGATAATAACTCGCTAAACCAAGAACTCCTGGTCTCAGTTCCATTAGATGGTCTAGGCCAATCTCTGATAGCCTCAATTTAAGCCGGATCTACAAGATCTCCCTCTACAGAAATAACACGCAACCTCTATGGCAATTTAGATCAACCCGGTATCACTCCAACCAGTCCATCCCCAGAATGTCATCTGATAACTCTCCCGAACTAATTAGGAAGCCCGCCACAAGGCAAAGATATAAGAAAAAAATTATCTTATAAATTTTAAATTAAAGTAATCATGTCAACTCCAAACAAAGATAACAACAATCCAAAACACCAAAGCCAAAGAACCGCAACACAATCCTCATTATGCGCTCCCAGGTTCTCCTGAAACGCTGCAGCTGTCTCCACTAGCTCCGCCTTCGAGGCGAACATGGAAACTCTACATGCCCTCCTCAGCCTAAGCTTAAGTCCTCCCACGAACTTACCCATCTGAGCCCATTCATCATCCATGGCTCTACCCGCGTAGACCACTAGCCTGTTAAACTCAGCATCATACTCGCGAACCAACCGGTCGCTCTGAACCAGTCTATGGAATTTGCAATTCCAACTGATCGAGTACCTCTTGAGGGAAATACCTAGCTTTAAACTAGTCCAAGAATTCACCCCAAGTCCATACTGTTGCTGACTCCTCGACTGAACCGTAAGAACAATCTCTGGTGCCTCAAACACTGCGTCCACCAAATACTCTATACAACCTTTGGTTACGTGCAGGATACACTTCTCCCTCAACCACCACTCATCGGTTCTCTCAAATCCAACTCTCCTCGGGAAGGACACAGAACTCGAAAAATGCATGTGTCTTGTCATTCCTATATACGACAGACGCTGGTCAACAACTGCAACCCTCGACTGCTTAAACTCTACAGCCCTCCGCTACTCGACTATTACAGCCCTCTACTGCTTTAACACTGCAGCCCGCTGCTGCTCACAAACTGCAATCCACTGTTGCGCCTCTGCTAGCGGAGGCACTACTGGAGCCTGTGCCGGAACTGCCGTCGGACTCTGCTCCAACAACTGCGTCAGTAAGTCCCCTGCATCGCCAGACAACCCGATATCCCTCCTGGCACCACCCGTTCTCCCTCTAGTACACAAACTGGCCTCACTCCCCTCATGATACTTATGTGAAGCTGCAAACAGACTCTGCGTCGCTCTGTCGCCGGACTTGTTCACTCGTCCTCAACAACTCGTGGTGCTACTGGAGTCTGCACTGGCACCGCACTCGGTAACCGCTCCAAAAACTGAGCCACAGAACTGCCAAACAATTATCTCGACCCAGAGTCACACCGCAGTTGCATCCCCACTTGGGCCTCCCGCGCTATTTGACATACTCGTACCCTCTATAGTACCTCTAGTCCTTGGACTAGCTCTAACATTGGCTGCACTCATGGATGTCTCCTGAAACGTCTGCGAATCTGAAACTAGCTCAAACGTGGTACTCAAGACCACACTCTCGGCGAACTCACATATCTGTCCCCGATAACACCCTCTACTGCTATCAACCCAGCCTTAACCCTCTGCATTTCCCAATCTATCCAATCTACAGTCTTAAAATCGTTAAAGCTCTGATACCGAATTGAAACAACCAACACCTTTTTTAAAAATTCTAAAAATGCTGAAATTCTCATACAATTATTCATTAAACCATAAAACCAAATTACCAAATTCAACAAATCAATTCCATAATTTAAATAATTCTAGCTAAACACCAGGTTCACTTTAACCTAAAACAACAATCTAACAACCCGATCATCCTCTTCGCTTGCCTTGATTCTGCGATCATACATTTCTTTTACCTGCAACACATGAAAATAAGAGTTGCATGAGTATTATCACAAATACTCAGTGAGGTGGTCATCCTGTCTACCGGTTACATAATAAGTGAAAATAGAATGCCAATTACAACGCGATCAAACAACAACCAGCAATATTCAAAACTCAGCAGTACAACAGGTGGTGTCGATCGACACTTCAATACAAGAATTCAGAAATCCCAATAGGGTGTCGATCGTTACCCCATGCGGTGTCGATCGACACTCCTTGCACAATCACGAATTATCGCGATATCCACTCGGGTGTCGATCAACACTACCACTAGGTGTCAATCGACACTCCTCGCAGAATCCTAAATCGAGTCAAATCCTCTCGCGACTCTATTCCGTTTCATCATGCGAGCCGATTTACCACATAAACCACACGATAACCACATAGAACAATATGATAATCACACAAATAATCACAAGAAATCAATCATCACCCAAATCCAATCATTCGATAACCTAACACTCTAATCCCATAACCACGATCACGCATTCACCTTGATTAACGAATTGAACACACGGATACACGAAAATCAGTGCCTCCTACTCAACCCAAAGCTACCGATTCTCCTTCTCTATCACCTAGAACTTACCATTAAGGGTTTTCCCTAAAACGAATTAGGATTTTCTGAAAACAGAACCAATGCGCTATTTTAAATTCAGCCCTAAGAACAGACCATACAATAGAATAACCATCAGAAATAATATTCGGAAACTAGAACCAAAGATCTTTCTAACGACCTATAGATTGTCGCCTAATTCCTTTTGAAGCTCTGGCAAAACGCTCACGAAATGGCCTAATCACAGACCTGATTCTGTACAAAACTCCCTCACGAAATCATAGATATCTCTGAGCATACAATTTTGATTGACAAACTGATTTGGCTCACAGCTAGCTAAGAGAGAGAAGAACTTACCCACAGAAATTTACTCTGATCCGAACCGATCTTCCTGTCCGTTTCTCCTTTCTACTAGAACAAAATAGAACTGCCTCCTTTCCCTTAATCACCAATCCTCTTAGGAATCACCAAAACCTCTCTCAAACTCTCTTTCTCTCAATTATGCTCAACTACACGTTTTTCCTTCTGAACATGCGGCCAAAGACTAATAAATCACGTCCTAGGGCTTCACCCAAACCGAACGTCACAACCCGGACACCAGTGATGGGTGTCGATCGACACCCCACCCAAATTATTAAAATTTGGTTTCGGGATGTTACAGTCATGATAGCAAATATACCGTAATGATCAATCATATGGTAATTTTATCTACCCAGAAAAATAGTATCAATCATGATTCACTCAATCACAACAATCACTTCATCATCTATTGTATTTAATAATTGTATGATATCCTCTTTTATTGTAAGATTGTGTAATTCTACTATATATAATCTTGTAATTCTCATATCAAAGATATAAAATAATGCAATTCATATTTTTACATTCAATATTGTATCATAGCAGATTATGCTCATGAGTTTCGATCTAACGATCAAATTCACTTTTAATTATTTTCTCTAAGCCAAAGTGCTTCCATTATTCAAGTGTTAAAACTCCTGAATCAAAGCTACAATGATCTAACGATCGGCTCCAAGTTTACAGAGCTTCCTAAAATTTGATATGATCTAACCATCCATCACAATTTTTCCACAAAATCTCTAAGCCTTCGTGCTTTGTTAAAGGCATAGAGCTTCCTTAAGCCATGTGCTTCCAAATTTTTTTAGTATTTTAAGCCATTCCAAAACCAGACTCTATCAAGCCTCTGGATCAAGCCAAAGTGCTTCCTGAAAGTTTTTAACTCTGTTTTTATGATTCTAAACCTATCAAGTCATAGTGCTTCCACAAGCCTTCGTGATACATATATATATATATTCTTTTCTTTTCTTTTCAAGCCAAAAGACCTTTTGTGATCTATGGTTTAAACGTCCTCAATTTAAACTGCTGAAAAAAAGCATTGCTTTCTAAATTTTCAAGCCATCACGCTACTTCAACTTTTATTTTTCTGCATTTTGTTTCATTGAACAAAAAAAATTAAAAAATTGAGCCATGAAGCTTCCTTCGATTTCTCTTGTACACCATTTGTGCTTCACTTCGACATCATGATATCATCACATCTAATTTATGCTCCAAATCAACCGCATGGTTCATGTGAATGCTTCGTCACTCAAATCATCCTATCAAATATCCGTCATAGATGAGTCATTCTCAAGCCATTTTTCAATTTCAAGCTGTCAATTCTACTACCATTTCATCCTGCCTTGATCTTGAAGAGATGTATCAAAGAAATAATATCAATCATGATTCATTCAATCACAACAATTGTTTGGGTCGGTTTTCACCCCTCAATATCAACTTTCAAATTCTAGGTCTTCATACGAATGCAGACCACTAAGTTTGCGGAGCTACAGATGAGACTTATAAATCTTTTCCATCTACGGAGAAAGGCTCGTACGTCTTGTCCAGCTACTGAGAAGTCTCATATGTCTTCTTTAATTGCGGAGAAGACTCCTAAGTCTTTTCCAACAACAAAAACAGGCTCATACATCTTTATATGACAATAGACTCATATGTCTTTCACCAAGAAAAACCTGTCTTTCTGTTAAAAAATCCCTTATGTTATTCTGCAGAAAAGCTCTGAATGTCATTCATGCATGAAGATACGAATGTAATTTGTGCAAGAAGATACGAATGTCATTCCTGCACGAAAATACGAATGTCATTCCTGTAAGAAAATACGAATACCTTTCTTGTAGGATGATACGAATGCCATTTCTGTAGAAAAATATGAATGACATTCCTGCATGATGATACGACTGTTATTCCTGCAGGAAGATACGAATGTCATTCCTTCAAGAAGATCCAAATGTCATTCCTGCATGAAGATACGAATGTCATTTATGTAGGAAAATCCTCAAGTCTTTTCCAGAAAAATCCTCAAAGTCTTTTGCAAGAAAATCCTTAAGTATTCTTCACAACGAGGACGCTACGATTTTGGGATGACGAAGCTGAAAGATCCTTTAAGTATCCATATGTCTCGCTTATGGGCCAAATTTCAATAGGCCAATGCCTTAGCGTAAGAAGATTCCAGATCACCGACGAAGCCTATATGAACGCCGACATAGAAATCCAACGAATAATGGAAATCGCCGAATGCTTAGGGATACTTTTCTTTATCGTTAAAAAGATTTAGCCAACTTAGGATGCTATATATACTCTTGTACATTCCTTGAAAAAAAGATCTGCAACTCATTACGCAAAACAACAATAAAGCTTTTCTTTACAGCAATTTTATTCACGTTTGTAGTTTAACCTATAAATCCCTTCTCCCTTCTAAACACATGACAAGTTTAATTGTTTGAGTCTCATCTCCCACAATTTAGCGCCGACTAAGGGAAGCAAGGGATTTTCTGACTCAAAAAACTTTACAAACAATTGATCTAACAAAGATTGCAAACAACAATCAACAATGCGCCGCCGAACAACTGCGCGCTGCCGAACAAAAACTTGCTGGCAAACAACAATGCGCCAATCAACAACATTGCGACGATAAACAACGTACTGATAACTCCACTAACGCATCTGGGAGCAAGGAGGCTTAAACAAGGAACAAAAATGCCGACATGATAATTGTTCTTGATACTCCAACTACGACGACCGCAACGGTGACTCGAGAGTTCTTAACCGAAATGAAAACGATGTTGGAAGTACTACTTAAGAAAAAAACAGAACAAGAGAAGGCAGTAGAGGAATTACGAGTCTTCGCAACCACAGACCAAGGTCGCAGAAGAGAGGCTACGTTTAGACGACGTGTTGGGCAAATTCACCCTATAGCCTTAAACTGTTCAACCCGAATCGACGCACCCAGGATCCAACGTCTGCACCCTATTCATCCTGATGCACCACACGTGGAATAAAATGCAGTCACGCCAACAACGAAAACTCAGGACCCGGACATGCTTAAGAGAACATATCTACTCACAGAGCTGCGACTATGCAAATCAACACTACTACCGAGCAGGATGAAGAATCTCATGACAAAGAAGAAGACCTCCTCTGATCGGAACGCTCTGAGTTGGAAGAATAGCGCAGAGCACTGATCCATGCTCAAAGAGAAGATATTGATAGGATAAGAGCCGGCATTGCGGAACTGCGGCGGAGATGAAAGATTTTCGCTCCTGAATCCACAAAGCAACCAGCCAGGCTCCTAAGTTAGATAAGTTGTTAGAGGAGATGCAGAACATTCTGTTGACAAAAAAAATAACTAGAGAAGTGATTACTGATCCGGGAATGATGAAGATCCTTGCTTACGATGAGAAATCGGATCCCAACGAACATCTGAAAGCATTCTCAATCGCGATGGGACTAGTAAGCTTCAGAGAAGGAGAGAAGAATGCTGGTCAATGCTTATTGTTCGTAGAAAACCTCAAAGGACCACCCCTATAGTGGTTCTCGACACTTTTGACAAACTCAATTGATAGTTTCAACCAATTGCCAGCTGCCTTTTTAAAGCATTATGCGATCTACATCGAGAAGTGCACCTTTGATGCTGATCTTTGGACCATGGTTCAAGGAGAAAATGAGTCACTATGAAGCTTAGTGGATTGTTTCAAAGGAATTATATCCAAGGTGGAAGGAGTAGGCAATACTTCGCAGTGCATGCAATAGAAAAAGCACTCTGATTCTGGTTTGCTTACCAAGAAAAGATGGCCCTACGTCCCCCTGCCACGATCCAGAATGCGCTCCATCAAAGAATGTTTCATGCGTGATATGAGGAGCAGAAGAAGGTTTTTTCTCAGAAAACAAGGAAAACTAAGACTCACAACCCTTCTCCCACTTAGAATCAAGTGAATGCAAAGACAAATAACAAAGGGTCAGAGTTCATAGAACATGAAGGAGGATCTAATGAAGCTCATTTTTACCAGGTAGATTCCTAAAGCTACGGACAAGGCCGAGGCTACGCTGGCCGAGACTGAGGCCAAGGATGAGGTTTGTGGAACAAGACTTGAACTTGAAGCGGTAACACATACGATGAGACAACTTACTGTGAATGCCACAAAACGCATGGCCATTCAAGTGCGAATTATCGTGTTTTAATTTTTTGCCTCGCAAAGACACTCGTAGAAGGGAAATGTAACACCCGGTTCATCGACTAAGAGTCAACGACCAAATATTAGTCAACTTGAATATCATTTCATTGCTCTAAATTATTTTTTACATTGTTTGGTAAATAACTACATATTTAGGTACTAATAAACAATGCATTGGCCTTCTCTAGTCTACGTCCTTGGTCACCGATCATGCCACTTTGGTAAGGGGCAAGTATTGAATATTCAGTAAAACGGTATTCTCCGTTCCACGACTTAACATATCTTAATCTACCTGTAACCATTATAACTTCTGCATAGTACCCCAGTACTATGTGTCTTATCACTTCACAAGTCACTTTCACATTTATCCTTTTACACTTTAAATTCACCATCCGTCCTACCCTACGCTTAATCCATAACCATCCACCCTAAGTAACGCTTAGTCCGTAAATACTACTGAGTAACCACTGATTGGTACTATCAACTAGTTACCCAGCAGTATTCGTTCCATCATTAATCTCTACTAGATTACCTTATTCTGCCTGTTGGCAGAATTTATGTGTACCTTTAGTAATCTAACAACCCTACTGGTTAAGTTACGTCTTCTTGCCTTCTTTTATACCAAGCACAAACAAGGCAGGACATATACACATACATACGCCCTATGCAAATATATATAATTATGGTGGCCTTGTGAACTGACTATCCTACCAATTTAACAAGCATTCTACTCTAGAACAGTGTTTTGAAACCCAAACTGGGTTCAACCGCGAACCGGATTCCTAACCGGGTTGGGTTGACCCAGGTTTGATAAAAACAATTTCTTTCTTTTACAACTAAACATTGAATTATATGAAATTCTCTCTTATTATTTACCCAAAATAGAGTTAAGTTGCTTACATAACCAAAAGAAAAAGACCGAAACCGAGCTGACTAAGCCAAGAAATCTACTTCAACTTTATTAATTTCTTCATTAATTTAAAGTTTCTAAAATTTTTGATTTATAAATTTTACTATTCGTTTTCAAACTTTTTTTTTTACTTGAATAGTTGAATTTGATGAGATCAAATTTGAAAGTATGGGTTTGTAGAATTTAATTTCATTTTTAATGCTTTTTGATCCATTGTTTGATCAATTTTTTAAATTAAATTTTAAATTTTTTTTAATTGTTACACTTTAATTCTTTTTAAAACACTTTATCTACATATTTAATTGATGTATTTTTTTCCATGATTGAAAAATCTAAATTTATACTCCCTCCGTTCCCAAAAGATTGATGTTGTAGAATTTTCACAACTATTAAGAAAACACATTAATTTTTAGTTATAAATGTCTTATTTTTTGTACTAAACAATTTTCTATAACTCTAAACCAATAGTAATTCAGTAATATCAATTAATGTGTCTTGGAATTTACAATTTATCATTATTTTTCATTAAAAATGTATTGAGAATGTAAAAATTAAATCTTTTTGAAATATTTGTTTTTCCTACAACATCAATCTTTTGGGAACGGAGGGAGTATATTTGAAGGATATACTTTATATTTAGATATCACAATTATAGAAAATTGCTTATACTAGTATCTATAAAAAAAAAAACTTTTAAACCCGGTTCGACCCGGTCGGACCACATTGACCCATACACCTGAAATCTTTGTCGTTTCGGTCACCGGTTCGGTTTTAAAAACATTGCTCTACACTTTTTCTGACAGTTCACGAGCAATGTTTCTACTTCCATTTTACCCTAATATTTAATACCTCTACGTTCTCAAACAATAGCCGAAGCATTTCACACAATACTTTGCCCCGTATGGTCGGCCCATGTAAGCATGGCTATCCCAATACGTTACCCATGATAACATCTATGGCCATATGGTAGCCGTCACTGCAGAAATTCACACATAAAACTATTCGTTAATTATGGATGACTTAGATACTAAATTGCTTTCTCATTCAATATATGTTTTTCCTCTAACCCCGGATCGTATAAGTCTTAGCTTGAGTTTGCTTGAACCCTCTCGAGCGCTTCTCAAATTAACCTTACCAATACACCTATTGCCGGACTGGCTAAAGATCGATCAAGCAACAGTTACATCTTGTCTGGGTAATTTTCCTTAATGGTAAGTTAACCCGGCAAACAAGTGATCCAGCGGGTAATTATAAGTCCTTATTTCAGTCACACTTATCCATACAATGAGTCTCCAGAGGTAACCACAAAGTCACATGAGTGAATTCTCATTCCACCTTGCGGTAGAGTAGTTCATACGTAGCAGAACCTATGAAAAAGCACTTCCTCAACTTAGAGAATCCTCACTCGATCGCTTTGTTTATCTTATAATAGCTATATTTCCATGATTTAATGTTGTTCGATCGAGACACTTACTAGTGACCGCAATCGGTTCAACCATTTAGCTCATGGTAGCTCCCTGGAAAGGGTATAGCTACACATATGCAAGACTCATTTTGAAAATGACTGTAAATCATCATTTCACACTTCGTAAACAATCCTAACAATATGAATGTGATTAGGACCTTAGCACATCCTTAGAGTTCATGTTATTGTCAGCAAACTACGAGTGAGTCTTATCCTAGCCTTAGCCAAGAAAATTTTCCTCGAGCTAATAGTTGAAGTTTCACGCTCGTGCCTAGGAGACATGTATTCAATCCATATATTATGTATTCATAAATCAAGTTCATTTCAAGACCGTATACCATGAGTACCTTCTAGTCCTTAACTGGATCGCCATGATCCAACCAGATGCTCTATCACTGCGCTTATGGCTAAGCTTAAGCTTATCTTTACGGCCTTGTGCTGGTTTAAGATCGAGGTCATATTGATCCCTAGCCAAGACCTTACCAATCCGTGGACAGCTGCTTTCTAGGTTAGCATTGATACGATCTCAGCTCCTACAAAGCCCGTCTTGACCTAAGACAAAATGAACCGAGACAACCCCTAGGCCATACCGATAGCATCTCAAGATCATTGTACTGAGGCAACCCCGAGGCTATGCAAGTATATTAATACATGAACACTCTATGTACTGGTCTATCGTACTACGTATGTACGGATCACTCGTCTATCATCGTACACGGACGTACGAATCACATCCGTTCCATCGTACCGCGTACGTACGGACCACTTGTCTGTCATCGTACCAAGGACGTACTGACCTACTGTCTGTTCTATCGCAAGCATATGTACGGATCCCTTATCCGTACCAACCACTTACGTACATAGATCAAGCCCTTGGTTGGTCCATCAACCACGCCAAGTTTCTCTCAGCCCATATGTACTCTACCCTTAACCCTTACTACTAAGCTACTACATGAAAACTATAATGAAGAAAAGAAGAAAAAGAATATATTAAGTACGGATCACGCCTTACCTTTGCTTTAAATCGCTCTCCTAGGGACTTGGAGCGTTGAGATTCTGCTAAAGCTCCTCCTTATTCTTTAGCTCCTAAGTGTTTATCTTTGGCTCTAGAGGTCAGAATATTTCCAGTGTGTCCAATAATGAGCTCTCCTTGCTCACTATTTATAGACGACTTCTTGCTCACAATATTAGCGTCGACGACTTCGCTGTCATTCATG
Organism: Draba incana; assembly: GCA_963576765.1. Taxonomy (NCBI): domain Eukaryota; kingdom Viridiplantae; phylum Streptophyta; class Magnoliopsida; order Brassicales; family Brassicaceae; genus Draba; species Draba incana. The sequence continues at coordinate 16,565,083 of OY755209.1, read as the reverse complement.
CAGGAAGATACGAATGCCATTCCTCCATTGATATATCATGGTTTTTAGGGTTTTTAACTATGATATAAGTCCGTTCTCTAGAGTCTTTTTGGTATTTTTTGAGTCTTTAGTGTTATTTATAGGTACATGGATGTTTGGAGCATAATTGGTGTTTACTGAATCATTTTGGAGCATTGTGGAACGAGCAGTCAAAGTCGCAAGTTTGGAGTGAAGATTTTTACTGGACCTTGTGTCGCTTGACACGATTAAAATCGCGACAAAAATATTAATTTGGAAGATTTCTAGTTTTTCCCCAAAATGTTTTTCCCTATTATAGATAGTCTTTTTAAGCCATTGTTTAGGCGATGCTTTGTTTTCAATGAGATTTTCGCAAGAGAGGATTTTAACTCCTTAATCTCTTTTCTATTTCTAATTAATGCAGAATTATTCAGTTATCATGCTTGCTTCAATTATGTCTGAGTAATCCGCTAATTAGGTTTTAGGGTTTTCAAAGGATGATGAAGAATAGTTAGAATTTACTTACTATTGGGATTGCATCATATTTATTCTTTACCTTGATAGCTTTAACTCTAATTTAGGCCTGAATTAGATATCATAGGTTGTTTAATAGATGCGACAACATTATTAGATTACTGTAACCAAATCATAGGTGAGCAAAGATTCGATTCGCAACGACAGTTGGCTTTGGATCTTTGTGAACAAATCGAACCTAATTTTTATGCTTGTTTAAATCAATCTGAATTCGCAACGGCAGTTGGATTTCTAGGGTTTAGACATATATAATATTTGCAACGACAGTTGATTTATTTTACCATAGTTTCGAGTTCTAGAATTGCACTTCATTAATATCCCGATAGTAAGTTTATCCTTTAGTTTGTAATCATTCCTGCAAATTTTCTAAGACCCAGCGTTTGTCTCTTGTTGAATTCAAATCACCAACAATCACTTTAATGTACTGTTTTTGCATTACTTTACTTAATATGATTACTGCTTAGTTTAATTTGAACATCTAAATCTATTGTGTCAATTGATTCTCTGTGGAATCTGACATTACATTGATCTCTTAATTTGAGAGAGTAGCTCTAGGGATAATTAGAGCATATCATGCATTACGATACGAATGCCATTCCTGGAGGAAGATACAAATACCATTCCTGCAGGAAGATATGAATGTCATTCTTGAACAAAGATATGAATGTCATTCCTTCAAGAAGATACGAATGTCATTTCTGAAGGAAAATCCTGAAATCCTTTACAGGAAAATCCCTAAGTATTCTTCACAACGACGACGCTGCGATTTAGGGATGACGAAGCTGAGAGATGTTATAGTGAACGACTGTCTCGTTTATGGCCAAAGTTCACTGGGCCCAGGTCTTAACATAAGAAGGTTCTAGAATCAGCAGTGAAGCCCATACGAATGCCGACATAGTAAATCCGAAGAATAATGGAAATCGCCGAAGACTTAAGGATACTTTCCTTTATCGTTAGACTTAGCCGACTTAGGATGCTATATATACTCTTGTACATTCCTTGAAAAAGGGATCCGCAACTCATTACGCAAAACAGCAATAAAGCTTTTTTTACACCAATTTAATTCACGTGCGTAGTTTAACCTAGAAATCTCTTCTCTCTTCAAAACCTTTGACAAATTTAGTTGTTCGAGTTTCGACTCCCACAACAATCACTCCATCATATGTTCTATTTTATAATTGTATGATCTTCTCCTTTATTATAAGATTGTGTAATTCTACTATATATAAGCATGTAACTCTCATATCAAAAGATATAAAATTATACAATTCATATTCTTACATTCAATATTATCTTGTCAGTAGAAGCGAGTTGTGCCATGAGTTAGTGACCATGCACCTTCTTTCCAAGGAAATTAAATATTTCCATAATTGTGCGTTGATGAGATCATAACTAGCTCGGGACATGGAGATTCAAGACAAGGAAGATCCTTCGGACTCTAAGTCTTTCCATGTACCGATTGGACCGATGACACAATCAAGGACTAGGCTACTTAACCAATATGTCACTTCACTACTCTACCGCATTGAAAACAACCTTGAGCCGCACACTTTTCCGACTACATTGGTCGTGATTCAAGTGCCTCAGTGGGTTTTTCGAGCAAGGTTTTTAACGAGGCGAGGTTCACACACTTTACCGCAAGCCTCATCATCAGCAATGCTATTGTTGGCTCGTTTTTCATCTTACGCAACGAGTCAATCTATCTTTATCTTATTTTGTCTTTCAAACTTTTTAGTCAAATCATTATTGTTTTTGTCATTTTCCATGTAATAAATGAGGAAGCTTGAAGGTTGTTTTAAGCTTTCTCTTCTTCTATATAAACTAGTTTCTCTTATCAATAAAAACATCAAACTTTTTATCAAAAATCCTCTCAAACTTGTTTGATCCGAGAAGTGTGTGATATCTTCTCATCTTGTTCTTGTCTTAGTGCGTAATATCTAAGTTAGAATCAAGCTCGTAGTCTACGAGATTTTCATCGCTCTTAGAAGTACAATTCAATCCATTTCATGTTCGTTCATCTTTTTATCCACTGCATCATTTCAAATCATATCTTTTTATCCATTTCAAATCATATCTTCTTATCCATTTCAAATCGTTCATCATCAATCCGAGAGTGGTATCAACTTGAGAGTAAACAATGACACGAGTAGTTGATCAGTTACCAAACCTCACGAGGAATCTACCAAGTGGTATCAGAGCCACTTCATAATCAGGTTTTGTTGTTCTAATTCTAAATTTTGGGTTTTTTTAGATTTTGCTCGTTTTTGTAATGATTTTCATAAATAATTGGTTTGTTCTAAAATTGCAAAATCAATTAAATCTAACCTGGAATGAGTCTAGTATTTATTAAAAATAGTTCTATAATTTTTGAATCATTTTGATACTGTTTGGTGACCGATCAACTACTCATGTCATTTGTGCTTAAAAAAAATTGCTCATCTTCTAGAATTTGTTAGATCTTTTAAACCTTTTTACTTGTTACCATGGCTAAGATGGCTGATGAGAAACTTGGAGCTTTGCAACAAAATCAAGCCGTCCCGAAACCTAATCCGAATCTTCAACAAGGGAAGAATAGAGCACGACAGAGGAGGGAACTAGAGCTTAATCCCAAGCCGTCTGACCACACACTAAGATCAACACAGAGCAGTCCACATAAAACATCTCACGCTTTTAAATCTAAGGTTTATTTGTATTCTGATATTCAACGTGCTAATGAACTTGAACTCTATGCTTTTTTAGGAAAAAGAAACTATCTAGAGTGGAAAAGAAACATGGAACATTGGTTTTACTACAAGTGCATTAGCAAGGAAAAAATGATGTCTTCTGCAAATGGTGGTGTCTAGAAGTTGATGATCGCTGGTACTACAAGGAACCTACTATCACCTCGTGGAGAAAGCTTAAGGAACTACTGAAGAATAAGTAGGTGTCCAACAATTTAGTATCAAAAGAACCAAACGAGCCTTCACTAATCTATAAAAGTCCATGAAGCAGAAAGAAATCGCTCAAAGCAGCACCCCAACGAAAGATCAACTTGAGAACGAACTACTGAAGCTTCTTAACTCTTACAACAAATCCATGAAAGCAAAGTGTGCTCTTCCTTTTAAATCTGTGAAAGATAAGTGTGATTTTCCTTCTGAAAAATCTGATGTTGTGCTTGAAAGTAATCAAGCTTGTGAAAAATAGCAGTAGTTGCACAAAGGTGTTTGCCATCGATTATGGACATAAAGCAATCAGCTAGTTCTAATCCAGAACCACTCATTATGCCAGTTCCTTGTGACTACCCAAGAAAGCACTGTGCACTGAACATTTTGGCAATCAAAAGAAAGCCACCAAACTTGCATCAGCCTCAATTCATTCGCAGAGAAACTAAACTGATTGGAATTGGAGATTTCACAAGAGGCAATGCAGAACTTATTCATAGTCAAGGAAAAGAACTCACGTGTTCTGTTCAAATCAAGGAGAAACCACCATATGCTAAACCACCAATTAAAACCCAAGGTAACTATCTAAACTCCCAAAAACAAATGAGAGCTCACTTGCTTTCTCCTTGTGCAGATTGTACAATCTTGGAGTCAAAACCTTATCAAGGGAGAAAGACTACCTTGGTTCCCTTGTCACCTGATGAGTTTGATCATCAAAGCCACATTTGGAGACCCGGAGACTTTCTAGAACATTCAAGACCTGTACCATATGAAATTTGGATCACTCCACTTCACATGTTTTCCATTTGGTTCATTCCAAACTTATCACTGACGACCAATATAGTTTTGAGACATCTTTAGAGAGGATAAGTTAGTCACTAACAATGCTATAATCCAAAAAGAGCCTTCGGATCCAACACCACTTCTTTTGACCGTAATGAGCAGCAAAAATGCCAAGGACCTTATTGAGGTAAATGTCTCTCTATCTCATTTTGTTTTTCATGATTTAAGGGATGTGAATATGAGTTTGTTATATCCACAAAACATTTGGAAACGTTTAAGGTTATTCGAAGAATGTTCGGAACAAAACTCATGCCTTAAGATGCTCGTAAAATAGGAACATGATAAGGATAAATCTTGGGTCCGAATTAAGACTTGTTTACTTGTTTATAGAGACTTTATGACAGTGATAATATACTTGCTCTTTGCCAAAGGTTGACAACATTGCAGGTATAAAAGAGTAGCCACCGGATTAAGAAGTTTTCTCGTCCAATTTCTTTGCTAGGACTGGAATTGGCGTTGTTTTGACGAAGGATAAGAAACCCATCGTTCATTTTAGGATGATCTTTGAGGTTGGGAAAAAAATGTGGATACACTTGAGAAAAGAACAAGTTCCCCCTGTAGTGAAATCCAAACGGAAGACAAGAATCAATGGTCCATTCAAGCTAACAAGAAGAATCAGCGATAATGTTTATCAACTCGATCTCCAAGGTAAGTACAAAGTAAGCAATAACTTCAATAATTATGATCTTATTCCTTTTGTGCAGATAATGCGGATTTGAGGTCAAATCCTTTTCAAGTGGGAGAGGATGATGAGATCATGACTAGCTCGGGACATGGAGTTTTGGGACAAGGAACTAAGCAACCGCTAGTAGCCGAGGAGAAATTTGAAGCCAAGGAAGATCCTTCATACTCTAAGTCTTTGCACATACCGGTTGGACTGATGATGCAGTCAAGGACCAAGATACTTAACCATTCTGTCACTTCACTACTCTACCGCATTGAAAGCAACCTTGAGCCGCACACTTGTCCAACTACATTGGTCGCGATTCAAGTGGCTTAAGGGTTGATGATGAGAGGTGTGTGATTCGCACTTTTTTCTCCTTGGTTTGGTTTTGTCCCAATGGATTTTTCGAGCAAAGTTTTTGATGAGGAAAGGTCCACACACTTTTCCGCAAGCCTCATCATCGGCAATGCTACCGTTAGCTTGTTTCCCGCCTTACCGCAACGAGTTAAACATCTATCTTTATCTTATTTTGTTTTTCAAACTTCTTATTCAAATCATTATTGTTTTCGTCATTTTCCATGTAATAAATGAGGAAGTTTGAAGGTTGTTTAAGCTTCCTCTTCCCCTATATAAACTTGTTTCTTTTATCAATAAAATCATCAAAAAATTTATCAAAAATCCTCTAAAACTTATTTGATTCGAGAAATGTGTAATATCTTCTCATCTTGTTCTTGCATTAGTGCGTAATATCTAAGTCATAATCAATCTCGTAGTCTAAGAGATTTTCATCTCTCTTAGAAGTAAAATTCAATCTATTTCATTTCCATTCATTTTCTTATCCGCTGCATCATTTCAAATCTGATCTCTCATTCATCATCAATCTGATCGTCACAAGTACAAAACCTACAAAATGTGTTAATTGGGTATAAATCCTCACGAGGAGTCTATCATGCGCACTCAAAATAAATGTTCCTACAATCAAAGAATTTTTTTGTAAGCCATGATTCGAAACTTTTGATAAGCACCATTGGACATTATAATGATCTCTCGTCAAGATATCATATACGATCCTTTCTTTCTTCTATTGTATCACTGCGATTATCTGATGAAACAAAAGACCATCTTCACTAATTAGAACCCCTTAGTGGTTCTTAACAAATTTCTAATATTAAATTTACGATTTCTTTTTAAGCATGAAACCCACTTAGGAAATCTAACAAGAACCCCCAATGGACCTGATAATCAAGCCGGGGTGAACATTGCTTACTTGAAAAATCTTGATCCGAGCCTACACGGTATGCCAAATCTTGACCAGGTCCATGCGCTTATCCAGCATTATGGACCGACGGTCTACTTCCACCCCGACGGTCTACTTCCACCCCGAAGAGACTTACATGCCTTCATCCGTGCCATGGTTCTTTAAAAACGGAGCATTGTTGAAGACTGAAGACATTTACTGCATCTAACAAAAACAAGAAAAAATAGTGGTTTTTGTCAAAATTTTGGCTGTACTATGAAAAAATAGAAGATGTTGTGAATCAAGAGAACGAATGGGGAAGATTGTGTTTATTCATTAATCATAAGATCCTCATAATTAATCTAAAAGTTGTAGCATCCACCACAGGGGAGTATGTCTCCTCATAATCAATTCCTGGTCTCTGTGAGAATCCTTGTGCAACAAGCCGTGCTTTATATCTCACGATTTCACCATGTTCATTTCTTTTCCTCACAAAGACCCATTTATGTCCAACTGGTTTAATCTCATAGGGTGTCCGAATTATTGGACCAAAGACATCCCTTTTCCTTAAAGAATTCAACTCCACGTTTATAGCTTCTTTCCATTTAGTCCAATTTTCACTCTGAGTGCACTCATATATCGACGTGGGTTCTAGATCCTCCATAAGTTCAAGTGCTACCTTAAAAGCAAATATATCATCGATTTCCACACACTTTCTATTCCATTGTATTCCAGACATAACATAATTCATTGAGATCTCATTATTTTTAGGAACGTCAGAACCATGAAACTCGGCGTCCCAAGTCTCATTGCTTGGAACTATCGGTTCAGTTATGTCTGGGGTTCCATCAGATTCCTCAACCACGATTTCAGCACCTTTCTTTCTTTTCCGAGGATTCTTATCTTTGGAACCTATTGGCCGGCCACGTTTTGAGTGTGGTTTAGATTCTGTAGCAACTTGATTGTGTCCCTCTTGAACATCAATTCTAATAGGTGCATTAACAGCTGGTATGTAAGACTTAGTTACTCTTTTCGGGTCAGCAAAGGAATCTGGCAATTGATTAGCTAGCTTTTGTAAATGTATAATCTTTTGGACTTCTAATTCACATTCTTGAGTCCGAGGATCTTGCCATTTTAAGGACGTTTGATTCCATATAATTTCCTTTACCAGTCTGTTATCTCCTCCTAATGTTGGATAGACAGATTCGTCAAAATGACAATCTGCGTACCTGGCCTTAAACAAATCACCCGTGGTTGGCTCAAGGTACTTAATGATAGTAGGAGAATCATATCCAACATATATCCCCATCCTCCTTTGAGGTCCCATCTTTGTTCTTTGTGGTGGTGCAATAGGCACATAAACGGAACATCCGAATGTTTTAAGATGGGATATGTCTGGCTCTTGACCCGTTATTAACTGTGATGGGGAATATTTATGTTCACTAGATGGCCTGATACGAATTAGCTCTGCTGCATGTAAAACTGCATGTCTCCAAGCTGAGACCGGGAGTTTTGATCTCATTAGCAACGGTCTAGCAATCAACTGTATGCGTTTAATAAACGATTCAGCCAAACCGTTTTGTGTATGTACATGTGCCACAGAATATTCAACACTTACCCCCATGGACATACAATAATCGTTAAACGCTTGGGACGTAAATTCACCAGCATTGTCAAGACGTATAGTCTTTAAAGGAAAATCTGGAAAGTGTGCTCTTAAACGTATGAGCTGGGCAAGCAATCTTGCAAATGCCACATTTCTAGTTGATAATAGGCAGACATGTGACCATCTCGTGGATGCATCAATAAGGACCATAAAATATCTAAACGTCCCACAAGGTGGGTGTATTGGTCCGCATATGTCTCCTTGAATTCTTTCCAGAAAATTTATCGTTTCCTTAGTTACTTTGATTGGTGATGGCCTAGTAATGAGTTTCCCTAGTGAACATGCTTCACACGTGAGATTCTTTGGGATAACTCTCCTTTCTTTCAAGGTGTGCCCATTAGTACTTGCTAATATCTTTCGCATCATGTTAGCACCGGGATGGCCAAGCCGGTTATGCCAAAAAGTGAAATTCTCAGTAAACTCTTTGTTTACCATAGCATTTGCTTCTATCATTCCGATCTTAGCACAATAAAGGCCCACAGAAATGGCAGGTATAGTCTCTAGGACTTTCTTATAGCCATGGACGGTTTCAAAGATTTGAAGGAATTCTTTGTTATTCTCGTCCTTAGTTTCAACATGAAGACCATTCATTCGAATGTCTTTAAAGCTCAATAGACTTCTCTTTGAACTAGGTGAATATAACGCATTAGAAATTTCTAGATGCGTGCCCTTAGGTAATAAAATATGGGCTTGACCGTGGCCTTCAATTAAATTTGCTATACCCGCAATTGTGGTTACATTTGCCTTTTTAAGTGTAAGATCAATGAAGTATCTCTTATCTCTTAATATCGAGTGGCTTGATCCACTATCCACAATGAACACATCCATATCGTTCATACTTCAAAAGAGATAACAATAGATACTTTTAAATAACACTCTTTCATTCCATAAAGTTTAATAGAAAGCAATAACACAAAACCAAAGTATAAAGTGTAAAACGTAAAACAAGCAAAACACAAAACACCAAAACACAAAATCAAAATCAATCACTTAAGTATATCTGAGGTTTCAAAATTCATCAAGTCATCTTGCTCATGATCGAAATCTCCTTCATTATCATGCTGGATCATATGAGTTTCTGGATTCTTCCCTTTAAGGCTCTCTTGATAGAGTTCAACCAGATGCTTGGGAGTCCTACATGTCTTAGCCCAATGATTACTCATTCCACATCGATGGCAAACTGATTTTGGGTTTGATTCTCGTGGTTGAGAAGTAATACCACGGTTATTACGATCATAGTCAGTTCGGTATCCGCGTCCTCGTCCTCGCCCGCGGTTAGAATGATCGTTATGGAATCCGTGGCCTCGGCCCTGACCTCGGCCGTATGGATTAAAATGGCCACGGCCACGTCCTTGCCATCTACCCCCACGTCCACGACCACGATGTCTATAATCACTTTGGACGTGGTTAATTTCTTTCTTTTCATCTATGGCCACATTCGCTTCAGGAAGTGGGGCTGATCCAGGAGGTCTCATCTCACTGTTTCTCATTAGCAGTGTATTATTCTCCTCGGCTAGTAATAGACATGCTATAAGCTTTGAGTATGTCTCAAAACCTCTTTCACGGTATTGCTGTTGAAGCAACACGTTATTAGTGTGAAAGGTGGAGAAGGTCTTTTCCAACATGTCTTTCTCAGTTACCTTCTCACCACATAGTCTCAATTGAGAAACTATTCTGAACATAGCCGAGTTATATTCTTCCACGGACTTGAAGTCCTGGAACCTGAGATTCCTCCAATCATAATTGGCCTTTGGTAACAACACCGTTCTATGGTGGTCATATCTTATCTTTAATTCTTTCCAAAGGTCCAAAGGGTTCTCAATGGTTAGGTATTGATCCTTGAGACCCTCAACAAGATGATGACGAATGATCGATATCGTTCTGTATCGATTCCTTTCATTCTCATTATTATCCTCAATGATACATTCGCCAAGTCCTTTAGACTTTAGATTTATCTTAGTATCCAACGCCCACTGTAAGTAATTGTCTCCAGAGAGATTGAGGGCAGCATAATCCAAATTGTTGATTTTCGACATCTGAAAACATTCATCCTATTCTCTAAGAACTATAAGATTTTAAAGTTTATGCATATGATGCAAAATAGGTCATGGGTGCTTATATAAACGGGTACGGATGCATGATGCTTATGAAACCAGATTTTTATGTTTAACAACCTAACATAATGTTTTTATATGCTCATGATGCAAGCCTAGTATTCAAATTCTAAACCGTATGATGATATGACCGGATTTTAATCAAGCATGTTATGTCTATATGATGCAATCAGTTTCAGTTTCATGTTTATCAATCAACGAATCAATCCAAACAAGCAAACAAACAAACGAGTTCAAATAAATATGCAACCAAATTTGGACAGAGTGTTTACTGTCGATCGACGGGTGATTTGTGTCGATCGACACAGTTTAATTCAAACAACAAATTCAGGCAGAAGTTTACGTGTCGATCGACATAAAACTAGTGTCGATCGACACGAGTACAGATCATGCAATCGGTTTGGATTTTAATTGAATTAGGTTAGGGTTTCAAGTTAGGGTTTCAAGTGATTACGAATCATGAATCAATAAACACAATCAAGCAAGCAATAACAATAACAAGCATGATTTAGATTAGGGTTTCTAAAATTATCATGAATCTAGGTTCTTTAGATTAGGGTTTCTTATTGTTTACCTTAACCTCCGTGAGTCTTCTAGTTCGCCGTAACCGTTGATAGGCTGTATGAACTTTCTTCTAGTTCGCCGTAACCTTAAAGGCTGTATGAACTATGATTTGAACAGTAACGCCGGATGAACAGTAATCGTCGATGAACAGTAATCGTCGATGAACAGTGCGCGATGAATAGTGCGCGATGAACAGTACGCGATGAACAGTACGATGAATAGTAACGATGAACAGTAATCGCGTTTTTTCTGTTTTTAGGGTTTAGTGAGCAACTCGTGCTGATAACGTGTTGTGAATCAAGAGAACGAATGGGGAAGATTGTGTTTATTCATTAATCATAAGATCCTTTATATAGGATTATTACAAGAGAGAAAAGGAAAATTCATTTTCCTAATGGGAAAAGAAAAGTACATAAAAGGAAAATCCTAATTCAACTAGGATTCATTAAACCGGCCTAAAGACTAAGTGTTAATGGGCCGTAAACGGACCAGAACTAGTTATGACAATCCACTATGATTTATAACAGAAGATGTTTTGTTTATTTTGTATTTTAGATAACGAAATAGGAGTTATACAGAGGATTTGAATGTCAAATAGAATATGTAGAGATAAAGGTGGAATTTTCTACTCAACTGATAGAACTTATCCCGAATGAATTATATCAAAATATATATCCCAAAAAACACTAACAATTCTTGGGTTCACTCTTCTCTCATTCACCCATTTTATATTAACCAATTAAAATTGAGTTTTTACTAACCAATTAAAATTAAGTTCTAGGGACCAATAATTTAATTAAATCATTTACTACATTAAAAAAATTAAAATAAATAATATTCTATTATCTAATTAAACAAATTAAAATAATTGATATTAGAGAAATTCCCTTAAATACCACTATTTTTTGAAAAGTTTTAAAATACTAACTTTTATTTGCAATGGATTTGTAGATGGGAAATTCTCAAAAATACCACTAAAAAAAATTTTGTTCCAAAAATAACACCAATTTTCGAAAGTTCCAATATACCATTTTTTCCAAAAGTTCCGAAAATACCACAAAATTAAAATTCTTAACTTTAAATATGCAAAACTAAAACCCTAAACCCCAAACCTAAACCATACCCCCTAAAACTATACCATAATTGTATAATAGTTAACCCAAACCAAAAAATTAAATTCTAAGTTCTTGAAAATCAATTTTTGAGGTTGTGGTATTTTTGGAACTTTTAAAAATTAATGGTATTTTTGAAACTTTTAGTGGTATTTATGGAACTTTTGAAAATTGGTGGTATTTTTAGAAATTTTTTTTTTTTTGTAGTACTTTAGGGAATTTCTCTTTGTTGTGGATTAAATTTGGGCGATTCACAAAAATACCACTATTTTTTAAAAAGTTTCAAAAATATCTTTTTTTGCTAAAATTCCAAAAATACCATTTTTAGCATTCAAAACTAAACCCTAAATCCTAAAAGTTACAAGTTACAACATACATCCAAAAGAATTGTTGACCAAGGAAAATTGCATCCGCCGAAGAATCTGAGGATAGTCTTCTACTCTTCTTATCGTTAGTCCACTTGTTCTGTAATTTCACCTTCCAAGAAAAGCATTTTCTGAAAAATTCACAAAACATTAATCAAAACCCAAATTTAATTTCCAAAAAAAATAAAAATACATTAAAAAAGATAGACACAAATAACAAATATACGTTAGATATATAAAAAAACCTTGGAACAAAAGGGACAAGCTTCACTTCTCTCACATAGATACAAGCTAGGTGAAACATATGTCCACATTGCAAAACTATCTTCGGATTCTCCTCAATGTACTTTGTCTCCATTCCCAATTTGAATTTTAATTAACACACACACACACACATACACACATATACAGTGTTTAAAATCAAAACGTATTTCTTGATCTAGCTTCAGAGTTTTTTTTTCTAAATCTAACTTGAGAGTGTTACCATAGAAACATGTCGGACAAACGTCTTCTTCGACATCGGAAATAATTTGCTCTCTTTCTAAGTTTTGAGATAGTTGCTCGTACTGGTTCAATAATAAAGTGTTAGCTCATGATTAATTAGTTCTACAACTTTTGGGAGGAAAATTAAAAATGGAAAAAAAAAAAAAAATTAGGGTTTACAATTACAAGGTTAAGATACCTTGGAGAGAATGTTATTCGTTATTGGGTAACTGAAGTGTCTGATTCTGAGTACGTTTGAAGATCGACCATCTTCCCTAGGAACTCGAAGACAAGAAAAAAGAATTCCCATTGATCTGAAAAGTGGGTGTAGATTGGATCATACAAGAGACAGAGAGAAGACAAGACTTGAGAGAAAACAGAGGAGCATAAGAGGATCGAATCACTGTTTTTCTATTTTCATACCTTGGATCAGTCTGTTGAAACCCAGAGTACAAGGAAAAAAGAATCAAAGTTTAATTTTGAGGAAGATTATTTTGAAGCTTTGGTCCGTAATTGCAGCGAAATAAGGATTCTTTGGATAGTAGCACAAGGAAACTTTCAGATTTTGTGGAGATATTTTATGACGTGGCATACCAAAAAGAATTCTGCAAGTTCGACTGTTTTTGGAATGTTGGCTTATTTATCAAATAATGGTTTATAGAAAGAAAAAGGAAAAAAGTAGTTAAAGAGTCGGCTTTTTTCTCTATCATAAAAGTAGTGAATTATTGAAAAATAGTCGAATTTTTATATGACCGATAGTCGAATTTTGTTGGTTTTATTGGTATTCCAATCTTTATATTTATAACTATTATTAAGCCCGGTGAGATACATTACAATATTTTTTAAACATGTTGCTTCCTCTATGATTCTTAGGAAGGGTTATTGGATTGAGTATTTTAAAACATTTTGTTGGATTTGTATTTGAGAGTATTCTCATGGGTTTTGATGGATTTCCCACATTGGATTGGTATTCTAATGCATTTTATTGTACATGTATTTTAAAGTATTTTGTTAGATTTTGTTGAATTATATTGGAAGTTCTACCCACACGTATAATAGCACCCATATAATAGCACCCATCTTATAACACAGACGTTTCTATCATTAGAATCTCTCTACGTTGTGACCTTTGTGTTGATTTAAAAACCCTTTGGTTTGGGTTATTGAAAATGCTTGATATTGGTCTAAACGAAGAATCTTGGTGCAAAATTCAAGCCATGTGTTACAGTACGTTCTTGTCTGATCTGAGTATCTTCATAGTCCATTGCATTATCACCACATAATGTCTACGAAAAGTCAGTGGAGACTAGTAAATTGTATTTTTTCTTTTAGATAGTTGACTACTTGACTTAGATGGGAAGAGTCTAGACGGCAAGACTCCACGCCATTTGGTCCTGCAAAATTTGAGAAGCACCAGAAGCATTTAACCAAAACAGATTTTTTTTCGTCGATCCAATTCAAATAAGAGTCTGACTTGTCATTGTTTCGGTTTTGATGTCAGCGAAATCAACGGATGAAGCCATGAGTGACTACATCACTAAGGTCAAGCAACTCTTGGAAGCAGAGACTGCGGCTTCCACCTGATAAGAATATATGATTCGTCAACTCTTTAAAGCTTCGAATAACGTAGCATAAGACTTGTTCTTGCTTCTTGTGTTTCTATAATTATGAATCTCTCTACGTTGTGACCTTTGTGTTGATTTAAAAACCCATGGCTCAGGATACTTGTCATCTAGATACTGGCAACACAAAACCAAAGATCAATGAAATGTTACCATTATAATGGGAAAAGAATCAGAATTGAATAGTTCACTGAGTATAATCCACAAAACCACCAAGAAAAACCTTAATAGATGTTGAACTAACCATTATAATGGCAAAAGAATCAGAAATGATAACAACATCTCCATCAACAAGAGCTGGTACAGTACCCATTGGATTGATCTCCTTATCAAAACGAAACACTTTTAACCATAACAAACCAATTATCAAAAATCACTTCCTCATTCACTAAACATTTTGTAACCTTGAATCCGAATCAAAACTACGTACCTGGATCGAATTGATTCCCTTTAACCAAATGCATTGCTATATACTCATATTCAAGCCCTAAAAATACAATCGAACAAAAACCCAATTCAGAACTATTCACAAAACGAGTAGAAGAAGCGAAAGCAAAATCTTTGAAAATACCTTTCAAAGCGAGAGCGATACGGACACGATGAGCACATGAGCTTCTCCAGTAAGAGTAGAGCTTAAGATTCTCCTTCTTCTCCGAACCAGAATTCGCCATGATCACAAAGAGATTGTTCTTCGTAGATTCTACAGAGAAGAAGTGGCGAATTCAGAGACGACAATGTTTATCCAAGCAGATCAATTAGTGGAGCCATTCGCAGACCCAAAATCTCTTCTTCGATCCGATTCGCAAAGAAGAATTGAATTTCACGACATTGTTTCTAGAGAAGCCAAGGAATCACGATTGGGGACGAGAAGATGAATCAATCGTCTTTCCTCCTTTTGGGCATTCCTCGTGAACAAGCTAATTTATTTGAATTTGATCGAAGAAAAAAAAATTCAATTGGCTCAAGGGAATCGAAGAAGAAGAAGAGGGATTATCATGTTCTGTCTGAATCCATCAAAAAAAGTAAAAATGCCGTATTTGTGTTCTTCCCATTTTGGAAGAAAAAATGCATTAAAATTTATTATAATCAAAATCCCCTAAAACTAATAATAAATTGAATAACAGTTGTTTTTGTTGTATTTTAGAATACATCAAACAAACGATAAATCTAATAACAACAGATTTTAATGTATTTTTATGAAATACACAGTTCAATAACACAAATTTTATTCTGATTTTAAAATACAAAATACTCATATATAAGTTCTATATAACAATCGGTAGATGATTAGTTTTACTAGATGTCATATGTTCTAAAGAGCCATAGAATATATGTTACGCTACTTCCACTAACTACTACCAAATTCATAATA
This sequence comes from Draba incana, assembly GCA_963576765.1. NCBI lineage: Eukaryota > Viridiplantae > Streptophyta > Magnoliopsida > Brassicales > Brassicaceae > Draba > Draba incana. Next base: position 16,549,589 of record OY755209.1, on the reverse strand, counting down.
CCCATTCTACCACTCTTTATATCTTCTATCACTGTTAGAATATAAGTTCTAACACTGTGTTTATCATCTATCCGAATTTAGAATACTAGGTGACCATCCCGCGTACGACGCGGATAAACTATTCACAATTTTATTTTTAATTTTACTGTTTAAGAATGTGAAAATATGTATTGATTTTGATTATTATAGTATATGTTGTTGATCATATTTTTGTTTTTAAATATGAATTTTCAGAAGTTTAATTTTACCATTTATTATTTCATATAAGTAAACATGTATTCAAACAGAAATATATTATTCCTAATTTAATACATTGGAGTGTAAAATCAATTATATATAAGTTAAAAATTATATTTGATCGTATTTGTAATAAAACTGAATTGGACTTAAAAATATTATAAGAAATGACATCTTAACATCATCTGTTTTAATATTTTATTTAAAAATTCATTTTTTCTCACTGATAATTTGTAATAAAAACTGAATTCGACATCGAAATATTAAAATATCAATATGACGAAATATTCTTAAACAAAGAAAATTAATAAATTTTTTATAGAACATAAATTTAGTAGTATCCTACCTTTTCTTCTTTTTTTCCAATTGTCTTTTTTATCTTTAATAAAAATGTAATCCGAAAATTTATATTAAGTTTTGAGAATATGCATAAGTTAGCGTATAAGTAGTAAATTATTTTTGTCTTTCACTTGATAGTGTAATAGTTTCCACGTTTTCTATTCTTTCAACTAATAAATTTAAAAGTAACTACAATGTTAATGGTTCATTTGCCAAAAAGATATATACAATAATAATATAGATAAGTGACCATAAGGAACTATGTCATATTGATATTGGTAAAAATATTCCTTTATATTAGAAAAGTATACTAAATTTTCTATGATTCCAATAAAAAAATTTTAAATTAAAAATTTAGAAAAATATTATAAAATTTTTGTACGTTAACATGTAGATTTACTTCAAAAGTTAGGTGAGATTATTATAAGAGAATATGGATTAGCCTACTATTTAAATAGATTTGTTAATAAGCACATTTATCATTATTGCCATGTCATATTTGAAGTGATGTTATGTCATATTTGAAGAGATGTCATGTCACATTTTAGGTGAAATCACCTCTCTAATAATGTATAAGGGATGAGTTCAAGAAAGTTAGTTTAAGATTCTCTAAATCTAGGATCTAAATATTCTAATTAATGTAGTTTCCAAAAATAATTGTATTTCAAATTAATTAAATTTAAAATGACTTAATCCCCTTACTATTAAAAACAAAGTAGTTTTAGTTAAAAAGCTTAAGTGTTTTAATTTTATTGGCTAACTTTTAAAAAAAATTATGACATAGAATGATGACATGTCTTTTTAAAAAGATGATATAGGTTAAAAATAATTAGATTAGTAATTTTTATTCATTGGAAACAAATTAGAACGAGATTTTTATTCTTCAAAAAAAAAACGTAAAACCTTAGAAACTCTTTTCGTTCCATGTCACAAATTAAGATCGAAGCATGTTAGTAGGATTTTCAGAATATACCCTTCTAACAAACAAAATATAGCATATAACTTCCACAATATTTCTTGGAGAAACCATAAAAAAAACAAAAAATTTGAGGTCACGTCTTCATTTATAATTACATTTGCAAATATATTCAGAATCTTTTATTTAACAATTATATCCTTAACAACAAACCACCCATTTTTCTTTCTTTTTCAATCGAACCGGCCATTTCTTTTACATTTTCTCTTAAATGAGATCTCTGTTCTTCAAAAAATTGAGAACCTAAAACAAAGTTCCTTTCTTTCCAGCTGATTAAGAAGAAAAAAAGTAACAATTCCATACTCCACACAAAGAATAAGGTTTATATCTGTTTACTCATTTATTATAAGATCTCCATTTCGTTATTAAAAAAACTTGTTGTAATTTGTAAAACAAACGTGGCAGGTAATCACTAACATCAATCTCTACCAACGGTAATCTCTCAAACTAATCAATTACTCCCTCCGTTTCAATATGTATGATTTTTTTAGAACTTTTGCACATATTAAGAAAACATATTAATTTTGATCTATTAATACATTGTTTTTTCCGCTAAACAATTTTCCATAAATTTAAGCCAATAGTAGCTCAATAAAATCAATTAATGTATTTTGAAGTTTACAATTCATCTTCATTAGTTCTTAAAAACTGCATTGAAAATTAAAAACATCATACATTTTGGAACAAAATTTTTTTCTAAAAAATCATACATATTGAAACGGAGGGAGTATAATTTATTTGTCAACAACGAATTTAACCATCTTTATCAAAAAAAAAAAAAAACAACGAATTTAACCACCAGTCTTTTTTCTTATCAAACCTTCACAATGAAGCGTAGCATATCATTACCAAACAAGGAGAACTCAAATGTTACACCGCCCTATCAAAAACGTAAATATTTATATTATGTAATTTCCATACTACATACTCCCTCCGTATGACTTTAAGTGTCGTTTTGAGAAATGTATCTGGTTAATATTTGGATGTATTTAACTCAAAACACATCTAGATATATTTCAAATACATTTTATCAGAACGACACTTAAAGTCATACGGAGGGAGTAATATATAAGAGTGTTACTAACGTAGTTTAAATTCACAGGTGGAAGACCAAGAAAACAAATCATTCCCGATAAAATTGAAAACATACAACACATATTTGTGAATTTAAAATTAACTTTGTTACCTATTTTTTTATATAATTTACCTCACAATGAATACAATTACAGGTGGTAGACCGGTAAGAAATGCAAGCTCTCAAATAAATCATAACCCTACCAACTTGGTGATTCCAATCATCAAAGATAAATCCAACCGTTTCACCTCCTTACCAATAATGTAAATGCTCATTCTCATTCTATGTACACAAATTAGTATTACTAGATGAGAGCCCGCGCAAACGAGCGGGTTAGTGTCCTTTACCTTATTTTCGATAGAAAATCAGTAAGTTTTGCGAAACTACTTTGTTAATTTCATTTATGTTATGAAAATTATATTTTGAAATTCTCAAGTTCTCACAAGTGCCGTAAGATTGGTCAGTGCTCGCCATTCTTGCCAACCGATTCGAGATTCTACATGTACAATTCCCTCTGTTCTCGTTCCAGTTGATCCCCTGTTTATCAAATTTGCAAACAGATTTCTTAACCCGATCAGGTCTAGGATTTTATCTTTTACTTTTGTGAGCATATAAACTGTACTTTGGATAGTCAACCGTTAAAGTTTTATATAATTACTAACTATATTTTTTAGTTATAATTTTGTTGTTTGATTTAATATAAAACGTTTAGAAAGGTATATTGCTGTTAAGACTTAAGATTATTTTAAATTTTTACGAAAATATTTGACTAATATAACATGTAAACCAGTTCATGTTAACATGTATAATTTGTTTAACGAATTATATTTTGGTCATAGAACATTCTGCAATTAAATTCAAATAACCATAAAAAGACATATTGGAGAGAACTGAATCGTAAGTTTGAAGAATGCACCCAAGATTACAGTTTACAAAGTACATTAATGAATTTATATATGATTATAGTTTAATGTGAACAAATAATGACTTTAATGAGAGCTTGACTATGGTAGAATACAACAGTATGAATATTAACAATCAACTGGTACAATGTTCATAGAAACAAATATCCAAAACTCACCTGCTAGATTCTCAAAAATAAGAATAATACCTAGCAAAACGATGAGAAATTTACTATCACCAGAGTGTATTAAAGGGAAAGAGAAAGAGTTTGTTATGAACAACAACGAATGAATGAGTATAATGAGCTAGATGCATGTACAAAACCAACTCCAATTCTTGTTCTGCTTCACATTCCCTTCTGCTTATCACTCTCTTTACTTTATAAGAGACTACCCTGCACATTGTATAAAACTGTCACCTTAGATGCAGCTTTCTTCGCACCTTTGGCCTGCCATATTCTGAGAGAAGATACTCGCTTAGGAAAACAACATCAAGAAACAACACCGATTTAAAAATGTTGCACTTTGCATGACACAATTTGGATTAAAAAGTAGAAGAGCATGTGGCAAGCTCAATCTGACCTGAAGAGAAAATGTGAAACCTCACAAAGGAGGAAAATAGCATCGATTATACAGTTTTGAGTTAATAAGTAAAAAGCGATATATTTCCATGAGCCAGAGGAAAAGAAGAGAGAAGCTAATAACTCCAAAAGTTAACCAGCCTACAAGAAAGTAAAAAGAATGAACAATGGACAAAAAGTGAATCCGAGCCATTAATTTTTATTTGTAGTTAAACAATATCAAGGGAATCAATTACGGTGAAGAGAACTATTATAACCAACGATATGTATTGTTCTTTTGTAGTAGCAAAACCATATAAGAATCCATTAGGTCTTCTCAAGAGTAAGATATGCAAAATATATTATAATTCGGATGTATCTGGCGACATTTACCTTCTGGAGACTTTGATTGGCAATGCATTCACATACCAAAAGGCTCTCGGGTCCAGTTATGCTTCATCCCAAGAGCTTCGCAAGGTTCTTGTGTTCGATTTTTACCGTTAGTAAGAACTCTCAGTTCCACCAAAAGGGTAAAGAATTAACCAACTGAGATATTAGAACATCCGATGAAGAAAATTCTCAAAACAATGGATAATAAGAACACGAATTACCTTAAATACAGAACCAGATCCTCCTTGACTTAGCTTAATTTTGTCGCTGAAGTAATCGGTGGCCCTCTCGAGATTCTCATAGGAGAAACATAGATTAGATTTGTTGGGAAGCATGAATAGTGACTGTATTTGCTTCTTCTCCACATTACATTACACAAGAAAGAAGGTGTAGATCTAGTTCAGGACTTTAAACATTCCTATAACCACGCCCACTCTAATGAGTAATCTAGAAAATGAAGTTGTTCATGGACTATAAATCTAATACACTATAAAAATCACAAACCTTGTTGCTTCTTTATGCTTTATCTTTGCTTTGACAAAAAAACCAACAACAAATGACTATGATCTGATCAAGAAAAATTTAGATAAATGAATGCGACATTTATCTAAATAAATGGTTAGGAGCTTCCTCTTTATCCATATGGTAGTTGGCTACACAATTACAATTTTTATTAAAATTCTTGATTTTATTCTCCCCTATTAACCAAACGTGTTGGAAACCAATGACCTAAGTCTGGATTCCCAGAGTACGCAGTCCTGATGTCTATGTGAAAAAATGAATAAAAACTAAAATTAGATTATAGCCATGTCGAAATCATAAGTTTCGCCATCGTCAGGGCCGGCCCTGGGCCAAGCCCGTTGAAACAATGGCCTATGGCCAAAATTGTTTTTTTTCTTCTGTTTTTTCTATTACAAATTGGCCCCCGATTTTATTTGATTTTGCAGAAAAAGGCCCCAAATTTTGAAATGTATCTTAAAAACCCCCTTTTTTTTTTGCTTTAGGCCCCCAAAAGTCTAGGACCGGCCCTGACCATCATTTGATTCAATTTATGAGATAGAGAGAGAGAAGCGTACGGAGATGTGACCAAAAAGAAAGAGGGCAGAGTGGCAAAAAACCCTAGAGGAGAAAGAGACGATTGTGCGTGATTGGATTTGGAGATAGGGAGGCACAAAAAGGTAGGGGAAAGGTTTTCTTCATTTTCATTTACGAAACAACATAGCTTTTTATTTATTAAAAAAAAAAAAGTGCCACGTGTCAGACTCTGGAGAGTGCTGGCTATTATAGTATAGATTTAAGTGTACTTGAAACACCCAATTCATTTTTTTTTAAATAATTGACTCGGATTATTATTACCATAAATAATAATTATCAAAGCCAATTCAAACCAATTACACTGACTAGAAAAATCAACACAAACCACCGGAAGACAATAAACCAATTAAGCCAAGCATATTTCCAATTCTAGCAACTCTAGCAACCTAAACCAGATTCTAAACGCAAAGAAATAAAACACATAAACTGAGTCCCTAGATCATCCTCCTCTTCATAGCCATGATTCCACTATTACAAACTTTACCAGCAACACATGGAAAAACGAGTTGCGTGAGTATTATCACAAATATTCAGTGAGACGGTCATCCCATCTACGGCCTAACACTCAGGCTCAAAGAACATAATAACAATACCAGGATAACATACAACAACACAACAATAACAATCGACAAATCAATGATTTGTGAAACAACACTCAACAGTCTTTGGCGTGGTGTTGATCGACACATGTCGCAGATCACACTCGGATCGAGCCGTCTCCTCTCTGGCTCGATCGTAAACAACAACGACGATCCACCTCCACCAAACCATCAACAATACATCCACAAGCATATAACACAGAACAACAGGTTACCAATCCATCAATTCCACCAAAAATGCATCATTATTAATCTAAATCGCCTAGAAGCCATGGTCACGCACTCAGCTTTATAAAACAGGAAATGAAATGAAAGGAATAACACGAGACACAAACTCACACGAGAAGCTACTGATTCTCTATCACTTAAAACTCACAACTAGAATTTCCCATAAACTAAATTAGATTCCCTGAAAAACAGAACTGACACCCTGACTTCGAAAGAACACTGAGGTCGGAGCTTACCTAATAATCAAGATCAAAAAACCAATCAGAAATCTAGGCAAAGAGATCTTTGCAACGATATATAGATCCTCTCCTGACTCATTCTAAATCGCCCAGAAACCGCTTCCCAAGTGGATTGATCGTAACACGAACTACATAGATCACTCACAGGAAAACAGTCATAACTCATAAGATGCAGATCGGAACGACAATCCGCTCTCTCATATACCTAGATAAGAGAGTGGAAAACCTACTTACAAAGTTTCACACCAATCGGATTTGTTTTGATCGTCCGTTTCCTCTCTCCGCCAAACAGTCAGCTTTGTCCTCTCCTTCCTCTCAATCTCGACGCACAAATCACCTTCAAGAACACTCTCAATTACCTTTTATCTCTAACTCATGTGTTTTCTCCCCTAAAACACGGCTGCTCCATAAGAAAAGGGTTTATATACGAACTCTAGGGTTACCCTAACCCAAACCGCACCAAAACCGAACATTAAAATCGAACCTTCCCGGCTTTGCAGAAAAACAATGTCGATCGACACCCACCACTGATATCGATCGACACCACCAGAAAGATTCCACAATCAGGTTCATGAACCATGTTTCGACCGACACACCTCCATGGTGTCGATCGGCACCACCGAATATCCTTAATTCCGGTCGTTTCAACTCTCCCCCACTACAATTGGATTCGTCCTCAAATCCTAACATACTGGTCACCACGAGCCAAACTTGCAACCCACCAGCTGGTATCACTCGGGATCGCACACCCAAACCTTGAGGCCTATATCCAGTCGCAGCTTATGCCACAATCAGACATTGATTACTCATTCTCAACAGGACAACGCTCACACTCTCAGAAATAAATCCCTTGAGCTACCACTCCACTCTCAGTACGTCTCCCTTAAGCTCTAAAAATATAGGGAATAACACTTCCCTTGGAGTAATCAATTCCCAAGCGTATAAGCACATGTTGACTAGAACTACCTCTCATGATACTATCATGCTGTTCCATACTCCGGAATACCATTTCCTCATCTCCAAAATAAATGAGTTATTTGGGGTCACCATGGCCCCTAGAGTAATAAATTCTAAATGCCTATAAACATCAACAATTAGAATTTCCTTATGTGGTCCAAACCTGACATCCCCAAACCGCAATATCATCTCTATCATGACCAACCACGGGTCAACCCAATACTCCACATATAATAACGACACATCTCATAACACCAAAAAAATATAAGAACTCCATCTCATAATTCTTAGAAATGTATAATTGTTACATCACAACAAAGTTAGATAAAACAACACCACATAGCACCACGCCAAACTACAGAGTGTGAAACCAAAAAGAAAATGAAGCCCAAGGCGGGACCTACTTGTCGAACCACTTGATGAACTGAAACTTCATCATTACCTCAGGTTCCTAAGTCTCCTCCTCAACACCACTACAGTTCCACAAGACTCTTCACCACTGTATCTTTTTCTTACACAGTTTCTTTACTCCCCTGCAGACTTCTCTACCATAAATCAACTTTTGACCCAACTCGGTCAACACTACCCGAGATCAACACCATGATCCCAGAGGTCACATCCAGTCTCATACTTATAACCACGTTTTCAGAAATTTATCACTCTTAACTCATTACCACACTACTACAGTGCGTCATACCACTCGCACTCTCGAGAACAAATCCTTTGAGCTTAGGGTATCCAAGGAAACTATCGTCCCCTCGAGAGAACCATAGTCTCTCAGTACTTATACTGGAAGCCACCATCCCAAATAAGTACGCAGGAGAACCACTTTTCCCTAGAAAGAACCACCGTCTCTCATTACCTATACTCGAAACCACCGTCCCAAATAAGTACCTAGGAGAACCACCGTCTCCAAAATTATGAGTTACACGGGGACACCAGGTCTCCTAGAGCAATAAATTCTAAAATGTCTATAAGAATCTATCGATTAGAACTACTTCTTCTGGTTCCATCAAGATATACCACCACCAGAAATATCATCTTAAATATGACCAGTTGATATATCATTGTTTTTACCCATTTTTCGACCATGATATAAGTCTGTTTTATAGAGTCTTTGTGGTGTTTTGTGTTTATTTTAGAATTCTTAGCAGCTTTCTAGATGTTTAAAGCATAAAAGATGTTTACTGGATATTTTGGAGCATTGCGAAAAGAAGAATCAAAGACGCAAAATTCAAAATTAAAAATCAAAGTTGGTGTCGATCGACACCACTGTCAGTGTCGATCGACACCCTGTTCGCAGAAGCCCAATTACCAACTTTGAAGATTTTTCGTTTTTGCCGAAAAGTTCCAGATGTTTACTTTTATATTTTATGACGGTTTAGGAACTTTATAAATACGTTTTTATAGCCAATGTTTAGGCTTACGCTTTGTTTTATCAACTTTTAAGAGATATCCATAATTAATAGAATGTTTGCTTCTTTGATTATGTCTGAGTAGTTCTCTTGTTAGGTTTAGGGTTATTCAAAGGTGTTTGATGAATTGCTAGATCTGATTTAATTGTTAGGATAAAAATCTGTAGAAGTTCTTTATCTTGCTTGAACTAGTCCTTGATGAGCAAAATTCATTTCGCAAAGAAATTTGGTTTAGAGATTTGTGAACAATTGAACCTGAAATTAATGCTTGTTTACATTTATAGGATTCGCAACGACAGTTGGCTTTCTAGGATTTAGACATAGATATTCGCTGTAGCGAAAGCTAATTGGTTTTAAATTCGTGCTCATGTTCGAAAACTGTGCTTCATAAATCCTACTCGCTCCGTTCCAAAATATAAGTTGTTTTTGGTGTTTTTTTTTTGTCTCAAAATATAAGTTGTTTTGAGAATCCTAGGTACTTTTCATCTTTATTGAATATTGTGTGCCCAATAATATTCTCTAGTCTTTTTTAGGTTTGATTAAAGTATATTTATTATGTACTAGAATTTTTTCGCGCTTCGCGCAAGTATTTATTTTATAATTTAGTATATTTAGAGATAAATAGTTTGATAAAATAACTAATATTTTAAAATCAAAAATACTAATTGGCTTGAAATGAATTAGTTTTTTTTATCTTATCTAAATTGCGTGAACATGAAAATGATTCTTAACCATTTTGGAATATGATTATTACTATTTGAAAGTATATATGTTAATTTTAAACTTTTTTTTATTACTATGACTTTTTCTTTGTAACGCTAATAATATGAAACTTTTTGTTTGAATAGAAAGCTTAGTTATTTAAAATTTAAATACAAAGTACTTGCAAGGTTAAAAAATGCATCTCTTTTTCACATATTGATTTTGCAATTCCTCTTGTATTGTTTTCAACATATTAATTGCAATTACATCACATGAGGAATATTATATCATTTACAAAATAAATTAGCACTTTTATTTTCTCTTCTTGTTATAGTTACATGTAAATTAGCTTTTGGGTTAAAATTAATCTTTCAAATTTTAAGCATATACTATTTTCTATAAATATTTATAAGTTGTTTCTTAAAAAAATAGTTTCTCTTATTTTCATTTGCACTTCAGTTATGTATACTTGTCTTTTTGTTATGGAAGAATTAGATTTTATTTGAAGATATTTATTTACTATGAATTTTCTTTAGATTTAAACTTAATTATTTAAAGCTAAAAATACAAAAGGTTACAAATGCATATATTATGTGAGACATCAAACTTTGAAATTTCGTGTCATATTGCCCCTAAGATATTAATTGCATTAACATCACATGATATATATTATATCAATTATTTAATAGTTTAGAACTATTATTTTCTCCTCCTCTTATTAATTTTAACCCAAAAGCTAATTTTCAATGTATATCAATTATTTAATATACATTAAAAAAATTCTTAAAATCATAACACAAAATAATATATAAAATTTCATCTTGTATGGTTTTAAAAATATTAATTGTACTTGGATCACATGATATATATTATATCATATACTTAATAGTTTTTTGTTTTTTTTTGACAACCAAAATATACTTAATAGTTTAGGATTGTTATTTTCTCCACTCTTAATAATTACGTTTAAATTTTCCTTTTGGGTTAAAATAAAATTACCACACATAATAACATTTATTTTGTTAAAATTACAATTTTGAAACAAATAGTATAATTGACATAATCCTCTTTTCGTTATTTTATTTGATATAGTCTCTTCTTATGAATTTTGATAGTTTCTCATATTCTATTTTCCCATTTGTTATGTATAATTACAATAATTGGCCTAAGTATACCTAAATTTAATTTGTTTTCTCTTTATTAGATGTAATAGCTATCAACCTATATTTTGCTTTAGGGAATTACTCATAGATTAATTGTTAGTTTAATAACTTTTCAAATTCTTTAAATTTATATTAGTATAAACAAATTTATTTAACTTGTCTAATTTTTAATAACTATATATATTAAGTTAACGTTGAGATTTCAAGTTCAAGCTATAATATGGATAATGACTTTTCAAATTCTTTTCATAATGTTACAATCAAATGAATTAAATCTAGAATTATAAAAGAAATTAGGATTTAATAGTGATGTGGATGATGAGGTGGCTTAAGGAGAAGAGAGCAAAGATAACTTTATATATATATATATATATATATATATATATATGCTAAATAATACTCCTTTTGTTCCGTAGAGAATGATGATTTACCTTCTTCACACAAATTAAGAAACAATTAATTGTAAACAATTAATGTATTACTTTTTAACACTAACTATTTTTCAATAATTATTAACCAATAGTAATTCAAAAATTTGATAACTTTTAATTAATAGTTTTAAAGTTTACAGTTTCTTAACATTAATTATCAAAAAGTGCATTTAAAACTCAACAACATCAATCTTTGTGGAACAAAATAAAAATCTAAAACATCATTATTCAAGGAACAGAGGGAGTATTTTTTATTAAAAAAAGTAGTTTCGTAATCTTTGTGCTTTTAGGTAAACAACTTATATTTTGGAACGGAGGGAGTATCTTTTATATATATATGCAATTTGGATTCACCTTAGATTTCCCTACGCCTGACCTTTATTTTAATTGTTTTACAACCGATCACCTTGCTTGCTTTTATTTACTTGTCTTTCATTCACATTATTCTGCTTAGCATAGTTCGAAAACTTAAATCTATTGTGTTTCTGATTTCTTATGGATTCGATAACCCTAACTACTACGATTGTTCTCATAATTTGAGAGACTAGTTCAAAGGCAAATTTGAGCATATCAAATTTTTGGTAGTTACTAACTATTGTGTTCTGTTTTGTGTTTAATGAGTCAGTTTTTCTAATTTTCGGGTGAAACTCCTCTTCTACTTGCTTTGAACAGCACTCAAATGACCATTACAATACAAGTTGATTGGTTTTACTAGGTGGGTAACTGCAAGTAGATCGGTTTAATGGAGCGAGTTCAGTTTTCTGGAGAACGCCACAAAAGATGTTGCAGACCCCGCCCCTAATGAAATCTAATTTCTTGTCTTGGGCGTTGGAATCGCAGGACTTGATTTATCTTTCAACACTTGAAAGCGAGGACGGACCGCTCTTGAAACTTTTTCCTGATGATGATACAAATGTCCTAGATCGAAAAGAAAAAAAAGTCTCATGACCCTGTCTTCTCACAAGAAACAAAAGTAATGAGCGTTGATCTAGTGAACCAATAGAGATGCCAAGGAAATAAAAAAGTCTAAAGAAAAGTGTAGTTCAAGCAGAAAAGTGCAAGTCCAAAAAAAAAAAAATCCTGAAGAAAAAGCTTAAACATGCATCTCTATAATATCCTTAATTGGATAAATAGTTACGGAGGGAAGAGAGAGGGTGAAACGCAGAAAAGTGTTAAAGGAAGAGAAAAAATCTAGAAGGTCCAGCGATCAATATTTCCTCGATGAGACCACACCTAAATAAATGAAAGGGGTTTGCAACTGAAAGTCTGAGTTTCTCTAAGGGGTTTGTAATCAATCTGGAAAACTGCTAAGCTTCTAGGGACACATCGAAGTACTACCATTGACTTTGCATGTATGTGGATTCTAAATGAATGATCACATCTGTTTTGCTTAGGGACAAGCAAAAAGCTAAGTCTGGGAGATTTGATATATCATGGCTTTTACACGTTTTCGACCATGATATAAGTCCGTTTTATAGAGTATTTGTGGTGTTTTTGATTTGTTTTAGAGTCTTTGCAGGTTTCTAGATGTGTGGAGCATAAAAGATGTTTACTGGATATTTTGGAGCATTGCGGAAGGAAGAATCAAAGATGCAAAATTCAGAATTGAAAATCAAAGCTGGTGTCGATCGACACCACTATCAGTGTTGATCGACACCCTGTTCGCAGAAGCCCCCAATTACCAACTTTGAAGATTTCCGTTTTTGCCGTTTACTTTTATGTTTTATGACGGTTTATGAACTTTATAAATACGTTTTTACATCCATTGTTTAGGCTTACACTTTATTTTATCATTTTTTAAGAAATATCCATAATTAATAGAATGTTTGGTTCTTTGATTATGTCTGAGTAGTTCTCTTGTTATCTAGGTTTAGGGTTATTCAAAGCTGTTTGATGAATTGCTAGATTTGATTTAATTGTTAGGATAAAAATCTATAGAAGTTTTTCATCTTGACTTATGTTTATCGCTTATTCTAGCTTAGTTACCTAGAATATGATCTTAGGTTAATTGATAGTGTTATTAATTGCTTGAACTAGTCTTTGATGAGCAAAGGATTAGGTTTTGCGAAAAGAAGAATCTGGGTTTATTAAAAACAAAGACAGATGAAGAATTTGGGTTTGAGAAACAAGAAGACAAAAGGATTAGGGTTTCGGGTTAGAGAATCGATTTCTTCAACCCAGAATCAATTCTTTTAGCTGAATCGAGTGAAGATAATGGATTACTTCGACTCAGAAACACACAAATCAGATGGATTTGTTAAAAGAAACGAAACATTTAGAGAAGAGATGAAGAAATCAGGGTTTATGGCGATAGAGTCGAGAGAGAATCGAAAAAGTTTATGTTTGGATAAATAAAATTTGTTGTTGTTGGCTTCGCTAAGGCGTGGGTAATTTATTCATTTGGGCAATAATAAAGTCCGCCAAAAAAACCCAAAATTTTCGTCTACAAGCCCACATATTAGTAACATATATGTCTCAAAATAGTCTCAAATTTGTGACTGATTTGTGACACTTGGTATGTAGTCACAAATCGAATCCCTAAATCCTAAACAATTAGACTCCAAAATAGTGTCCTCTAAGCTAACCCTATACTAGGCATGGCCAAAATACAACTGTAACCGTATTTCGTACCGTAACCGTAACGTTTTAAACCGTAACCGTATTCGTAACCGTTTTAAATGGTTAAAAACCGTAACCGTTAATCGTAAAATTTTAATAGTTAAGGTTAACCGGTTTTTTTAACCGTATCCATTACTAACCGTAACCGTATATAAACCGTCGGTTAACCGTAAGGTTAAAACCTTAAAATTTTAACCGTAACCGTAATTTAAATAGATTTAAATATACATAGGGTTTTAGTTGTACTTATAACTACATAGTAATTGCCTAGAATTTATCTACTCGTGAGTTGTTTCTACTTTTTTTATAAAAAAAAATAGATTGAATCCTAACAGATTTTGAACAGACTAAAAGTATATACATCTTGAAGGTTTACAACACAAAACATTTTGGAGACAAACAAAATTATTTGGTTGCAAACACAAATTTCAAATCTTAAGTTCAAAATTATTTTAAAAAATTCCTATTAGATCTTAAATTTGTCGTACTGGAGCAAACAAATAGTTTTTTTAAATTTTCATTTATTAAAAGATTAGGTAAAACTTTTTATTATTTCACCCACGAATAAAAATAACGTTTATTTGTTTTAAGTATCATTCCACTTTCAAAACATATTAAAGAATGATTTTTAAATATATATATAGTTTTTAAATCTTCACTTATAATCCTTTCTTCAATTTTAAAAATATTATAATTATAACCGTAATATTAACCGTATCATACTCATAACCGTATCTAACCGCAACCGTATTAACCGTATCTTTTCTTCAATTTTAAAAACAGGATTGTCGTTTGTTTTCCTGTTTTGCTAAGTTCTAGTGAACCCGGTTAGGTTGCTAGAAATGCATTGTTCATTTATTGATATTTTATTTGCTCACGGTTTTATCATTATTGGATTTTTGTTGGATTATTGCTTGTTGAGTGCTTCCGCAGAATTAATTAATTAATTAATAAAAAAAATAGACCGGGTTTTACATTTTGGTATCAGAGCCTATACGGTTTTAGGACTGTTAAAATTGATTATTGGTGCTTAGTCAATTTTAGTCTTCGAAATCATCCTCTCCGGCCTTTAATGAGATTCCACGGTAAGTTTTATTGTGTTTGATTGCGACTTCTGGAGTGCTTATTTATTGATCTGTGTTGCAGTGAGATGGATACCAGAGGTAGAGGCCGTGGTGGCAAAGCTGGTGCCCGTGGTGCCAGAGTTGGTGGCCGTGGAGGCCGGGGCCGTGGTCGTGGACCAGTTGCTGAGTCAGCAGAGAGCGCGGTGCAGAGTGCATCTCAGAGTGTAGCGACCGCGTCAGAGTCCCAGGCGCATAGTGCCAGTGTGTTGGCCGGTGCCGGTAGAGGCAGGGGAGTTCCAGTGGGCCCTGGTGGGGGTGCTGTAGCTCCAGGTCGTGATGACCAGGTTGTGGGATTTCTGATGCAGTTGTTGGCACGTTTTCTGCCAGTGGCTCCCGAGCAGGCTCCGGTTGTTCCTCCAGTGGCCGGTTTGCAGCAGAGGGCTGCAGTTGCTAAGCAGCAGAGGGCTGCAGTTGCTAAGCAGCACATGTTCCGTCGTATCTCGAGATGATGGGACAGATGCAGAGGATAGCTACACCGTTCTTCGAGGGCAGAGTTGGTCCTGAGGCGGCTGATGAATGGCGTCTGAGGTTAGAGCGTAACTTCAGATCGATCAGGTATCCTGCCGAGTATCTGAGTGGTGATGCCCATTGTTGGTGGTGCGCTATTGAGGCTAGGCATACGGAGTAGACTTGGGGTGAGTTCGTGGCTGAGTTCAATGCCAAGTATTTCCCTCAGGAGGCTCGAGACCGTCTTCAGATGAGGTTCATGTCATTGACGCAGAGAGAGCTGTCAGTACTCGAGTATGACGCCGAGTTCAGCAGACTGGTAGTTCATACGGGGCACGATTTTGATGACGAGCGGGCTCTGGTTCAGAGGTTCTTGCAGGGACTTCGGTTGAGCATCAGGACCCAGTGCAGGGGTGGAAGATACGTCTCGAGGCCGGATTTAGTGGAGCTTGCGGCTTTTATTGAGGAGGATCAGCGTGAGCAGTCTGGTTCGGTTATCGTTCAGCCTGCTGTTGTCCCTGCCGTACAGCCGAGGAGTCAGCAGCAGCAGCAGCCGCGTAGAGGTTCTGGTTCTGGCAAAGGCGGTATGCCTGCGCAGGGCCAGAAGAGGAGGTGGGATGATCCTTCTATGGCGAGTTCAGGTAGCCACGGCACGCATGGTTGTTTCGGGTGCGGTAGTGCAGAGCATGGGTGGCGAACTGTTCTAAGGGCTCCCGGGGGGGCTAAGGTTTGCTCCATTGCGGAGAGTCGGGGCATTTCAGACCAATGTGTCCCCCGTTGCAGCAGCCGGGTGTAGCAGCGATTTAGCCAGCTTGAGTTCAGCCCTTGGGTCAAAATGCGGCAGTGCAGCAGCCAATTAGTCAGATTGGTCCAGCACCGCATGTGTATCCTCTGGCGGATTTTGGTCAGCATTGTGGCGCCGGGCAGATTACAGGTAAAATTCTAGACTTAACTTCGTAAATTTTCTAGCCGTAGAATTTGTTGTCGAGGTTTTTGCTGTTCTTTTATTCTAATTGTGGTCGGGATTTCAGGGTTCTCAACGCATGTGAATTGTGTAGGGACCTTGTTAGTGGGCGGTTTTGAGTCCCACATACTGTTTGATTTAGAAGCATTAAACTGCTACATTACTCCAGAGCGTGCTGAGAGCAGGGACATCCAGTAGTCTCGTGATCTTGGCTATTCAGGCTGAGCGGATGATAGAGCGGGGTTGCGAGGCTTATCTAGTGACGATTGTGATGTCGGAGTCCAGTGGTGAGGTTGCTTTTGAGGATAGCTGGGTTGTTCAGGAGCTCGAGGATGTTTTTCGGTCGTTAAAGGGATTACCACCATCTCGATTTGATCCTTTCACGATTGAACTGGAGCCAGGAACAACTCCGATATCTAAGGCTCCTTACAGGATGGCTCCAGCAGAGTTAGCAGAGCTGAAGAAGCAGCTAGAGGACCTTCTGGGTAAGGGTTTTATTCGTCCGAGTGTTTCACCGTGGGGAGCACCGTTTCTGTTTGTGAAAAAGAAGAAGGATGGGAGTTTTCGGTTATGCATCGATTACCGGGGGCTTAACTGAATCACTGTGAAGAACAGGTACCCTCTCCCGAGTAGATGAGTTGTTGGATCAGCTGAGGGGTGCTACCTGGTTCTCCAAGATTGACTTGGCTTCAGGATATCATCAGATTCCGATTAATGAGGTAGATGTTCGCAAGACGGCATTCAGGACGCGTTAAGGGCATTTTGAGTTTGTTGTGATGCCTTTCGGTTGACGAATACGCTTGCAGCATTCATGAGATTGATGAACGACGTGTTCAAGTAGTATCTTGACGTGTTCGTTATCATTTTCATAGATGACATCTTGGTTTATTCGAGGAGTTCTGAGGAGCACGAGGTGCATTTGCGTTTGGTTCTGGAGAGGCTTCGGGAGCAGAAGCTGTATGCTAAGTTGAGCAGGTGCAGTTTCTGGCAGCGAGAGATGGGTTTTCTGGGCCATATTGTTTCTGCAGATGGAGTTTCTGTGGATCCGGCTAAGATTGAGACTATTCGAGATTGGCCTAGACCGAGCAGTGCGACCAAGATCAGGAGTTTCTTGGGTTTGGTAGGTTATTATCGGAGATTCGTCAAGGGCTTTGCGAGTATGGCGCAGCCGATGACAAAGCTGACCGGTAAGGATGTTCCGTTTGTCTGGTCACCGGAGTGCAAGGAGAGTTTTGCAAGACTCGAGGAGATGTTGACTAGTACGCTGTTTTTGACATTACCCGAGGCGGGGAAGCCTTATACCGTGTATACTAATGCATCTAGAGTTGGTCTGGGTTGCGTTTTGATGCAGGAGGGTCGAGTCATAGCGTATGCTTCGTGGCAGTTGCATGGTAGCAAGCATAATCGGCCTACGCATGATCTAGAGTTGGGAGCAGTAGTGTTCGCTCTGAAGATCTGGAGGTCGTATCTCTACGGAGGGAGAGTGCAGATTTTTACGGATCACAAGAATCTGCAGCACATCTTTACTCAGCCGTTGCTGAATATGAGACAGAGGCGCTGGGTCGAGTTGCAGGGAGATTACAATCTGGAGATCATTTATCATCCGGGCAAGGCTAATCAGGTAGCAGATGCCTTGAGTCGGCGGAGATTCGATTCAGCCCGTGAGCAGGACATTAAGGATTTGATAGGCGAGATTAGCACGTTGCGTCTTTGTGCTATTTCGGAGGAGTTGTTGGGCTTGGAGGTAGTTGATCGGGCGGATCTTCTTAGTAGGATCAGAGTGGCTCAGCAGAGTGATCAGGTGTTGATTGATACGTCGCGAGCAGTGTGGTCTGAGCATATTGTCTCTCCGAATAGGACGATTCTGGTTCATGGTCGAGTTTGTGTACCTCGTGATGAGGTGTTGAGATAGGAGATTCTGAGTGAGGCTCATGCGAGCAAGTTTTCGATTAATCTGGGTGCGACCAAGATGTATCGTGATCTCAAGCAGTATTATCACTGGGCCCGGATGAAGAGAGACGTGGCACCTTGTGTTTCTAAGTGTAATACGTGTTCGTTGGTCAAGGCCGAGCACAAGGTTCCGAGTGGCAAGTTGCTGAGTTTACCCATCCATGAGTAGAAATGGGATATGATTACGATGGATTTCGTGGTTGGTTTACCTACGTCGCAAACGTATGATGCTATATGGGTGATCGTGCACCGATTGACCAAGTCGGCATACTTTTTGGCCATTAAGAAGACCGATAGAGCGGCTAAGTTGGCTACAAAGTTTGTGCGGGAGATTGTGAGGCTGTATAGAGTGCCAACCAGTATTGTTTCTGACCGAGTTCCCAGGTTTGCATCGGAGTTCTGGAGAGCCTTTCAAGCAGAGATGTGCACTAAGGTGCATATGAGTACGGCTTATCATTCACAAACTGATGGGCAGTCAGAGAGGACTATTCAGACTATTGAGGATTTGCTGAAGATGTGTGTTCTCGATTAGGGTGGTCAGTGGTTCGATCACTTGGGATTAGTTGAGTTTGCATATAATAACAGCTTTCAGGCAAGTATCGGGATGGCTCCTTTTGAGGCTCTGTATGGGAGGCCATGTAGGATGCCTTTATGCTGGACCCAAGTGGGGGAGCGCAGTATTCATGGGGCTACTTATGTTCAGGAGACGACAGAGAAGGTTCGTATTGTTTGGCTGAACATGAAGGAAGCTCAGGACAGACAGAGGAGTTATGCGGATAAGCGTAGACGTGAGCTTGAGTTCCCAGTGGGAGATCGCGTGTATCTCAAGATGGCTATGTTGAGGGGTCCTAACAGATCCATAACAGAGAACAAGCTTAGTCCGAGATTTATGGGACCGTTCCCGGTGGTGGAGCGTGTTCGACCAGTGGCTTATCGGCTTGAGTTACCTCCGATCATGAAGGCATTTCATAAGGTTTTCCATGTGTCGATGTTGAGGAAGTGCCTACATGAGTCTGAGGAGTTAGTGCCGGAGATCCCTGCAGATCTTCAGCCAGATTTGATGGTTTTGGTGGTTCCTGTGAGGATTCTCGAGAGGAGGGTCAAGGAATTGCATCGGAAGAAGATTTCGTTGTTGCGTATTTTATGGGATTGTGGCGGTTGCTAGGAGGAGACTTAGGAGCCGGAGGCAAAGATGAAGTTTGAGTTCAAGAAGTGGTTCGATAAGCAGGTCGCCATTTGAGCTTAGTTTTCCTTGTGGTTCCAGTTTCGTGTAGGCCTTTGTGCCAGTATTGTTGTTGGTTCATGTATTTCTCGTTTCGTTGTAACGATATACATTGTTGGAGATTTATAAGATGAGATTTTCCCTTATATTTCTATTTTTATCGGATTGTGTTCCTGATATGCGATTGTGTTGACCAGTGAGGGCCGTGTTTTGTGGATATTCCGGTTGGGGAGTATCGAGTTTAGACCACGTGGGGTGACCTAGTCGCTGATGTTTATAGGTGTTTTAGAATTTATTATGGATTACTCATGATCTGGAGACGGTGGTTTTCCAGAGTATGTATCGGGGACGGTGGTTTCATGTATACATGCTGAGAGACGGTGGTTCTCTCCAGGAGGCGGTGGTTTCCTCTGTACTTATACTGGGACGGTGGTTTCCTTTATAGTACTGAGCGCCTGTATTGAGACGGTGGTTTTCTCTTTAGTGTGGAGAGACGGTGGTTCTCTCGAGGAGACGGTGGTTTCCCTAGAGTATTTGTGAATATGGATGATTTAACGAAATAAATGTCTGAGAAAACGTGCGTATAAACATAAGATTAGTTCGTGAGCCTCGGAGATTAGGTGAGAGTCTCCAGTGGCATTGGTCGGTGCAAGCCAGAGGGTTGTTCTTTGTGGACGTGTGTTTGCGGGATTCGAGGTCAAATCCAGATTAGTGGGGGAGAATTATAACTTCCCAAAACCAAAATTTCGATTTTGGTAAGGGGTGTCGATCGACACCATGTTAGGATTTGCGGTTTGGATTAAAATCAATCGTTCGGTTTGGCGAGTTGGTTTAGGGAGCCTAGGGCTCAAGTATTTAAGCTTTTGGTCAGTTATGTGGCCGCAGTTTAGTGAAGAATAAGCTGAGAAAGAAGAGAGAAAAGTTTTGTGAGTTTCCGAGTGTTTTCGTGATCCGTTCATTGCGTTAATTCTCTCGTGTGAGCCATTCCGTTCGTGAGTCCGTTGAGACGTTTTCTGTCGTGATTCCAGAGAAGGAGATTCCCTTTTTCGTCATTGTTCATCGCCGTTCGTCGTTCCCTCGTCATTTTCGTCGAAATCCAGAGGTCAGTGCTCGACCGTAGGCTCGGATTAGCCGTTGATTGAATAGAATTAGTCTTGGGAATGTTTGAGAAGGATTCATGGTTCTGTTGTGTCGTTCGTGTGTTGATGATTTGTTGAAAACGGATTGGAATTGATTGGAATCGTGTTTTTCGTGTGTTGATGCAATTCTGTCTCGGAATGAAAACCTAGTGTCGATCGACACCTTATGGTGTATCGATCGACACCAAGGTAAATGCAGCGTCGCTCGACACCGTGCGATGTGTCGAGCGACACCCTTGTCTTTGTTGCGTCGATCGACACCGTGTGATGTGTCGATCGACACCCATGTTTTTCTGAATTAAATATTTTTAAAATTAATTATTATTTGATTATTCGGTTATTTCGTACTTAGCCTGTAGACGGGAGGACCGTCTCACTAAGTATTTATTAAATACTTACGCAACTCGTTTTTCCCAATTGTGTTGCTGGTAAAGGAAAAGGAAAAGTGCGATTGCGGGATCATGGTTTTAGGGAAAGGATGATTAGGATTGTCGTTTGTTTTCCTGTTTTGCTAAGTTCTAGTGAACCCGATTAGGTTGCTAGAAATGCATTGTTCATTTATTGATATTTTTTTTGCTCACGGTTTTATCATTATTGGATTTTTGTTGGATTATTGCTTGTTGAGTGCTTCCGCAGAATTAATTAATAAATTAATAAAAAAAAATAGACCGGGTTTTACAATACCTCCTATCGCCATAACTCCAAAACAATAGAGCTTTATGATAAACACTGTTAACTTTTATCAAATTCCTACAAAACATAAGATTGCAAATCATAAAAAAAATTACAGAATTTAATATAAATACTAAGAATGCATTGATTATTTACATGTAGTGCTTGTAAAGAAATATTTTCATTCTTTAAAATTGGATTCATGATAGCAACATTTAATTGGGAATCGGAAACAAGAGTTGAATCCTGAAACATTTGTAGATATATAGATTAAGTCACGTTTCGGTCGAAATTGGATATAAGCAAAAGAAAAAAGAAAAATTATTTATCAAATACCTGAAATGATAATTTTTTCTTTGATGTACCCCGCTTTTTTGTTTCAAGAACATTCAAATATCGTCCATGGGGTTCGACTGTTTTGTTTTTCGCTCGTCCAACATGAGCTTTTCTTTTAATTCCGCGTGCATTTAGAATTTCTCCATCTTCTTCTTCTCCTTCCACATGTTCAAGATTCGATGTTGGGAGCATCCATGCATTAGCTTCAACAAGTTCCCTTTTCTTTTCTTCTAATTTTTTCAACAGCTGACATGCAACTTCATTTGCAAACATCGTTAATTCTACATGTTCAGAAGCAACATATGCAATCTCACGGAAATTACGACACAAATGGCTATAACGCTTTCCAATCGATTGCACTGTTCCATTAGATGTGTCTGAACGATAAGAAGATATGCTTCGTGATTTTGTTTCTTTACTCCATCGAGTCAAGATGTAGCTAGATGGAATTCTTCTAACATCCTTTTTATCCAACACTTTTAATGCATGACGACATAAGATCCCGGCAAAAGAAAACTTCATGCAGCTACACTCTATCGCTTGGTTTGTAGCATCATATTTAACCAAATGCTCTCGCGGTCCACCACGATAAGATACTTTGTATTCATACAACATCTCAATCTTACTTACCTTTTTGGCAACATAATCACCGATAACTGTGTATTGATCTTAAAACAACTTAAAAACTTTGGGTGTATACACTTCCTCTGCTTGTTGCAACATCTCTACAGTAGCAGATAATACCGACGAGGTATGCATCGTTTTGAAATCAGTATTCAATTCATTATATCGCCGATTATCTAACACTCTCTCATAGTGTTCAAAGAAGGTCAACAAGTCATAACTGCTCTTCAAGTATTTTTTCAAAATATTATTCATACTTTCACTACGCGGTGTACTCACCATATATGCTGTAAAAGTATGGCGTCCATATACCATTGCCCATTTTTCTCTCACCTCAAACACATTCTTCAACCATTTGTTCTCTAACAAATCATGCTTCTCGAGCATATTACTCCATGCCAATAACCAGTCTTCTTCTTCCTCATGGTCATATACACACTTTCTAAAATCGGTGGCAAATTGTCTTGATCCATGAAATACATGACTTAGCTTCTTTGCAGCATTTTGGTAAATATGCCAAACACATAACCTATGTTTTGTTTCAGGGAACACATTTACTATTGCCCTCGACAGAAATTTTTAAAGACGTAGAAAATCTCCACAGATGCCCTCGTGTCGATTGACATGTTGTTTGTGTCGATTGATATGTTGTTTGTGTCGATCGACAAGCGCTCTGTAAACCTAATTTTACCACTTGTATAAATACTTTTTACTCGTTTTTATTTAGAGGGACACTGTTTTATTAAGGAGGTAGAGAGAGAAAGAGAGACTTTTGGAGAAACTTTGAGAAGATCTACATGTTCTTGAGATCCAAAGACTTCAAACCCTTTTGTATCATCTACTCTTACTTTTTAGTGCAATCTTATTCAGTTAATATGATTTCATCATCTATTTCTGAGTAAATCACTTGTTAGGTTTTGGGATTTCTTGGGTTATGACTAGAAATCATTGAAATTGCATATTTGTTAAGGTTTATCCGTAGGTTCTTCATTTAAACTGTTATTAATGCTTGATTCTTGCTTGATCATCTCGAATCTTGATCTTAGGATTGTTGATTAGCCACGACAGTGAGATTAATAACCTGAACTAGTTTAAATGGGCAAAGTTACTTATTCGCAAAGAAATTTGGCTTAGGGACTTTGTGAACATATCGAGCTCGTACTAAATGCTTGTTTAGATTCGACGAATTCGCAAAGAAATTTGGGATTCGAGGATCTAAAGATAGATAGCCTTCGTAACGACAGTTAGCTGGCTATATTTTCGTGTTTGAGTTCTAGAACGGCACTTAATTGAACCTTGACAATTGTTATATATTGATTTCGAATCATTACCTAAAGAATTTCCATGACCTAGCTTTCATCTTTTCAAGAACTTAATTAACCATCTTTTGTTTACTTGTTTTATAATCTGCATTTACATTTATATCGTTTCACTTAGCAAAATCTGAATACTAAGATTGATTGTGTATTCCAACTCCCTGTGGATTTCGATCCCTAAATACTACGATGACCTCTTTGTTTGAGAGAGTGGTTCGAGGGTGAATTTGAGCCCGCATCAAATTTTGGCGCCGTTGCCGGGGAGTTGAATTTACCGTTCAATTCAAGTTACTAAGATTTTGTCTAAGCTTTTATTTTTATTTTGATACTTAACTTGCTCTTTTCTCTTGGTGTTTGTGTGTTTCAGGTTTATGCCTAATCGTATAACCAGGAGCAATCGAAACGAAGAGCTAGTCGATCTCATTCCTAAGATTGGAAAGTTAAAGCGAGCAACGAGAGCAGCCAAGATGGTCAACAACAGAGTGATCTTGCTCCGTGGTGCAGATGGAACCATCACGGACCATCAAGGACGAAAGTATAACACTGAGGGCCAGCGCATTGAGGACGATGGAACCGTTATAGAAGAGGAGCAACAACACGAGCCAGCTGGGCATGAGCGTACATTGAGAGAGCACTATAGGCCTCAGGAGTTCTACACCAACAGAGCTGCTATTAGACCTCCTTCCTTCCCTAGGAATGACTTCGAGCTAAAGCCGGTTTACTTCTCTTTGGTAGCTCAACGCCCATTCCATGGCCTTCCTTCAGAACATCCCATGGACCATATCGAGATGTTTGAGGACTTAGCCTACAGCATCAAAGCCAATGGGGTTCCTGAAGACTACCTTTTCTGCAAGCTCTTCTCGTATTCTCTCAGCGGAGAAGCAGCTTACTGGCTAAAGCAGTTAGCCCCCGGTTCTTCAACTACTTGGGAGGACACGAAAAACGGGTTTCTCATCAACTTCTTTGATGAGACACGGTCTGAGGATCTAAGGATGAAGATCTCGACATTCAGACAAGGACCGACTGAAGCATTCAAGGATGCCTGGATAAGATTCAAATCTTACCAGAGAGATTGTCCCCATCATGGTTTTAGTGATGTGCAGTTGTTGGGAATCTTCTTCAGAGGAATCGATTGGAGACATCAAATGTCTTTGGATTCTGCAAGTAGAGGAAACTGCAACACCAACGTTCCAAGTGATGCGTTGGCACTCATCGAGAACATGGCTTCGAGTAGTAGCACGAAGAACATAAACTACGAGAGGAAGCAGCTTGGGAAGAGCACAGATGGAGGTAATATGGCCAAGATGGAAGCCAAGCTAGACTCGATGCATAACTTGCTAGTGGGAAAGAAGCAAGTGCAGTTTGCTCAGGAAGTAGAGACCTTCATTCGAGATGAAGAAGAGAATGAAGAGGACTGCAACTACGTCGGTGGTAGTGGATTTCAGGGACAAAGGTTTGGTAATCAGCAAGGAAACAGAAACTATGGTGGGAACAACTACAGTGGAAACAATCAAAGATCCACATTCACCGGAAATCAAGCCACACCTAGCTACACCAAACCACAATTCCAGAATACGGATTATCAGAAACCCTATCAGCGCAGCTTCACTAGGAATTATTGTTCCTCTTCTTACCAAACTCCACCTCCTAAGTCGTCGGATAACAAGACGGACTCGGTGCTAGAGCAAATTCTGGAGGGTCAACAAAAGATGACGGTGAACTTCAATGGCAAAATCGATGCCTTGTACACCGATTTGAATGGAAAGATTGAGGCTATCAATCTTCATGTGAGGAAGCTAGACACTCAAGTCGCTCAAACCGCCGAGAACTCGAGGAGACAAGAAGGATTCCTTCCTTCTAGAACGGATGCTAACTCGAAGCATTTCGTTGCTGCCATCACAACGAGGAGTGGAAAGGATATCCAAGGGCCTGAGTTGAAGAAAGGACTTGGTAATGAAAATTTTGATGAGTTTGGAGATTTTGATGAGAATGAAATTCGGGCAGAAGGTCATCCGTCGATCGACAGACCTGTATGTCGATCGACAGGAACAGAACAGAGCAAGCCTCCGGATGCAGAGCTGTATCCGTCGATCAACACATCTGACCGTCAATCGACACAGCCAAACCAAATTTTGGCAGAAGGTCCAGTGACGATCGACAAAGGGAAAAATGTGGTCGATACAAGAACATCAGATCCATGTCGATCGACAGGATCTACAACCGTTGATTGACAAGAAACCCCCAGAACGATTTCTCATTTAAAATCGTCAGATAATCCAGTGGAGAGAGTGTACATACCCAAGGTACCTTACCCGAAGAGTCAGAAGAGATCTAAGCAAGAGCTTGAGGATGCAAGATGCAAGTCCATCATAGACAAGCTTGTGTTGGAACTTCCGTTTGTCGAAGTCGTTAAACTCAGTCCCGTGATACGACGGTATGTCAAGAAGATGGTGACCAAGAGTTGGGGCATTGAGGAAGCAGTGGCTATGATTTCTGAACAAGTAAGCGCAGTGATTCAGAACAGGATCCCAGAGAAACTAACGGATCCGAGAAGCTTTGTTTTGGATTGTTATATCTTCAAGGATAGATTTCCGCGGTCTCTCTGTGATCTAGGTTCAGGCATCAACCTCATGCCACTTTCAGTTGCGGTGAGTCTTGGGATGACGGATTACCAATCCACTAGGATCTCTCTTATCTTAGCGGATAGGTCAGTTAGGATTCCAGAAGGAGTACTAGAAGATGTTCCAATCAAGGTTGGGAACTGTTTGATTCCGACTGACTTTGTGATTTTGCAATACAACGAGGAACCCAAGGATCATCTTATCTTGGGTAGGCCCTTTTTAGCTACAGCCGGTGCCATGATTGATTGTCAAGGAGGTAGCATGACTTTAAGAGTAGGTGGTCTCGAGATGAAGTTCGAGATGGACAAGCTTATCAAGAGGTCTACCATAGATGGACACACCTTCTACGTAGACACTCTCACCAACCTTGCACAGGAAGTTTTCAATGAGAATCATCCCATTGATCCCTTGGAAAGGACTTTGGTTAACTCTGTGCAAGAGAAAGAACAGTTTGATAATGATGCGAGGGGTTATGCTAGGATGATGGATGCTACCAAGGAAAGGAAGCACTTGGTTGCTAGTGCTAGTTTGGGGGAAGCTTCATCGAAAACTCCATAAATCAGTGATTGGAGCGAACAAAAAGCTCCAAAGCTTGAGCTCAAGCCACTTCCCGCCGGGCTAAGGTACGCCTTTCTTGGACCTAATTCTACTTACCCCGTGATTGTCAATTCTTCTTTGAATAATCCAGAGCTCGCCTTACTGCTGAGCAAGCTGCGAAAATTTCGCCCAGCTCTCGGCTATTCTTTTGATGATATTGCAGGTATCTCTCCGGACTTGTGTATGCACAGGATCCACCTTGAGGATGAGAGCAAATCATCGGTTGAGCATCAAAGGAGACTTAACCCAAACCTGCAAGAGGTTGTCAAGAAGGAGATCTTGAAACTCCTAGAAGCTGGAATCATCTATCCCATTTCGGATAGCGTTTGGATCAGTCCGGTGCATGTGGTACCAAAGAAAGGAGGTGTCACAGTAGTAAAAAACGAGAAAGATGAGATAATTCCGATGAGGACTGTAACTGGTCATCGGATGTGCATAGATTATAGGAAGCTAAACGCGGTCATAAGGAAGGACCATTTCCCGTTACCCTTCATCGACCAGATGCTAGAGCGTTTAGCAAAGCACCCCTACTACTGTTTCCTCGATGGATATTCTGGGTTCTTCCAAATCCCCATCCATCCAGATGACCAAGAGAAGACAACGTTTACATGTCCTTATGGCACTTTTGCATACCGCAGAATGCCATTTGGACTTTGTAATGCTCCAGCTACATTTCAACGGTGTATGATTTCCATCTTCACCGACATGATTGAGCAATATATGGAGGTCTTCATGGATGACTTCTCGGTCCACAGTGATTCGTTCAAGGATTGCTTGGACAACCTAGAAAAAGTGCTCGCTCTATGCGTGGAGAAGCACTTGGTGCTTAATTGGGAGAAATGCCATTTCATGGTGCAAGAAGGAATTGTGCTTGGCCATCGAGTTTCCGCGGATGGTATTGAGGTGGACCGTGCCAAGATTGAAGTGATGATGAGTCTTCAACCGCCAACTACGGTTAGGGAGATTCGTAGTTTCCTTGGCCATGCTGGATTCTACAGGAGGTTCATCAAGGACTTCTCAAAGATTGCTCGACCACTCACCACATTGCTCTGTAAGGACATCAAATTTGATTTTGATGCTGATTGTTTAAATGCTTTTACACAGATTAAACAGGCTTTGGTGAGTGCCCCGATAGTGCAACCTCCCGATTGGGATTTACCTTTCGAGGTAATGTGCGATGCAAGTGATTACGCAGTTGGGGCAGTGTTAGGGCAAAAGAAGGACAAGAAACTTCATGCAATCTACTATGCTAGTAGAACGCTAGACGAGGCTCAAAGGAACTACGCAACTACTGAAAAGGAGTTGTTAGCCGTCGTTTTCGCCTTCGAGAAGTTTCGCTCTTACCTAATTGGAGCCAAGGTTATAGTGCACACAGATCATTCAGCATTGAAGTACTTAATGCAAAAGAAAGACGCTAAACCGAGGTTGTTGAGGTGGATCCTCCTTCTCCAAGAATTTGACATAGAAGTCAAGGACAAAAAGGCAGTCGAGAATGGTGTAGCGGATCACCTTTCGCGCATTCGGATAGAAGAAAGTGTACCAATCGATGATTACTTCCCAGAGGAAAGTGTACACTTCATTGAGATTGGATCGCAAGAGGCTACACCGGAAAATCGGCTAAGTGTTGGGGCAGAGCATTCGCCGTCGATCGACAAGCTTCTATCAATCGACAGGGAGCTCACTGTCCAAAAATTTAAATAAAGAACATGAACCGTCGATCGACATAAACCTTATATGTCGATCGACAATGGGTGATCAGATGGAACTCCATTAGTCGAACGCGGTCTCAGAGAGCGATAGGCCTTGGTTCAGTGACATGGCCAATTACCTTGCTGCAGAGACTACACCGGATGATCTCAAGGGCTATGAGAAGAAGAAATTTATGAGAAAACTTCGGAGGTACTTTTGGAACGAGCCGTATCTATACCGATATTGCTCAGATGGGCTTTATCGGAGATGCATTGCGGAGAGCAAAGTTTGAGATGTGCTCTATCACTGTCACGGCTCAGAATATGCAGGACACTTTGCCACGTTCAAGACAGTGTCCAAGGTTCTTCAAGCGGGTTTCTGGTGGCCCTCGATGTTTAAGGATGCAAATGCATTTATACTGCAATGTGATGCCTGCCAGAGGCGAGGAAAGATTAGCAAGCGACATGAGATGCCGCAAAACTTCATCCTCGAGGTTGAAGTGTTTGATTGTTAGGGCATCGATTTCATGGGTCCATTCCCATCCTCTTATGGGAATGAGTACATATTAGTCGCGGTGGACAATGTCTCCAAATGGGTGGAGGCAATTGCTAGTCCGAAGAACAACGCTGCGGTGGTCATTAAGTTGTTTAAGACCATCATCTTGCCGAGATTTGGAGTGCCACGAGTAGTCACTAGTGATGGTGGAACACATTTCATAAACAAGATATTCTCTAAACTCTTAGAGAAATACGGTGTTCACCATCGTGTGGCGAGTTCTTATCACCCACAGACGAGTGGTCAAGTGGAAGTGTCGAATAGGCAGATCAAGGCAATCCTTGAGAAGACGGTAAGTGTCACGAGGAAGGATTGGTCTACAAAGCTAGACGATGCGCTCTGGGCTTATAGGACTGCTTACAAGACTCCTCTAGGTACCACTCCTTTCCATCTGCTTTATGGAAAAGCATGTCATCTACCGGTGGAACTCGAGCATAAGGCAGCTTGGGCGGTAAAGCATTTCAATTTCGACATCAAGCCCGCCGCAGAACAAAGATTGATTCAGTTGAACGAACTGGATGAGATTCGACTTCATGCCTACGAGAACTCCAAGCTGTACAAGGAGAGGACAAAGGCGTACCATGACAAGAAGATAATCTCCAGGAGCTTCGTACCCAACGACCAGGTATTGCTATACAACTCGCGTTTACAACTTTTTCCTGGTAAATTGCGTTCTCGATGGTCAGGTCCTTTCACGATCAAGGAGGTTAGGCCACATGGAGCTGTGGTGTTAATCGCAAAGGATGGAAAGGAGTTCACGGTGAATGGTCAGAGGATGAAACATTACTAGGCGGAAGCCAAAATTCCAGAGGGACACATGGTACCCTTGGATGATGCACCCGGAGCCTGAGCTTCAAACAGAGTCAAGCTAATGACTGAAAACAAGCGCTAAATGGGAGGCAACCCATTTGTAAGTGTGTGTATATTTAGCTTTTAATATTGGTTTTACTAACGTTTGTTTTAGTCTTAAGTTAAGGGAAAATTTAGGCAGAGACATCTCTGTCGATCGACAGTAAGTCCATGTCGATCGACACGGGCTACTGAACCCACGAGGTAAGTGGTTTTAACCTGATTTTTCATTCTTTTTTTTTGTCACTTCACATTCCCCATCGATCGACAAATCCTCCCCAAACCCTAGATTTTCGAAATCTTGACCGAATCAATCGATTTTTGGGCCTAATCCACTTGGATTTTCCTCCTCTCTTCGATTCTCACATTCGTTTTAGCAACCAAAAAAGGTATGTCTCCCTTTCTTGATTTTTCATTCCGAATTCATGAAGAGAGGTGATGAGTTTTTGGGTTAAATTGGTTCGATTCTTGAGTTTTGAATACTTTCTTTACACTATAAGAGTAATTTCGAACCAATTTCATGCCTAAATTGTGTTGATTTTGATAATTAGGGTTTGAACTTTATAATTTGGGGGTTTTTGAATGTGTTGTGAATTTGTGCGAATTGGTGATTGTTGTGTCGACAATAGGTTTAATAGTGATGCTAGGAGTCGTGATAGGCATGATTTGGTGTTGCAATTGTGTGATTTCTTGTCGTATGCAGAACTGGGGCAGTCGCCTCTCTGTCGATCGACAGATACTTGTGTCGATCGACAGGGAAGTGACTGTCCATTTTGTTGGTTCTTTCTAACTTCCTCTGCTTGTTTTTCTTAGTGATTTCATTTTGCAGATGGTACGTACGACTGATAAAAGCACAGGCAAACGACCAAGGACCAATGATGGTTCGAGTTCTCAAGCTCCATCTCCACCACCTACTTATGATATCAAGCGTGGTGCCAAACCGAAATGGCAAAGGGAGGAGAGCAAAAGGATTCAGGTTGAGTTTGAGTCTCTTAAAAAGGGAGTAACGTTGAAGTCGGTATTGACAAGTGATGGGATTGAGAAGAGGGAAGATTCACCCGCTTGGGACGTTTATGACTCCCTCCTCTACAACGAGTGGCTCAGGGTCCCCATAGCGACCACCAAGTTCATCGACAAGCTGTCGCTAGGACTTCTGAAAATCAGGGACGAAGTTTAGCAGGTTATTCAAGAGATGGGTTTGGCGAAATTGGTGGACGGACGTTCAATGATGTATCCCGACCTTGTCCGCCAATTCTTCGCCACGGTTAAGCTATCCAGTGACGCGAAAACTCCAGAGGACAATCTAGATCCGAGGCATTTCCACATGAGCTTCATGAGTAACGGGAAGCGGCACAAGATGAATGCCTTAACCGTTTGCAGGACTTTTGGGTTCCCGGAAGTTCCACTTGTTGGATTGCCAAAGGACATTGCTGGCGGCGTCCAGACATTGTGCAATGAGATTGGCACCGGTCCTTATATAGTGGGGAGTTCTGCACAAGCCGATGTGCGTCATCCAGTTGCTCGCTACTTGATTCGATTGCTCACCACTACCATCATGTGCAAGATGGAGCCAGTGAAGGTTAGGAGTTACGAGGTTGTCTTACTTTCTTACGCTTTGAGGAGCGTCATCCACAAAGAGACTTGGGACACTATAACACCAAACATGGGAATGGTGTTGATGGAGTACCTCTACTCGCTCAAGCATACTCTGCTATCTCTTACTAATTTCGGTAAGAAGCAATTACCGGTGGGAAGCATCCTCACTCCAATCTTCACGAAATGCAAGGTTTCAACAACCGAATATGAGGAGGAGAGCAAGAGTGCTTATGTGGACTTGGAGCATATGAAGAATGCTCATTGGATCACGCATGAGCATCCTCTACATTGGGTCTTCCCAATTGCGAATGGCCAAAAGAGAAAGGTAGAGATTGGGAGAGTGATGGATTTATTGTGGGTCACTAATGACCCTACACTTATCTCCTTCAATCCACATGAGGAAGTTCTTATGCCCATGGGTCCTACGAGGAAGCTCACGACACGGGGTGGAGCTAGCTCATCTCAAGCACCGCCGGAGCAGCTTGTACACGAGCATCGCTTCCCGAGTCTCCCAGCAGGTTTGATGGATGACGACCCGCGTTTAGGCTGGATCGCCAAGGCTCTAAAGGCGACATGGGATGCAATGTCTTGTAAGTCCGACTGTATCCGTCCCCGCACACCGTCTCCGCACAACACACCATCACCAGAGCATCATCATGACGAGGAGGAGGACTAGTTCCCTTCCTTCATTCAACTTTATCTTGTTTTTGTTTTTTCCTTTTCAAACATTTTCCCTTTAGCTTTTTAATTTCGGATTTTTGTTGGAATTTCAAACAAATTGTGAACTCGAATTTCTATTTTAAGGATTGCAGCGTGTTGTTCCATTAATCGTTTGTTGAATATCTGTAGATGCAGGTTTGGAACATCAAACCAAACACTTTTCGAAAAATCTACAAATGTGCAAATTTGGACAGAAGCTCATTCGTCGATCGACATGTTGTTTATGTCGATCGACACGAGCACAAAATTGGAATTTTTCAACACCTCAACGGTTAAGGCAGAACGTAATCTGTCGATCGACATGATGTTTCTATCGATCGACAGGTTCTTCAAGATGGTAAATTCTCTACTTTTTCGATCAAGTTCACATTTCGTTTGATTTATTTTGCCAATTTCGGGCTTGATAACACTGGGGACAGTGTTGTTTAAGTCTGGGGGAGGGAACTACTAACGTATTTCTTTTTGTTTTGGTTTTGACTCATATTTTTTGGAAAATTTTTTGTTTTATCGATTCAAAACTAGTAGAAATTTTTTTGTATTGGTTAAGTGGAGTGTCCTTTTCAGCGTGTGACCATTCTTCCAGGATCAGTTTCAGAGTCAAACTAATGAAAAATCCTAGGATCGACCGGTTAACTAGAAACATCCGCTACTTCCAGTCTAATCCGCCAAGTCAGAGCTATTGCACGATTCTCTTTGGGATCGATGTCCATTGAGCTTGACTCCTCATTCATACCTGATAAATGCAACCCCCTGTTGATAGTAATGGTACTCCTCTCCCTATTCATAAGTAAAATATATATATATATATATATATATATATATATATATATATATATATATATTACAAGGATTGGGGTGAAATGATAGTTCTTGAGTACATGATGAGGAATAAATCCGGTGAATCTGTACTCGAGATGATCACCCAGCTTAAAAGCAGCAGTCTGAGTCCCCTAAAAAGGATGTTGAAAGACGAGCAATCTCACGAGCATGTCTCCTTACAAGGAACAATCGTAGTGAGTCACGACCCTGTCTCCTCACAAGGAACAACATTAGTGAAATATGCACTGCTTTGATTTGTCATTAGAGAAATGAGTTCCAAGTGTTGTATAGGTTGATTTGTCACGGTACAGTATGGAAATGAGTCTAGAAGGTTCATGGTATTGAGATCATTGAGGTGAAGCGATGAAGACTAACGGATTATGCTGCGAAGTGGTGAATGGATTTGAAAAGCCGTGTTTGTCTGCGGAGAAGTACATGGTGGTCTGATTTTGGTTGGTTCTAAATCATGTGGTTCACTAACTGGAAAGGTATGTTCTGTGTTTTCAACTTTTTCCATTCTTGGTTTATGATTTTGCTTGAGGACAAGCAAACGCTAAGTCTGGGGGAGTTGATATATCATGGTTTTTACCCGATTTTAACCATGATATAAGCGGGTTTTGTATTAGTATTTTTGGTATTTTTGTGTCTTTTGTAGTGTTTTGCAGGAAATGGTCATTTAGAGCTTAATGGTAACATTTGAAGCATTTTGGAGCGGAAGAGATACAAGTGGAATCGAGACCTTTAAAAGGTTCCTGTCGATCGACATAGTTTATCCAATGTCGATCGACAGAAGTTTTTAAAGACGTAGAAAATCTCCACAGATGCCCTCGTGTCGATCGACATGTTGTTTGTGTCGATCGACAGGCGCTCTGTAAACCTAATTTTACCACTTGTATAAATACTTTTTACTCGTTTTTATTTAGAGGGACACTGTTTTATTAAGGAGGTAGAGAGAGAAAGAGAGACTTTTGGAGAAACTTTGAGAAGATCTACATGTTCTTGAGATCCAAAGACTTCAAACCCTTTTGTATCATCTACTCTTACTTTTTAATGCAATCTTATTCAGTTAATATGATTTCATCATCTATTTCTGAGTAAATCACTTGTTAGGTTTTGGGATTTCTTGGGTTATGACTAGAAATCATTGAAATTGCATATTTGTTAAGGTTTATCCGTAGGTTCTTCATTTAAACTGTTATTAATGCTTGATTCTTGCTTGATCATCTCGAATCTTGATCTTAGGATTGTTGATTAGCCACGACAGTGGAATTAATAACCTGAACTAGTTTAAATGGGCAAAGTTACTTATTCGCAAAGAAATTTGGCTTAGGGACTTTGTGAACAGATCGAGCTCGTACTAAATGCTTGTTTAGATTCGACGAATTCGCAAAGAAATTTGGGATTCGAGGATCTAAAGATAGATAGCCTTCGTAACGACAGTTAGCTGGCTATATTTTCGTGTTTGAGTTCTAGAACGGCACTTAATTGAACCTTGACAATTGTTATATATTGATTTCGAATCATTACCTAAAGAATTTCCATGACCTAGCTTTCATCTTTTCAAGAACTTAATTAACCATCTTTCGTTTACTTGTTTTATAATCTGCATTTACATTTATATCGTTTCACTTAGCAAAATCTGAATACTAAGATTGATTGTGTATTCCAACTCCCTGTGGATTTCGATCCCTAAATACTACGATGACCTCTTTGTTTGAGAGAGTGGTTCGAGGGTGAATTTGAGCCCGCATCACAAAAGCAACGGTTGCTTTTGCAGAAATTCCTGACATCTCGGTATCATCAGCATGCTATGTTTGAGCAATTTGCAAGGTCCGGTTTCCCTTTAGCAAATGCTTCATAGGCGTCTTCACTAAATCATGGTTATGATTCTGGTTGAAAGACAAAATCTTATATCTTCCTATCCTCTGAAGATAGCAAGTCATATGAGCTTCACAACCACACCGTGTAATTGGTTGTGAATAACATGTCTTGTTCTTAGATTCCTTCCTAAACCCCTCTTTTGAGCAAACATAAAGAAGCCTTACTACCTTATCATTTTTTTTCTTCCTCCGTTGTTTCCTTACATTGAAACCATGTTCGCCTTCAAACTTCTTATAAGCTTTATGTGCAGTTTCATCAGAACTAAACTCCATTCCAATACTCATTATTATGTGCAATATTGGAATGGAGTTTAGTTCTGATGAAACTTATAAGAAGTTTGCAGGCGAACATGGTTTCAATGTAAGGAAACAACGGAGGAAGAAAAAAAATGATAATGTAGTAAGGCTTCTTTATGTTTGCTCAAAAAAGAGGTTTAGGAAGGAATCTAAGAACAAGACATGTTATTCACAACCAATTACACGGTGTGGTTGTGAAGCTCATATGACTTGCTATCTTCAGAGGATAGGAAGATATAAGATTGTGTCTTTCAACCAGAATCATAACCATGATTTAGTGAAGACGCCTATGAAGCATTTGCTAAAGGGAAACCGGACCTTGCAAATTGCTCAAACATAGCATGCTGATGATGCCGAGATGTCAGGAATTTCTGCAAAAGCAACCGTTGAAATGATGAGTAGAGAAGTTGGGGGACGAGAAAATCTGGGTATTTTGGAGAAAGACTATTGAAATTACATTTACCGAAAACGAATGGAAAAAATGGTAAAGGGAGATGCTGGAGCAGTTTTGGAATACTTTCAAAAAAAGAGAGGATAATTCATCTTTTTTTTATTCAATGCAACTTGATGAGGACGATATGATCACAAATATCTTTTGGGCAAATGATCGGTCTATAAGTGATTATAATCTTTTAGGAGATGTCGTTTGCTTTGATACAACTTATAAGACCAATGAATATGATAGACCATTTGCTCCATTTGTCAGGGTTAATCATCATAAGCAAATTGTTGTGTTTGGTGCTGCTCTCTTATATGATGAAACTACCGAGTCATATAAGTGGCTTTTCGAGACTTTTCTTGGAGCAATGTCTGGAAAACAACCAAAAACAATTCTTACTAACCAATCTGCAGCAATGGCGAATGCAATAGTAAATGTGTTCCCTGAAACAAAACATAGGTTATGTGTTTGGCATATTTACCAAAATGCTGCAAAGAAGCTAAGTCATGTATTTCATGGATCAAGACAATTTGCCACCGATTTTGGAAAGTGTGTATATGACCATGAGGAAGAAGAAGATTGGTTATTGGCATGGAGTAATATGCTAGAAGCATGATTTGTTAGAGAACAAATGGTTGAAGAGTGTGTTTGGGGTGAGAGAAAAATGGGCAATGGTATATGGATGCCATACTTTTACAGCAGATATGGTGAGTACACAGCGTAGTGAAAGTATGAATAATATTTTTGAAAAAAATACTTGAAGAGCAGTTATGACTTGTTGACCTTCTTTGAACACTATGAGAGAGTGTTAGATAATCGGCGATATAATGAATTGAATACTGATTTCAAAACGATGCATACCTCGTCGGTATTATCTGCTACTGTAGAGATGTTGCAACAAGCAGAGGAAGTGTATACACCCAAAGTTTTTAAGTTGTTTTAAGATCAATACACAGTTATCGGTGATTATGTTGCCAAAAAGGTAAGTAAGATTGAGATGTTGTATGAATACAAAGTATCTTATCGTGGTGGACCGCGAGAGCATTTGGTTAAATATGATGCTACAAACCAAGCGATAGAGTGTAGCTGCATGAAGTTTTCTTTTGCCGGGATCTTATGTCGTCATGCATTAAAAGTGTTGGATAAAAAGGATGTTAGAAGAATTCCATCTAGCTACATCTTGACTCGATGGAGTAAAGAAACAAAATCACGAAGCATATCTTCTTATCGTTCAGACACATCTAATGGAACAGTGCAATCGATTGGAAAGCGTTATAGCCATTTGTGTCGTAATTTCCGTGAGATTGCATATGTTGCTTCTGAACATGTAGAATTAACGATGTTTGCAAATGAAGTTGCATGTCAGCTGTTGAAAAAATTAGAAGAAAAGAAAAGGGAACTTGTTGAAGCTAATGCATGGATGCTCCCAACATCGAATCTTGAACATGTGGAAGGAGAAGAAGAAGATGGAGAAATTCCAAATGCACGCGGAATTAAAAGAAAAGCTCATGTTGGACGACCGAAAAACAAAACAGTCGGACCCCATGGACGATATTTGAATGTTCTTGAAACAAAAAAGCGGGGTACATCAAAGAAAAAATTATCATTTCAGGTACTTGATAAATAATTTTTCTTTTTTCTTTTGTTTATATCCAATTTGGACCGAAACGTGACTTAATCTATATATCTACAAATGTTTCAGGATTCAACTCTTGTTTCCGATTCCCAATTAAATGTTGCTATCATGAATCCAATTTTAAAGAATGAAAATATTTCTTTACAAGCACTACAGGTAAATAATCAATGCATTCTTAGTATTTATATTAAATTATCTGTAAGTTTTTTTTATGAATTGCAATCTTATATTTTTTAGGAATTTGATAAAAGTTAACAGTGTTTATCATAAAGCTCTATTGTTTTGGAGTTATGGCGATAGGAGTTATATTCGAAAACATGTGGAAATAATGAACTTATATTATTATTTTTATTTTAGTTTTTGTTTTTGTTACGTTTTCTTGCTTGTCAAAGAAGAAAGACAAAGAGACATGAACTTAAGAAAAAGAGAGAGACGAAATAAATCTATTTTGTCTAGAACAACTTCACAAGGAGATGCTAAGTATGGTGCAATATGTGTCGGTCAACACCTCTCAATTCCAACTTAGAGAAAAAGAGATGTCAAGTCTCAAAAACCAATTAAAGATTCTTCAAGGATGTTTTGAAGAAATGAAGGGGAACAAAAGATCGACTAACAGTTCCTTTCCTTCGTTCGGAAGTGTATATCCAGAACCCTCATATCAGGGATCACACCTCCCAAACTTCCTTCCGCAAGAATATTCCAGACCGACATCGCAATCAGTCAATTTTCTACCATCGGATGAACAATATATGTCCAGTTTCAAGACGCCGATCCGCCCGATATTCAAGACAAATTCCTACAAAGAGAAAACAAGAAAATATAAAGAGGAAGCACATCAATCAACTAAAAAACCAAGCTTTTCTCCTTCACAATCTAGTCAAGGATCATCTCATGAAGAAGACAAAGGCAAAGGCAAGGTTGAAGACATTGGAATGATAGATTTCTCAATGACCGATCTACTTAATTCAATGGCCAACAAAGTTCAAGAACCGGTTAGCCACCAGAAAGAAGAGGTATCCCAAGCCTATCAGAAAAAAGAGGCTACTCATTTTCCGATAATCAGACATCTGTCTGATACAAGCCCATGCGACAGTGATACATCTACAGAGGATGAGAAGTCACTCCCAAGACAATTTGCCATAGGAGAAAGCAGCGGTCCTAAAGAAGAACCAGTAGTAGACGAAATGCCCAGTGATGAGGAGATTCCCTATAATCAATTTCGGCAATTTCACGAAGACACTAGCCAAGCAAGACAATTTGCTTCAAAAGTCGTCACATTCACATTTGATGATATTCCATTTCACAAATGGGGTGAAAGACTTGATGAGTTTCGAGCGTGGATGACTTCTGAGGCTCTCACCTCCCCGACGTATACGGTCATAGAACAGTTCGCCGCTCGATTCTCTGGCTCATTAAAAGAATGGTGGAATTCTCTTGGAGATTACGTACATCAGCAAGCTTACCAGTCTACTATTCCGATAGTACTTGAGCAAATTCATAAAGAGTTTATCGGAACTCCCAATCACATCAAGGATCAATTGCAAGAAGAATATTTTACGGCAAAATGTTGTTCTCTCCAGAAGAAAGATCTTGCAAAACACTTTGAAAGACAGACGAAGCGGTACTATGCACTGAACGGCCTAAACAATCCAAGTCTCAAGCACGTCTATCTTTCGTCCATCGATAGTTATCTCAGCCAACAAACAAAGCTTTACATCAGAGAACAAAATCAGACGGTTGAAGAAGTTACCATCGGCCAGATCCAACAGTACGTTTTCCGAACGCTAGACAAGCTTTGCAGACAGAAAGAATTTTGGTCAGAATTCATGGATAATTCAAAACATCTGACAAAGGTGTGTTCAAAATCCGACTTGTTTATCAAGTGTTCGAAAAAGAAGAAATCATGTTCGTGCGATTGGAAGAAGAAACATCGTGAGACCAAGAGGTTTCCAAGCAAATATCCATTTCGGCGTAAAAGATTCTTCAGAAGAAAGAAGAGCTTCAGAAAAACGACAAAGTGCTTTCTTTGTCACAAAGAAGGGCATTTTGCGAAAAACTGTCCTAGCAAATCCAAGAAGAAAAAGCAGTATCTCATCAACTCGATATCCAACATTGCTCCTGACCTCGACCTTGACAAGCATGATCTCGAGTCAGTCCTATCATATGATAGTGATGATCAAGACGCAATATGTGGATATTCAGATACTGAAGAAGAAGATTCGTCGTCCGAAGATGAAGAAGGGTGTTACAAGATTACGGAAATTCCTCAACGAGAAGAAGATATACAGACACCTCATCTTCCAGTAACCATCTTTGATCCAGAAAAGAAGATACGACCAGTTCATATCATTGCTTTCATAGATACTGGAGCCCATACATCAATCATGAATCCTAACGTTTTAGCGGCATCAATGTGGCTTCCGTATAATCAAGAGTTCAGAGTCGCGAATGCAGGATCGTTGTTCATCAAAGCAAAGTCTAAACCGATCACGATCGAGATTTTCCCAGGATGCCAAATCACGACTCAAGTACTTGGATCGATTGCACCAGGCAAAGACATTATTCTCGGTTGGGATTGTTACCAGTCATTGAAGAAAAAGTTCGATATCTCCATCGAACCCCGAGGAGTTAGATGGAAGAATTTGTTTAAGCCTTATACAACAATTCCAAGGCTCTTCCCTATCGAAGATATTATGTCATTCGAGTTCGACAACATAAAAGAAGAAATCACGAAGAAATCCTGTGCAGATTCACACAGTGAGTTTCTTCGGAAGTGCAAGAATCCGTTATGGCTAAATCCGACGTTCTTTGTATCACTCCCTTTCAAGGAAAATATCATCACTACACCAACCAAGGCAAGTCATGCGGGAATGCCCCCGGCACTTCTACAACAAGCACATGAGGAATGTGAACAACTGATTCAACAGGGAATAGTCTCAACAACAAATTCACCATGGGCATGCAAAGCTTTTTATGTCAACAAAAGAGCAGATCAAGCCAGGGGAAAACTAAGGCTGGTGATTGATTACAAACCACTGAACCGATTCCTTCAAGATATCAAGTTCCCACTCCCAACGAGAAAGGCACTGTTGCAGCATCTTTCCGGAGCAACCATTTTTTCAAAATTCGATTTGAAATCAGGATTTTAGCAAATCGGAGTCAAACCGGAGGAACGACACAAGACAGCATTCTATTTACCAGATCGCCATTTGGAATGGAAAGTCCTACCATTTGGTCTGAAGACAGCTCCATCCTTATTTCAACAAGCAATGCTAAGGATATTTCAACCATTGGTCGACACAACACTAATCTACATTGATGATATTCTACTGTTCTCCAAGAGTAATGAAGACCATGTCAAGGTTTTGAGGCAGTTTCATGACCTAGTTCAACAATATGGAGTCATGCTCACAGCAAAGAAGATAATGATAGCAAAACCGGAGATTGAGTTCCTTGGAGTCAAGATCGCAGAAGGAAAGTTCACACCACAACCACATCTGGCAACGGAATTACTTGCATTCCCTGACAAAAATTTCACAAGAAGACAAGTGCAACAATTTCTTGGCGTAATCAATTATGTTAGCGAATTTATTCCAAAGCTGTCCCAGCTGACACAACCACTGAGAAAGTTGTTGCAAAAGAATCCCCCACAGTGGAGTACAAGACAAACTGAAGCAGTGAAAAAGTTAAAGCAAGAAATTCAAAAGTTACCACCTTTGAAGATTCCCTCTGTCGGCAAAAGAATAGTTCAAACAGACGCAAGCGACAAATACTGGGGAGCAATACTGTTCGAAGAGATTGACGGGAAAAGACATATATGTGCCTACAAGAGTGGTCGTTTCAAGGAGTCAGAGATGCATTATCACTCTCTGTTCAAAGAAATCCTAGCGGTCAAAAAGGCTATTGAGAGATTCGAGTTCTATTTGATAGGACACAAATTCAAAATCGAAATGGATATGTCCTCTTTTCCGAAGATGTTACAATTCAACCAGAAGATGGTGCCACATCAGCAGCTACTTCGTTGGAGCGAATGGTTTTCGAAATATGACTTCGACTCGGCCTATTTAAAGGGCAAGGAGAATATTCTAGCCGATATGTTAAGTCGTAAACCATTAAAACCAATATCCACCATCATGAGCTGTCAAGAATCCAGTTCTTCACCAAAATCTCTCTATGATTTCGACAGCAACATTCCTGAAGATGCAAAAGACCTGATCAAGACTGGAAAACTTGACAACCACCTTCAACAAAAGATCTTTCGCTACCAGTCCATAATCATGTCCAACCACGGAGTTGTCAACAACTTTATCACACCGCTTGGTATCCATCCAACGTATCCGTTCGCTCATCTGTTCAGTATCCGACAAACTGACCTCCTAGAAGAAGTCATCAGCTTTCTCTGGTATTTTTGTGCGGTATATACTGTTGGAATTATCTTTGAGATACCATGGTTATATCAACACATTAATTCCCAGAAGTGTTTCACTAATGGTTTATCGATCTTTCTGAGGTGGTTCGAACCAATGAACGTTTGGAGTAGTAAACTTCGTGCTTCAGCCAAGGCACTCAACTATCCTTTCAAGAAGCTAAGGAGAACCACTTCCAATCCGTTCTTCAACCCACACACCATCTACTTCTTCCACCGACCTGTCAGCGTCAACACTAAATCAAAGAAGATCCATGCAATGCCCACACTCATCCATCATAAAGATCTTAACAGAGGAGTCCGTCCAGATTTCAACATGGCTGATAATGAGTCCTTCGAAGCCTTTCAGAATCATGCATTCCGACTCAACAATACGATCCAAAAGTTCGCTATTCCATACAAGCTTAATTGGTCCTTCTACGAAGTTGACTACCAGATGGACCTTGATGAAGACCTTCAGTTCTATATGATGAAGCAGGAGCAACTCAGAAGCGGCAAATTTACTGAAGTGAAGTTCAATGAAAAAGACAGCGGAAAAGGAAAAACACTATCAGCAGGAGTATATTGGCAAGACTCACAAGAACCTGAGGATCCAGACCTTGAAGAGATAGAAAAGTTCTGCACCAGTGACATGATCATGGAGACAAATGAAGAATCAGAACCAGAGCCAAAGTATGTGTGTCCAGACGATGGCTATGGATGTTGTGAAGATCACATGCTTGAATTTGAGATGGATCACTAGAAAGCCATCTTAAAGCCCAAGTCATCTAAGAAGCCCACTAAGGAGTCCACTATAAGGAGTCCACTAAGAAGCCCTATAAGAGAGAAGCCCAATAAGTATTATGTTTAATTAAAATAAATGTGTAAGAAATATCTAAGTTGTAGAATAATCTATAAGTGTGTAAGGAGTTAGGAAAGTATCTTAAATGCCCCTCCTATAAATAAAGGATGTACCCATCCATGTAAGGGACAAGTTTTCATTTCTAATAAAAGTTTCTCTCTCTAAAACATGTCTCTCTAAATTCTCTCTAAGTTTTCTAGATCTCAACATCTCCATAAGCTTTGTATTCTTTCTTCCAAAACACAAGTAGCGATGGAAGTACTCGAGATTTTTGGATAGACCCAGAAGAGTTTCCGGTCTAAACAACACGGCTCTGCCAATACGGTGGTCGTGAAGGGGTATCTCTAACAGTGGATTGAGCCATGGTTGATGAGTTAGTGCCTACGATGCTCTCCTTTACCTGAGACCCTTTCGCGGCTGTCAACACGGCTTAGTCAATACGTTTAGATCTGTGAAGTCTCTCCTCCGCCTATCCTTTAACCTTGTGGTATCTTGCTTGTTTTGAGTTTATTATTGATTTATTAATTAATTTTTTTCCTTT
Organism: Draba incana; assembly: GCA_963576765.1. Taxonomy (NCBI): domain Eukaryota; kingdom Viridiplantae; phylum Streptophyta; class Magnoliopsida; order Brassicales; family Brassicaceae; genus Draba; species Draba incana. The sequence goes on along the minus strand of OY755209.1, from coordinate 16,506,362 downwards.
TAGTTTTTGGAAACTAATTTTTGGTGAATAGATGTGGTCCCCACAAATAAATCTATTTTAAATTTTTTAATAATTAAATTAATTAGCTTAGTTATGAGACAAATGACATAATTTAATTGGTCATTTAATTGTTCATTATTAAATGGAAAACTATTTAAAGAGTAGTAAAATACAGCTAGGTGTCCGTTGAATTATCGTATCGTGGAAGTAGTTGGAAGTTGTAACCAAGTCTACATTAATTTTAACAAGAAAATATCACGCGTGTATATATCTGTACGAACAACCGTCGGTCTAATATTCAATTTAATATGCTTAATTCAATTAAATATTGATATAATTACACAAAACATATAACATGTATGCTTAATTCAATTTAATATTGATATAGTTACACAAAAAATGGGTCTAAAATGGCAGTTTTCTTGTAGTGTGTCTGAACGAAGCTTTGTCTTGATTTTAGCTATTCATAACCTTTTACCTTAGAAATTTGTCCCAAACGAAGATAATTGATTGCTATAGATATATATATATATATATATATATTTATTGTTACTTTGACTCCCCCGATACACTACAAAAAAAGTCCATTAGTGACTACTGTTTGTGACTAAAAAATCAGCCACTAATTTTTGCGACTACTTTGAGACTCTTATGTGACCATTTTGTGACGACACCAAAATCAGTCGCAAAACAGTAGCTAATTAGTGACTGATCAACTTCATCATAAAAGCGTAACAAATTAGCGACGAATTTGAGACATATATTCATTGGTTTCCATGTAGTCGTAAAGTAGTCACAAATTACAAATTAAATAAAGACGAATAAAGTGGTCACAAATTTGCGACTGTTTTGTTACCATCAAAGCAGTCACAGATTAGTGACTACCAAGAGAGCGTAACAAGACCATCACAAATGTTTAAACGTAGGTAACAATTTTTTTTTTTAATTAGTAATTGGGACTCTTTAGTAACCATATAGAGTTTAGGGTTTCAGATAAACAATTTTAAAAAAAATTGATAGTGACGAATTTGTGACTCTTTAGTGACTATATACGATTCAGATTTGAAACCCTATACTAACGTCACAAAATCGTCACAAATTTACCACTACTTTGACACATATATAGGACAACTACCTACCATTGTGACTGATTTGTGACTCTTTCCCCAGTATCCAAAAATTTTCAAAACATGAAAAAACTAAAATGTATGGCTCTATGATTCATAATAGTATTTAGAGTTTACTAAACTCAATGGCAACTAGAAATATGTGTTAGTACTAAATTACCCAAATATAATTGGAAGTTTTAAATGAAACAACATTTTAGTTCTATTAACCATCAACATTTGTCTCAGTTACATATAAGTATCCTATCATATTAAAATTTTGATGTTTTATTTATATTAAATTTGTTAGGACAAGAGTAATGTATATATTTATCAATTTAGGGTATAGGTAAGCATGACCACGGTTACGGTTATTGTGGTTATGGTTTATTAACCACCGGTTACGGTTAATATTTTTTGTTAACCTTCACCTTAACCATTTAAAATACGGTTAAAACGGTTACGGTTATATACGATACGGTTAATACGGTTGCGGTTAGATACGGTTATGAGTATGATACGGTTATTATTACGGTTATAATTATAATATTTTTAAAATTGAAGAAAAGATTATAAGAGAAGATTTAAAAACTATATATATTTAAAAATCATTCTTTAATATGTTTTGAAAGTGGAATTATACTTAAAACAAATAAACGTTATTTTTATTCGTGGGTGAAATAATAATAAAACTTACCTAATCTTTTAATAAATAAAAAATTTTAAAAACTATTTATTGCTCCAGTACGACAAATTTAAGATCTAATAGGAATTTTTTAAAATAATTTTGAACTTAAGATTTGAAATTTGTGTTTGCAACCAAATAATTTTGTTTGTCTCCAAAATGTTTTGTGCTGTAAACCTTTAATATGTATATACTTTTAGTTTGTTCAAAATCTGTTATGATTCAATCTATTTTGTTTTATAAAAAAAGTAGAAACAACTCACGAGTAGATAAATTCTAGGCAATTACTATGTAGTTATAAGTACAACTAAAACCCTAGGTATATTTAAATCTATTTAAATTATGGTTACGGTTAAAATTTTAAGGTTTTAACCTTACGGTTAACCGACGGTTTTTATACGATTACGGTTAGTAATGGATACGGTTAAAAAAACCGGTTAACCTTAACTATTATAATTTTACGATTAACGGTTACGGTTTTTAACCATTTAAAACGGTTATGAATACGGTTACGGTTTAAAACGGTACGGTTACGGTACGAAATACGGTTACAGTTGTATTTTGGCCATGCCTAGTATAGGGTTAGCTTAGAGGACACTATTTTGGAGTCTAATTGTTTAGGATTTAGGGATTCGATTTGTGACTACATACAAAGTGTCACAAATCAGTCACAAATTTGAGACTATTTTGAGACATATATGTTACTAATATGTTGGCTTGTAGACGAAAATTTTGGGTTTTTTTGGCGGACTTTGTTATTGCCCAAATGAATAAATTACCCACGCCTTAGCGACGCCAACAACAACAAATATTTATTTATCCAAACATAAACTTTTTCGATTCTCTCTCGACTCTATCGCCATAAACCCTGATTTCTTCATCTCTTCTCTAAATGTTTCGTTTCTTTTAACAAATCCATCTGATTTGTGTGTTTCTGAGTCGAAGTAATCCATTATCTTCACTCGATTCAGCTAAAAGAATCGATTCTGGGTTGAAGAAATCGATTCTCTAACCCGAAACCCTAATCCTTTTGTCTTCTTGTTTCTCAAACCCAGATTCTTCATCTGTCTTTGTTTTTAATAAACCCAGATTTTTCTTTTCGCAAAACCTAATCCTTTGCTCATCAAAGACTAGTTCAAGTAATTAATAACACTACCAATTAACCTAAGATCATATTCTAGGTAGCTAAGCTAGAATAAGCGATAAACATAAGTCAAGATGAAGAACTTCTATAGATTTTTATCCTAACAATTAAATCAAATCTAGCAATTCATCAAACACCTTTGAATAACCCTAAACTTAGATAACAAGAGAACTACTCAGACATAATCAAAGAAGCAAACATTCTATTAATTATGGATATTTCTTAAAAAATGATAAAATAAAGTGTAAGCCTAAACAATGGATGTAAAAACGTATTTATAAAGTTCATAAACCATCATAAAATATAAAAGTAAACGGCAAAAACGGAATCTTCAAAGTTGGTAATTGGGGGCTTCTGCGAATAGGGTGTCGATCGACACTGATAGTGGTGTCGAGCGACACCAGCTTTGATTTTCAATTCCGAATTTTGCATCTTTGATTCTTCCTTCCGCAATGCTCCAAAATATATACAGTAAACATCTTTTATGCTCCACACATCTAGAAACCTGCAAAGGCTCTAAAACAAATAAAAACACCACAAATACTCTATAAAACGGACTTATATCATGGTCGAAAACGGGTAAAAACCATGATATATCAAATCTCCCAGACTTAGCTTTTTGCTTGTCCCTAAGCAAAACAAATGTGATCATTCCTTTATAATCCACATACCTTCAAAGTCAATGGTAGTACTTCGATGTGTCCCTAGAAGCTTAGCAGTTTTCCAGATTGATTACAAACCCCTTAGAGAAACTCAGACTTTCAGTTGCAAACCCCTTTCATTTATTTATGTGTGGTCTCATCGAGGAAATATTGATCGCTGGACCTTCTAGAATTTTTTCTCTTCCTTTAACACTTTTCCGCGTTTCACCTTCTCTCTTCCCTCCGTAACTATTTATCCAATTAAGGATATTATAAAGATGCATGTTTAAGCTTTTTCTTCAGGGTTTTTTTATTTTCGGACTTGTACTTTTCTTTAGACTTTTTTATTTCCTTGGCATCTCTATTGGTTCACTAGATCAACGCTCATTACTTTTGTTTCTTGTGAGAAGACAGGGTCATAAGACTTTTTTTTCTTTTTGATCTAGGACATTTGTATCATCATCAGGAACTGCGATTCCAACGCTCAAGACAAGAAATTAGATTTCATTAAGGGCGGGGTCTGCAACATCCTTTCTAGCGTTCTCCAGAAAACTGAACTCGTTCCATTAAACCGATCTAGTTGTAGTTACCCACCTAGTAAAACCAATCAACTTATATTGTAATGGTCATTTGAGTGCTGTTCAAAGCAAGTAGAAGAGGAGTTTCACCCGAAAATTAGAAAAACTGACTCATTAAACACAAAACAGAACACAATAGTTAGTAACTACCTAAAATTTGATATGCTCAAATTTGCCTTTGAACTACTCTCTCAAATTATGAGAACAATCATAGTAGTTAGGGTTATCGAATCCATAAGAAATCAGAAACACAATAGATTTAAATTTTCGAACTATGCTAAGCAGAATAATGTGAATGAAAGACAAGTAAATAAAAGCAAGCAAGGTTATCGGTTGTAAAACAATTAAAATAAAGGTCAGGCGTAGAGAAATCTAAGGTGAATCCAAATTGCATATATATATAAAAGATACTCCCTCCGTTCCAAAATATAAGTTGTTTACCTAAAAGCACAAAGATTAAGAAACTACTTTTTTATAAAAAATACTCCCTCTGTTCCTTGAATAATGATGTTTTAGATTTTTATTTTGTTCCACAAAGATTGATGTTGTGGAGTTTTAAATGCACTTTTTGATAATTAATGTTAAGAAATTGTAAACTTCAAAAACTATTAATTAAAAGTTATCAAATTTTTGAATTACTATTGGTTAATAATTATTGAAAATAGTTAGTGTTAAAAAGTAATACATTAATTGTTTACAATTAATTGTTTCTTAATTTGTGTGAAGAAGGTAAATCATCATTCTCTACAGAACAGAGGGAGTATTATTTAGTATATATATTATATATATAAAGTTACCTTTGCTCTCTTCTCCTTAAGCCGCCTCATCATCCACATCACTATTAAATCCTTATTTCTTTTATAATTCTAGATTTAATTCATTTGATTGTAACATTATGAAAAAAATTTGAAAAGTCATTATCCATATTATAGCTTGAACTTTCAATTTCAACGTTAGCTTAATATATATAGTTATTAAAAATTAGACAAGTTAAATAAATTTGTTTATACTAATATAAATTTAAAGAATTTGAAAAGTTATTAAACTAACAATTAATCTATGACTAATTCCCTAAAGCAAAATATAGGTTGATAGCTATTACATCTAATAAAGAGAAAACAAATTAAATTTAGGTATACTTAAGCCAATTATTGTAATTATACATAACAAATGGGAAAATAGAATATGAGAATAAGAAGAGACTTTTCCCTCAAGAGACCCACCAATCTCCTGATAATCATACTGAGATCCACCCTTCACAGATAAGTAAGCATCTCACAATACTACACTGAGATCCACCCGTCACGGGTAAGTATAAACTCGATACTACACTGAGACCCACCCGTCACAGGTTGAACCGTCGGAGACCCACTTGTCACCTCAAAACTGTAATGAGTTATTTGGGAAAGCTACTGTCCCTAGAGTAATAAATTCTAAAACGTCTATAAACATCTATGATTAGATCTACCCTACACGGCTAATCTCGATATTCCACACTCGGAATATCATCCAAAACACAACCCATACTGGTCAACCAACACATCACGCTTATAAGAGTCACATAACTTATAATAACATCGGAAAATAAATAAGAAAACTCCATCTTATAAATTTCTAAAAATGTATATCCTTACAACGAAACAAAAAAATACATAACGCAAAACACAATAGCAACATGCTAATAAAACCATCTGAACCACAAAGATAAAAGTAAGCTCAAGCTGCGACATGCCTGTCAAACCACTTCCTGAACTTCAACTTCATCTTTGCCTCTGGCTCCCAAGTCTCCTCCTCTGTACCGCTACAGTCCCACAAGACTCTCAACAACGGTATCTTCTTCCGGCGCAGGACCTTCTCTCTCCTCTCGAGAATCCTCACAAGAACTGCCAGAATCGTCAAATCAGGCCTCAGATCCTCCAGAATCTTAGCCACCAACTCCTCCGACTCATGCAGGCACTTCCTCAACATTGACACATGGAAAACCTTATGGAATGCCTTCATGATCGGAGGTAACTCTAACCGATACACCACCGGTCCCACATGCTCCACCACTGGAAACGGACCCATAAACTGTGGACTCAGCTTTTTCTCTGCTATGGATATGTTAGGACCCCTCAACATAGCCATCTTGAGATACACACGATCTCCAACTGCAAACTCAAGCTCTCTCCACCTCTTATCGACATAACTCTTCTGCCAATCCTGAGCCTCTCTCATGTTTGACTTTAAAACATGGATCTTCTCTGTCATTTCCTGAATAAAACTCGGACCAAGAATGCTTCTCTCCTCCACTTGGGTCTAGCATAAAGGCGTCCTACGCGGTATCCCATACAATGCCTCATATGAAGCCATCCCAATACTCGCTTGAAAGCTGTTGTTATATGCGAACTCAACCAGGCACAAATGATCAGCCCAGTGATCATCCCAATCCAGCACACACATCCTCAATAGATCCTCTAAAGTATGAATAGTCCTCTCCGACTGACCATCAGTCTGCGGATGATAAGCTGTACTCATATGCACCTTAGTGCCAATCTCCGTCTGAAAAGCTCTCCAAAACTCAGACGTAAACTTAAGATCTCGGTATGACACTATACTGGTTGGCGCTCCATGTAGCCTCACAATCTCTCTCACAAATTTCTTAGCCAAAACCGCAGCTCCGTCGGTCTTCTTAATGGCCAGAAAATATGCAGACTTAGTCAACCGGTCTAAAATCACCCAGATCTCATCATAGGTTCTTGAGTTAGGTAATCCTACCACGAAATCCATCGTGATCATATCCTACTTCCACTCTGGAATGAATAAACTCTGCAATAACTCGCCAGAAACCCGATGTTCAGCCTTAACCAAAGAACATGTGTTGTACTTCACGACCCAATAAGCCACATCTCTCTTCATCCCGACCCAGTGATAGTACAGCTTAAGATCATGATATATCTTAGTCGCTTCTGGATGAATCAAGAACTTGCTCACATGAGCCTCGCACAGAATCTCCTGCCTCAAAACCTCGTCCTTAGGCACGCAAACACGCCCACGAACCATAATCTTCCCATTTGAAGAGACCTGATACTTAGAACAAACACATTGAGAAGCATCAATCAACACGTGATCACTCTCCTGAACCACACGAATCCTACTCAAAAGATCTGCTTGAAAGATCTATTTCCAAAGAGTCCTGCGAAATAACACATATAACTCTGGAACATTAACCTCCCCACATCTCGCTCAAAAACGAATCTACCTCGAAAACACTCCAGATAAACTTTATCCCCAGAATCACGTCGTACAGCTCTACTAGACTAATCACCAAATCTGCTAGCATCGACTTCCCAGCAATCTGAACATCTATTACTCTTGCTCGGCTAAAAGTAGCCAGGAATCCTTCTCCAGCCACTTTAACCAATCCCAAAACTCACCAACACTGCTCCCGATGCCACTGCTCTTAACATGCTTCAGAGTAATGAAGCAGTTCGATGCTCCAGAATCAAAAAGAATGTGGGACTCGAAACCTCCCACTAATAAGGTCCCTACACAATTCGCATGCGTTGAGAACCCAAATAGAAATTATCACAGGCAAAATAAAAAGACACAATGACAATTCAACCACTAAGATTTTACAAGTTCGAGTCTTAAGATTTTACCTGTGATCTGCGCGCCACTATGCTGCCCCACTTCTGCCGGTGTAAAGACTCGCGGTGCCGGTTCAATCTGACCCAAAGGCTGCACTGCCGCCAACTGAGTCACAGGCGGTGCTGCCACTGGCTGAACTACTGCTATAACCATCTACTGCAACTTAGGATACATCGGCCTGACATGCCCAGGTTCACAGCAATGGAAACAAATCTTGGCATCCCGAGATGCCTCCCTCTTGGGATAGCTCGCCACTCAATGCTCCGTGCTCCCGCACCCATAACAACCACGACCACTCTGACTGCCTCCAGATACCTCCTCAAACCTCCTCTTCTGACCCTGCGCAGGCTTGCTGCATTTGCCAGAACCAAAACTCTGAAAAATGATGTTGTTGCTGTTGTCTCCTCAGCTGAACAACAGGAGCAATCGCAGGTGGAATCATCATAGCTGGAACAATCGCAGAACCAGCCTGCTCACGCTGATCCTCCTCAATAGAAGCATCAAGCTCCACCAACTGCGTCCTAATGCTCAGACGGAAGCAAGAACCTCTGTATAAGGGTCCGCTCATCCTCCATTCTACGGTCACCATGAACCAAGAGTCTAGTGATCTCAACATCGTACTCTCGCACAATACTCTCTCTCTGAGCCAGCTCCATGAATCTCATCAGTTTGCGATCCAACGCCTCCCGAGGAAAGATCTTGGCGTTGAATTCAACCACGACTCGCCTCAAGTCCACACAGTCCTCCGAGTCTCAATCGATCTCCACCAACAATGACCGTCCTCACTAAGATAGTGAATGACCAACTCCACATGATACTCCGCAGGACATCGAATCGATCGAAAGTTGCGCACTACTCTCAAGCGCCACTCATCGACCTCCTCTGGTCCAACTCTGCCTGTGAAGAAAGGCGTACTAATCTTCTACATTTGTCCCATCATCGCAAGATAGGAAGAATGCTCAGCAACTGTAGCCCTCGACTGCTCGACCACTGCAACCCTCTATTATGCCTCCACCACCGGAGGTCCTGCTAGAGCCGCTACCGGAACCGCCACCGGAAACCACTCCAACAACTACGTTAATAACCCCACAATGACATCATCACGACCCTTAGCTGGAGCAACACCCCCACCCGGGCCCACTCCACCACCAACACCTCTCCTGGTACCCTTCCCGGCACCAACATCAACACTAGCACTAGCACTGGTCTCACTCGCAGATCCAACAAGATGAGTTTGGGATGCAGCAACATTGCTAGACAATGCCTCAACAGGACCACGACCACGTCCTTGGCCTCTACGACCCCCACGTCTGCCACGACCTCTCGCTCCAGTATCTATAAGTCTGCACTCACCAGAACAGGAAACATGAGCAACCAAGAAGTCACAAATAATCAAAACACAATTACCGCAGAATCACTTTAAAGGGCGAAGAGGATGATTCTAAGACTACTAACTGAGTAACAACACATAATCAATTTAAACACATAGTCTCATACATCCAATTACATTGTCCTAAAAATGTCTAGGCTCTGACACCAAAATGAAACAACCAACATTGTTTTTTTAATTTTTTTTTTTAAAATAATTGCGGAAGTTCTCATAAAATAATCCAATAAATCATTAAACCAATAATCAAAGCAATAATTCAAATTCCAAAACGCAATAATAAAAAACTAGCAACCTAACCATTCAGGTTCACTAGGCAAACTAAACAGCTTAAACAACCCTATCATTCTCTTCACCGGCTTTGATTCCGCGATCACACATTTCTTTTACCTGCAAGACATGGAAATAAGAGTTGCGTAAGTATTTAATAAATACTTAGTGAGATGGTCCTTCCGCCAACAGACTAAGTACGAATATACCAAAAATCAACAACAATTAATTTAAAATGCTAACGCATGAAAAACACGGGTGTCTATCGACGCTACATTATCAAAGGTGTCGATCGACACATCGCACGGTGTCGATCGACACATCGCACGGTACCGATCGACACATCGCACGGTACCGATCGACAATCAAGTCAAGAACACTTCACAGATTTGACACGGACCTAAAACTCACGTTTAATCAACGATTTCATCTCCAAACTACACGATTTCAACACGAGAACTCAGTACAAACAACCATAATTTCACCACGTAACCCCTAAATCAATCGCGAATCGATTACTAATATATTCGAGCCTACGGTCACGCATTCACCTCGATTTCGGATGAAACGAAGAAACGAGGAATGAGATTGACTGAGACAGCGACGAACCGTGACCCAAAAACCCCAAAAACTCGTTCGATCGACACCCTTTACCAAAGTCAACAATTCGGTTTCGGGGGGGGGGGGGGGGGGGGGGGGGTTTCTTCTTCTTCGATAGTTTTTGGGTTTTGGTTCTCTTAAGTTTTCTTATTTTGCCTCTGCCTCTGCTTTCATGATTGGTTTTATCATGGAAGATTATACTTAGTTTGACCTTTAAAGGGGTTTTTTACATCTACTTTATGTTACGTGCACTACAAGAAAACAAACCATCTGTGACTCCCTAAAGCGTCACAGATTAGTCCCAAAAGCAGCATTTGCGACTACATTGTGAGTGAAAAAAAGTGTTACAAAATTTTTGTCGCAAATTAAAGTAGTCGCACATCAGTCGCAAATTATCGACTCTTTTATGACTAACTAAAAGCGTCATATATATACGACGAAATAGTGACTCATCATATTCGTCACAGATGAGCGACAAAGTTGACACAAACCATAAGTGTCATATATGTGCCACTACTTGAAGACTGTGTTGATCGTCGTTAAAAAGAGACGATATTGTGACGAGATTGTTGGTCATATAATTGCTACTGGTTTACGACGTATTTTGAAGACGAGGAACCATTTTGTGTCGCAAAAGAGTCAGAAAAGAATTACTAACATTCAACTTTTATTAGGTTTTTTCATTACTTGTGTTGTAATTTAGTCACAAATGTGGGACAATTTTGTGACTTTTGGTTTTTGGAATTAATTGAAAATTGTTCTGAAATGAAATTGTTTATGAAATGTAAATTGATTTTGAAACTTTCAAACATAAAGGAACTGAAATAGATTGAAGCAATAATCCACAAAGAAAGTACAAAATATTGTACAAACTTATTAAAAAAATTCCAAAAAATGTTAACTAATGATTAGCCGATCAAATCATAAGTTCAATAGGTAGAGAAGATTAAAACAAAAGAAACCAAGTTTGAAAAGCAAAAATCGAAAGAGTTTGTAGCTAGAGTGGTCCAGAAGGTACTACGGTAACTGGCGCGGTGACTGGAGCGGTGCGTAGTAATCATCTAGCAAATCAGTAATCATCTAGTTCAAAAGAAAAGCTTACCAGATCGACCACTTGAGGATGGTTGAAGATGGTTGGATCCACCACAGAGACCCTTCCTATTCCCTCCACGACCAGCAAGAAGACCACCATCTCTTCCACCTGAGAAGGCGGATCCTCTATCGCTAGATCCCCCGGAATCTCTAACGATAGCTTTACCTCGATTGTTTCTAGGTTTCCCTGTCATATTTGCGACAGGAAAAGATAAAGATTTAAGATTAGAGGAAAGATTTTGATAGAGATTGGAAGATTTAGGGTTTAGATGAAGATTGAATGATGAATTATGAAGATTGAAGGTGAGAAACAAAGAATCGAGTAAAGAGAGAGAGAGAGAATGAAAAGACTTAGGGTTTCGATAGAAATGAAAAGGGGATCTGAAAATTTACTTATGATAAAGTAAATTGTCACATTTTCGTGCAAATGTGTCACACTAAAAATAAAAGGGGCGAAATTTCGGCGGCCCAATTTTTTGTGGTAGCCCAAATGTTTTAAAACACCCTAATTGGGAGGGAGGCCAAAATGAAATTTCGTCACAAATGTGTTGCAAAATTGTGACTCATGTGTCACAACTAGGGTGGTCACAAGTCCAAACCCTAAACCCTAAATATTTAGATGCATAACTAGGTAAACAATACATTTGTAACACATTTGTTCATCAATTTAATCAGTTTTGGATGAGTTTACATAGTTATATTCAAGTTTCAAAACAATTTTAAAATTTTTAAGTTTCTTTAGGATTATGAGATTGAAAAGATATGGTGTTTAAGTTAGAAGTTATATGAGATAGTTTGATTTCTGAAAAAAAAAATGGAAATTCATTTTAATTTGTTTAACATTCAGAGTCAAATCTTAGCATATTAGGATGGAAACTTAATCAAAAATATCACATAATTCATTATAATCTTAACATTGATTTCCCAAAAACCATTTTGGAGTGGCAAATGCGTTGCAAATGAGTGACTGAACACGAAATGGGTCATAAAAGAGTCACAAATATATGACAAATGAGTCACTCGTTTTTCGGTCACAAACGAAACCCCAAACCCTAAATGATAAAATTAGTAAAAAAATTTCACCTACTGCGGGTCGAACCTGTGTCTGGTAAGTATATCCCAAATGTGTTATTCCATCAGGATATAGTGATTATTCGGGACAATTTGTATTAGTTAATCTTTATAGTAGCAGTCTTAATAAGGGAAAAAAACGGACAAGTGTTTACTCGAACCGTTGACCCCTCGGTTACAGGAGTGGTAAAATTTCACTTGACTAAGGTACTTTTTCTTATATATGTGTTAGTTTTAATTATATCGTTGGTAAATTTGAATAAGAAAGTAGCAATATATTTTATCACATACATAACACACCAATATATTTCACGTCTATATAATATTACACACCATTCCATTTATTAAATTCAAACCACATACAGCATTTGCCACTGACTTGTGACTCTTATAGTATTTGTCGCTAAACTGTGACGAACGTAGTGGTCTCACATTGGTCACAAATGAGTGACGATTAAAAGAACCACAAGTTAGTCGCAAATGTGTGACCCTTGTGCGACGACCTGTAAACCGTCGAAACTCAGTCGTACATTCGTCGCTAATGTGTGACGTAAGTAGGACGATATTTGGTTGTCACAAATTTGTGACGGATGGGTTACTATTTCTGGCTGTGTCGCAGTTATGTCACAAAATAGTCCCAACTGTGTCACAAAAATCTGTGACGAAAAATATTGTCACAAACTGTAGTCACTAATTATTTGTTCTCTTGTAGTGGTGATTAGGAAACAAAAATCAATATAGGGATTTTGTTTTTCCATTTAACTATTAATTCTGGTTTTACCATCTGATTGTGAACAGTCTATATAACTTGCTGTCCTAGAGAAGGAGAAGGACCACATCGAGGATTCGTCCCAGAGGTGTGTATATCTTAAACCTTGAATGATCTTATGTATGACAAAAATGCTTTTCTTTAACAGATTTAAATGTTTGTTAAGGTTACTTGGGTGACAAAATCTGGTAAATCTAACTTGGAAGTCCCAAGTGTTATTCGTCAAACAAGTGAGACAATGATTTACCCTTAGTACAGCAAATAGATAAAAGAACATCGTGACTTGCCTTTGAAGCTTAACCAATGGTGCAATGTTGTCAGATGGGAATTCCGCATTTATCCGGTATTTGTTTATCATTTTCATGTTTGTTTTCTCTTGAGCTACTCATTGTTCATACTGTAAATAGTGGACTTAGTACGAATTCAAACCCTTGACACAGAGTACTGATAGCCAATTGCCTAACTTATTATATTTTAGGAGTCGTAGTCCCTTTGGCAAGAAGGGCACACTGCTTTTGCTAGGAAAGACAAAGCAGATTCAGAGGCATGTGAACTTAATCTTTTGTTTGCCATTCAATCTCACAGAGAAAATGGTTATATGTAGCAGTCCAACATCACTTAGGAGTAATTATGTCATTGTACTGCTACTATTATTCTGAGATCCTTCATATTTTGGAGCTTTATCGCCACATATATGAAGAGTATCTCGCAGTCCAAATTGTGAAAGGAAAGAAGAGTGAAAACGAGAAGTTGGCTGGGGGACTTTATAGAGGTATGCAATTTAATTTTTCCTCTTTTTGGTTAGAGGAATGATCATTTTTCTTGTGGCTTTACTCATTGTGAAAGAAAGCTTTGATTTTTTAGGCTTTGATTTTAAACAGCGGTTGTGGTGTACAAGGTGCAACTTCTCATTGTTTGGGACATAACTTCTCGAAGATGTTTAAGATCAACTATGAGCATGAGCTTAAGGCAGCTTTCTGTGCCAAATTATGAATTCAAGGACTCGGAAATTGTACTTTTTCTATATGTAAAGAAAATCCCTTTTGATTGCATACCTCAATTGGTTTTGAGTTGTTTATTCACTCGGCTTAAATTTGTCTTTTTCGTTTCTCCAATCGTTGCTTGAATATTGGATTCTTCATATGTTTTGGTTTTGTTAATTTAAAATAGAAGCAAAATTTTTAAAAAAAACTTAATAACATGCGGTCCACGCAATAATTTATTCAAAGATAATCACATAATATTGTCCTTTACAACTTTACATAAATTAAACGAAACTAAATCAAATAACTGAGTCCTACGAAAAAAGAATAAAAAAATGATGTATATATCCAAAACAAAAACAAAATTAAAACATATAAATCATTATCAAACCATGACGAATCTAAAAAACGATTGACATATACCGATATAAAACACTCAAAATATCAATAAAAAAAAACAAAAAATCACACCAACTCAAAAAAGAAACAACTTAAAACAAAAATAATGCACATAAAAAATTAAAAAATTCACACATTGAATTTCCAAAAAGAAGCACCATAAACAAATAAAAATATATAATTTTTGATTTTTAAAGGTTTTGTAAATAGTAAAAAAAATGTTTTGTGCTTATTAAATTCATAACACTCATTGAATAATTTTATGAGAAAATGAAATATGCATAAATGTTTAAGTGATACAAAATCAGAATCACTACCACGATATCGTTTTATTCATACCAAAATAGCTATGAAACCGAATATGAAACAAATGTCAATCGGAGTCGATCTGAATCTTTGTTTACAACCACAAACAATACACCATATCTTTAAGGGACATTTACAAAAATGCTACTTTTGACATGCCATTTTTCAAATATGCCACTCTTCAATTATTTTCTTACCAACATGCCACTTATAAATCCGTTTTAAAATCTTATATCTCAAAATTCTCAATTTTAAAAAATGTTTTGATCCCTAACAAACTTTAAACCCAATAAACTAAACCCTAAGATAACATAGTTAACCAAAACATATATAATTTAAAATTTTGGAAAAAGTGATAGTGGCATATTTAAAAAGTAGCATGTCAAAAGTTGCATATCTTGAAAGTTCTCATTCTTTAATGATAACAGAACAAAAACATATTACCACGAAATCAATATTCTTGTAACATCCGCGAACCAGAAATGTGCATTATGGTGGTCGACATAGTCGTGGTGTCGCTCGACACTTGAGTCTACATAATCAGGTTAATTAGAGTTTAATCGCAGTTTTGGCTCGGTTAAATGTATAAAAAAGTGCCTAGGGTTGCGTGTTCCCTGGCCGTCGAGTAATACGTTCGTGAGCAGAGAGATTAGTGAGAGAGAAGAGAGAATTCGATCGTTCTTAAGGATTATTGCAAAGAAATCCTTGAGACATCGTTTATCCGAGTTTTAGGGCCGTAGGATCATTTCCTTCGTGGTTTCGCGAGGGAATCACTCGGATCAATCGATTTCAGTGCGTAGAGGCTTTGTTCGTTCATTCATTCGCTGTCATTTTGTTCTCATTCCTTTGTTTTTAGATGAAGGTGAGTTGTAACCGTTAGTTTCTAGGTTATGATGATGAGCGTTGCGATTTTGTGTTGATTTGTGTGTGAAACCGTGTAATGATGATGAATGTGGTTTATGTGGTGTTTCCGTGCAGGTTTGCGATTCGTAATCACCGGAATCGACTCGGGTTTGATGTGTGTCGATTGACACCTTAGTGGTGTCACTCGACACAGAGCATTTTGTTGTGGCGATCGACACGCGGTTCAGATTACCCAAAATGTGTTGATTTCGTATTGTTAAATATTTTTACGTGTTGTGATGGTTTATAATAATTATTGCAATGTTATCTGAGCATGCTTGTTACGCCAGTAGGCAGGATGAGCAACTCTCTAAGTATTTATGAAATACTTCCGCAACTCTTATTTCCATGTGTTGCAGGTAAATAAAAAGTGTGATCGCGGAATAGAGGCGTAGGAAGAGGATGATAGGATTTATGTTTTGTTGTTTAGTCTAGCGAACCGGTTGTGTTAGGTTGCTAGTTTGATCATTCCTGAATTTGATTACTAAGTTTATTTTATGGATTATTGAATTTATTTTTTAAAATATTGGTTGTTTATTTTATTGGTTTATTTGTCTATGAGTTTCCGCAGTAAAATTGTTTAGTTTTAAAAAAAAAAGGCTTGATTATTTCATTTTGGTATAAGAGCCAAGACAGTTTTAGGACGGTAATTTGGATGCCTAAGACTATGTGTTTAAATTGATTTCTTATGTTTAGTCAATTTAATAGAGTCTTAGAATTATCCTCTTCGGCCTTTTAAAATGATTCCGCGGTAAGTTGTATTTTGATTGATTGTGACTTTTGTAGCTTATTGTCCTGTTCTGTGTGAGTGCAGAGAGATGAACGCCAGAGCTAGAGGTAGCGAGTCGTTCAGTAGCGTGGCTGCAAGTGCTACGCATGTGTCAGACACTTCTACACATCATGTGGGATCCGTGAGCGTCATGGGTGCCTGGAGGGCGCGCCGGTGTGGCTGGTGGTGGGGCAGACCCGGGTGTGGGTGCTGCTCTAGTTCTGGATCGTTTAGAGCGTTTGGAGGATATTCTGACACAGTTGGTGGGGCATTTTACGGCGGCAGTTTTGGTTCAGGCTCCAGTGGTGCCTCCAGTGGCGGAGGTGCAGCCGAGGGCTGCAGTGCGTTTGACTTACCTTCAGATGTTGGGTCAGATGCATCATATAAGTACAGCGTTCTTTTTGGGTGGTGTTAGCCCCTAGGATGTTGATGAGTGGAGTATGCGCGTATAGCAGAATTTTCGCTCAGTTCGCTGTCTTGAGGATTACTGAGTGGAGCTGACGATTCACTATATGAGCGGTTATGCTCACGCGTGGTGGAGAGTTATTGAGGCCTGAAGACCTGGTGCAATATGGACATGAGAGTTCGTGGCAGAGTTCAACGCCCAGTTCTTTCCTCAAAAGTCTCTAGATCGTCTCGGGACGATGTTCGTGGAGCTACTGCAGGGTGATTGTATATTGTGAGAGTATGACGCCGAGTTCAGTTGGTTGCTCGTCTATGCGGATAGGGGCATGCAGGATGAGCGAGCGCAGGTTAAGAAGTTCATGAGGGGACTTAAGCCGAAGCTGGTAGAGGTTGCTGCAGGGATCCAGGAAGATGTGAGAGGGCAGTCAGCCACAGTAGTTCCAGTGGCAGTTGCTCCAAACGTTGAGCCGAGGTGGCAGCAGCAACAGCCGCAGAGTAGTTCTAGTTTTTGTTTCGGCAAAGGCGGCAAGCCTCTGCATGGCCAGAAACGGAAGTGGGATGGCACCTCTAGGCCTAGTCAGGGTCAGAGGGGCGGGACGTGTTATGAATGTGGTAGTTTTGACCATCGCTTAACGAGTTGCCCCCGTGAGGGCGGCCATCAGCAGCAGCAGCAGAAGTCCGACTCGAGAGTTTATTTTCACTGCAGAAAGACAGGGTATATGTGTCCCAAGCATGAAGCTGTTGACTATTACTGCAGTCCACCTAGTGACGTAGGTGGCGGCAGTGCATCCGTAGAGTCAGATTGGACTTGCACTGCGAGTCTATGCACCGGCATTGGTGGGGCAACATAGCCGAGCGCAGATCACAGGTAAAATTCTAGACTCGAGCATCGTAAATTCTTGTTGTTGAATTGTTGTTGTGTTCTTGGATTTTCCTGTGATAGTGTTAGTAAGGTTCTCAACGCATTCGAATTGTGTAGGGACCTTATTGGTGGGAGGTTTTGAGTCCCATGTACTTTTCGATTCTGGAGCATGAAAATGTTTCATTACCCTAGAGCAAGCCGAGAGCAGCAGCATCTGGAGCAATGTTGGTCATCTTATGGGTCTGGTCAAAGTGGTCGGTGGAGGATTCCTGGCTACTTCGGGCCGTGCTAGAGCAGTTGATGTTCATATTGTGGGGCAGTCGATTCTAGCAGATTGGGTGATCAGTCTGGTGGAGCTGTACGATGTTATTCTAGGGATGGATTGGTTGCCGTTCTATAGAGTTCCTCTACATTGTTTTCTAGGTAGAGTGGTCTTCGAGCTGGATGCAGAGAGGTTAGTGTTTCAGGGAGTGAGACCGACTTCTGGGAGTCTTGTAATTTATATGCTAGAGGCAGTGCAGATGCTTGAGCATGGATGTGAGGCTTATTGTCGACAATTTCGATGCCAAAGTCTGTTGGTAAGGTAGCAATGAGCGATATTCAGGTAGCCAGGGAGTTCGAGGATGTTTTTCAGTCGTTGCAGGGATTACCGCCGTCACGGTCTGAACCTTTCACGATTGAGCTGGAGCCCAGAAGAGTGCTTATATCTAAGGCACCTTACAAGATGGCTCCAGCTGAGTAGGCAGAGCTAAAGAATTAGCTAGAGGATTTAGCGAGTACGGGATTTATTCGTCCGAGTACTTCACCGTGGGGAACAACGATGTTGTTTGTAAAGAAGAAGGATGGCAGTTTCCAGCTATGTATAGATTACCAGGGACTTAACCAGGTCATTGTGAAGAACAAGTACCCTCTTCTGAGGATTTATGAGTTATTGGATCAGCTGAGAGTGGTACATGGTTCACCAAGATTCACTTGGCATCACATTACCATAAGATTCCGATCGATGAGGTAGATGTTCGGAAAACTGCTTTCAAGACATGGTATGGTCACTTTGAGTTTGTAGTGATGCCGTTTGGTTTGACCAATGCGCTAGCAGTGTTCATGAGGTTGATGAACGGCGTATTTCAGGAGTACCTGGATATTTTTGAGAGTATCTTTTTAGACGATATATTGGTTACTCAAAGAGTCCTGAGGAGCACGCGGTGCATTTGAGGTTAGTTCTGGAAAAGCTTCGGGAGCAAAAGTTTTTTGCTAAGTTGGGCAAGTGCAGTTTTTGGCAGAGATAGATGGGTTTCCTTGGCCATGTTGTTTCTGCAGATGGAGTTTCTGTGGATTCGACTAAGAAAGAGGCTATCATGGATTGGCATAGACCGTCTAATGCTACCGAGGTCAGGAGTTTTTTGGATTTAGCAGGTTATTATTGGAAGTTCGTCGAGGACTTTGCGAGTATGGCTCAGTCGATGACAAAGTTGACCGGGAAGGATGTTCTGTTTGTTTGGTCTCAGGAGTGCGAGGACAGCTTTTCGAGACTAAAGGAGATATTGATGAGTACACCAGTGGTTACGTTGCCCAAGCCGAGTAAGCCTTATGCAGTACACATTGATGCTCCAGGGATTTGTTTGGGCTGTGTGTTGATGCAAGAGGGCAAAATGATTGCGTATGCTTCGAGGTAGTTGAGAGGTACGTAACGCAATTACCCTACGCATGATCTAGAGTTGGGCATAGTTATCTTTGCTTTGAAGATATGTTGATCCTATCTGTATCGTGGGAAGGTTCAGATTTTCACAGATCTTAAGAATCTGCGGCATATTTTCACTCAACCGTTGTTGAATGTGAGACAGAGATGCTGAGTTGAATTGCTGGCTGATTACGATCTGGATATTGTTTATCATCCTGGTAAGGCGGACAAGGTGGCTGATGCTCTGAGTCGACGGCGAGTAGATTCGGCTCGAGAGTAGGATATTAAGGCCCTTGTGGGCGAGATTAGTACTTTGCGTTTATGTGCTATTTCGAAAGTGTCGTTGGGTTTAGGGGCGGCAGATTAGGCAGATCTTTTGAGTAGGATCCGAGTGGCTCAGGAGAGTGATTAGAGTTTGATAGATGCGTCGAGCATAGAGGGTTGCGAGTATCAGGTCTCTTCGAATGGGACAGTTCTCGTTCGTGGTCTGGTTTGTGTACTCAAGGTTGCGGAGTTGAGGCTGGAGATTCTGCAGAAGGCTCATGCGAGTAAGTTCTCTATTCATCCAGGAGCGACTAAGATTTATCATGATCTTAAAAGGTATTATCACTGGGTCAGGATGAAGAGAGATTGGTTGATTGGGTCGCGAAGTGCGATACGTGTTCGTTGGTCAAGGCTGAGCATCGGGTCCCAGGCGAGTTACTGCAACGTTTACCCATTCCGGAGTGGAAGTGGGATATGATTACGATGGATTTATGGTAGGATTACCTAACTCCCGGACTTATGATGTGATTTGGGTGATTATAGACTGTCTGACTAAGTCTGCACATTTTCTGGCTATCAAGAAAACTGATGGAGCGGTGGTGTTGGCTAAAACGTTTGTGAAGGAGATTGTGAGGCTAAAAAGTTTATGAAGGAGATCAGGATCTCAAGTTCACTTTTGACTTTTTAAGAGTCATTCAGGTAAAGATGGGCACTAAGGTGCATATGAGTACGGCATATCATCCATAGACTGATGGGCAGTCAAAGAAGACTATTCAGACTTTGGAGAATTTGTTGAGGATGTGTGTGTTAGATTGGGGTGGTCACTGGGTTGATCATCTGTACCTGGCTGAGTTTGCATAACTTTCAGGCGAGTATCGGGATGGCTCCATATGAGGCGTTGTATGGGAGGCCATGTAGGACACCTTTATGCTGGACCCATGTAAGGGAGAGGAGCATTTATGGTGCGAGTTTTGTTCAGGAGACGACGGAGAAGATTCGTGTCTTAAAGCTGAACATGGAGGAGGCTCAGGATCAGTAGAGGAGTTATGCTGATAAGAGGCGGAGAGAGTTGGAGTTCGCAGTTGGGGATAGAGTGTATCTCAAGATGGCCATGTTACGAAGCCCCAACTGATCCATTTCTGAGAACAAGCTGAGTCTGAGATTTATGGATCCGTTCCCGATAGTGAAGCAAGTGGGACCGGTTAGAGTTACCTCCGATTATGAAGGCATTTCATAAGGTTTTTCATGTGTCGATGTTGAGGAAGTGCCTGCATGAATCAAAGGAGTTGGTGGCTATGATTCCTAAGGATCTTAGGCCTGATTTGACGGTTCTGGCGGTTCCAGTGAGGATTCTCGAGAGGAGAGTCAAGGTTCTACGTCGGAAGAAGATATCGTTGGTGAGAGTTTTGTGGGATTGCGCTGGTTGCGAGGAAGAGAATTGGGTGCCTGAGGCAAAGATGAAGTTAAAGTTAGGAAGTGGTTCGACAAGCTGGTTGCCGTTTGAGCTTTACTTGTATCTTTGTGGTTCTAGTTTCAGCTGTTTAGCATTTGTGCTTTTGTTTTTTTTTCGTCTTTCGTTGCAACGATTATACTCTTTGGAGATATATAAGATGGAGTTTTCTTATTTAAATGTTTTTATAAGATGTGTAGTTCTTATATTTACTGCATTTGTGTGGACCGGTGTTGGTCCTGTTTGTTGAGATATTCTGGGTTAGGGAACATCGAGTTTGGCCACGGGAGGTAGTTCTAGTCGATAGATGTTTATAGACATTTTAGAGTTTTTTGCTCTAGGGGCTGCGGTCCCGAATAACTCATTCATTCTGTTTTGGAGATGATTAGTTCTCCAGAGGGGATGATAAGTTTACCCAGAGGAGATAATTAGTTCTCCTGTATGCTCATATGGGATGATTAGTTTCCATTTTCAGTACGAGAGATGGTTAGTTTTCTCGAGGGGATGATTAGTTCTCCTGTGTACCCGGAGCTCAAAGGATGCGTCCTGAGAGTAGATGGGGCACGTGACACCTACAAATCAAGGGATGCGTCCTGCGAGTGGAAGGGGTGTGGAATGAGTTAAGAGTAATAAAAGTTAAACATGAGACTAGACGATAGCCTCGGAGATCGGGTGATAGGGTCTCGGGTGGTATTGACCAGTTTTGGGTCAGGTTTTGGGTCTTTGTTAGACATTTTGTTGGGATTCAAGGACGAATCCAGTTTAGTGGGGGAAAATTATAACATCCGCGAACCAGAAATATGCATTATGGTTGTTGTGTCGAGTGACACAAGGAATGTGTCAATCGACACGATGGTTTATGGGGGTGTCGATCGACACAGTCGTGGTGTCGCTCGACACTTGAGTCTGCAGAACCAGGTTAATTATAGTTTAATCGCAGTTTTGGCTCGGTTAAACGTATAAAAACGTACCTAGGGTTGCGTGTTCTTGGCCGTCGAGTAATATGTTCGTGAGCAAAGAGATTAGTGAGAGAGAAGAGAGAATTCGATCGTTTTTGAGGATTGTTGCAAAGAAATCCTTGTAACATCGTTTATCCAAGTTTTAGGGCTGTATGATCATTGTTCTTCGCGGTTTCGCGAGAGAATCACTCGGATCAATTGATTTTAGTGCGTAGAGGCTCTGTTCGTTCGTTCATTCGCTGTCATTTCGTTCTCATTCCTTTGTTTTTAGACTAAGGTGAGTTGTGACCGTTGGTTTCTAGGTTATGATGATGAACGTTGGAATTTTGTGTTGATTTGTGTGTGAAACCGTGTAATGATGATGAATGTGGTTTATGTGGGTTGCAATTGTGGTATTGTGGTGTTTCTGTGCAGGTTTGCGACTCATAATCACCAGAATCGAGTCGGGAGAGGACGAACCCGATTCTGGTGCAATTACTGAGGCATGTTGATCGACACAAGAAGGGTGTCGCTCGACATGAGGGTTTGATGCGTGTCGATCGACACCTTAGTGGTGTCGCTCGACACAGAGCGCTTGGTCGTGTCGATTGACTCCTCCGTGGTGTCGCTCGACACGCGGTTCAGATTATCCGAAATGTGTTGACTTCGTATTGTTAAATATTGTTATTTGAGCATGCTTGTTACGCCAGTAGGCGGGATGAGCAACTCACTAAGTATTTATGAAATACTTACGCAACTCTTATTTTCATGTGTTGCAGGTAAAAGAAAAGTGTGATCGCGGAATCGAGGCGTAGGAAGAGGATGATAGGATTTATGTTTTATTGTTTAGTCTAGCAAACCGGTTGTATTAGGTTGCTAGTTTGATCATTCCTGAATTTGATTATTGAGTTTATTTTATGGATTATTGAATTTATTCTATTAAATATTGGTTGTTTATTTTATTGGTTTATTTGTATATGAGTTTCTGCAGTAGAATTGTTTAGATTTTTTAAAAAAGGCTTGGTTGTTTCAATTCTTTACCAACACATTATAATAACGGATAGGAAAAACATAAATAATCGAAAAATATTAAAAACAAATATATAATACTATGAAACAAAACATATGTTACGAATAACCGCATAACTTTTAAACAAATCATTTACAGAAGTTTACTACCCAACCCACTTGTAGCGTGGGAAACTCCTAATTATTACTAAAAAAACTTGGTTGTTTCATTATGACTTTAAATATATTAAAACACATTATTTTCGGATATTTAGACTTTAACTATGTGGGAACAGAAATAGACTTTTAGGATATAAAAAGATAATCTTCAAAGACTTATGATCTTATGGAAGTTTATGATTAAATTATTAAGTGAGTGTCATGCCATAATTAACTAGTGCCATGTTATACTTCTTTTGTTTCTCTATATAAGATGTTCTTGGTAAAAGCACGCATTTTAAGATATTATTTTTTTCCTAAACAATTATTATTTAATACACAAAGAAAAATAATTAAATTAATAATGAAAAAACTGCGGAATACTATTGGTCACACAGTTTTTAATAAAGTAAAAAGTTACATAGAACTTTGAAAACATCTTATTTATATTGTGAAACAAATATAAAACTCCAAAACATCTTATATAAAAAAACAGAGGGAGAATTTGTTTTTGTACGAGTGAATATGGAAAAGATAAGCAAACTTTCACAAATTACCTCTCAAATAATATATAGGGAATCAAATTACCTCCCAAATAATATATAGGGAATGTAACTCAAATAATTTATTGACTTGGAAACCATATGTAAAATTATTCCAGTTGTAGATAAAGAGACTCCAAATTAAGGTTTTCTTATTGTTTGGCTTTGTGATATGAGATTCACCCATTTCTGACACTTACAACATTTAAAATACTACATTAAAATATATGTTAGAAGCCATACCTAAAAGAGAAAAAAAGAAACATTTCACGTACAAGTTAAAAAGTAGAAGCCATACCTATAAAAGAGAGAAGAGAAACATTTCACGAACAAGTTAAAAAGACTTTAGTGTAACTATAGTTTTGTTTTTTTGTCGTTTTCCTTATCAAAGAACTGTAAGTCTTTTTGTTACAACACATTCGGATAAATGTCTGAAACACTTCTGGTTGACCAGTCAAATTCTCAAACATTCTCTTGATAAATAGTTTTTTTTTAATTACTTTTAAATACAAAAACAACAAAATTACTGTAAAACCAGGCAAAATTAATCAAATTACAGACCTAACCATATAATATCCATCCAATTCGTGAACCACTCGGATCCAATTCGGATTTGTTTAGGTTGAATAAAAAATCCCAAAAAAGAAAAACTCTTCGACTGAATTCTCTAAAACGTTTTCCGATCAATAAAAATCTCTTGGATTTCTCCATCAAAGTCTCTCTGATTTTCTTTTTTTGCCAATCGCCATGGCCCTCCAACGATCCACTCCTCCACCCTCAGATTCTCAGTCGTCAAGCTCAACATGTTTAGAGTCTCCGCCGTCACCTTCTCCGCCATATTTGGAGCTTGGTCCCTTGGGAAGTAATCAAATCAGGGTTTATGCTCTTATTCACGAAAGACAAAGGCATCGTGAACCAAAAGAAAATGGAATTGGGAAAAAATCTTGCTGGTAATGGCGGATTGACTCTGGGAAAGAAATTAACAGCATCACGAAGCTTGAAGAACAAAGACGCAACAACATCGTGAAGCAAAGAGAAGAAGAATCAAGGGATTCTTAGCGGCATCGGAAAGGATTCAAATTTACTAACTTTGAGTTGTTTTTGAGAGAAGACGAATCAGAAGATGTTGCGAGATGGACGATATCGAGAGCGAAGAAAGAATAGGATTGAGACTGTTCTTGGTGTGATTCTATTTGTTACTAACTCTTCAAGAGGGAATTTATCACCTTTAGGTAGACTTGATTATGAATTCGGTAACAAGGTTATTAGTTGTGTGTAGTTGCGAGTTTATAATTAGCTAAAGAAGTAGCTAAGATGAAGAGATCTCTCTCCGGTATTTTGATTATGATTGGGTTGATAAAGCGATTCATGAATCCGGTTACAATCATCAGATGTTGAAATATGCTTTACTTGAAGAATTGGTGTTAGTGGTTTGTTTCTTGATTTGTTATTGATTCAAGTTACAGAACCAAAAAATATAAAGGGGCGCTCTCAATTACTATGTATTGATCTTTACGTTTTAACATTAGTGTGATTCTATTGGTGACCAACTCTTCACTCTTTTTTGGTGTAGCTAGTGGAAGAGATTTTCTTTAATGATTATGGGAATGGGCTTGGTTTGAGGGACAAGGACATTGTTGATGATACATTTGCGCTAGCAAAATATGAACAGATGTCTAAGAAAGAGAAATTTGAGGCTTAGAACAGACAAGCAAGGGCCATTGTGGAGTTACGAGCAAGTCATGATAAGAATGTGGATAGTATTAACAAGTCAGGAATTCATTCGAAATCGTTGTTGGTACTGTGAAAGACGAAATCAATATGGTTGGGGAAAGGAGATTGAGCAGGTTAAATAGCATAGAGATTCTTCCTAGATTACTTGCCCTGAAACACATCTCATGGTTTATGTGTGTTTTGTTTCTTTCATCTTTTTTGCCTTTTTAGCTTGCTTTAGGACATGAGACTGATGTTAAACACAATCCAAGGTTCTAAGTTTAATGGTTGAGAAAAAGTTTCGTATTTAAGTGCAACTTGATTTATTAGGTTCTATTAAACACTTGCAATCGAATATATGAATTAAAAATTCATAAATTTTTCAAATAATTATACCTAAATTTTCAAATAGTTATACTTGGTTTTCGGTTGTACAAAAAAATCATAATAGTTGTACTTTTGAGATTTTTCAAGGTGAGTGTCGATCGACACCAAGTTCAGTGAATCGGGTTGATTTGATTTAATTGGCCAGTTTGGGCGTGGTTATGGGTACAAAACCAATTTTTGTAGAGAAAAAGAGAGTTTTTGAGAAAGAAAAGAGATTGTTGTGAGAATTGTTGAGTCCTTAGAGGTAGAAGTCTCTGATTCTCATGTTTTTCAATGTTCTCGTGTTCATTCAATCCAAATCCCTAAGGTGAGTGCGTGACCGTGGTTTATTTGGGATAATCGGATGTTTATGATGCTTGATTGGTTGATTTTTGATGGAATTGGTATTATGATTCGTATTTCATTACTATTGGATGTTGTTTTATATGATGTGTTGTGTTGTCTATCGACGCAGATGAACGCTCGAGGAATACATAATCGATCGACACTCCGTCGCAGAATACAGAATCGAGCCATGTGAGGATAGGCTCGATTCTGTATTCTGCGACAAAGTGTCGATCGACACCTAGTGGTTGTTTCGATTGACACACTTGTTGAACTCGTGTCGATCGACACCATGGTTTTGGTCGATCGACACATGTTGATGTGTTCGAGTATCTGTTTTATCTCGTGTTGATCGACATCGTGGTGGTATGTCTATACACAGACTTTTGTGTTTGGTTTATTTTCTCGTTACCGTATCCTGATCGTAATGAACTGCTAACTGATTTGTGTTGGATCTTGACATTCATTATCTTGTGTGTATAACCGGTAGACGGAATGACCATCTCACTGAGTATCCATGTGATGCAGGTAAAGATAAAGTCTGACCGTGGAATCATGGCTATGAGAGGAGGATGATTTAGGATCTCATTGGTTTTATGTGTTTGGAAATTAGAACATGGTGTTTAGGTTGCTAGTAGTTCTGAAATTTGTGATTAAATTGTTGAATTGATTTATTGTTTTATGGAATTATTGTTTTAAGTTGAGTAATTGGATTTCCACTGGTTGTATTGATTGTTTGGGTTTATTCAGTTAATTGAATTGATAATTAATTTTTTATGGAAAAAATAAATTCGGATTAAATGTTTTTTTTTTTAAAAAGCTTGGTTGTTTCATTTGGTACAAGAGCCCTTACAGTTTTAGGGCAGTGAGGAATGGTTGATTTGAGACTATGTGATTAAATTGATTAGAAGTGGTTAGTCAATTTTGTGTGTTAGAGTCTTAAATCATCCTCTTTGAGCCTTGAATGAAATTCCACGGTAAGTGTTTGTGTAACTTCTATTTTTGTGATATCTAG
Source organism: Draba incana (assembly GCA_963576765.1). Lineage (NCBI taxonomy): Eukaryota > Viridiplantae > Streptophyta > Magnoliopsida > Brassicales > Brassicaceae > Draba > Draba incana. Next base: position 16,479,284 of record OY755209.1, on the reverse strand, counting down.
TATCTTAGTCTGTATTTTTGGGAAACGTAGAGTGATGGATACTGAAGTTAGAGGTCGTGGTAGAGGTCATGGTCGGAGTCTTGGTAGAGGCCGAGGTCGTCTTCGGGTACCAGTGAATGAGTCCGCCGAGAATGCGGCGTAGAGTGCGACGCATGAGCAGATTTCCGAGACATCGACACATCAGGAGGGATCAGTGGGAGATGCCAGTGTAAGGGCTGGTATTGTTGTGGCCCCGAGTGCGGGTTCTGTTGCAGGTGGAGCCTAGGGTCTCGATGGTCGCCTGGCACAGATGCTAGTATTGATTTTGGAGCGGTTACTGGGTGCGGTGCCAGTGCAGGCTCCAGTAGTGCCTCTAGTGGCAGAGGTAGAGCCGAGGGATGTGGTTGCTGAGCAGCATCTGTCTTATCTGGAGATGATGGGACGGATGTAGAGGCTTTATATTGTGTTCTTCTCAGGTGGAGTTGGACCAGAGGGAGCCGATGAGTGTCGTATGAGGATTGAGCGTAATTTTTGCTCGATCAGATGTCATGCAAACTATCAGGTAGAGCTGGCAGTGCACTACCTCGATAGTGATGCGCATCTCTGGTGGAGAGGTGTGGAGACTCAGAGCAGACAGGTAGTGTTCATCGAATGCATCATCCTAGCCCGCTTTTTAAAACACTGAGAAAAAGTGTAGTAAGGACATTAGTAAAAACAACAATGATCATTCCCTTGTTCGAATCACAAACGACACATTACCTAACGAAGAGTGGAAATAATAATCTAAATAACTGAGAGAGCTCTAGCAAACATACCTTGATCTTCTGTACTTGATGTTTTTCCATAACCACAAGGTGGGTCGATGTTTCTCCATAACAACACAGAACTGAAAAATTGGAGTGATGCGACATCACCGATGCCTCAACATGAACAAAACAACATGAATTCAATATATGTGTCACACATGATTTCAAACGCCAATAATTACAGGGAAAACAATAGGAGAAGAATGAGGGCATGGTCAGATTCCCCGAGGAGTTAAGAGGGAGAAGAAGAAGACCAATGTTGAGAACATGATGATTAAACTTCCAAAATCTTTGTTATGAATGATTTCTTGTTCAATCCTGAAAATGGTTTAGTAAGAAGAAAACGACAAGGGTTTTACCCTTTAATCTGGATCATTGTTGGTCATGTATGAAATTCTATTATAGTTAAACCCAAAAGTATCTGATAAGGAAGATGAGGAGCAATGAAACGAAAGAAACCTTAGGTTTAGTTTCAATCCCATCACATTAATTTAATAAGAGTGATATAATTAACTACTCAACAACAAATAACTTGAAGATTGATCTTTTAGAATTTGAATAGTTTAGTCATATTTCATGTTGTTAAATTAAACATCAAATGTTCATACCTTAAAAACTCATTGCAAAATTTGAACATCATATATTGCTCCTTGAAACCACTTTTCCATCCTTTACTGAGGGTTTGTTACCAGCTGTCTATTTATACGATCCGGAGATATAAAATCTTTTGGAGAATATATCAACCTTAGATCGAATACTAGTTAGCTACGCTAGATCAAGCTTTAAGCATAAATAGAAATAGATAATCAATTTAGAACCACACTCAATAAAAAGTGTAAAATATGCAACATAGAGCTTTAAATCTAACAAGCAACAACTCTAACATGTTATTGACCATGTAGCAGCAAGAGTAGACGATAAAACATAGTAAATTCATAATAAATAAAGTGCTAGGCATGGATGGATCTCTTAGAACAAAGGTAGAGAAGAACATCGATCCTTCATCTCTCTTTAAAAGACATATTAATGAACAACAAAAGAGAAACGAAAATACATGTTATATCATTTATTTGTGTGATGTCTAGGGCTTCTTATCTCTCTATATAGGCTAAAAGAAAGTATATATAGTGATACAAGAGGTTCTAGGACGATGGATCTTCTAGGGTTTTACTTCGGGCGAATACGTCTTTTTGGTCGAAATAGCTCAGATATGAATCACTCACATCAGACACAAAATTTTTTCCGGTGTCTGGGCCTAAAAGTGCTCAATTGTTTCTTGGCAACGAACACGGACACCGGACCACCAGTCCGTTCGGTGTCTAGGTTGATTCTTCGCTTGCTTCACTTTCGAGGCAGTTTGACATGTCTTCAGTAAATCAACTATATCTTCAAAATCACATTTCCAAATTATGTACTTCCAATTTGATATACCTGGTATTTTACCACTTCTACTACCTATTTTTATCTATTTTATACACTATTTAATAAGCTTTTCTATCAAAGGAGGTAGTTTTCTCGTGTATATAGTTTTGAAGAGTCATATAGTTTAAATCGTCACAAAGGGTGTAAAAAGAATCAAAATGAGTATTCTCCATACTAAAATAACTTACCAAGGTCAAAAGATCCTATCTAACCCACCCAAGTTGAAGATTTCACAATTTCCCTAGTTGGACAGAAAGTATGACTCCGAAAGATTATCTCAGACTGAAGACCAAATCAACTTGGACGGTGATGAAATTTTACATGGAGATATCCCTTTGAGTCAGATTTCCAATGGAGTTGTAATTATATCAAATGGAGTTGCAGTTTGGAAGTTATTCAAGTTTAACTGAAGATATGTCATTCTGCCTAGAAGAAGTATCAAGCCCAAGATGGGCCTCAGCACCGAACCAACCCATGGACCGGCACATTTAAGTGAAGACACGCACAATAAGATGATTTTGAGCCAGACCCCAAACAATTTCACGTGACCGGTGCCACCGTCCGGTGCCGTGGCCACTTCTGCGCACTTATCGACAAAAAGACGTTTTTGCCCGAACTGAAACCCTAGAAATTCCACCGACCCAAGACCTATTCCTATACCTATATATACTTTCTTTTAGACTCTTAAGAGAAGGAGAGCAGCCCTATGCACCAAAAATCAATAATAAACATGTATTTTTGTTATTCTCTTTAGTTCTTCATCTTTATCCTTTGTAAAAGAGCGATGAAGGCCATAGTGTTCTTCTCAAGCTTTGTGCTTCAATATCCACCTATACTGAGCCCTTACTTAGCACGAATCTAGTGTTTTATCAACTTCTCTAGTTGCTCTATGTTTCATAACATGTAGAGTAGTTGTATGTTTGATATAAAGTTATTTTAAAGTTCTTTTGTTGCATCTTCTACATATTTATTGAGCTTGTTTCTAGACTGATTCCCTATCTTTATTTATACTCAAGGCGTGATCTAGATTAGCTACTTAGAGACCAGTTTTAGATTGGTGCCGATTCCAAAAGCTTTTGCACCGATCAGATCTAGTATTTGATAGGTTAGGCGTCTTAACAATTCGAAAGATTAGTTAAGGAGTTTAATGAACAATCGAATCTCATTCTTACAGCGTGATTCCACCTTGCAATAACCATCGAAAGTTAAGTCTATTGGGGTAGGAGTAATAGGTTTCGAAGCCTCGAAAGGGGAATGATTCTACTATAGTGATTTGAGTTCTAGAACACTAGTTGCTTCTCTTTAAAAAAACTGTGTAGATCATGTTGCATTAGTTCCTTTTAATTGCTTTTATCTTGTGTGTTTTGATTTATTTATCCCTTTATTTTGTTGCTTTACTTCGTTTCATCATAAACCCCAAAACCCAAATATATTTTCTCTTAGCTTATTTTGCATCATATAAATTTACAGCGTAACAACATAGTCTCCAGTGGATCGACCCCTAAGTACTACACTTGGTTTTTGTCGATGATTTATTCATAACCTACAGTGAGTTAGGAATGCTGGAAAAATTCAAAATTTATCTGAGCAAGTAGTTTCATATGAAAGATCTTGGGAAGGAAAAGTACTTTCTTGGTATTGAAGTTGCTTGAGGACCGTTGGGAATTTATCTTTCACGACGAAAGTATGCGTTGGATTTACTTGTGGAGGCAGGTTTGCATGGGTGTCCACCGTTATCAATTCCCGTTGAATAAAATCATAAGCTGCTTGTGCGAGCTGGAATTTCACATAATAGAATTTGTGAAGATTCAGATGAAATAGAGCTTCTTTAGGGTTTTCAAACACTAAGACAGAAAACGAATTAAGGTTCTTGAATTGTTCTTATTTATTAAGATCAGAGTTGTTTCAGTTTTACAAAGATTTTCGGGATCCTGACAAATGAGGGGGTACATGCTTATTTATAGAGAAAATAGGTCGGTTCGAATGAACAGTGTTGGGCCTTTAATGGGCCTCTGTCTTCTGGGCTTGACCGTTGGGCCGTTTAACGTATACTTAGTCGATTTAGGATTATCGATTTTCCTAGGGGAGATTTGACCCCTACAGTTAGCCCCCCAGTTCACCAGTTTAATTAAAAAGTGTTGAAGTAAGGGTGTCCGAAGAATCGATTTTCGTTTAGACTATTAACGTGTTTGACCAATTTTGTCGAGTCTAAGTGACATGGTTGCAACCAATTCGGCGAGCTGATCGATACGAGTTATCAGCAAATTGATATCGATCATGCGAAGTCGCGAATTGACGAACTCATGACCTGCGAACCGCTCGAAGATGCGAGGTGGCGAGACGAGGACGTATAAGTGTGTGAACAAGCCTCGGTAAAAACCTTGTCTAGAAAACCCGGTGGGAAAAAACCAGACCAAGGGGAAAAGAGCACAAGTCACACACTCGTTCAAGTCGCCATTGTCGCCGAGTCCTCAATTTTAGTTTCGTTTGCGTATTCTCTGAGCCGTTTGGTGGAATGAAGCTGCGAGTTGATTTTGATAGAGAGGAAGTCGCGAGCTGATCGGGTGTGACGTTACGAGCGAGTCGATTTTGATATTGCGTAGTCGCGAGCTGATTGAGGTCAAAATCAGCGAGCTGCTCGAAGATCATGTCACAAATCTGCGAGTTGCTCGATATGCGCGAGGCGACGAGATGAAAGTTTGCGGAGTCGCGAGTTGATTTTGATGGAGAGGAAGTCGCGAGCTGATCAAGTGTGACGTTACGAGCGAGTCGATTTCGATATTGCGAAGTCGCGAGCTGATTGAGGTCAAAATCCGCGAGCTGCTCGAAGATCATGTCACAAATCTGCGAGTTGCTCGATATGCGCGAGGCGACGAGATGAAAGTTTGCGGAGTCGCGAGTTGATTTTGATGGAGAGATCGATTCGAGCAAGTAATGAGGGTGCGACTTGATCAACTCCATAAATACCGCGAGGTCATGGTGATCGCTGAGAATCGAAGTCCTGAGAAAATGAAGTCCTGAAGTCACGAATTAAATCAGAGGTGAACTCGCGAGGTCGCGTTTTGAGCTAATACGAAGTCGCGGGATCGCAGGTTGATCTGGTTCCCTTCGAAACCATGATCTTTTAGGCTCAGATTCTTGGCCCAAATTAAAATAAGGACCACCTCGAAATTCGAACCGCGCTTACGCCTATAAAAGGAGATATGCTCCTCAGAAATCGCTCATAACTCCCATTTCTCCGAAAACAGGTTTGCTCTCTCTCTTTTTTCTCTCGTTTTTCCTTTCAAGTTTTTTGTTAAATTTTAGCTGTCCCATCACTTCGCCGCCGCCGTGTTCTTCATCGCCGTCGTCGTGTTCTTGGGAAAATTCGAAAAAATCTTTCCCTTTTGATCCCAAAATTATGTCGTCAACAAATTCGATTAAGTTTGCGAGATCTGCCTAGCCCGCCGAGAAGGAAAAATTGATCTGGGTATATTCTGCTAACAGCGAATCGGTCGTTGATACGAGTTCAAGTTGTGGTCGGTTCCGCGGATGCGAGGACGCGAGTACGTCTGGTCGCGAGGAAACAAGTGCGTCTTGTCGAGAGGGTCGAGCTAGAGGTAACTCTCCCCTTGCCGATTTGTTCGCCTATCCCACTCCCGTCTCAAGGCAAAGTCGCGAGATTAGGGAGAGTGTCTCACAAATGCGACCTCCAAGAGCGGGTTTCCAAGAGGAAGTTGGGACCTTGCGTCCTTCACAGAGTGGCGGGCCTCCTGCTGCGAATGAGCAAAGGTTGGTCGTCAAAATTCCTCATCTTCGTGACGAGTCGCTTAGTTCTGCCGAGCCGATTCCCCGAGTAAAGATTGAAGAATGCAACTGGGAGTACAATCCCCTCATAAAAGCGGAAAGATTGGATGCCTGGATTTGATCCGGACTGGCCGAGGTTGTTAAGAAGAAGACGAAGAAGTCGAGGCGAAAGCAACGCCCGCCTCCAGTCATGGTGCGACGAGGAGTCCCTGGATATCCTTCGCGCATAATGCGGAATCTCCGACGCGGTCGAGATGATTGTGCCAACTGCCGAGCAGCGAGAAGACGACCCGCCTGTCGGCACATTCACCGCATATGAATGCTGGTTTAGGGACTGTTACCTCACACTCCCCATTCCAGCGACGATTCTGCGGTTCATGTGGGTTTATCGCATCGCGCTCGCGCAGATCAATACAAGAGGAGTTCGTCAACTGGTAGGACTTTTGACGCGAGCTGCAGAATGTGGCGAGCCCATCGAAGTTCGTCATCTCACAAATTTTCTCGAGTTCCGAAAGAATACCAACCCGGGCAGTAAGAAGTGGTATACTCTGGCGAGTCGCCCCTTGTACAAGATATTAGACGACTTCCCGAACAAAGACCATAGCTGGAGGAAATTCTTTTTCTTTATGGCGATCTCTTCCGCGTCCGTTGAAGACGAACACCCGGAGGTGGCGAAGTGGGGAACACTTGGTAAATTTTCTTGAAAGATTATCACGCGAACTGCCTCCTTTTTATGCTTTGCCTTAGCTTGCACAATTATTTTTACAGCTCGCAGACCGCTAGGTACTCCCGCCCCCGGAATCGACGATCTGTTCAAAAAGGCTCGGAAGTGTCTTTGGGAGCGCCATTTCCATCTTCAGAGAGTCATTCGAGCTCGCGAGATAGCTTTAATCGACGAAGAAGACCACCTCTGCCGAAGCGAGTCCGACGATCTCAACATTATGCCGCCCAAACCTACTTTCTGTGATATTGCCAAGCAGAAAGCGGCGAAGTCTAAGAAAAAGGCTGATCCGAAGGCCATTGTTTCTGCTGTCGAGACGTCTGAGCAGAGTGTCGACAAAGAAAGTACTCCTGCTGCTAAGAGCGACGAAGCGGCTGTTGTAGCCGCGAGTGGTACGTTGGCTGTTATTACTTCACAACCAATTACCATTACGGACGAGCTCGTCGAGCCAGAGGAACAGCTGATTCGAAAAAGAAAACACTCTGCCTCTGAGAAAGGCAAGGGCAAAGCTGGCGATAAGAAAAAGACTCGTCGCGAGCTGCCGACTCTGCATCAAGGCGAGTCCATTCCTTAATGGCTAAGGTCACATATCCGGGTGACAACATGCCGATCCCGGAAATGCTGGTAAAGAGCGAGCTCTACATGGAATTCGCGTCTCGCCAGGCTAAGGTAAATTCTCGTTATTCTCTGTTTTGCCTTGCTTCATTTCTCATACTTCCAACTCTTTTGCAGGCTATTGCACTGCAACTGGATGGTCATAGCGTATGACCAAGAGGCAAGGTCTAGGCAGGCCTTTATCGACGAGGCCAAGAGGAAAGAGGAAGCCGAGAAGATGGAAGTCGCGGACAAGATGAAAATACTCACTGCCGAGCGCGACGCGTACAAGAAGAGCTCGGACGACTTGGGCGTTCATCTTCAAAGACTTGGCCTCGAGAAAAAGAAGGCTGAGGGAAGAGCTGCTGAACAGGAGAAAGAGCTATCGGCCCTGAACGCGAACCGCGAGAAGGACCTTGAAGCGGCTGCTTCATCGGCGAGACGATCTGCGGCTGCAGATGTCCAAGCTCAACTGAACAGTGCCAACGAGCTGTTTTGTCGAATGATGAAAAAGCCGATCAGGAATATGGTCTATCTTTCGCAAGCGGAAGCCAACCTCAGACTCCTCGACGATATGGAGAACACTGAAGCGGAGGTACCTTTCAATCCCAAGGCTGAACGTGCTCTTCTAGTCGAGAACAAGGCATCGCTTGAAAAAGCCGATGAGATCTTTGACGCGATAGCTGCCGAGTTGAGGAAGACCTTAGGTACGAATTATGTGGTTCCCATTAATGTAAGGGATATAGTTGTTTCTCCGCGAGTCGAGATCAGTGCTAAGTCTGTTGGTATTCATGTAGCTTCTGGCTCTAATAACAGCTCTTTGGGTATGCGGCTGCGAAGCACGAGCGAGGAGTTGGGCGATAGCGAGTCGGGCGAGACGGATAAGACTGTCGATCCGGTTCCCTTAGAGCAGGATCCGAAGACTGACGAGGCTGCGAGTTCTGCTAGTAAGGTTGTTTTAGCCAAAGAAAAAGGAGTTGAAGAGGGCGAGCTGGTCGCCGAAGAGAAAGGTGTCGAAGATGGCGAGCTGGTCGCCTAATCCACCTTGTAATAGATTTTTAGGATTTGTTGTTTTTCTTTTGTTTTGCTAAGGATTTAAGACTTGTATTTTGTTTTGGTGCCTGGACGGCTTTATCCAACTTGACATTTTTTCATGCCTAGTTGGTCGAATATAAATTTTAATGAATGCTTTCAAGCGAATTCATAATTGTTTTGAGATTCGCCGTTTATTGGCGAGGCCTGTTAGAGCTCGTCAGCTAGACCTGTTATAGTTCGTTACTTTAAACAAATTTCGGAGTATAGATGAATTCCAAAGAATCTCTTACCCGATTATAATCTCTGACCCGATTATATTTGCCAAGTTCGACCAGTGTTAAGTATAACTGGGTTTGCGAGACGAACACCCTGGTTTACAGTCGTATTCCACTGAATACGTCCGCTCCAGTGATGAAATCCAAATTTATATAGCGCGCTTTATCCACTTTGGATGTATAGGTAAACTTCGCGATGAAGTGTTTTAGATCGCCATTATGGTCAGTAATGACGACGAGTCGACATTGAAGTCGCGGTTAGACGATTAAGTCGTTTACCGATTGTCGCGTTTAGACAATTAATTTGTTTGCGAGTTGATCAAGTCGCGTGTAGACAGTTAAGTCGTTTGCGAGTTGATTGAGTTATAATAAACTGTCCCGTGTAGACATTTAAGTCGTTTGCGAGTTGATCGAGTTGCGTGTAGACATTTAAGTCGTTTGCAAATTTATCGAGTCGCGCGTAGACAGTTAAGTCGTTTGCGAGCTGATCGAGTCGCGTGTAGACATTTGAGTCGTATGCGAGCTGATCGAGTCTTAACAATCTTAGTTTATTACACCGGGTTTGGGAGTATGGATATACGGACCCACTCCCCACCCTTTTCCGAATAGGGGGCAACTGAACTCGTTCGAAAATGAGCTGCCTACGTACCCTGTGAAGGGATCAAGTGATTTAGTACTTTTAGCAGTAGTACTTCTTTAGATGTCGCGTGATCATCTCTCCTTTCATGTTAGCGATTTCGTAGACGCCTGGACGAACCACCTTCGTGATCTGGTAAGGTCCTTCCCAGTGAGCACCGAGCTTGCCGGCATTCATCTCGGCCGTATTCTGAAAAACTCCGCGAAGGACGAGGTCTCCTTCGTAGAAACGCCAAACTCGCACTTTAGAGTTGTAATATTTGGCCGCCGCAATTTGATAATCGGTCATCTTTATAAGAGCTTGGTCGCGCCTTTCGTTGATGAGGTCGAGTTCGTCGAGCAAGAGGAGATGATTGAGACCTTCCTGTTGACGAGGTGTGGTTCGATAGGACCACAAAACGCCTTCGAGTTCATCTGCCCAGCGGCCCTTCTTAGCATCGAGTCGAGTCTTTAGCCCGTGAATAAGTGTTTTCTTCGACTTGCTGACTCTGATCTTCTACTTGTCGCAGAAAAGTTCAAACCGCTTGCGAACCGTTGTCAGTCACTATTTCGTAGGGCACACCGTGTCGACAAAAGATATTCTTCCAGACAAATTTTTTGACATGCTTGTCCTTGATCGATCCAAATACTTCCGCCTCAACCCACTTGGAAAAATAGTCCGTGAGGACTAATAGGTATCGCTTCTGCCGAGATGGATGGAGCGGTGCGACGATGTCCATCGCCCACCTCATGAAGGGATAAGGCGAGGTGACCGAACTCAAAAACTCTGTAGGTAGATGGATGAAAGGACCATGGCATTGACATTTCTCGCATTTTGCCGTGAACAGCTCGCAGTCTTTTATCATTGTTGGCCAGAAATATCCAGGTCTTTTAATTCAAATGGCGAGTGAGCGACTTCCCGAATGGTTCCCGCAGGATCCGCCATGAACTTCGTGCATTATCTTGCGAGCTGCTTCACCCTTGACGCAAAAGAGGAGTGGTCCAGACAGTCGCCACTTGAAGATTTCCCCGTGGAACAGAATGAAACGCGATGACTGCGCCTTTAACTTACGAGCCGACCCTTTGTCTTTTGGCACCTTGCCGTCTGCAAGATATCCGCGAATGTCAGCCATCCACTTCGTATCACAACCATAGATTGTGGTCTCGTCGTCAATGGGAATATCGACGATTTCGTGCGCTGGTGGCGGCTCCTCCCTATACGGGTAAGCATCCTCTGAGAATTCTTCGAGCTGTTCGGGGAGAAGACTACGGTTAAAATTCGTATTACCCGGGTCTAGCCTGTTGTTTTCTGCCATCACATCCGTTGTTTCGTCTGCCCCGACTGGGTCGGACTGGTCGAGATCCATCGGAACCGGTTCGACAACATCTTCGGTTTGGTCATGATCCATCAGGTCTGTCGCGGGGCGAGTGGGCGAGCCATTGTTAAGATCCACCTTCCACTTCGCGGCTTGAGATCTCGTCAGTACGTTGACTTCCCGGGCGATTTTGATGCTTGGTTTCTCGATGAACTCAACCTGGACGATTCTTTGAAGATCTTTGTCGGGCTGCGCCGACGAGTCGATAGAAGCGAGGGCATCTGCTTGCAAGTTCTCTGCCCTTGGTAATCTTGTTAAGGTAAAAAATTCGAAATCTGCCGTTAATGTCTTGACGAGTGCGAGGTATGCCTCCATGCGTTCGTCTTTTGTTGCGTACTCGTCGTTGAACTGATTCACGACGAGCTGAGAGTCGCAAAAGGCTTCTATCCTTGTCATTTTAAGAGCTTTAGCCAATCGAAGACCCTCGAGTAAGGCCTCGTATTCTGCCTCATTATTCGATGCTTTGAAGCCAAGGCGGAATGACTGTTCCAGAGATTCTCTGTCTGGTGACGACAGTCGAATGCCTACTCTCGATCCGTGTTTAGATGAAGAGCCGTCGACATGTAACTGCCAGATTTGGGATGAGTCTTTATTTTCGCTTTCTGACGAGGCCGCTGACTCCGGTAGTTTGATTAGAAAATCGGCCAACACTTGTGCTTTGATTGTCGTCCTACTTTGATACTCGATATCGAACTCGCTTAATTCTATGGCCCACTTGGCGAGTCGCCCGGACTGAGTTGGGATGTGGAGAACAGCTCGCAGTGGAAAGGTACTGAGAACCACGATCGAGTGCGATTGGAAGTAAGGTCGGAGTTTGCCAGCCGACGTAATAACCGCGAGTGCTAATTTCTCTGTCAGATGATATCTTGTTTCTGCGTCAGTTAAAGATTTACTGACGTAGAAAACGGGCTTCTGCTCGGTGCCGTCTTCGCGAATTAGAACTCCACTGACTGCCGAGGCGGAGACCGCGATGTAAAGGTAGAGCGGTTTGCAAGCTATGGGTTTGGTCAAAACAGGTGGAGTCACGAGATATTGCTTTAACTTTTGGAAGGCTTCTTCGCATTTTTCTGTCCACTCGAAGGCCTGTCGAGCTGCCCCCCTTTTATCCTTAAGCATTTCATAAAAATGCAAGCATTTGTCAGTAGAGCGCGGGATGAATCTGTTCAATGTTGCGACTCTTCCTGTCAATCGTTGGACTTCCCTTTTCGTTTTAGGCGAGGCCATCTGGGTGAGCGCATAGATTTGCTTCGGATTTGACTCGATCCCGCGACGAGTTACCATATAGCCGAGGAACTCGCCTGAAGTCACGCCGAAACGACACTTAGCCGGATCGAGCTTCATGTTATACTTGTTTAATAGCGCAAAGCATTCTGCGAGGTGGCCGACATGATTTTTTCCCTCGAGCGATTTGACAAGCATATCGTCTATGTAGACCTCCATTGTCTTGCCGAGGAGGTTTTCCAACATCCTGTTCACCAATCGTTGATAAGTAGCCCCAGCGTTCTTAAGGCCGAAAGGCATGACCTTGTAGTAATAGATCCCGCGATTTGTAATGAAAGATGTTTTGTCCCGATCGCCGGGGTGCATAAAAATTTGATTGTAGCCAGAGAAAGTATCCATAAACGATAACAGCCTGTTCCCAGATGTTGCCTCAACGAGGCGGTCGATATGAGGAAGAGGGAAACTGTCTTTTGGGCATGCCTTGTTCAAATCTGTGAAGTTCACACAGACTCGCCACTTGCCATTCTTCTTCTTCATGACGACTGAATTTGCGATCCAATATGGATATCTAACCTCAGCAATCGAATCGGCTCGCAAGAGTCTTTCTACTTCGTCATTCACCGCTTGAGCTCTATCCGGTCTGAGTCGCCTTCGCTTCTGTTTTATGGGTTTGAAGGTCGTGTTGACATTCAACTCGTGACTGATGATGTCGATATCGATCTCGGGCATATCCTCTGCGGCCCACGCGAAAGTGCTAACGTTCCTTTTAAGGAATTCGACGAGGTCAAGCCTGACGGCTTCATCTAGCGTTGCGCCAACCTCCACACACTTCTCCGAGGACTCACCGTCAATGTAAACCGATATGACGGGTTCGGATGTCGGACCCGCTCCTTCCTCTTCGGCGGCTTCCGCGATCTGTAGTTGCTATAAAATGTCCGAGATTTCCTTGACGGGCTCCCTGTCTGTCTTGAACTTTTTTCGCGGCTCTCTCGGAATGGGCACTGTCGCCTGACTCCTTAGTTTGTGCGCGGTCATGATGCAAGACCGCGACGCCGACTGACTCCCTCTGATTGTTTTGATCCCGATTTTTGTTGGAAACTTAAGGCAGAGATGGTACGTTGAGACGACGGCACGCATCGAATTGAGCCAAGGGGTTCCCATTATCACGTTGTAAATCGCCGGGTTGTCCGATACCGTGAACTCCACTATTTTTGTTACTCCTTCCGCACATACTGGACGTTTGATCGTTCCAAGTGTCATTGTCGTCTCGCCATTGAATCCGGTCAAAGGCTTAGGATGGGATTCAACTTGAGCGAGGTCGATTTCCATACGCTTAAGAGCGTCAATGAAAATGATGTCGACTGTGCTTCTAGTATCGATCAAAATGTGACCCGTGTCCCATCCTGCGACGGTGAGTCGGATGACAAGCGGGTCGTCGTGAGGTTTGTCAATGTCATCGATCTCATTCTCTTTGAACTGGATGACATCGTTTGGAAACCTGGAAGGTATGGGTTTGTTCGCTCCTACCTCAGCTCATCTTTCATAAGCTTTGATTGACGAGATGGTGTTAAACCAATAACGCGAGCTGCCCATGATCATGTTGCAGACTTTTTGTTTCGAGCCGCTTCGGCCATCACTATTGTTTTGCTGGCCGAGGTGGACCTTGTCGTTATTCCGCCTGTCCTATTTGTTATTCTTGCTATTGTCCCCGGACGGACCGTCTCCTTCTCTTGCATCGTCGAATTGCTCGAGCTGAAAATCGTTAACACATATATTTCCTCTGAGCTCTCCGGCGGCTAGCTTCGCTGCGAGTCGCATACCGATCACTTTGCAGTTAGCCGTCGAATGTCTGCTCATTTTATACAAGTCACAATATGTGGATTCGTCGTAATGCGAGTTCCTTATCCACGTATTGCCGTTACTACGACCCGGAGTGCCATTTCCGCGACTTCGCCCTCTTCCTCGACCAAAGCCGGGCGAGTCCACATGGTAGTTATGGGCACCCTTAAAACCTCCCTCGTGCTGCACAAGGTTGCCTGGCTTCTTCTTCGCTGTTGCTGGGGCTTCCTGCGGATTGGGAACCTTGGCCTTCCCATACTTCTGGCCCAGAATTCTGGTTTAATCCTCGCTCTTTGTGAAGCTGTTGGCGCAATGAACCGCATCTTGAATAAACGAGGGCTCGTTGATCGTCATCTCCTTTCGGAAATCCGAGTTGTACCACGGGGCTTTTCGAAGCGCGCTTAGCGCGGACTCGTCGTCAATCCCTTTCACTTGAGTAAGCATCGCCTTAAAGCGTTCGATGAAAACTCCCATGGGTTCGCTGGCCGCTTGCGAAATGGTGTAAAGATCAGCCTCGGACGTCCTGCGCTTGATTAAGATTGCGTATTGCTTTAGGAACGCTTCGGAGAGCTGCGCGAAGCTGTCGATCGAGTTCTTTTTCATTCCCGTGAACCAATAGAGAGCTGCCCCCTTGAGGTGCTCCACGAAGAGGAGGCAGCAACCAACGTCAATTTCGTCGAGTCGAAAATTAGCTCGTCCCATAGCGATTGAGAAAGCCCTAATGTGCTCTGTGGGGTCGCCCTTTCCATCATAAATACGAAGCCTGAGCTTCCCCGGATCGGATAGACGTGCCTTTGTTATTCACTCGGTGAAAGGAGTAGTGCGAGCTTCTTCAAGGACGCGGTCGATCTCTGGCGCCTTGCTGGTAGCGCGATGGACCTGTGATCTCATATCCTTGAGATCGCGGGCTGTCTGCTGCATGATGGTTTGAGCTCGTCCATTTCCGTTTGCTGTGAAGCAATAGCTCTGCGATTGGTTGTGGCTTCGGCCTGCTCCATCCATCGCATATTCTCTGCGATTTCGCCCTCATCCTTACTTTGGATACGACTGGTCGGTCGACTGTGTCGAGCGGCTCGGAATTCGCGTCCTTCCAGATCGTCTGCGATTGCAACTATACCACCAGTTGCACCCGCGACGAGGGCGGTCCCGTCTCTGAGAGGCGTTGGCGTATGGTCTTCGCGAGCTCCGCGAGTTGAAGGCGAGGCCGCTAGGGAGAAGTTAAGGGCGACCAGGGTGACGCGAAGCGCGGCATCTTGAGAAAGTCTTCGAGGTTGACGGGCTGTCGACATGGCCATGATTTCGTCGGTTAGGTTGCTGTTGATAGTTTCCTGGTTCTGCGATTGCTTGAGGAACTGCTCGAGCATTGCCTTGAGCTGATCGAAAGCTACCGGTGTGGCCGGATCAGCCGAGTTGGCATTGGCGGTTGCCAGGTTTCCTGTCGGGGCAGGTCTGCCTGCTTCCGCCTCCAATGCGGACTGGTTGTTTAGCCCATCCACAATGGGCTCGCTCGGAACTGAACTACTGTCGGCCCCTGGAGATTGCGGGTTCGTTATTGACATCTTGACGAGTTCGTCTAAGTGTTTGTTTCGTGTATGAAGCTAGTGTTGCGAGTAGACCCCCTCCTTCTAGCGCCAAATTGTGCGAGCTAGAATTTCACACAATAGAATTTGTGAAGATTCAGATGAAATAGAGCTTCTTTAGGGTTTTCAAACACTAAGACAGAAAACGAATTAAGGTTCTTGAACTGTTCTTATTTAATAAGATCAGAGTTGTTTCAGTTTTACAAAGATTTTCGGGATCCTGACAAATGAGGGGGTACATGCTTATTTATAGAGAAAATAGGTCGGTTCGAATGAACAGTGTTGGGCCTTTAATGGGCCTCTGTCTTCTGGGCTTGACCGTTGGGCCGTTTAACGTATACTTAGTCGATTTAGGCTTATCGATTTTTTTAGGGGAGATTTGACCCCTACACTGCTCTCAGACACGGGTCTCTTGTTTAAAGACCTAGAGCGTTTTTGTCGGTTAGTTGGAAAGTTGGTGTATCTTACTATTACAAGACCGGATTTGTCATATGCGGTTCATGTTCTTTCCCAAGTTATGCATGAACCGCGGGAGGCTCATTGGGATGCCGTGATCCGGGTTATTCGATACATCAAAGGATGTCCAGGATAAGGGATTATGTTAACAGCCGATAGTCATTTAGGTATACAAGCTTACGGTGATTTGGATTGGGCCTCATGTCCATTAATGCAACACTCTTTGTCTGTCTTTATAGTTCATTTGAGAGGATCACTAATTTCGTGGAAAACCAAGAAACAAAATATGGTCTCACATTCTTCCGCTAAGGCAGAATATCGAGCTATGGCGGCGACTTTACGCGAGTTAAAATCGATAAAAGTAATGTTGGAGAATCTTGGAGCACCACTTACAAGTCTGATAGAAATGTTTTGCGACAGTAAATCGGCTCTTCATATCGCTGTTAATCCGGTCTTCCATAAACGTGCTAAACACATAGAACGGGATTGTCATAATGTTCGTGACGCTGTACGCGATCGTCTCATTGTCACTAAACATGTTTGTACTACAGAGCAAATTGCAGACGTTCTTACAAAGGGTTTAAGATATTCAGGATTCGAGTACTTGTTGCACAAGTAGGGCGTTTGTGACTTGCACGCACCAAATTGAGAGGGAGTGTTAAAGTTATCGTTATATTGAGTGTATATTATGTGATGAGTCCAATGTATTTAGATAAACATAAGAGCTAGTTTAGCTAAGCATAAGGGATATTTGATGTTATCTTGTAAGTGTGTATATAAAGGCCTCCCTAAAATCAATACGATAACAAGTTTTTCCCAAAGCTCTTGCTTAGTTTACAGTCTGAGTCGTTTCAGTAGAAAGAGAATTGTTAGACAGATTCTACGGGAATTGTCATTAATTTTCGATTCAACTAAAATATTAAAACCTTTCACAAAATCAAAATTTGGGCAATCACGTACCCGTTTTCGTTCTTCTCATCCCTTCTTCACACCAACGCCAGTGGTAGATTTCTTTCTCCGACTTTGCCGATGTCGTCCGTTCACTTTGTCCATCATCAAATCTAGTAAGTATTGTTGTGAACTATGAAGCGTGTGATTGTTTGTTTGTAAAAACCTTGACTCGCTTTTCTCTTAAAACCAGAAGAGAAATCTAAAGAGATCTTAGTTGTCATCAATTTTCGATTTTTATGTGAATTTAGAGTAATATTGCTTCTGCTTTTAACCATTAATTTATGGGTTTAGTTCCATGGATTTTATGTGATGATTACATGGTTTCTTAGGAGTGTGAGACCTGAAATTCTCTATTACATCTAGTTTAGATTGGGTTTTATGCTTAGCAATCTGAAAAACTATTTTGTTATTCATGTTTCTTTAGTTTTTATTCATCTTAGACTGGGATTAGAACGTAAATGCAGATGGATTCGTGAGCTATTCAGGAGTGGGACTTAGAGAATCTTCTGGTTCTCATGAAAATGATGTTAAGAAAAATAGCTTGTTTCATGTCATTAAAATTGTTGAAGCTGCAGAAGCTACAATTAAGCAGCATGTATGTGTTCATATGTAGCTCTTATCTCTCACATTCTGGAATTGTTGCAAATGAGAAAAACTGTACTGTAGAGCTACTTTTTTATAATCTCTTCCAAGGTTATGTGTAAAGTTATGTGTAATGTTTCGTTAAGGATACTCAAATCAGCTGGAAAATAGATGTTGATTTTCTATAACCAATGGTAGGGAATTGGAAATGAGTGTACTTGGGTTTTAGGATCTGTTTCTGAAGTTCTTGTCTCCTTAAATCAGTTTAATTACTTACTTTAGGAATGATTTGGACATAGATTGTGATTTGCTTACATTAGGATTTTCTTGGTCATCTTAAGCTTCTCTGGCTGATTTTTATTTTTGGTGAATCCTTGCCCCAAACATCTTATCTAGGCAAATTTTGGTTTTAATCCTGTAAATAGTCTCGTTAGCTCCAATTGCAAATGCAGGATGTAAAAACATTATCTTCTCGTATCTCTAAGTATATGAAATAGTGAAAATTGATGGTAGCTATATCTCTTTTGGCTTAAATTTTTGAAAGTGGTCTGTTTTTGATAATGTGGTGTTGTTAATGGCGCACAGATCATGTTTGGAGTTGAGAGCAACATCTATCCATCGATTCTAATAGAGCGAGCAGAGGATGCAAAACCCTTTGCTCTTATGGTGGTCATTGTAAGCTCATTTATTATCTGAAGCTTTGCATAATATTAACACTTGTGAAGGATGTTATATATACCAAAGTTTGATTTGAGTATCACCAATGGACATAGGAATATTAGAAAAAAATTAGTGAGTCTTGTTGGGGTCAGTGTTCACCTCTCTAGGATCAATGTCCGAAAATGACTGTGGGAGTCGAAACTCGAACAATTAGATTTGTCAAAAGGTTTGAAGGGAGAAGAGATTTCTAGGTTAAAACTACGAACGATGGTTGCGATTGATGTAAAGAAAATCTTTATTGATGTTTAGCGTAGTAAGTTGCAGATCCCTTTCTTAAAGAATGTACAAGTGTTTATATAGCACTCTAGGTCGGCTAAGCTGCCTCCTAAACGATAAAGGAAAGTTTCCCTAAGTCTTCGGCAATTTCAATTCTTCTACGCGGCTTCGTCGGTGAGCAACGTCGGATTCTGGAATCTTCTTAGGTTAAAGGTTCGGCCCGACAGACTTCGGCCCATTAGGCGAATTAGTAGACTTTGGCCCATCGTAGGAATACTTCGTCATTGGGACATTTCGCCGTTGTGTTTGCAAGAACGTTGTTGGTCGTAACTGCGATGAGACTTAAGTGTTTTTTCCTGCAAGAAGACTTAGTGGTTTTCTATAGAAAGACATAGGGAACTTTCTCTAGAAAGAACTAAAGCACATTTTCGTATAAAGACTTAGAATGTGAACTGTTGATTTTGAGGGGTGTAAATTGACCCCAACAGTTAGCCCCCCAGCTCAATAACGTTTGTGATAATGGTGTTGAGCGTTAAGAGTCGTGTATCAAGATCAACAGTTTACTGCTTGAAATTCTAATACCAAGTCTTACGATGTTCAGTGTATATGAGTCTCAGTATCACTCAACGATTAAGTCTTTGGTTTGAACTAGCGTTGTAGGAGTCGAACCCGATGTGTGTGGATTATATAATCCGATGACTCCGGGTTCGGTTTTTTTTTAAAACCCAATAAAGGCCCACTTTCAACATCTTGAAATGAAATCCACGACGATGTCGTCAATTACGCTGATATTTGTTTCGACGATGACGCAGAGGGTGAGGAGAAAGAGACGACGACGCCGATGTAAGAGACGACGATGCCGATGTAAGAAACTATGACGCCGATGTAAGAGACCACGACGCCGTTGTAAAGAGACGACGACGCCGTTGTGAAGAGACGACGATGCCGACATGAGTTGAGATTCGCCACTCATTAATTACCACCGATGTCAATTTGATGAGGGATCAATGATGATGACGATGTCGGAAAGAATTCGACGATGAGACCATTGTCGTGACTCGTCGATGACACTGACATTGGTGGATTCAAGACCGAAGTCATGTGATGGTGATTCTCCGACATCGATCCGAACAGTAACTTATATGTTAGATTCTTTACCGACAAAGACTCGTATGTTAAAGCGAACCGATCTCCAAGTTAATTTGATGATTAAATCAAGTTTTGATGTCGCAATGTTAATCACGCGAAGCCAACAAGGCCGACGATGTCAAAGCGAAGACCGACGATGTCGACGCAAAGACCGACGATGTCGAAGCAAAGACCGACGATGTCGATGCGAAGACCGACAATGGTAAAGATGATGATGTTTGGCGATAATGATGGCTTGATGGTATTCGAATTGAGATTCCGATGATGGGAGCAAGAGGAAACTGACAAGTCGTTGCAAAGACCGACGATGTGGATACGACTGACGATGACGAGGAGAGGATGTAAAGATACCGATATTAATCTTAGGCTTCCCCATCGTCAAAATCTGATGACTTTGTTGCCATTAAAAATCCACGACGATGTCAATTAACACGATGTCAATTAACCCAAGACGACGATATGCCCATGACAATGCCAATTAACAGAGATGTCGTCATTCTTTGTTTGATTCAAGGCGTAAATGACGATGATGATAACCTTATGTCTTAGATAAAAATGCCAATGACATGTGTTTAGAAACGAAGACCATCAATTTTTGACCGATGTTGAATTATCAATATCAATGATCGGACTCCGATGTCGACGAAAGAAAGCTGTGCCGATGTCTTGAACTTGAGACCAAAACTTCGTTGCCGATCTATTCGAACTAAAGTCGTCGTAAGTCGAAGACTCCATGTTGATTTACCCGATGATGAAGAGGGAATCGGGATACACTTGTCGGTAAAAACCATAACTCAAAGATTTTTCTCAAAACTTTTGATTTTGGCCAGAACAAAGGCCATTAACCTTGTTAACAATTCCTTACTCCTTATGTTGATACGAAGATGTAAACAACGACGTCGTTGCCACAGTATTGCCTTGATGAAGACTCGAAGTCTCATGAAGTATTTTTTTTTTAACGAATTTCTTTGATGATGCCACCATCTCTTAGTTAATAGATACCGATGACGAAGTTGAAATTTGAGACCTTTAGCGATGGACGCCGATGTCAAGGTGAGTGATCCGATAGGTTTCATTAAAATCCGACGACGCTCGACAAGAAGACTTGAATAATGTTTTCGTTTTCAAGTACCTATGTTATGTGTTAAATCAAGAGGTTTTATCTCGAAAAATATCAAGAGATGCCTAAAAATCTTTGAGGTTATTGTACTCGTGTTGTAGAATGAGACCAATGTATTGTTGATTGGGTTTTCTGATGATCATTCCTAGTTTACAAATATATTCCCATTGAACAAGCCTGCTCTTAAAATGAACATGTTTTTACGTAAAGACCAACGATTCGTTTGACCGTTGGGTTTTTGAATAAACACTTCGATTTTTGCGCGTGTTACTGATTTGAACATGTCCGCTTCGATAATGAGTACTTTCTAGTGATGTTACCAATGCTACGTTAGTTGGGTTTGGAGATGAACATTTGGGTTTACAGATACGTTTTCTACAAACGCATTCGCTCCTAAAATGAACATATTTTTATGTTGAGACCAACGTTATAGACTATTGGGTTTAGTTGACATCAATGTTATGTTAATTGGGTTTTCTGATGATCATTCGGATTTAAGCAAATGTTATCATTGTAACAAATACGCTCCTACAATGAACACGTAGTGACCAACGTATTGTTGGGTTTCGAAGATGAACATCGCTGGTGTTACAAGTGTTTTCTCATTAAAACACAAGCTCCATTGATGATCATCGCGCGCTTTAAATCCGTATGAGGATGTAGTAGTCAGATCTGAAAATTTCTTAAGTGTAAGATGCATCACTGTGGCCAGCAGCGACGATTGTATTCGAGAAACAAGTCTGATGTAGTTAAGACTGTTGTAAATCCGTAAAGGATGTGATTGAGATTTATAGCTAAGACATAAAATAATCCGTAAAGGATGTGATTGAGCTTTGTAGCTACGACATAGGATAATCCGTAAAGGATGTGATTGAGTTTTGTAGCTAAGACAGAGTAATCCATGAAGGATGCTTATGAGAAACAGGAGATGACTCCAGGTAATATGGTTTTGTTAAAACGTTAACAATGTAGTGGGAGTATACGAGTATACGTACCCCACTCCCCCCCCCCCCCCCTTTTTTGAAGGAAGGGATAGCTGAACCCGTCCGAATACAAGCTGCCTACGTACCCTTTGCAGGGATCAAGCTACCTCGTAGTTTAACGAATGTACCTTAGCGAGAGTTTAGAGAGGTCTTCGTCGTATCTCTGTCTATCTTCATCTTCTTCCGCTCAGCTTTAGAGATTTGATCTGTAATTGGGTTTCACAGTTTGTGCGCAACCATGAAACACATTCAGGACTCACTCTGACTTCCCCGAATCATCTTGGTTCCTTTGGGAGTTGGAAATTTGACACAAGAGGTACGTCGAAGCCACTGCTCTCATTGAAGCCACTGCTCTCTGGGAGTTGGTCATGATCCATCAGGTCTGTCGCGGGGCGAGTGGGCGAGCCGTTGTTAAGATCCACCTTCCACTTCGCGGCTTGAGATCTCGTCAGTACGTTGACTTCCCTGGCGATTTCAATGCTTGGTTTCTCGATGAACTCAACCAGGACGATTCTTTGAAGATCTTTGTCGGGCTGCACCGACGAGCCGAGAGAAGCGAGGGCATCTGCTTGCGAGTTCTCTGTCCTTGGAATTCTTGTTAAGGTAAAAAATTCGAAATTCGCCGTTAATGTCTTGACAAGTGCGAGGTATGCCTCCATGCGTTCGTCTTTTGTTGCGTACTCGCCATTGAACTGATTCACGACGAGCTGAGAGTCACAAGGAGTTCCCATGATGACATTGTACGGTGTTGGGTTATCGGACACAGAAAACTCTACCATCTTTGTCACATCTTCAGTCAAAATAGGTAATCTAATGGTTCCCAACGTCATAGTTGTTTGACCGGAGAAGCCAGTTAGTGGTTTCGGAAATGCTTTGATTTTAGATAAGGCGACACCCATCCTCTCAAGTGTATTTTTAAAAATGATGTCAACCGTGCTTCCTGTATCGATCAACACCCTTGACACAAGAAAATCAGCGATGACTAGCTTGATTACCAGTGGATCATCGTGTGGCCTATCGAAGCCATTGGTTTCCTCTTCTTCGAAGGACAACACGTCGTTTGGAAATTTTGAGGGGGCAGAGAAATTGGCACTAACTTTTGCGCGTCGTTGGAAAGCCTTGGTTGAAGAAACTGTATCCGCACAGTAGTGGGATCAACCCATGATCATAAGGATTTTTGGTATCTTTGATGTAGGTGGTGGCACCTCATTGTTGTTTCTTCCTGGTCGAGGAGGTGTTGGAAGCTGCGTTTGTTCTTGTTGATTATTGTCTAGGTCAACAAAGTCGTCGACGCGAATGTTGTTGCCGAGATTTCTTTCCGCGAGTCTCTTTGCGAGGCGAGAACCTAGAACAAGACAATTTGCAGTTGAATGGCCATGTGTCTTGTGGAACTCGCAGTAAGCAGCTTCATCGTAGGTGTTCTCGATTCGAGTCCAGGTGTTGTTCCACGAACCTTGTCCACGGCCTCGGCCGTAATTCGGATAATCTACTTGATAATTGTGAGCTCCTCCGAATCCCCCTTCGTGTTCTACGAACTCTGATCCTTGGTTTTGTTTCTTTGTACTAGGTTGATTCTGTGCGGGAGGAGGGTTGAGAGTCTTAGGTTTCCCTGTCTTCTGAAAGACTTTCTTCTGCTCCTCGTATTGTGCATGAACCGTTCCTCGATGAAGCGTATCCTAAATTGTGGCTGGCGGACGCAGGGCCATCTCTTCCTAGTATGCAGATCCAAATCTGAGTGCTTTCTCTAGCGCCTGTAATGCGACAGTATTGCTTATTCCTTCCATCTTGGATAACACTCCTTTGAAACGTTCTAAGAAGCTTCGTAGCGACTCGTTCTCTCCTTGAATCATTGTCCAGAGATCGGCATCGGACGTTCGCTTCTCAATGTAGATCGCGTAGTATTTCAGAAAAGCAGTAGTTAGTTGGTTGAAACTATCGATTGAATTCGGTGGAAGTCTTGAAAACCACTGCAACGCTGGTCCTTTGAGGTTGTCAACGAACAGTAAACATTGGCTAGCATCCTTTTCACCTTCTCTAAAGCTTGCTCGCCCCATAGCTACTGCGAACGCTGTTAGATGTTCGGTGGGATCAGTCTTTCCATCGTAAGCAGGAATCTTCATCTTTCCCGGGTCTGTGATCACAGCTCTAGTTATCCGTGATGTGAACGGGACGTTCTGGGTCTCCTCCAAGACTCTGTCCAACTCAAGAGCGTGGCTAGCCACTTTGTGGATTTGGGAGCGGAAATCTTCATCTCCGCTGCTGTTCGTGCCATGTCGGCCCTTATTGCAGCCACCTCGCTCCTTTGATTCTGGATTAGTGTTCTACGCTCTTCCTCCAAGTTGGAGTGTTCTGACCAGAGAGGATCTTTTTCTTCGTCTTGGGAATCTTGATCCTCCTCGGCGGTAGTATTGACTTGTGCAGCTCGGGCCATTGTTCTGCGACCAGGCACATTCTCTCGTGTACGTCTGATTCTTGGGCTTTCCAGATTGATTACCGCTGTCGTAGTTATCTCAGGTCGTGAGGTCGTGTGGTCGCAGCTAGCGCAGCAATGGTTTGACGGGACGTCGGAAGATGAGATCTCGGTGCGTTGACCGGAGTTGTAAAGTCCAAAGCAGTAGGATTGATTCGTCTGACGGGACGTCGGAAGATGAGATCTCCTCTTCTGCGACCATGATTTGCCGTTGCGAGGAGTCACAGCTCTTCGTTGATTTTGTCTTGCTCGGATGTCCTCTTGAGCAGTGTTTCAAGCATCGATTTCATATCGGTCATGAATGCAGGGGTGACCTCTGTAGGTCCCGTCTCAGGGATGATTGTGTCGACAGTATTCTCGTTGGTGTTGTTGACGATGGGTTGCTATTCATTGCGACGTTCCTCGTTGCGTCGTTGCGCAGTAGCACGCTCTTCCTCAGCAAGACGTTGTTGGTTGGCAACCCGCCGTTGTTCGGCAACGCGTTGCAATATTCATTCTTCTACGCGGCTTCGTCGGTGAGCAACGTCGGATTCTGAAATCTTCTTACGTTAAAGCTCCGGCCCGACAAACTTCGGCCCATTAGGCGAATTAGTAGACTTCAGCCCATCGTAGGAATACTTCGTCATTGGGACATTTCGCCGTTGTGTTTGCAAGAACGTTGTTGGTCGTAACTGCGATGGGACTTAGGTGTTTTTTCCTGCAAGAAGACTTAGTGGTTTTCTATAGAAAGACATAGGGAACTTTCTCTATAATGACCTAGAGAACATTTTCGTATAAAGACTTAGAATGTGAACTGTTGATTTTGAGGGGTGTAAAGTGACCCCAACAATGACTAAGTGTGGAAATTGCCTTCAGGTCAACTAGGTGAGCATAGTAAATCCAATAGGTGAACAATGTCAAATTATGTTAGCAGCAAGCTCCGCGAGGTGAACTCTCAGTAAAGTAGTAAAGTTAGCGAAGCAATGGAGCCAGCAAGTTCGAGTCTGTATCAAAGGACGAACAAGAAAGTGCCAAGTCCATTGGAATCAAGTCCAAACCGAAGACGAAGTGGGTTAGGCCCAAACAACTTGGAGATGCTAGATTGAGCTCGCTAACAAAGCCCGGAAGACGAAGCCGATTACTGAGAATATTCCACCGCCAGAAGATAAATGAAGATCCCACAAGTTTATGAAGTTTTCCTTATCTCCTTAGAAGTTGACCTAACCGACTTAGCCGACCTAGTAAACTATACAAGTAAACATCTCTTAAGAAAGGGATCCAAATTTTCTAAGAGCAAACACTTAGAGATTTTCTTAACAAGCAATAAAATCAATCTCTTCTACTTTCTACATTGTGATTTACCTAGAATTCTCATATCTCCTCTAAAGCCTTTACAAATTTAATTTTGCGAGTTACGACTCTTACAAATCTCAAACATTAAAGTAATATTAAATTTAATAGTAAAAAGTAGTTTAGGAACCCTTATGAGTCTCATGGTTAATGATGAAACAAATCTACCATAAAAACGCAAATCCATAATTGAAATCCAGCAATTCAATCGAATGCAAAAAGAAACTCAGTTCTACAAACTTTTATATCCCTCCAAGAATTGTGAATGTATTACATGATGACTATATTTCGCCTAATGAAAGAAAGTTTTAAGTGTTAGAAAAAGAAAAAAAAACAAGTTCCCACCAAAACTCGATATTGAGTATTCTAGTTAAAATTGTAAAATAATTTTGCGCCAAAAGTCATGAATCGTATTTTTCTACTAGCATCCTATAATTATGTTCGTGTTTTTCTCTCAATATCGCATATTTGTATATATATTTTTTCGTCTTCTTAAACCCTTAAAATCATGTTTTCTCATCCAAACTACGGAACTACGTTTACTTGTTAATACCACAAAACTGTTTTTTACTGCCTAACACTATAAAGTCACGTTTTCTGGTCGATTACACATAGCCAAAACCGGATATGTCCGTGTTTTTTGACAATTTTCCATGGAGATGGAGCTTTTAAAGTACAAAGTTAATTTTAAAATAAAGCGAATATGGTCTAAAGATATTAGATGCGGAAATGATTAAACATCAGGACATATGTGCCATTATTAGAAAACATATAACATTTGGTAATTGGGTAATTAGAAACAACTAATGAAAATGTTTCACATGTTTTCATGAAGACATAATTTGACTATTTTAATTGTAATTACGCTATATATCACATGGCCAGTACGTCAGTAATATTAATCGATTGGCAAGAATTAGTGTTGGGGCCTACGACTTCATGAAGAGAGCATGTTGAAGAAGAAGGGCCAATAGTCCATATCTTATAATAAACCAAAAGAGTTGAAACATCATTGTTCAAACACAAAGCAGATGCAAAAGTATCATAGAAATTGAAAAGTAAAGTTTCTGACCAAAAAAACAACTACAAAAATAAAACTAAAGTTGATGAGCTTTGGGGAAACTACATACATGTACATCTCTTTCTCACTGTTTACGTATGTACTATTCGTTTTTATTTGATAGGTGCTCTTCTATAAAAATGCTGAACAATAAATAAAGACGAATATCCTATATCTGATTAGTTATATAGAATTAGGCATGTTTTACCCAAAACTAATATATGTGGTTTTTCATTGTGTCAAATTATTATGACATTTTTACATGTGTCTAGATGATAGAAATTTTTTAAAAAGTCTTTAGGATACAACAATTTCAAGCTTTATTTCCAAAACTACCATAATTTCTTAAATATTCCAAAATACCACCATTTTATCAATATTCCAAAAATACCGCAAAAACACAAATAAATGATTTCTTAATGTTTATAATTTAAATTTTTTAATTTAGGTTAACTATTGGAAAATTAGGGTCCACTTTTTTAGGGGATAAGGTTTAGTTTTGAATGTTGAATGTTAATTTTCATTTTGTGGTATTTTTGAAACATTTAACAAATCGTGGCACTTTTGGAACATTTAAGAAACTTTGGTATTTTGGAAACAAAACTTCAAAGTGTAATATGTTTGAGAATTGACCTATATTTTATTAGCATATTTTGCATTAAAAGTAAGTTTTGGATACAAATATATAATTTTATTTTAAAATAAAATTAACCACAATATTTTTAAACTTTAAAGTGTGAGAAATAAACAATATATTGTTGATAGTGTATATGCAAGGACTTGAAAATAAGGGATAAAGAATCTAAACAACAAAGTAAACAAAAAATACATGTAAAAACTAAAAATTGTTATAATAAAAGTGGGAATTTATCATAACGATAAATATAAATAAAGAAGAAAAATTTATACCTGGAAGAAATCGGGATATTGAGAGAATATGTAAAATGAGAGCGAGAGAGAAAGTTTGAACTTATTATTATGAAGTTCTGAATAGCATTTTACAATCGAAGAAATGAGTTCGTTTATATAGAAGCGAAAAAGCAAAAGTTATTATGTCGCATAGTGATGATGGGCTCCATCATAAATTAATTCAATTGACGAATGCGTACGTCTACGTAATAGACATTCTGTTTGATGCATTTGTGTTTGTTAGCTTTTGTAACATTCCTCCTTGTAGACCATTGTCACTATTGTCTCTTGCTTTACGTATTTGTTGCCTCATTAAAAACCTTTCTAGGAACACCCTGTGGGAAAAACCATACCAAGGTAAAAAGAGTACAACTACACAAGCTCCCCCCTTGAATGATCATTGTAGGGGTCAAATCTTCCCTGAAAGAACCGATAAGCCTAAAACGACTAAGTGTGCGCTAAACCGACTATCCCAAGAAACTAGTTAACCAGAGATTAAACCATAGGCCTGTTCCAAATCAGCCCAATAATCAAGCCCAGAAGGCAAAGGCCCGTTAAAAGCCCAGCCGACTTAAAAGCTCCATCTAAAAGGAAAACCAAGAAGACTTAGGAAGTTTTCCTTTTTGTTATTGGGCTTGGCCCAACCGACCTTGTATACTATAAATACTCTTGTACATTCTCATAATAAGGGGATCACAAAAGTTACACAGAAACTCTGTTACAGCTTTCCAGCAAATAAAAACCCTAATTCGATTCTCTAATTTGTTTAACTGTTTTCTAACCCTAGAAGCTTTATACTCTTCCCAGAACCTTACAAATTCAATTGCGAGAATCCAGCTCTCATAATTTGGCGCTAGAAGGAGGGGATTGACTAAAAGCTTCCTACACGCGAAAACAGATCCGACAAATTCGAAGAACATGACAGAAAACGACGATATCAATCAGCAAAACACGGAGGACGGTTCCGCTCCAGAAGGAACGCCTCCCAGTGGGTCAGGAGAGACCAGACGAACCAGCGATCAAACAGATCAAAACCAGCCAAATTAAGGCCCACGGACCAAAACAACGGCCAATCCGGATGCGTTCAGCGAACTCAAGGGGATGTTGGGAGAGCTCCTCCAGAAGTCCACAGAACAATAAACAATCAATATAAACCTAACGACTGAGCTAAAAACCTTGACAGCAACCAGCCGTGTACGTGACAAAGGGATCTTTCGGCGACCTCCGCCTCGTATCGCTCAAAGAGCGTTGTTCAGCACTCTCGCTGTTGCCCCGGCACGCAGATCGACCGATGACCCTATCACTGGGAGAGCCGAAGGAAGGGTTTCTCCATCTGCAAATCAGGTCGTCAAGATCGTTGATGACACAGAAGAGGACCTAAACAACGATGATTTTTGGTCGGCAGGTGCAGTTCGCACCACTCAAAGACAGAGGCAGTTCGACCACGAACAGGAGGTTAACGAAATTGAGGAGAACCTGGAGTGGGTAGAGGAAGCTGAAGCAACAGCAAGGCAGAGAACGTCCGCTGCTAGCCAGCAGAAGGAGATAGATGAACTCAAGGCTTCCTTGCGGCAGACCGCGATCGATTTAAGGGAGATGCGATCACAAGTACATCGTGCAACAAGCAAAGCGCCTGAGATTGACAGAGTATTGGAAGAAGCGCGGACTACACCATTTATAGAAATAATAACTCGAGCACGTTTGTCCGATCCCGAAAAGATCAAAGTCCCCATCTACGATGGAAAAGGTGATCCCACTGAGCACATCACGGCATTCTCAATTGCCATGGGCCGAGCTAACTTCCGACCTGATGAAAAAGACATTGGTTACTGTCTCCTTTTTGTTGAGCACCTCAAGGGGACAGCTCTCCACTAGTTCGCCGGGCAGGAAAAAAATTCTATCAACAACTTTTCCCAGCTTTCCGAGGCTTTCTTAAAGCAATACGCTATCCTCATCCAACAAAGGTCTTCGGAAGCGGACCTCTACACTATGTCTCAAGGGCCAACCGAGTCACTGCGTAAGTTCATTGAGCGTTTCAAGTTGATCCTCACCCAAGTGAAGGGGATAGACGATAGGTCAGCACTCGGAGCGCTGCAGAAGGCTCTTTGGTACAACTCAGACTTTCGAAGGGAGCAAACGGTGAATGAGCCAACATCTATCCAG
This sequence comes from Draba incana, assembly GCA_963576765.1. Taxonomy (NCBI): domain Eukaryota; kingdom Viridiplantae; phylum Streptophyta; class Magnoliopsida; order Brassicales; family Brassicaceae; genus Draba; species Draba incana. The sequence goes on along the minus strand of OY755209.1, from coordinate 16,449,927 downwards.
GATGCACTCCATCGCGCAAATGGCTTCGCCAAAAGCGAAAAGGAGACGAAGACTCTAGCCCCGAAGTATGGAAATATTAAAAATGCCAACTCTCAAGAAACGCCTAGTGCGGGGAAGAAGCAGCAAGGCAACTACGTCCAGCATGAAGGCGGATGTAATGGCGCCTATAGTTATCAAGTCGATTTGCCCGGCTACGGACGAGGTAGAGGGCGAGGCCAAGGAATAGGCCCTCCAGGTTGCAATTACGGTAATACATGGACAAGGAACTCGGGATATGACGAGACAGCCTATTGCGAGCTCCATCGAACAAGCGGACATTCTACCGCCAATTACAGAGTGTTAGGGTCACGGTAAGCGGCAAAGCTAGCAGCCGGCAAACGAAAAGGGAACATCAGTGTCAATGATTTCTAGATCTAGCAGTTCGACGACCCGCAGGAAGATGAAGTTCTCAACCAACACAACAAGCACGATAGACAAGATGATAAAGAAGGCCAAGGCAGCCCGAAAAGGAAAGTTTGCAATATGATTATGGGCGGCTCCCACTGTTGCTCTAATACTGTCTCATCGATCAAGGCTTTTAGCGGCGAGCAGAGGTGGGGGCCAACGTGCCAACTCTGTCTAAATTCCTGAATAACGTTATTGAATTCGAAGAGCAAGAAGTGGACAACATTGACAAACCGCATGACGACCCATTTGTAATTCGATTGTTAGTAAATGATTGGGATACAGCTCGCGTCTTGATAGACACTGGGAGTACGGTTCATATCATCTTCAAAGACACTTTGCATCGGATGAATATCAATCTATCGCGAGTAAAGCCACACCCGAAACCGTTGACAGGCTTCAACAGCGAGACAACAATAACACTTTGAACCATCAAGCTACCCGTGTGCGCGGAAGGAGTAGCTAAGGTGGTGGACTTCGCGGTATCAGACAATCCGGCCATAAACAATGTAATTATGGGCACTCCATGGCTTAATTTAGTGTGGGCGGTCGCTTCGACTTACCATCTTTGCCTTAAGTTCCTGACTCAAAATGGAATCAAAACTATCAGAGGCAGCCAGTCAGCATCTCGTTCGTGTTTCATGGCTACGCATAAGCTGAGGAATCAGGCGACGATCTCGATTCTAAAGGAAAAACGCAAGAAGCAAAAAACTAATACAGAGCCCGTCAAGGAGCTCTCCGACCTCTTATAGAAATTACAGATCGCTGAGGCCCAGGAAGAGGAAGTTGCGGGCCCAGTCTACGAACCGGTAATCTCAATGTGTATTGACGATAGCAATCCGGCGAGATGTGGAGAGATTGGCGCAACTCTGGTTGAGGACATCAAGCTTAACCTCATCGTGTTTCTTAAGGCAAACCTAACCACCTTCGCGTAAGCGGCCGAAGACATGCCCGGAATTGATATCAGTATAGCCAGCCACGAGTTGAACGTTGACCCAACGTTTAAACCTGTAAAGCAAAAGCAAAGAAGACTTGGACCAGACAGAGCTCAAGCGGTAAATGACGAAGCGGAAAGATTATTACGAGTCAGTTCGATTTCAGAAGTTAAGTACCCGATTGGTTAGCTAACCCAGTCGTCATAAAAAAGAAGAATGGCAAGTGGCACTTATGTGTGGACTTCACAGATTTAAACAAGGCATGCCTAAAAGACAGTTTTCCTCTCCCGCATATAGATCGTCTCGTCGAGGCTACAGCTGGAAAAAAACTCCTTTCGTTTATGGATGCTTTCTTCGGTTATAACCAGATTTTCATGCACCCAGGCGACCACGAGAAAACATTGTTCATCACATATCGCGGAATCTACTGTTACAAAGTCATGCCCTTCGGATTGAAGAATGCTGGGACAACTTACCAACGTCTGGTAAACAAGATGTTCGCAGATCACCTCGGCAAGACGATGGAGGTTTATATAGACGACATGTTAATAAAATCGCTCGATGAAAACCACGTCGGCCACCTCGTGGAATGTTTTAAACGGCTCAACAAGTACAACATGAAGCTCAACCCGACCAAGTATCGTTTTGGCGTCACATCCGGCGAGTTCCTTGGCTATATGGTCACGCATCGCAGGATCAAAGCTAATCCTAAGCAAATCAATGCGCTTATCCAAATGGCCTCGCCAAAAATAAAAAGAGAAGTCCAACGGCTGACAGACAGAGTTGCTGCCTTAAACAGATTCATATCACGATCAACTGATAAATGTTTACCTTTCTACGACACTTTGAAAGGAAAGAAGATTTTTGAGTAGACGGAGAAGTGTGAGGCAGCGTTTCAGAACTTAAAAAGTATCTCGCCACTCCACCAGTGTTGGCAAAGCCCGAAACTGGCGAACCGCTTTATTTATACATCGCAGTTTCTGTTACGGCAGTTAGTGGAGTCCTAATACGGGCAGACGGCAACGAGCAGAAGCCAGTGTTTTATATGAGCAAATCCCTCACAGACGCAGAAACAAGATACCCTCTAACAGAGAAGTTGGCTCTTGCCGTAATCACCTCGGCAAGGAAATTACGACAGTATTTCCAGTCCTATTCAATCATAGTACTAAGTACTTTTCCATTGCGAGCTGTTTTACACAGTCCAACTCAGTCATGAAGGTTGGCCAAGTGGGCCGTTGAGTTAAGCGAGTTCGACATCGAATATCGTAGTAGGACAAGTATTAAAGCTCAGATGTTGGCCGATTTTCTTATCGAATTACCAGAGGCGGATACTTCGACAGAAATTGAGTACGCGCCATCACAACCTTGGCGTTTGCATGTAGACGGCTCTTCATCTAAGCACGGTTCTGGAGTAGGCATCTGTTTATCATCACCAGACAGTGAGTTATTGGAACAATTATTTCGCCTCGGCTTCCAGGCATCATACAATGAGGCGGAATATGAAGCTCTACTCGCGGGTTTAAGGTTGGCCAAAGCACTTCACATAACAAAGATTCATGGTTTTTGCGATTCTCAGCTCGTCGTCAATCAATTCAACGGAGAGTACGCTACTAAAGACGATAGAATGGAAGCCTACCTAGCACTCGTCAAGAAGCTGGCCGCCGAAATAGAAGAGTTAACACTTACGAGAATTCCAAGAGAAGAGAACGTATAGGCGGACACGCTTGCTACGCTCGGATCGTCGACGCAGCTGGACAAGGATCTCCATCAAATCATACTGGTGGAATTTATTGAAACACCAAGTATTACTGTCTGCAACACGGGGAATGCAGAAGTCAATGTGTTAACACTGGCTCAGGCCGCAAAAAAGAAGGCGCATCATAAACAAGAGGTAGCCAGCCAGGCTACAGAAGGTTTAGGTTTGGGCTAGGACTGTCGGATGGAAGTTGATCGAGATCGCGTCCAAGTCAACCCAAATGAGGATGTCATGGAAGAGGATGGCAAGCTTGATCCGGACAGTATTATGGTCGATCGCGGTTTGCTCCCAGAGTAAGTTCCCGAAGAGGTCCCTGAGGACGCTTATCCATGCAGCAAAGAGCCACCTCCTACGTATGAGACGGACAACATTAGTGATGACAATACCACAGAGTACGGCTGCGACACCAAATGGATAGACGACATTCGCGGATATCTTGCAGACGGCGAGGTACCAACTGATAAGTGGGCAGCCCGTAAGCTTAAGGCGCAAGTATCATGTTTCATTCTTTTTCACGGTGAAGTTTTTAAATGGCGCCTATCTGGACCTCTCCTAGTTTGCGTCGAGGGCCAGGCAGCTCGCAAAATCATGTACAAGGTTCACAGCGGTTCATGCGGTAATCATTCTGGAGGAAGGTCGCTTGCTATCAAAATCAAGAGGCATTGTTATTTTTGGCCAACGATGGTCAGAGATTGTGAAAAATTTTCCGCCAAGTGTGAAAAGTTCAAGCGACATGGTCCTATGATTCATCAACCCACTGAGCTTTTGTCATCTTTGACTTCGCCTTATTCGTTCATGAGGTGGGCAATGGACATAGTCGGACTGCTGTACCCATCGCAGAAACGCTACCTGCTCGTTTTGACGGATTATTTCTCCAAGTGGATTGAAGCAGATGCATTCGGAATCATTAAGGATCGACAAGTAGAGAGTTTCATTTGGAAGAACATCATTTGTCGTCATGGCGTCCCTTACGAGATCGTCACGGATAATGGCTCGCAGTTTATTTCAAAGAAGTTCGATCTTTTCTGTGATAAATAGAAGATTCAACTAAGTAAATCAACTACACGTAATCCGCAAGGAAACGGCCAGGCAGAAGCATCCAATAAGACAGTCATCCACGGCTTGAAGACTCTGCTTGACGCTAAGAAAGGTTGTTGAGCTGATGAATTAGAAGGCATGTTATGGTCCTACCGAACAACACCTCGGCGCGCTACAGGCAAAACACCATTCGTCTTGGTTTACGGAACGGAATGCGTAATTCCGCTAGAAATACATTTTCCCGGCGTACGTAGACGACTTCTTCTAGAGCAACAGGGCTTGTATCATCTTTTAATGATTGACGAGCTGGACTTAATAAATGAAAGACGCGATCAGGCACTGATTAAGATGACGGATTACCAACAGACGGCAGCTAAGTACTACAACTCCAAAGTTCGAGTTCGGCAATTTTACAAAGGAGATCTTGTCCTTCGCGAGGTGTTTCAGAATACAGCCGAATTAAACGCTGGCAAACTAGGTGCTCACTGGGAAGGCCCTTATCAGATAATGAAGGTAGTTCGCACAGGCGTCTACGAACTCGCAAACATGCAAGGAGAGATGATTCTACGATCTTGGAATGCAAGACATCTCAAAAAGTACTATTACTAAAGTACTAAGTCTTTCGACTTGAACTACGGAGCGACTTGATCCCTGCAAAGTCTAAGATGGCTACTTTGATTTATCATAAAGCCTTACGCAAACGACTCACTTTCGCAATGTTTTTACAAACACCTCGTCACTGCTGGCCACAGTGATGAAATTTAACACCTCGCCAAGAGGTTTTCATTTAACATTCAATCGGATATAAAAGCGCGCTATACAAATTCTAGTATTCATTTTTGGAGCAGGGGAGTTCGCGGGAACACACTTGTAAACCAAAATGATCAACTCGTAAAACCCAGTTAACCAAACACAGGTCTGAAAACTTAGTCTAGATAGTCGGAGCAAACAGACTCATGGGATCTATCTGTAAACCGAATATTTAAGCATAATGGATCTATCCTAAAAGAGATAGTCCGCCAAAACAAAAGGACAATACTCGACACAAGTAGCTGAATCCGAATATAACATAAAACAAAGTGTCAAATGGATAAAGCCATCCAGGCACCAGATACCAAAACAAAAACAAAATTTAAGTCTTAAAACCTTTAAACAGAAATCATAACACAAGAGTTAGGCCTCCAGTTTGCCCTCTTCTTTGTCTGAAGTCTTCTCAGTAACATTTGCCGCTTTGTTATCTTCATTCTGTACGAGCTCGCGCGTCTCAGAAACTTCATCACTTCTTTTTTCTGCAACGACATTCTGATCCATAGGGAGAAGTTTGGCAATCTCAGTAGATGAAACAGCATGACTCTGCTTAACAGTCTGATCAACGTCGACGGACTCGTCATCAAGCAGCGTTTCGTCGTCATTTATCAAACGCATGCCTAGAAGCCCGTCATTGGAGCCCGACGCTACATGAATACCAACAGTTTTAGCAACTACTTCAACTCGCTGCAAAAAAGGAATATCTTTCACTACAATAGGAACAACAGGAATAATACCTATTTCGTTTTTCAGCTTCGCAGCCAGCTCGTCAAAGACGTTGTAAGCAGAAGATACTTAGTCTCGGCAAGCTCAGTACGTTCTTCTTCGAGATCAAAGGGTTTGTCATCTTCGCCTTCTGTCTCTTTCTCCATTTCAACAAGGAATTGAGCATTGGCCTGTAGGAATTTACTTAGGTTTTACCGGATTAATCTCTATTAATCAACCTAGTCACAATTCCTTATCCTATGATCTAGGGTTTGTAAACAATAAATCTGATAGAACGGATCTCGAATATACCTGGAGTTTTGCAGCGGAATTAGAACAGGGATTCGAGATCTTTAGCACTTCAATCGCAGTGCCTCTACTGATAGTCCACACGCACACAAACTGGAATCCGCTGGGATGCTAGTGCCGGTAGATCGAATCTCTCAAGGAATTTCTGTGTTTTAGGGTGATTCTGATTCGTGCCTCATTACTTCTTTATATACGCCCTGGAGAAAACCTAATTTATCTCTGAACCGAATCAGAATCAATTAAGTTGCTAAACCGAAATCACTATTTCGGTTCATGGCCCGTGTCGATCGACTCTACACATTTGTGTCGATCGACACACTCTTTAAAACACGAAAATAATGTGCATCAAATGTACATCATTTAGATCATTACATTAATGATCATTCCCACTTAAAGTGAATCCAATTTGCTTAGGTGTGTGACCCTGTAGGATCATATAATACTAGCAATGAGTTCATAACTCATAGATCATCATTGGTTTCTAGCAAAACGTCATGACCACCTAGTATTATATGAATGTCTAATCTCGACAATACAACTATCACTGGGGTAAATACAAGTGTGATTTCAGGACATTCCCAACAATCTCCCACTTGTACTGGAATCATCTATTCCTATAATCCCTTCGTCTCTATATCTCGATATGGCATAAGGCAAGATCCGTGTCATCCTTATTCAACCAAAATCATGTTCATCGAACACCGATTTATACTGACAAGACAAACGACTGACATTCAGCTCGTTCGAGTGCGGCCACACATTCCTCAGTATCAAATCTTCGATGGGCCCTGAGATATTTATCTCCCGTTTTACAGGAGGGACAAATCCCATCTTGTTCCATCCCTGTTCCTTCACACACTTCATGATACGCCCAATCAATGCCTTTATAGTCACATATTATGGATAATGTTTGACAAAGTCAAAGCGACCAATTCATATGCAAGGAATCATGATGAACTCAGGTCTAAGGACTATACTCTATAGTCGTTATGAGAACCTCTTATGACACTTAATTATCCTGTAGAGTTCTCATTAGCGGGTCATGTCCGATCATATGTTCTCTAACATATATCTATGTGATTGACTTTAATACTCTTATTAATGACTCCATGAAACTTAGTCATCAGTCACCTCACATGCTAGTCTCACGCGGTTGTTAGTGTCCCACTTTAACAACCTTGACCAGGGACAAATATAATCTATGTCATTTATTTCTCATAGGGTTTCATGATCAAGTCCTCAACTTGATGACCTATAGAATGTCATAAATTATCTTGGGACTATCATTTAAACACATTTAAATAATACTGAAATCAATTTTCATTAAAATAACCAAAGTATGATTACATGAACATCAAAACATAACTTAAAATAAGACAACTCCCACTAAAATCAGGATCACATCTTAATTTCCTTAAGTCCTATAGCAGCAGTATGACTCTCATGCTTAGGTCGTGGGAGGGGCTTGGTCAGAGGATCAGCGACATTCTCATCCGATGGAACTCTGCTGATCTTCACGTCTCGTCTATCAATTATATCACGAATCAAGTGATATTTCCTCTCTATGTGTTTGGATTTCTGGTGTGATCTTGGTTCCTTCGCCTGAGCAATTGCTCCATTGTTATCACAATACAATGCTACAGGCTCCAAGATACTAGGAACCACACCTAGTTCAGACATGAACTTCTTGATCCAAACAGCTTCCTTTGCTGCTTCCGAAGCAGCGATGTATTCAGCCTCAGTAGTGGAATCAGCTACAGTGCTCTGCTTGGAACTTTTCCAACTGACTGCACCGCCATTTAGACAAAAGACATAACCAGACTGAGACCGGAAATCGTCTTTGTTCGTCTGAAAACTTGCATCAGTGAATCCACTTATGACCAGCTCGTCATTTCCTCCATACACCAAGAACTTATCCTTAGTATTTCTCAAATACTTGAGGATATTCTTGACTGCTGTCCAGTGACACTCACCTGGATCAGATTGGTATCTACTCGTCATGCTTAGGGCACAAGCAACATCTGGACGAGTACAGAGCATGGCATACATAATAGATTCTACTGCCGAAGCATAAGGAATTCTATTCATTCGCTCCCGCTCAGCTTGTGTCGAGGGACACTGCTTCTTGCTAAGAGTAACGCCATGTAACATAGGCGTGAAACCTTTCTTGGAATCCTGCATACTGAATCTGTGCAAGACCTTATCTATATAAGTATCTTGACACAATCCAATAAGCCTATTTAATCTATCTCTATAGATTCTTATTCCAAGAATATACGCGGCTTCACCCATGTCTTTCATGGAAAAACAACTTCCAAGCCAAGTCTTGACAGACTGAAGCAATGGAACGTCATTTCCGAGAAGAAGTATGTCGTCTACATACAGTACGAGAAATGCAACTCCACTCCCACTAGTCTTCTTGTATACACATGGTTCCTCTTCGTTCTTGATGAAGTCAAACTTTTTGACCGCTTCATCAAAACGAAGATTCCAACTCCGTGATGTTTGCTTCAATCCATAAATGGATCGATGAAGCTTGTATACTTTCCCAGAATTCTTTGGATCTGTGAAACCTTCAGGTTGTGTCATGTACACATCCTCTTCCAAAATTCCGTTAAGGAAAGCAGTTTTCACATCCATCTGCCATATCTCATAATCATAATAAGCGGCAGTTGCTAGGAGTATTCGAATGGATTTAAGCATAGCGACTGGGGAATAGGTCTCATCATAGTCAATACCATGAATTTGTTTAAAACCTTTAGCCACTAATCTAGCTTTGAATATCTGGATATTCTCATCCACGTCAATCTTCTTCTTAAAGATCCATTTACACTCAATGGGTTTTACACCATCGGGTAAATCTACCAAGGACCATACTTGGTTTTCTGACATGGATCCCATTTCGGATCTAGCGGCTCCAAGCCACTTTTCGGAGTCTGGGCCCAACATTGCTTCTTCAAAATTCGCAGGCTCGTCACTGTCAATGATCCACAGGTCATGACAATCATTCACGAGAAATCCATAGTATCTCTCGGGTTCGTGACGAATCCTTCCGGATCTGCGAACTTCAGGCATCACAGGTGCAGGTTCCACAACTCCTTGTGGTTCCACCTGCTGCTCTTCCTCATTAGGTTGACCAGGCTCCTGTGATTCTCGAACTTCTTCGAGTAGTACTTTACTCCCACTATTCTTCTTATGAAGAAACTCTCTTTCAAGGAAAGTACAGTCCCGAGCAACAAACACTTTGTTCTCAGAACGGTTGTAGAAATAGTACGCCTTGGTTTCCTTAGGATAACCAACGAAAAAACAATTATCAGATTTGGGTGCGAGCTTATCGGATATTAAACATTTTACATAAGCCTCACAACCCCAAATTTTCAGAAAAGACAAACTTGGAACATTTCCAGTCCACATCTCATATGGTGTCTTTGCAACTGATTTTGATGGGACTCTGTTTAGTTTAAACGCATATGTTTCTAGAGCGTATCCCCAAAAGGATAATGGAAGGTCTGTGTGACTCATCATTGATCGAACCATATCTAATAGGGTCTGATTCCTCCTCTCGAAAACTCCATTCCATTGGGATGTTCCAGGAGGAGTGAGCTGTGAAACAATTCCACACTCTCTCAGATGATCACTAAACTCTTGACTTAAGTATTCTCTGCCACGATCAGATCGAAGAGTTTTAATACTTTTGCCAAGTTGGTTCTGTACTTCATTCTGGAACTCCTTGAATTTTTCAAAGGATTCTGACTTGTGTCTCATTAGATAGACATAGCCATACCTACTGAAATCATCAGTAAAGGTAATGAAGTATTGATAGTTCCCTCTAACACTTGTGCTCATCGGGCCGCATACATCTGTATGTATAAGGCCCAACAAGTCACTGGCCCGTTCATTTGGTTTGTTGAAAGGAGCCTTTGCCATTTTGCCCATCAAGCAAGATTCACATTTCTCACATGATTCATAATCAAATGAGCCCAAAAGCCCATTACTATGGAGCTTCTTTATGCGTTTCTCGTTTATGTGACCCAAACGACAGTGCCAGAGAAAAGTTGGGTTTTCGTCATTTGACTTAAACCGCTTAGTATTTATGTTATAGAAGGGCATTCATTGGTTTAAAATGTAAAGCTCATTCTCTAATGGGCCGCTACCATAAAACATACCATCGCGATTAAAAGAACAACATTTATTCTTAATAGAAAAATCAAATCCTTCTAAATCCAAACAGAAAATTGAAATGATGTTTCGGCTTATCGCAGGTACATAGTAGCAATTATGCAAATCTAAAACCAAGCCCGAAGGCAAAGACAAATAATAAGTGCCCACGGCCAACGCAGCAACCCTTGCTCCATTCCCGACTCGCAGCTCCACTTGTCCTTTTCCCAGCGTCCTACTATTTCTTAGTGCCTGGACATTAGTACAAATATGAGCACCACAACCGGTATCCAATACCCATGAGTTAAAACCTGAAGAAGTAACATTTACTTCAATAACATAAATACCTGGAGAAGTCGTCTCGTACGTCTTCTTCTTGTTCTTTAAACCTTCCAGGAATTTCTTGCAATTTCTTTTCCAATGCCCAGGCTCATTGCAGAAGTGGCATTTATCAGCATCAGAAGGGCCAGCCTTTGGCTTAGGAGGAGGCGCAGGTTTGTCCTGGTTCATAACCTGGACAGCCCTGCCCTTCCCTTTGCCCTTGCTGGGTTTCTTAAACTTTTTGCCCCCTTGTACCATAAGCACATTTGGGGTACCCTTCTTGATGTTTGGCTCAGCTGTCTTGAGCATGCCATGTAATTCAGTCAACGTCTTCGTCAAGCTGTTCATATTATAGTTCATTATGAACGTATCATAGCTCGACGGCAGTGACTGAAGAATGATGTCAGTAGCCAACTCTTGGCTAATGGGACAGTCCAGTTTCCCCAAGTTATCAATATAACCCATCATCTTAATGACGTGAGGACTTACTGGAGCATCCTTTGGTAGCTTGCACTCAACTAGAGATTTAACCGTCTGGTATCTCTCAGTTCGAGCCTGCTCCTGAAACATTGCTTTCAGGCTAGTGATCATCTTGATGGGTGACACCACGTTCTCATATTGCTTCTGCAAGTCTGAGTTCATGGTCACCAGCATCAGATAAGTCACATCTACCACATCATTAGAATGCTTATCCCAAGCATTCTTCTCTGTCTGCGGGGCATTGGCACGGTACTTCTCGGGGAGAACTTTCTCAAAGACATAGTCCCTCTTCTCCTGCCTGAGAACAATTCTCAGGTTCCGATACCATTCGAGAAAATTAGATCCATTTAACTTGTCCTTCTCAAGGACGGATCTCAGGGAGAAAGTGTTGTTTGAGCTAGACATTGCTGAAACAAAAGAGGTAGAGGGTAAGTTATCATGTTCAATAAACGAGAAAACTTAACAATTAAGAAAACTCGCATTATATTCAAAACTATGTTTACTCAAATGAATATAATGATCCAAAATCCATATTTCACCAAAACCCGAGCGAGCCACTGGCTGTCACTCAAATCTTAGCTATATAGGTAAGCAACACTTTGCTAATCATATTCAATATGACTCTTGGTTGTGGATAAAACATCTTATGTTCTAACCACCTGATGTCTCTGAGCCCAGAACTTCTGATAGCCCATTCAAGTAAACCAATCTCTTCCGTCATGTAATAGTTGATGCCATGCACTGCAAGCCCATCAACTCAATTACCTACTGCCTTACTCATGTAACTGCAGACACCTTGCACTGCAAGCCTATCACGCAATGAAACGAGTCTTGACAGCTGACAAGATCGAGAAGACATCCAGAACACTTGATATTTAGTTGAGGAATTGAACTTTTAATCCTTAACACATATCATATATATGCATTCAGGAACCCAATCTCATTAAATCTGGTTCGGTTATTTGATTTTAGGTTCACTAACCCACAATCTTTGTAAGTTGTCGATCGACACTACATTAGTGTCGATCGACACTCACCTTTCTGGAACAGTTCCTCGACAACCGATCAATCCAATTGAACCGGTTTCGATAATCGACAGAACCAATTGTAATAACCGGTCAGTGTCGATCGACACAACATTTGTATCGATCGACATTGACCAAACCAAATTTAATTTTCGATAACCGGTCAATCCAATTAAACCGGATCGACAACCGGTCAATCCAATTGAACCGGGTCGATAATTGGCCTCTGTCGATCGACTTAACATTTGTGTCGATCGATCCTAACCAAACCAAATCAATTTTACGATAACCGGTCAATCCAATTGAACCGGTCGGTATCGATCGACACAACATTTGTGTCGATCGACGCCAACCAAATCGCAATAAACCAAAATTAGCCGGTTTAACTATTTTGTTACCAAGCGTGATAACCGATTCAATCCAATTGAACCGGTTCACCAATTCGCAAGGCAGAGACGATCGTGTCGATCGACACAACCATTGTGTCGATCGACACGATTAGGTTTTTCCAATCGATACGAACAATTTTGGACAAAAACGTTTTGAAAGAAAATTGATCAAGTTCGATTACTATCAGACAGATTCAATGTTAAACCCTAACGCTCTGATACCACTGTAGGAATTTACTCAGGTTTTACCGGATTAATCTCTATTAATCAACCTAGTCACAATTCCTTTTCCTAGGATCTAGGGTTTGTAAACAATAAATCTGATAGAACGGATCTCGAATATACCTGGAGTTTTGCAGCGGAATTAGAAGAAGGATTCGAGATCTTTAGCACTTCAATCGCAGTGCCTCTACTGATAGTCCACACGCACACAAACTGGAATCCGCCGGGATGCTAGTGCCGGTAGATCGGATCTCTCAGGGAATTTCTGTGTTTCAGGGTGGTTGCCAAAAGCTTTTCTCGAAAACCTTATCTCCAGGTCGTGCCTCATAACTTCTTTATTTAGGCCCTGGAGAAAACCTAATTGATCCCTGAACCGAATCAGAATCAATTAAGTTGCTAAACCGAAATCACTATGTCGGTTAATGGTCCGTGTCGATCGACACTACACATTTGTGTCGATCGACACACTCTTTAAAACACGAAAATAATGTGCATCAAATGTACATCATTTAGATCATTACATTAATGATCATTCCCACATAAGTGAATCCAATTTGCTTAGGTGTGTGACCCTGTAGGATCATATAATACTAGCAATGAGTTCATAACTCATAGATCATCATTGGTTTCTAGCAAAACGTCATGACCACCTAGTATCATATGAATGTCTAATCTCGACAATACAACTATCACTGGAGTAAATACAAGTGTGATTTCAGGACATTCCCAACATGGCCTCGGCTTGAGCCAGGAAGATCATGTTATCCTTGGGAGTACCCATCAACTAATCAAAGAGTTCGCAAGCGTGATCCAACCTTGATTGGACTTCTGCCACCGTAGATCGCCTCGCAGAGGCAGCAGCTGCTTTAATGTCTTCTCGACGACTCATGTTGAAGGCAGCCAACTTCTGTTCAAGCTCGACGATCTTCATCTCGTCTTTCTTCTTCTCAAGAGTGAGATTGTGGAAATGATGGTGCAAGTCGTAGGAACTCTTCTTATATGATTCCATCTCGGCGGAAAGATCTTTCATGCGCTTCGCGGTTTGTTTTTTCTCAATTTATTCTTTCTTCTTTGCCTCATCAATAAAGACTTGCTTCGCTCGAGCTTTGAGATCATACGCCAGGACCATTCTGTTGAAATGAGCGACTGCCTGTAGAAGAGCCAAGTGTAAGAAGAAGAAAGTGACAAAATAAATAAAACAATGAAAAGGGACCACCACACTTTAACTTGGCGAGACGTAAACTCTTTGTAGAGTTTGCTTTTCAGCAGCATTTCTGGAATAGGAAAGTTATCTCTGGGATACGTGATCTCAGCCATCAGAGCTGCCGCTGCTAGAGGATCGTCGTAGAGCTCGACAGACGAGGGAGATTTTCCGACTCACAGACCGGGAGACAACAGTTTGCCAGGAAGCAGAGATGGAAGATCGCGACAAGACTTCTTCGACTTTGGCTCGCCACATATTCCTTTGCCTTTTTCAGCGGCAGAAAGTTTCCTTTTACGACCCACATCCACCTCCGTTTTGACTGTCTCGTCAATGGTAATGATATGTTGAGACAAGGGGTTCACAGCTTCAGTTGGCACCTCGTCAATCCTCACAGCACTTGGAGTATTCTCCTTGGAAACACTCCACTCAGACGCCAGGGTAGTATCAGCTATTTTCTCAACCGATGAGGCAGCCAGATTTTTCTTTTTGTGGCTTTCTTCTTCTTGTTGAGATCGCGGATAGTTGGTCTGTTCGGCATAGCTTCAAGATCTTCAGAATCACTTTGATAATCTTCCGTGTCAGCTATAGCGCGATCTCGTGCTCTTAAAACTCTCTGAAGGTGAAAGTGGCAAACCCAATAGCACTTCCGAGCTTTCAATTTTTTGTGCAGATCCTCGATTCCGGGAACAGGACTGCCTAGTTGACGGCGATCTGCAACCACGAAATTTAAAATTGTTATAAAATAAAAAAAAAGAAGGAAGGCAGCTCGAAGAAAAAACTGTAAACATATATCTACCAATGATTCCCCACTTCGCCTTCACCGCGTTTTCATTCCCTTCGTTGACTGATGTGGCTGAAATCGGCACAAAGAAGAAATATTTTCGCCAATCGTGATCCTTATTCGGGAAGTCATCCATAATCTTGTACAGGGTACGGTTCGACAGATTATACTTTGCCTTGCCATACGGATCCTTGTTCTTTCTAAACTCGAGGAAATTAACAAAGTGGCAAACTCCAAGGGGCTCGCGACATTCAGCAGCTCGCGTTAGAAGACCGACCATATGGCAAATTCCTCTTGTGTTAATCTGAGCTAGTGTGATGCGATGAACCCACATACATTTGAGGATTGTCGCAGGAATTGGAAAAATAAGATAACAGTCCCTGAACCAGCAATCGTATGCGGTAAAAATACCAGCAGGCGGTTCTTCTTCTTTCTGATCAGGGGTTGGAAGAATCAGGTCGACTTCATTTGGAAAGTCGCATTCGATTCGGAGAACTGCAAGAGAGTCCTCATCGCACCATGTAGAACCAGGGGGAGGACGTCGCTTTCTTCTCGATTTGGTTTTCTTAACCTTGGAGACTTTAGAGCCAACCCAGGCTTCAAGTCTTTCTTTCTCAATTTGGGAATTATATGCCCAGTTGTATTCTTCAATTTTAACCTGCGCAAGCGGTTCGCCAGATTGACCAAGAGGTTCACCAGATTGACCAAGCGGCTCGTCTCGCAAACTCAGGATCTCAATAACCAGCCTGTTTGCAGCAAACGACATTGATATAATCTGAGTACAGGAGCGCGGGGTGCCAATTCTTTGATTGTCTGCCTCAAGGTCGATAATATTTGGCGAAACACTTTTATTTACCTCGTGTCGTCGTCTTTGCTGAAGAGAAGGGTTTGGGTAGGAAAACAGTTCGGCGAGAGGGGAACTGTTTTTGGATCTATCATCTGGACCAGAAGTACTCGTCTCCTCTTCGCCACGGATCGATTCGCAACTCGAGCTCGCAACTACAAGCGACTCGCTGTCACTTGAGTATTCCCAAATCAATCTATCTCCTACCAGTTCGACAGACTTCCCAGATTTTCTTGAATCCGCAGACGACATTGATTTCGATCAAGGATAATTTTTTAGATCAAAATCAGATTTTTTCTTCTCAAGGGAAAAGATCGGATGAAGAACACTTGAAGATGGATCGGAATCTTCAAATAATCTCGCCGTTAATCAACGTTGGCAAAGGGAAAACGCGGTGGCAATGAAGCGATGTGAAGGGTAGAATTCTAAAATAACTAAGAAAAACTAGAGAGAAAAGGGGAAAAGAATCTACCTGTTTGCGAAGAAATGAGGTTGTGAGAGATTCCTGAGGGATTTTGTGAGTTATATAAGTATTTTGATGGGCTGAACGCGGAAATGGGCCAAAGTTTTGGGCCTTTGGAATCAGTTTTTGTCAAACTCCTTTCGATTCAGGTAGCAAAACCTATTTCGTGGTGACATGTAAGATGTGTCTGTCCGCAAGCGATAAGGGCGAACTCTCCGTGGGAGCAGTTCGACCTAACATCGTCCCAGTTCAGTTCACTACAAAACTTGTCAAGACATCTCGCATGAAAAACGGTTTAGCTGATTAAGGATTATCTTGTGACCTCGCACTTCCTCGTTGACAAGACAGCTGGCGATCTCACGGTTTTTACGTTAGCAGGCCAGTCTGTGGCCTCACATCTTCTTGTTGTTGAATTTGCTCGCAATTTTGCCAAATTATTACAACAAAGCAGCTCGCAGATTTGCAACATATTCAGCTCACCACCTCGCGATTCCAAACCAGTCCATTGATAGAAGTCTGTCTTCATCTCGACCGGACGTTCTACCTTCATATCAATCAGCTCGGAGAAAAGCAATGAACATTGGTTCGTCCGGCTCGCTAGAAGACATTATCTCCATCTCGACCATCTCGCCAGATTCAAACGCTTGGAAGATTGCATGTGAAGATTCAGAACACCTCGCGGCCTCGCATTTCCCGATCAGCTCGCAACCTTGCATCTCTGATTCATCTCGTCACCTCGCGTCTTCAAGTCGGCTCGCAGGTTTGGAACACATTCAGTTTGCCGATAACGTCGCATCGGTCAGCTCGCCGAATAGGGGGATCATCTGGGCTCGACAAAAATTTTCCATATCTATCATTGTCAACGCAAATCTCATTGGGGCTATCGGATCGTCATCAACATCTCAACAAGTCAAAACGAAAATCGGTTCTTCATCTCGACACCCTTACTTCAACACTTTTATCAATAATACTGTTGAACTGGGGGGCTAACTGTAGGGATCAAATCTCCCCTGAAAGAACCGATAAGCCTAAAACGACTAAGTGTGCGCTAAACCGACTATCCCAAGAAACTAGTTAACCAGAGATTAAACCATAGGACTGTTCCAAATCAGCCCAATAATCGAGCCCAGAAGGCAAAGGCCCGTTAAAAGCCCAGCCGACTTAAAAGTTGCATCTAAAAGGAAAACCAAGAAGACTTAGGAAGTTTTCCTTTTTGTTATTGGGCTTGGCCCAACCGACCTTGTATACTATAAATACTCTTGTACATCCTCATAAGAGGGGGATCACAAAAGTTACACAGAAACTCTGTTACAGCTTTCCAGCTAATAAAAACCCTAATTCGATTCTCTAATTTGTTTAACTGTTTTCTAACCCTAGAAGCTTTATACTCTTCCCAGAACCTTACAAATTCAATTGTGAGAATCCAGCTCTCACAATCATGTGTCATCTTGTAAATCTCGTTGATGATGCATTCCAATGTTATGGACATGCTTCTTAAACACCGATGTAGGAAGTGATTTTCTGAAGAGATCTGCAGCATTATCGCATGACCGAACATATTTCACTTCAATCTCTTTATTCTTTTCAAGCTTTTGGATGTACGAGAAGAACTTCGGAGGGATATGTTTGGTTCTATCACTTTTAATGTATCCCTCCTTAGTTTTGGCGACACATGCTGCATTATCTTCATATAGTATCGTTGGCTCTATGTTTACATCTAGTCCATTGCATGACCGAATGTGTTGGCTTATTGACCTTAGCCACACGCATTCTCTACTTGTTTCATGGAGTGCGATTATCTCAGCATGTTTCGAAGATGTAACCACAAGAGTTTGCTTCTGGGAATGCCAGGATATTGCAGTGCCTCCGATCGCAAAAACGTATCCTGTTTGTGATCTTGCTTTGTGTGGGTCGGACAAATAGCTTGCATCTGCAAAACCAATTATTTGATCCACTACAAGAAAACATAACATGAGTGACTCCCTAAAGAGTTACCAAACAGTCACAAAACTACAATAAGCGACTACTTTGTGACTAAAAAGATAGTCGCTAATTGTTCGTCGCTAATTGTGACTGTTTTTTTCTGTCACAAATAAGTTACTAACTTGTTACTATTTTTTTTTTCGTCACAAATAAGCGACTACTTTGATACTAATTTTAGTAGTTACATGTTAAAAACTAAATAGTGAAAAATGTTGGTAGTTATATTAATGAGACTAATATGTAACTACCTTTGTAGTCACATATATGCAACTTTTTTGAGACAAATAAGTTAAAAAGCTAATTAGCTACTTGTTTGCAACCATATACATATGTGTGTGTATATATATATACATATAATGATGAAATTAGAAAGAAAATTTTAATAATTGAAATGTTAACACAAAAAGATACATCACATATACGATCCATAACTTATATTCCATACTACTACAAAAATGGAATAAAAGATAACACAAGTTCATGTTTTAACACAAAAAACATTTAAAAGAAGAGAGATGATGATGTCTACTAGGAGTCTAGGGTGTAATGGCTCGGCAGATGCAATACTTGTTATCCCAAGCTGCTTCAAACTATATAACTTGGATTTGATATGAACATTCCACAACCTTGATTAGCTATGACTGCAACTACCAATACAAAACAATGATGATCCTTATAAGTTAGTCACACATAGAAAAAGGAAGAAGTGATATTATATTACATGTCATTTATTCCCTTAGAATCTTTAAAGGCTAAATTCAAGTAAACTAACCTCTTCATCCATTTTCTGCCATGTTTTTGACATATCAATCACTGACCTCGAGTAAATCAGACAGCAAAACCTACACACATTCATTAACCATCACACAATTATTTGTTCAAACTGAGACAAATAAAAAGAGTACATTACTTGTCACGCTTGATCATCTCCTGGTAGCATTCGCAGTGCATCGTGTGTCCGCATTTCATCACTGTTCAAACACATGGTCAAAGAAGAACACACATGTATATATATGAAAAGAAAATCAACTACCACACAAATCCAGCACACTATATAGATTGTTATTAAATAACAATAAGAACAGAACATTGATGATTAACAAGCAATATTTCAGTCTGAGGAACATTGATCCAAGGGCCGAAGTAGAATTTCGTTAAAAAGAAGATGATCAAGGATGAGAACTTACGAGCAAATGGGAAAAACAGATAAACAATGCCCCATCAGTAAGCTCTGTTCTTAGATCTCTAACAAAAATGTTGAAATGACCTACATCTCATGGGAAACAAAAGCACTGAGCATCCATGCTTTTCTAAAAACAAACAAACAAGTGCAGTATTTCTTAAGCATCCAGAACACAAATGCTACTTTATAAGAAGAGGGTCTCATTCACAAACTTTACACAATAGGTAAGATTTAAAGCTTTGTACACCTTATCATTTCTGATGAGTTTACTTACTGCTTTCAACAGAGCCATTTTGAATAACATCATCCTCGAGGTCATTTTTTGGCATTCAAAGCTACGGTCTTTGAAAAACAATTGAGTCGAGATCCCCAATTCCTGAAATTAGGCAATTTCAACTGACTCGATCACACAAAATCAGTCGACAATAATTCTCTGTAAATTCAAAGTGAAAAAGGAACAAGAATTATCAAGTTCCAAAGCACAATATATCTACGTAATTCAGTAACCCTCTACATCATTCCATTGAAAATAAAAAGTGATATTTTGAAGAGAAAACGATGGAAATTAACAAAGTAGCACCATCAAAATTAACAAAGAGTTCGATCCTATATCCGGTTAGTGGTGAAATTTTCTACCGCATCTCATGAAAACCACTGAATTGTATCAGTGTAGAGGCTCTTAAAATCCAAAAAACAAACAAGCAATATTTCACAAAACTGCACAAAACCCAAATCGAATCTGATCAAAAACAAATCAGAAACCTAGTGACTCAGAGGCGAGAGACGAGTGAGAGACGACTGACCTCTCCCTCGACTGGATTTCCCTTGAGAAGTCATTGAAACAGATGAGATATGCACCAAATTAGGGTTTGAAATGAGATTAGGGTTTGAGAAAACTGGGTTTGAGAGAAATTAGGGTTTATGTTGAACTGATCGAGAGAGGCGAGAGACGAGAGAATAGGGTTTGACAGAAATTAGGCTTTGAGAGAACTGGGTTTCAAAGAAATTAGGGTTTTTGTTAAACAGATCGAGAGAGGCAAGGGATTGAGAGGCGAGAGGAAGTGGCGTGGTTTTTTTTTTCTCTGATCGTGGTTTAGTGTAATGGAATAAACAAAATATGTTTTGTTTTGGAGCCCAAATTATTTGGTCTTTTGGAGCCAAAATTTTAAACAAAAATCAATTTATGTGGCTAATTAGTCACAAATTAAGACTTTTTGTGACAATATTTTCAGTCACAAATCTATACCCTAAATCCTAAACTATTTTTTTGAACAATTTAGATATAAGAGTTTCATATAAGTTTGTAATGTATGTACCAAGTGTTTCGATTGATTATAACAATCAAAACAATACAAAATAAGTTTCATTTTGTTGAACATTAGATTTGGACTTACATTCCATTAGAATCATATGGACTTATGAAAGTTGTTAAGGTTCTTAGTCATGAAGTTGAAAACTTAATTTCTCAAAGTTAAACATGGCTTATATATGATAAAATTAAGTGTAATTTGTACTTGACATGTGTTTGAGTATGTAAAACAAATATGTTACTTATAATCTAAAGTTGAATTAGCCAAAACCATACTGAATGTCACTAAATAGTGGCTAGATAGTCACAAATAAATGACTAAAATCAATTTCAGTGACAAATTAGTCACAAATTAAGACTACTTTGTGACATTATTTTTCAGTCACAAAATATATACCCTAAAACTCTAAACTATTATATACAAAATCAAGGTACAAGAATATAAAATAAGTTTTTAATGTATGTACCAAGTGTGTAGTTTGATTATAACAATGAAAACAATACAAAATGAAAATTATTTTGTAAAACATTAGAGTTGAACATAAATTAGATTAGAATCATAAGTACTTATGAAACTACTTATTGTCATGAAGTTGAAAATTTAATTCCTCACATTTCAAAGTTAGACATGCTTTATGTATGATAAGATTAAGTGTACATTGTACTTGACATGTATGTTAGTATGTAAAATAAATATTTTACTTATAATCAAATGTTGAATTAGCCAAAATCATACTGAGTGTCACTAACCAGTGGCTAGGTAGTCACAAATATATGACTAAAAATGTGACATTGTAATTCTAAAAATTCAGTGGCAAAATGTGACTCAAAATGTAGTCGCTAATTAGTCACACATGGGAAACTGATATTTGGCGTAGCAAAATAGTCACTAATGTGTGACCAATTTCAAGTCGGTCTCAAAACAGTCACGCATTACACACTCTTTTCCGACAATTTTATCTGGTCACAGATTTGCGAGGAATTTCATACTGTTTTTTACGTAGTCGCAAAAGTGTCCTTGATCGGTAACAAATGAGTCACAAATTTTTGTGACTGAAAAAACAGTCATAAGTAGTAGTCACTAAATAACTGTTTTCTTGTAGTGGTCCTTTGAACTTTTAGGATAAAATAATCATAAATCAGTCGTCCCTTGAAGATATCAAAAAACATGTTTAATCCCATTCCAATGCCTTTGTGTAGGAGACGAGCTAAATCTTGCCAAAAAATTAACAGCAAATGATATATCAGGTCGAGTACAATTTGCAAGATATATTAGAGCTCCTATTGCACTTAGGTATGGTACTTCAGGATCAAGCACCTCTTTATTTTCTTCATGTGGTCGAAATGGATCATTTTTGACTTGGAGTGATCTACCGACCATAGGAGTACGCAAAGCAGTTGCCTTGTCCATATTAAATCGTTTTAGTACTCTTTTGGTATATGTGGATTGGTGCACAAATATACCCTTTTGAAAATGCTCAATTTGAAGGCCAAGACAGTACTTTTTCTGTCCAAGATTTTTCATCTCAAATTCACCTTTTAGATAATTTGAGGCTTTTTGTATTTCCCCTTGAGTTCCTATTATGTTTAGATCATCAACATACACCGCAATAATCACAAATCCGGATGTTGTTTTCTTGATGAAAACACATGGGCATAAAGGATCGTTTACGTATCCTTCTTTTGTTAAATGCTGACTCAGACGATTATACCACATACGTCCATATTGTTTTAACCCATATAATGATCTTTGCAATTTTATTGCACATAACAATTTTGGTTTGGAACTTAATTCCTTAGGAATTTTAAACCCATATGGAATTCTCATATATATATATTAGTATCTAATGATCCATATAGATAAGCAGTTACAACATCCATGAGACGCATTTCTTAGTTTTCATTAGATGCTAGACTCATTAGGAATCTAAATGTAATCTCATCCATAACAGGAGAATAGGTTTCCTCATAATCAATTCCAGGTCTTTGAGAAAAACCTTGGGCCACAAGGCGAGCTTTGTACCTCGTAATTTCGTTATTCTCATTCTGTTTTCGAACAAAAGCCCATTTGTATCCAATTGGTCTTACATCTGCAGGTGTAAGTACAATAGGTCTGAAAACATTTCTTTTATTTAGTGAATCTAACTCAACTTGAATGGCAACTTTCCATTTAACCCAGTCATCTCTCCTTTTACATTCATGTACAGAATGTGGTTTTGAATCTTCATTTTCCTCATTTATGTCTTTCGATACAAGAAAATGTCATCCTCAGCAATTATTTCTTTTCGATTCCAAATCTTCCCATTTTGAATGTAGTTAATAGAAATTTC
The DNA here is from genome assembly GCA_963576765.1 of Draba incana. Lineage (NCBI taxonomy): Eukaryota > Viridiplantae > Streptophyta > Magnoliopsida > Brassicales > Brassicaceae > Draba > Draba incana. The sequence goes on along the minus strand of OY755209.1, from coordinate 16,427,241 downwards.
ATGGTTCTCCTCAGTCTCATGATGTGGCACATCATCATTCGTTTCATGATTTGATTCTTCCAAACTGGATTTTGTTATTTCAAGAACATCAAGCAGTTTAGGTTCCTTAAGCTTTCTGGGATTTTTATCCTTAGAACCAACAGTTCTTATAACATCCCGAAAACAAAGTGTTGACTTTGGAATGGGGTGTCGATCGACACCATGTGTGGGTGTCGATCGACACCATGTTCAAATAAGTATTCGGTTTACGTTTTAATTGTTCGGTTCGTAAGTCGGTTTAAGGAGAAACCTAGGGCTCGTGATTATAAGTGTTCAGCAGTCCTTGGCCGTTTTTCACCAGAAAAAGTAAAAGAGAAATCAGAATCAAAAGGGATTAGGAGATTTTTGAAGGATTGTTGCGAAGAAATCCGTCATAAACTCTCGTTTGATTCCTAAAGGCTTAAAGTTTGTTGTGTCTCGTGATCAGTGGTGTTAGAGACTCATTCCAGCGAGTTTTTGGGTCCAGTTCGTCGTTGTTTTGATCAATCTCGTTCCTCGTTCTTCGTTTCATCCGAAATCGAGGTAAAGGAAAAGTGTGACTGCAGAATCAAGGCATAGAAAGAGGATGTTAGGATTTATCACTTTTGTTGTTTAGTCTAGCAAACCTGTTTGTTTAGGTTGTTAGATCTTTTTATTATTCCTGAACTGGTTTATTGAATTATTACAGGATTTTATTTATTAAAATTAAGAATTGAACTATATTATTTTAATTTATTGTTTTATTTCGTTTTTGAGTTCCGCATTAGAACTGTTTAGTTTAAAAAATAAAAATAAAAAGTGTTGGTTGTTTCATTTTTTTGTTTCAGAGTCTAGACGTTTTTAGGACATTGAAACTGGATGAATTGAGACTGTGTGGTTTAATTGTTTATTGGTGGTTAGACAATTAGTAGTCTTAGAATCATCTTCTTCGACCTTTAAAGTGATTATGCGGTAAGTTGTGTGTTATTCTTTGTGACTTCTAGTGTGCTTATCTTCTGTCGTGCATTGCAGAGATATGGCTCTAGTTACTAGAGGTCGTGGCAGAGCAGCTGCCCGTGGTGGCAGAGTTGCAGGCCATGTAGGCCGAGGTCATGGTTTAAGGGCAGAGACAGAGTCGTCTAGCAGTGTGGCTGCATCACAGACACATTAGGTAGAGACCGTGATTGAGACCAGTGCCAGTGTCAGTGTGGTTGTTGGTGCCGGGAGAGGCGCCGGGAGAGGCGCTGGTGGTGGAGTGGGCCCGAGTGGGGAGCTGCTCCAGCTCAAGGTCGTGATGATGTAATTGTGGGACTTTTGAAGCGGTTGTTGGATCGTTTTCCGGCGGTGCGGGCACCGGCTCCAGCAGGACCTCCGGTGGTAGAGGCGCAGCAGAGAGCTGCAGGGGTTGAGCAGCCGAGTGCTGTAGTTGCTGAGCATCCTTTCTATCTCGTGATGATGGGACATATCCAGAAGATTGGTACACCTTTCTTCACAAGCAGAGTTAGGCCAGAGGGGGCCAAGGAGTGGCGCTTGCGAGTAGAGCGAAACTTTCGATCGATTTGATGTCCTGTCGAGTTCCGTGTAGAGTTGGTCGTTCACTATCTGAGTGAGGATGTGCATAGATGGTGGAGATCATTTGAGACTCGGAGGACAGGGTGGACTTAGGACGAGTTCGTGGTTGAATTCAACGCCAAGTTCTTTCCTCAGGAGGCGTTGGATCGTCTTCAGATGAGGTTCATGGAGCTGACTCAGGGATCGACTTCAGTACGAGAGTACGATACCGAGTTCAGCCAACTTCTGGTTTACACTGGCCGTAGCATGGATGACAAGCGGACCCGTATGCAGAAGTTCTTGCAAGGGCTTTGTTTGAGCATTAGGACCCCGTGCAGAGGTTCTAGGTATGCCTCGAGGGCTGAGCTTGTGGAGCTTGTGGCTTCTATTGAGGAGGATCAGCCTGAGCAGGCTGGTTCTGCGATTATTCCAGTTGTGGTTGTTCCACCTGCGGTTGCTCCTGCTGTTCAGCCGAAGAGACCGCAGTAGCAATATTATTCTCGGAAATCTGGTTATGGCAAAGGCGGCAAGCCTGTGAAGGGTCAGAAGGGGAGGTTTAAGGAGGTATCTGGAGGTAGTCAGAGTGGTCGTGGTTATTATGGTTGTGGGAGCATGGAGCATCGAGTGGTGAATTGTTCTAAGAGGGAGGCATCTCGGGATGCCAAAATCTGTTTCCATTGCCGTGAGTCGGGGCATGTCAGGCCAATGTGTCCTAAGTTGCAGCAGATGGTTGTGGCAACGCTTTAGCCAGTAGCAGCACAGCCTGTAGCTCAGTTGGCGGCTCTGCAGCCTCAGGGTCATATTGGACCTACACCGCGAGTTTACACACCAGGAGATGTTGGTCAACATAGCGGCGTGCAAATCAAAGCTAAAATCTCATACTCGAACTTCGTAAATGCTAAGTGGTTGAATTATTATTGTGTTCTTTTGTTTTGCATGTGATAGTTGTATTAGAGTTCTCAACACATGTGAATTGTGTAGGGACCTTATTAGCGGGAAGGTTTAAATCTTACATTCTTTTCGATTCTGGAGCATTGAACTTTTATATTACTCCGGGGCATGCTGAGAGCTGTGGCATCCGGAGCAGTGCTGGCGAGCTTTTGGTTCTGGATAAGGTGGTTGGAGGAGGATTCCTGGCTACTATCGGCCGAGCAAGAGCAGTAGATGTTCAGATTGCGGGGCAGTCGATGCTGGCAGATTTGGTGGTTAGTCCGGTAGAGCATTATAACGTGATTCATAGAATGGATTGGTTATCGTTTTACCAAGTCTATCTGGACTGTTATTGAGGAAGAGTCGTTTTCGAGCGCGATGCAGGGAAGCTAGTGTTTCAAGGTGTGAGACCTACTTCCGGGAGTCTTGTAATCACGGCTATTCAGACTGAGATGATGATAGCGCGGGGTTGCGAGGCATATTTGGCTACTATATCGATGCCGGAGTCTAGTACTGAGATTGCTATCGGGGAAATTTGAGTTATTCATGATTTTGCAGATGTGTTTCAGTCGCTGCAGGGATTACCGCCATCTTGGTCCGATCCTTTCACGATTGAGTTAGAGCCTGGGACAGCTCCGATTTCTAAGGCTCCTTACAAGATGGCTCCAGCAGAGTTAGCAGAGCTGAAGAAGCAGCTGGAAAACTTGCTGAGTAAAGGCTTTGTGTGACCGAGTTTTTCGCCGTGGGGAGCGCCGATATTTTTTGTAAAGAAGAAGGATGCCAGTTTCTGGTTGTGTATTGATTATCGAGGTCTGAACCGAGTTACGGTGAAGAATAAGTACCCTCTCTCGAGGATTGCTACTTAGATTAGCTGAGGGGTGCTACTTGGTTCTCCAAGATAGACTTAGCATCGGGTTATCATCAGATTCCGATAGATGAGGCAGATTTTTGTAAGACAGCGTTTAGGACGAGATATGGACATTTTGAGTTCATAGTCATGCCTTTCGGGTTAACTAACGCGCCGGCGTCTTTCATGAGGTTGATGAACGACGGGTTCAAAGAGTATCTGGATGTGTTTGTCATCATCTTTATTGACGACATCTTGGTTTATTCGAGGAGTCCCGAAGAGCATGAGGCTCAGTCTTAGTATCAGCAAAAGCATCAGGTAACTGATTTGCTATATTTTGTAAATGCATAATTCGTCGAACTTTAAGTTCATACTGTTTTGTTGGAGGATCAAGATGTAATAAAGATGGTACACTCCACTTTATATCCTTTCCTACTTGTTTGTTTTGTCCTCCTAGAACCGGGAATTCTTGCTCATCAAAATGACAATCAGCAAACCTCGCTGTAAAAACATCACCAGTTTGAGGTTCTAAGTATCGTATAATGGATGGAGAATCATATCCAACATATATTTCTAACCTTCGTTGTCCATCTTTGTACGTTGTGGTGGTGTTACAGGCACTTATACTGCACAACCAAAAATCCTTACCCTACAAGAAATGTGGGTATTAATAGCATCATACGATAGCGTTATTGACAAATATGCTATTTTACACGGGGACGGGAATTTTTCATAGCGTTTATGATTATGAAACGCTATAACTACTATCGCGGGAAAATGAAAACTTTTAGCCGCCTAAATTTGGTGAGTGCGGGCACCTTAACATTGCAGATTAAAAAATAAACGCTATCGTATTTGTAAAATATCTCCAAATGTAAATAAGTTTATTTTAGTCAAATGTAAAATATCTCCAAATGTAAAAAAAATTAAACAATAATAACAAGTCTTTTTAGTCAAAAAAATCAACTCGATCTGGAAAAAAAAACTTTTGCTCTTGATTTATCTCTTCTTCCTCTCTCAATCTTTTCCCAAACACCATCTCGATCCATCATGGTTCAAGTCTCCATCTCTCTTTGTCTCAGTCTCGATCCCCTCTGTCTCAGCCTCGATGTTTCTCTAGATCAGACTCAGTCTCGATCTTCGTCATGATCAGTCTCGATCTCTCATGGTGAGATTCTCTATCTCTGACGCTCTCAGTATCTTTGACGCCCTTAGTCTCTATCTTTCACTTTCTTAGTCAAGATCTCTCTTGTCGCAGCTCAATCTCTCTCGGCTCTGTCTCTCTCGGCTCTGTCTCATCGAAGACTTTTGTCTCGATCTAGAAGAGAATATCTCTATTCGTCGGCATCTTCATCCTTCTATACGAACTGGGCGTTGAAGGTAATGAAAATGTGTTTGGGTTTTTGTATTTTTATATACAATTAAGGTTTTAATTTGCACGTTGAGTATTAATCCAATGATTTTTGTTTGTATTGTGCAGGAAGAGGTCTGTGAAAAAATTTTAAGGTATTTGAATTTGCGATTTTAGTTTCAATTTGGGATATTAATTTGGGATATGTATTTGACTGTTCCTGTAGTTTAACGATTATGTTTTATTTTCTCAATTTGTTTTGGTAGATTGTTGTTTCGGCTTGAAGCTTTTTGTTTCTGCGGATTGTTGTTAATGTGTAAATTGTTGTACCTTAATTGTTGATTCTTTTTTTGTTAATATTCATGGTAGTACCAAGGTTTCTGCAATCATGGCCCGGTACCGCATAAAAGTGAAGAGTGGCATATCAGAGAACTACTTCGATCAGCTTTTTTTACCGGTTGGAATATTGAGATTTTGATAGGCTTTGTAGGTTGTTTAAGCATTGGTAAGAGAAGTCAGAGGAGACTTTCATATTTTTGTCAAGGCCCCATCTTGTATGATGAGAATGGTATAGCAAAAGGAGACAAGACAAGCTCGAAGTCTTGTTTGTGTTAACTAATTTGGCAAGTAACATGAAAAAAAGACAACAATGGTTGTGATTTTGGTGGAAGAGTAACGAGAGAGGACATGGATTTCAAGACAAGTTTCAGCTTTTATGATACTTGAGGAGATCTATGTTGTTATTTTTACAGAAAAGATAGAGAAGATCAAGATCAGTAGGTTATGGAAGTTGAAGGAGTTTTTTTATGGAGGTTAAGAGCTTCCGTTGGTGTTTATTCATGACCAACGGTTACAAGAAATAAAAGAAGATCTTCCTTTTTTTTTACTTGTTATAAAACTCATGTTACTCTGAAACTTTTGTATGAACTCATCATCTTAGTATTTGAATCTTTGTAATAGATCTTCCGTTTTCATGGTTTTGATTTCATATGGCCATTTCTCCTTTTAAAATATGTTATTACTATCCAAAACCAATAAAAACATTATCAATACACAACCAAGAATTGAAATTACAAATAACAATGGAAAAGTCATGATCTTTGATTTAGACTTTAGGGTATAAGATTTGAGGTTTAGGGTATATAGGGTTAAAAATACATTTTCCCCCAATTATTAGAAATCATAAGTTTTAGGATAATTGAGTGTTTGATCTAAGATTTGTTATTTTTATGGCTTTAACTCTATAACCTTTGACCAAAACAAACAAAAACTCTATAAAACTCTATAACCTAAACATAATAGTATATAATCAATATATACCCAAAACACCAAAAGTTTATAACCATGATCTTTAATATAGAGTTTAGGGTATAGGGTTTGGGGATTAGAGTATTTAGAACTTTTGGGGGACCATAAACAATAAAAGTGTTTAAACCCTCAATCTTAACCATGTTGAAACCCTAAAAGCTAAAACTAAATCACAACCTTTAAGCCTAAATGTAATCCCTATAATCTAAAGAAGTGTTTGATATATAGTTTTGACTTTTATGAATAAACTGAATGTTTGATTTAGGGTTTAGGGTTTCATAACATAATTATGGATTTTTAGTTTTCACTCATCTATTGACTATATAGTAAATATATACTATATAAAAGTGGTTATAATTCTTTGATTAAAAGTTTATTGGTATAATTGAATTAATTATGTCTTTGATTAAGGTTTTATCGAAAATCTTTCTTAATCTTTTCTAAAGAAAAAAATCTTTTCCAATTATACTTTGATGACAATTTCCCACAAACCAAAACAAGTAAACTATTTAATCTAAACCATCCATTCCTCCACATCATCGATCTTACATCTGAATCTAACGGCCAAGGATTGATTTGATTTGCCACGTCATCGATCTTCAACCTCCCCAATATACTCCTTCGACAAAAACAAAACATCTAAATCGGACAACTTCTTTTTTTTCCTCTCACATTCTCTCTGCGCAAATCCATTAGGGTTTTTGAGAAAAGGAAAGGGTATCATTTGATTTTCCTCAAATCTTTAAATTCTCACTTGTTTATCTCTTTCAGTCTTCCTCAAATCTCTAATTTTCACTCAGATTTTTGTTTTCTATTTTGGTTGAAAACTCAGATTTGAACTTCTCCTTAACTTTGTTTCGAATTCTGGTTCACGGGTTAAAGGAGAACGACCGTTTCGATGGAGCAGAGAGCTGGCCGGAGATGGAACTTCGCTATATGGGTTTGGAGAGTGGTGGTGGTAGAAGACGAAACCGTGGCGGCAAAAATCGCTGCGGCTCACTTAAAGAACTAAGTTGTAAGACGATTAATTTGTTCCACTTAAAGAAATAAGTTGATTGAATTTGGTAGTCTCATGGTTTTTGTTTGTTGGTGTAAAATTATTGTATGAGCAGTCGAATTCTGATGGATTGGTTTTTGCCTAGTCTCTTGTATGTAGTTAGGCTCTGGCTCAATTGAGTTATTTGTGATTTAGGGTTTAAATTTGGGTGATGCGTTACAGGTTTAACTGTAGCTTCTGAATAAATGACCTCTAGCTCGACAGGAGATCGAAGGTTTCTCTTCTTTTCCTTCAATTTCACTCTCTTGTGGTTTTCATCATGTTCTTTTTACTGGTTTATGGCCCTTTCTTGCATTTTATGTTTGGTTGTGTAAAAAGTTAATAATATTTTGTATATAGCTACTTACGGTTGGTGTTTGTATCATTATTTTCTTGTTTATATTTGTTTGAGAGAAGCTGGTTTTGGTTGCTTGTTTAGTTAATTCAGAATGATGATTAAACGAATAAAGTATATTTTTCTGTGTACTTATTATGTAGCAAAACCCTATGATTTGCATAGCTTAATGGAGAAGAATTATTAAAAGTATGTATAGAATGATTAGAGCTGATTTCTAGAATATGTTAGCTGTATAGTTGTTCCTCCTACTTTTTCTCATTTCCCTCTGTTAGAAGTTTATTTCCAGTGATGCTTAGTGATCATGGAATTTAAAGACAAAATTAACTTCTCAAAAATGATTTGCAGATGGGGCACTACCAAAAGAAGTGGCATGACTATATTAGGAAAGGTTGCTGTTCCAAAACCCATATCTTAAATCTCTTGTTTCATTACTGCAGGATAAAAAGAAATCCAGTTCTCTAGAAGGTGGAGTTCCAGATTGTGAGAATCCAAGTCAAGCATAAGGGGAAACTTAGATGAGTAACTAAATAATATATATGCTTTACTGATTAAAAATGCTAATCTAAGGAAATTTTCTGAAATATATATAACATTTTTGCAGCTAAAATGCAACCAGTGAAGGAATCAAGAGAATATCCAGTGGCAAGGATTTGTAGGAGGAAGTTGTTTCTGTTGGATACAGTTGGTACAAGAGTAGTATTCACAAGTTTAATTACATGATGAGTTGTAAACAGAGGAAGATTTAGGTTCTGCAATACCTTTGCATATACCAGAAGTTGAAGATCTCGATGGTGAACATTTTGATGATGATAGTGTTTATGTTAGGGATGATTGTGAAGGGTTATTAGTGGTTGATTGATAGAGTAATGTTGATGTAATTTTTGGTTTTGGTTGTTGATGATTTTGGATTTGTAAACATGGAAATGTTTAATGGTATTTTCAATAAGAAATTGTTTTTAAATTATTATTATTAAAATAATATTACAAAAATAAATTACAATTTAATAAAAAATTAATTATTATAATTAAAATTAATTATTTAAATATAATTTTGGGTCATTATAAAATAATTTAATAACACAACATATTTGCTATCTTTGTAAAACAATTGGTATACGTACAATCCAATCATAACAATTATTACACGCTATTATAAACATTAATAATAGCTGCGCAATAAACGCTATTGTCGTTCAATTAACTATAGCATGCGACAAGTCCGCTATCTAAAGTGTCAGACCTACGATGACGGGCGCTGTCAGAGCGTTTAAGGAAACGCTATGTTATGTGATAGATAGCGTTGAACGGCCGTTATTAATACCCACATTTCTTGTAGTGTTAGATGGTAAATATTTGGTTCACGACCAAAAACTAGCTATAATGGGGAATACTTGTGATATGCACTTGGTCTTACTCGGATAAGTGCTTCAGCATGTAGAATAGCATGTCCCCATACAGAGGTTGGGAGCTTTGATCTCATGATCAATGGTCTAGCAATTAATTGTAGACGCTTAATTAAAGATTCCGCCAAACCATTTTGTGTATGAACATGAGCTACAGGTTGTTCAACATCAATCCCCGTTATCATACAATAATCATTAAATGCTTGAGATATAAATTCACCGGCGTTATCTAATCTAACTCTCTTAATAGGGTAATCAGGAAACTGAACTCTCAGTTTGATAATTTGAGTTAGAAATCTCGCAAACGCCAAATTTCAAGACTTTAGTAAACAAATATGTAACCATCTGCTGGATGCGTAAATTAATACCATAAAACACTGGAAGGGTCCACATGGTGGATGTATTGGTCCACAAATATTGCCTTGAATTCTTTCAAGAAACTTTGGTGATTCTTTATCGATTTTAGATGGGGATGGTCTTATGATTTATTTTCCAAGAGAGCATGCAACACATGTCTTTCTATTCACCGGATATATCTCTTGGATTTTCAATGGGTGTCCATGTGAGTTCTCTCTGATTTTTTGCATCATTGAAGTACCAGGATGACGAAGACGATCATGCCATAATGTGAAATCTTCTGGATTTCGTTTGATTGCAAGATGCGACTCTATTGCATTAATATATGTATTATGCAAAGCAGAAGGAAGTTTTGGTATTTTTTTCTAAAATTTGGCTTTCTCCTAATTTGTCAGAAGTAATGAGCATATATTTCTTTCCATTCTCAGTTGTAGACTGAGTATCAAATCCTTGAAGATATATGTCATTAAAACTTAACAAATTTCTTTTACAATTTGGAGAAAACAAGGCATTTCTTAATGGAAAACTTCGTTCCATTAGGCAACGTAAAGTTGGCTTTACCAGTTCCTTCAATCAAGTCTACAGGACCTGATATTGTATTAACAATAATTCTCGTTGGCTTTAAGTCAGAGAAATATTTCTTATGTTTCAAAATAGTGTGTGTTGTTCCACTATCTGGTATACAAATTTCTCGAACAATTTCCTTGCGTTTTGTTTCATCCATTTCTGTAAGCATGAAAAATTTAAATAATAGATAGTAAATATCATTCATACAGATAAAACACACAATAATTATACATTAATTTATTGTGTTAAAACAACATTATTTTTTCAAATAACCGAAAAAACATAATATTATACGTGGCGTAACTGGAGACTATTCAGTAGTCTCACTACAAGCATCTTAGTTATCCACAAGGTCGGTCATTTCGATATCATCCTCAAACTCAGAAGAGTCGAGATGTGTTTCACCTTCAGGATGTTCCAAAAGGTTCACTTCCTTTCCTTTGCCTTTAACAGATTCTTGGTATAACTTACAAAGATGTAAAGGAGTTCGACAGACTCGAGACCAATGTTCTTTGGAACCGCATCTGAAACAAATGCCTTCACGCTTCTGGGTGGCATTTCTTTTGACTTCCTTGCATTTGGAGTTCTGTTCAGATCGAACCCATTTGAATGACCTCCTTCCTTGTGGATTATAATATTTTCCACGTTCGTGATTGAATCGACCACCACGACCCGAAAACTTTGACTTCCGATTTCTGGATATTTCACATCTGATTTCTCTAGAATTTTGACACTCGTTGCATTCACTTCAGGGATTGCAAGAGTTCCTGCAGGCCGAGCATTATGGTTTTTGATGAGGAGCTCATTATTCTTCTCGGCTATCATGAGTGTCACAATCAGCTCCAAAAACCTTCCGTATCTGCAATTTCTATATTGTTCTGCAGGAACATAGTGCTCCTTATGGAAAGTAAGGTAAGTTTTGTTGAGCATTTCTTCTTTGCTTACATGCTTACCACAATATTTCAACTGGTGCACAATTCGTAACATAGCAGAATTATAATTTGCCACCTTATCAAAATCCATGAATCTCAAGTTTGCCAATTCGTCAAGGGCATGTGGGAGAGTTATTGCCCTCTGGTTGTCAAACCTTTCTTTTAGAGCGTTCCACAACTATACAAAATCTTTCACACTCTCATAGTCATGCGTTAGATTTTCATCTAGATGTTTCCTTAGGAAAATCATCGCCCTAGCCTATTCACTGGGAATCGATTTGTTTCCCTCTCTTATGGTATCCAATATACCCTTTTCATCTAGATGAAGTTCCACATTAGTGGTCCATGCCATGTAGTTTGCTCCAGTGATTTGGAGAGCTGGAATCTTGAGTTTCTCAACGTTGCCCATTTGAATTCTAAAAATAATATCGAAAAAATATTATTTAAGAATCCCTTTACATTAATGATAACAGCGATTACAGAAAGCATTGTTGCAATAAAAAAGTAAAACAAAATTTATATGATATTCTTCGTGGGAAAATTTCCCAACAAAGAGACCATAAACAGAAGAAAGAATTACACCGATAATAAAAACAAAAAAACCAGCGAAACATTATTCTTACAAAATGAAAACTAAACAACTTTTTTCGTAAAAGAGAGAGATGATAAAATGTTGAGTAATTTGAAGAAGTGAAAAATATGAGTGTATTTATAGATTGAAAAATACTGTTCATAGCCGTTTGAAAAGTAGATAAATTTTGAAAACTTTTCTTTGTGACAGTTGAGGTAACAGATTAAAACAAAAATTAATTTGAAAAATATTAATGAATGTTCGGTAAAATTTACCAAATAAAATATTTAATTACCGGTGACCAAACCTCATTATATAGTAATCAGAATATAAACAAACTATAACAATAATATTATGGTGATAGAGTCAGCCATATCAACAATAAATAAATTATGGTGACGGAGTCATCCATATTGAAATATTAAATAAATTATGGTGGCAGAGTCATCCATATTATAACGATAAATAAATTATGGTGACAAAATCATCCATATTATAACATTAAATAAATTATGGTGACATAATCATCCATATTATAACGATAAATAAATTATGGTGACAGAGTCATCCATATTAGAACATTAAGTAAATTATGGTGATGTAATCATCCATAGTTAAACAACAAATAAATTATGCGGCGGCTTGGTCGCACGCATTTAACAGTTATGATATAATAACAATAAAATTAAATTAATAGCAGTAACTTAAACAACCACTGAAAAATAATAGATTATGGAGATGATATAACGTCCATTATAATATTATACAGTATAATATTATTTTTCTTTTATCATAAGCGTAGAGTGATCGTGCTGATAACGTGTTATAATAAAAGTGGGAATTTATCATAACGATAAATATAAATAAAGAAGAAAAATTTATACTCGGAGGAAATCGGGATATTGAGAGAATAAGTAAAATGAGAGCAAGAGAGAAAGTTTGAACTTATTAATATGAAGTTCTGAATTGCATTTTACAATCGACGAAATGAGTTCGTTTATATAGAAGTGAAAAAGCAGAAATTACTATGTCTCATAGTGATGATGGGCTCCATCAGAAATTAATTCAATTGACGAATGCGTACGTCTACATAATAGACATTTTGTTTGATGCATTTGTGTTTGTTCACATTTGTAACAAAAAACTATTCCCTCCGTTTCATAATGTAAGATGTTTTAGATAATTTTGTTTTGTTTCAAAATATAAGATGTTTTGACAATCCTAGGTATTTTTTAACTTGATTGAATATTGTGCAACTAATAGTATTATGTAGTTTTTCTTTTGGTTAAAATGTTTTTTATATATTTTTAAAATGTTACTTTTTAAAGTAAAAGTAGTTTCTTAATATTTGTGTTTTTTGTTAAAACATCTTATATTATGAAACGGAGGGAGTATTATTTTTGTCGCTAAGTGTAATTTGTTTTATTCGTCGGAAGATTACATTTTGTTGTCAAACTTATATCATAAATATACCAATAGATTTGGATAAACAAACTAACATGTAAAAACACTTGTGTAGCAAAAAAAAAACATGTAAAACGGTAACATCCGTAAACCAAATTCTGGGAATCTGATAAGGGTGTCTATCGACACTAGTGTGAGTGTCGATCGACACCAATATTTCGGGTCATTTTCGGTTCGATTTTAATCGCTCGGTTTGGATCGGTTAAGGGTGTGGAACCATGGGTCGTGTTATTTAAACACAACTTCGATAGTCAGCCGTGTTTTTCAGAGAGAAAAAATAGCTTTGAGGGTTTTTGATAAGAATTGAGGGAAAAGAAAAAGAGTTTTCCATAGTTCTTAGAGAATTGGTTTGTTCTTCGTTCCTAGATTTTTCGGAAGTGATTGTTGGCGTTTTCGACCGAGGAATAGAGGCTGGTTTTGTCATGTTCTTCGATGTCTCGATCCAATTTTTGTTTATAGCTAAGGTGAGTGCGCGACCGTAGGCCTATCTAGGCCAATAGTGAGTTTGACGATTGAATTATGGGTTCTCGTGATGGAATTGTAGTTTGTATTGTGATTTCATGCTCTGTCTTTATGGTTGTGCTAGGCGAATTGAGTTTTGGTGCAGGTATCGTTTGAGTTGTCGCGAGAACGAGTCATGAGAGGGGAGACCCGTTCTGCAATTTCTACAGCATGAGTGTCGATTGACATCTAGTGGTAGTGTCGAACGACACCGCTATTGTATAAGTGTCGATCGACACCTAATGGTAGTGTCGATCGACGCCAATGTTGTGTAAGTGTCGATCGACACCTAGTGGTAGTGTCGATCGACACCTGTGTAGTTTCTATGTTAAATGTAGTAGTTTGTATTGTTTTGCTTGTTATTAGATTTGATATAAATAGCATGTAGATGGGAGGACCGGCTCATTAAGGATTTGTTAAATACTTACGCAACTCGTTTTTCCATGTGTCACTACAAGAAAACAGCCGCAAATCCGACGGAAATTCCGACGGAAGTAATTCCGTCGGAAATTTTCCGACGGTAATCCGACCGATTTCCGGCGGAATGGAAATTTTTCAATTCTGTCGGAAATCTGTCGGAATTATTTCCGACGGACCACAGACCGTCGGAAATCGGTCGGATTATTGGACCGTGTAACTAGCCGTTGCCGACGCCGGAGGAGATTCCGGTCAGTTGTCGGAAATCCGTCGGAAAATATCAATTTCCGACAGATTTCCGACAGACTCCCAACTAGTTTGTCGGAAATCTGTAGGAAAAAATAGCCGTTATATAACCGTTATCTAGCCATTATTATATCCGTTGTTTTTCCGACGCTTTGCCGACAGATTTCCGACGGTCAGCGTATTTATATATATGATTCCACACATCTTCATTCACTCACAAAACAACAACAACTTCCAACCAAATATTTGTTAGAAAAAAATCGTTAAGAGAGTGAGATGTCATCTTCTATATATTATAGATCGTGGATGGATGAAGAGATGTATGATCCGGAGTCGAATACATTAAATCCAAGTTATGCACGAGGTATATGCGAGTTCATGGCAGTTGTCGGGAATCGAAAGGTGATAAAATGTCCATGTTTAAATTGTTGCAATTCTTGTAATGTTAATGTAGAACAAGTTTGGCATCACTTGTATACCGTTGGTTTTATGCCGGGATACAAAATTTGGTTTTTTCATGGAGAAACTAATAATGATGGTGCTAGTAGTAGCAGTGCACCATATGTTGCGGATAGCTTAGGCGAACATAGAATGGATAACTTAGGTGAACATAGAACGGATAGCTTAGGCGAACATAGAACGGAAGTAGATTTTGGTGTAGGTACCGCTGAGATTGTTCATGATGCGTTTAGAGAGAATTTGCCATCGATCGTAATAAGGGAGGATAGACTAGAAGAACCAAATGAAGAAGCTAGAAGATTTTTTTATATGTTAGACGCAGGGAAGCAACCATTATATGATGGGTGTAGAGACGGACATTCCCCTTTATCAACTGCTAGTAGACTGATGACCCTTAAGACAGACTTCAATTTGGCGGAAGAGTGTGTTGATGCGATAGCAGATTTTGTGAAAGATATTTTGCCTGAAGATAATCAGGCACCTGCATCATACTACGAGATACAGAAACTTGTAGCTGGTCTTGGTATGCCGTATCAGGTGATAGATGTATGCATCGACAACTGTATGCTATATTGGAGAGAAGACGAAGACCGGAGAAGATGTAAATTTTGTCGTAAACCGCGGTATCAGGAAACTGGTGGGAGAGTTCCAATTCCATATAAACGTATGTGGTACTTACCATTGACAGCGAGGTTAAAGAGGTTATATCAATCTGTGCGAACGGCAGAACAAATGAGATGGCATGCAGAGCATCGTCAAGATGGAGAGATTACACATCCTTCAGATGCAAAAGCGTGGAAACATTTTCAAATGTTGTATCCGGATTTTGCATACGAGTCAAGAAATGTGTACCTCGGGTTAAGTACATATGGTTTCAATCCATTTGGGAAGCATGGAAGGCAGTATTCTTTGTGGCCCGTAATCGTAACACCGTATAATTTGCCCCCTGGTATGTGCATGCGTCGAGAGTTTTTATTCCTCTCCGTTCTTATTCCCGGCCCTGAGCATCCAAAGAGATCACTTGATGTATTCCTCCAGCCATTGATTTATGAGTTACAAATGCTATGGAGTCACGGTGTCGAAGCATTTGATGTTTCACGGAAGCAGAATTTTCTGATGCGTGCGGTCCTTATGTGGACTATTAGCGATTTCCCAGCATATGGTATGCTATCTGGATGGACTACTCATGGAACATTATCGTGCCCGTTTTGCCAAGACAACACTGACGCTTTCCAATTGAGGAATGGAAGAAAGCCATGTTGGTTTGATTGCCATAGAAGGTTTCTACCGGACGGCCATCCCTATCGTCGGTCTAAAAGATTATTTAAGAAAAATAAACAAGTGTTTGATGCTCCAATTGATGAGATAGACGGTCGTACTATATTGGAGCAGTTGAGAGATTTTGGTGCTGAGAGGACTCCTGATTGTGGGGGTAATGGGCATGAACCGCTTTGTGGTTTAGGAGGAGCTCACAACTGGCATAAGAAGAGTATATTTTGGGATTTGCCGTATTGGAAGGATCATTTATTAAGGCACAACCTCGATGTGATGCATATTGAAAAGAACTTCTTTGACAACATCATGAATACGGTGTTAAACATCCCGGGAAAGACAAAAGACAATGTGAAGTCTAGGATGGATGTTTCAAAGATTTGCTACCGTGCTTATCTTGATCGTATTCCCGATGGTACATATCCTTTTCCTCCGTACCGATTGCAAATACAAAAGATAAGAGAATTTTTCCGGTGGATTGAACACGAAGTTAAATTCACTGATGGATATGCAGCTAATCTGGGTAACTGCGTAAATTGTTTTTAAATTCACTGATGCAGAGGCTTCTTCCATTTGCTTTTACCCATCTCCTTCCTCAAACTGTCCACGAAGCTATTGCAGCAGTTGGTGCTTTCTTTAGGGATTTATGCACGAGGACACTTACAGTTGAAGGGATCCGCAATTTAGATGCCAATATACCAGTGATCCTTTGCAATCTTGAGAAGATCTTTCCGCCGTCTTTTTTTGATGTTATGGAACATCTTCCCCTACACCTCCCCCGCGAAGCTGAACTAGGTGGTCCCGTTCAATTTCGTTGGATGTATCCTTTTGAGCGGTACATGTTCCATCTAAAGAAGAAGGTCAAAAATTTGGCTCGAGTTGAAGGTTCTATTGTCGCACAGAGTATCAATGAAGAATCATCACAGTTTGCGGAATATTACTTTCCGCGGGAAGTTAGTACGAAGAGTAGACGTCCTGCTCGTTATGATGATAAAGGTGAGAGAGTCACATATGCCGCGATTGTCCCTGAGATGTTTTCGCAAGTTGGCCGAGTGATTGGGAGAGGGAAGAGACGCTTCCTATCACAAGCAGAGTGGAATCACTTACATATGTATATCCTAACGAATTGTGAGGAGATGGCGGAGTACGAAAGGTAAAAACAGAACTTATTTAAATACATCTTGTTTTTAATACCTAAGTAATATATAGGTTTCATATGTTATATATTTTTTGTTTGCTTTCAGGATTTACATTGCATCAATACGTCGCTATTATCCAGAAATGACAGAAGACGAACTTGGAGAATCTAAGGAAAACGAGTTTCCAAATTGGCTGCAATATTACGTAAGTTTTAAAAAAACGCTTACATTTCTTAAAATTATTGAATTAATTATTACTTAATTAAATGTTTGTTTATTAATTTGTCTAAATTATTATCTCAGGTTTCTGAAGGAATGAAGAATGGAGAAAGGTTTCCGACATGGTTACAAGAGATAGTTTCAGGCCCAAGCTTTAAAGCAACTTCATACGCTCGGTATTGCACTAGGGGATTTGCATTTAGGATTCATGAAGAAAGGCCGAGGGCAACTGCAGATTACGGTATTTCAGCTACAAGTGGTGATGTAGTCTACTACGGGAATCTGAAAGAAATATTGCAAGTGCGCTATCCAGGAATGTTGGGCATGAGGTGCATTGTTTTCTTGTGTGAGTGGTATGATCCGTCATATCCAGAAGGTGTCCAGGTGAGCCAATTTGGCGTCACTTCAGTAAATTCTTCTAGGAGACTGCAAAAGTATGACCCATTCATCCTAGCATCACAGGCAGACCAGGTTTGATTTTAAAATTTTATAATACGTGCCTTATAGATAAATAATGATATTGGAATTGCCTAAACTAAATATGTTTGTTTCAGGTATGCTACATTTCTTATCCTAGGGTGACACATCGAGGAGATCCTTGGATTACAGTGACTCCAATTAATCCAAGAGGGAGACTATATGGAGTTGCTGAGCAAGATGCTATGCAACCAACTAGAATTACTCCGATGGCTCCAGTTGATCATTCTTCAGCGGTGGACCTTTTTGTTGATTTCACTGAATTTGGTGATAATATCGTACATTCAGAATCAGAAGAAGAAGTTGGAGAATTTGATGAAGACGAAGACACAATTCCTTCGGAAGGATCTGATGAAGAAGAAGAAGTTGGAGAATTTGATGACGAAGAAGTTGGATAATTTATATATATATATATATATATATATATATATATATATATATTTTAAATGATATATATATATATAATTTCGACTTATCTGTATATTTATTTATATATATATATATATTTAATATAAAATGATTTATATATATATATATATATATTTTTTTTTAAAATGATATATCTGTCGGAAATCAGTCGGAAACATATATATATTTATTTATATATATATATATTTTTTTAAAAAATGATATATCTGTCGGAAATCAGTCGGAAACATATACATATTTCCGACAGATTTCCGACAGTTAATCATTTTTATATAAATAAACTTTTTTATTTTATCAGTCGGAAATCTGTCGGAAATATATATATATTTCCGACAGATTTCCGACAGATTTGGGGTTTTAAGCTTGTTTATGATCCGTTTTCGTAGTTACAAGTTAATAGTATGGTTGAAGCAATATTTGGAAGAAAAAATACTTGATAATGGTCATTGTTACTTTCAAATTCTAAACATTTAGTATTTTCCGTAAACATCTACTGTTTTGTATATGTAACTGTATGAAAGGCTTTTGGTTGAAACATGACAAAATCGAAAAACATGTTCGGTTTAACATCGAGAATGTTATTTACTCAATTATCTTTCACTTTAGTTGTCAGAATTGTATGCCGAGACTTTGTCTTCTCAAAATTCAGGAATTTGGCCTCAAAACCCTAAATCTGTCAGAAATCAGTCGGAAAAATATATATATTTCCGACTGATTTCCGACAGATGTAAGGGTAACACGTGTCGTCTTTTAAGGTTAGCATGAAATGAATATTGCGTCGGAAATCTGTCGGAAATATATATATATTTCCGACAGATTTCCGACGGATAAAATTAAAAAAAATTTATTTATAAAAATGATATATCTGTCGGAAATCTGTCGGAAATATATATATATTTCCGACAGATTTCCGACAGATTTAGGGTTTTGAGGCCAAATTCCTGAATTTTGAGAAGACAAAGTCTCGGCACACAATTCTGACAACTAAAGTGAAAGATAATTGAGTAAATAAAATTCTCGATGTTATACCGAACATGTTTTTCGATTTTGTCATGTTTCAACCAAAAACCATTCATACAGCTACATATACAAAACAGTAGATGTTTACGGAAAATACTAAATGTTTAGAATTTGAAAGTAACAATGACCATTATCAAGTATTTTTTCTTCCAAATACTAAATGTTTAGAATTTAAAACTTATGCTAACAATTTTTCCAAAATAAGCATTTTGGTTTAAAATTCTTATTTTGCTATATATTGTTTAAAAATATACAATGCTTAAATTTCCAAAAAAAACATTTCTTAAATTTAATAAACATTTCTTAAATTTATTAAATTTAATAAACATTGCTTAAATTTCTTAAATTTAATAAACATTTCTTCAATTTCTTCAATTCCTTAACCATAAAACAACAAAAAAACATTTCTTAAATTTCCCATACCCTAAAACCACAATTCCGTCGGAAATCTGTCGGAAATATATTTATATTTCCGACGGATGTGCCAAATTTAACCCGCGAAATGAAAAATAAATACCGCGGAATGAAAATTATTAAATTAGAATTTCCGACGGATTTCCGACAGATTTAATTCCGTCGGAAATTCTAATTTAATAACAGAACCGACTCTTCTTCTTCTTCTTCTCCACGGGTTGAAATCACTTCTTCTTCTTCGCCACCACCGCTCCTCCTCGCCGGAATTCGCCGATTAATCTCCTCCTCCTCGCCGGAATCGCCCTTCCGCCTATCCTCTCCGCCTCCGAGCCTCTCCTCCTCCGAGACTCGCCCCAACCGCCTCCTCCTCTCCCCTTAGCCGCCACCGAGAATCCCCTCTTCCTCGCCGGAATTCGCCGTCGTCTCCTCCTCGCCGGATTACCCATGGCGGATCTTCCTTCTCATTTGTAAGTATCCTCAAATTTCATGTTGATTTTGGTTAGATTTTATATAAATGAGTTTGTGAATTGATTTTTGCTAGATTTAGGATTAGGATTAGGGTTTGGAAATTGTTAGTATTTTATAAAATGAAATTTGGAAATTGTTACTAATTTTATGAAATTGTTAGTAAATTGTTACTATTTTTACTAATTTTTACTAAATTGTTAGGGTTTTTAAATTGTTATGAAATTGTTAGGGTTTTTAAATTGTTATGAAAAATTAGATTTATGATTCGGAAAAATGAGGGAAATTGATTTAGAGAAATTGATTTAGGGAAATTATTTTTTCCATAAATTTTTAGAATATTGTTAGCAAGTTTTACTAATTTTTAAACAATTATAACGATTAATTTAAAATTTTAGAATTTTAATTTTTTAGAATTTTAAATTATGTAACAATTACTTAAGAATTTTAGAATATCGAAATAATTGTAAATTTAAAGATAATGACTTAATTTTTAAATTTATATCTATATTTTAAAGAATTTTAAACAATTAGATTTAGGAAAGTTTTTAAAAGGTTTATAAGATTGTTTACAAAACTTTATAAAAATATTTAAAAACCTTATAACACTATTTAAAAACCTTATAAAACTTTAAATTTTAAATTTTAGAATTTTGCAAATTTAAATTTTAATTTCCACCTTTAAATTTTAAATTTACAATTTTGGAAATTTAAATTTTAGAATTTTGGAAATTTAAAGCAATGTTTTTTTAAACCATTATATTTTTATAATTATAGATTTTTCATATATTTAAAATATATTATCATATAAATCTAGGGATTACGGTGGTGTCGCCACTGCATCTGGCAGCGGCCAACATCGTCGTCGTCGTGTAAGTAGAGCTCATTCGACTTCGACGTCTACACCTACACCGTCGTCTATACCTGTAGAGACGTCGGTGACACCAGCAGCCACCACAGCACCGTTGCAGATTAGCGTCAAGGAGTTCATGGGTCTTCCTGGACGAGAGAGGTTGACTAGACTCCATCCAGATCAGCTCGGTAGAGATAGATGGTAAGTTTTTTGTTTCATTTCTGTTTTTTTTTAACAAATTTAATTTAATTGCGACTAATGTTGCATTTTTTCCCGTAGGTTTGGTGATTCTCGCAGCGGGATTTCAAAGTCCCTGAACAAGATGGAAAACTCTATGCTCAGCCGTCCTTATGCGACGTACACCGCCATGCCACTAGAGGATCAAGATATGTGGTTTCGCCAATTTGCGGTAAGTCATCTTTTTCACAATTTTTACTTTCATTTAAATTATTATTATTTATATTTAATTTTTGTATTTGCAGCAAGAATTTAGGTGGGACCCACACATGACCGCTCTGGTTAGGAGAGAATTCGACTCTTATGCAGCACTGCACTACTCGAAGAAGGTGTTCGAGTGGAAGGATAAGTGGCTACACGGTCAGGTGCCAAAGGAGATGGTGGAAAATGCGGAGTTGTGGAACGGGTTCATCGCCTATTGGCAACTAGAGGCGACCAAGGAGAGCTCTACATATCACTCTAGCAACCGGAACAGCCAGCGCAACGGCAAGGGACCTGCCACCCACAACCTTGGAGCTACCAGCAAGAAGACAAAGGCTAGGGATATGGTAAGTTTTTCATTGAACGTCTTGATTTTTATTAAATTTTTTTTTTATACATTTATATTATTAAATAAATATCTAACAACTGCAGGCTAAAGAGTTGGGTCGGGATCCCAACAACTTGGAACTTCTGCTAGCGACACACACCGACAAGAATGGTGTTGTCCAGGATCAGGTAGCTCGGGAGATTCAGGAGAGAGTCCAAAGAATGGAAGAGGAGTACATTCTCTCTCAGCCAGACGTCGAAGGAACCCCTCCCCTCACCCAAGCCCCGGACGACATCATCAACCAATTCGTCTTAAAGGTATGTAAAATTTAAATTAGTTTTCAAGTCTTTTTCATTTACAATTTAATTTGTTCCGCAGGTTGCTCCGCAGAGCAAAGGGCGGCTTTATGGTCTTCCCGACGATGCGGGATCATCGGAGTCTTCTTGTTACTACAGCGAGACATCCGACCTGAGAGCCCAGATGAAGGAAAAGGACGTCGAAATTGAAGGTTTGAAGACGACGGTCCAAGAGATACGAGATGCACAAGCCGTCCTAGAAGCCGAGCGGGTGAAGGAGAGAGCCGAGCGGGACAAGGACAGGGAGATGATGCAACGGATGATGGCGTACTTGGGGCGCAACCCGGATTTTCCGCCGGGGCCCACCACTTAGATTTTTATTATTAACGTTTTGTAAAACAATATTACTTTTTATTTGTACTTTTAATTTTATTTTAATTTCTACTTTTAATTTTATTTTAATTTAAATAATTCAAATTTTAAAATTTAAATTTATATTAAATTAATTATTATTTAATTTATTATTATATTTAATTATTTCTACGAATACGTCGGAAATCCGTCGGAAAGCTGTCGCAAATAAATCCGTCGGAAATATGTCGGAAATAATGACGTCGGAAGTCTGTCGGTTTACTAGTAGTCGGAACCCATCAGAAAGCTGTCGGTTTTATTTCCGACAGCTTTCCGACAGAAGTATTTCCGACGGAATTCCGACAGACTGCCGGAGTCCGGCAAGACGTCGAAATTCCGTCGGAAATACTGCCGTCGGAAAGTTGTCGGAAATTTCCGACAGCTTTCCGACGGAATTTCCATTTCCGACAAGATAGAAACGACAGACATATCCGTCGGAAATCTATCGGAAAACTCTTATTCCGACAGACTTTCGACGGATATTTCCGTAGGAATCGCGCTGTTTTCTTGTAGTGTGTTGCAGGTAAAAAAAAATGTGATCGCGGAATCATGGCGTCAGAAGAGGATAATTAGGGTTTTTCTAAAACAACCAAACTTTTAAAAAAAAAATAATTAATTCATTGATTAACCCGAATTAGTATTCTCATAAATACTAACCATCAACGGTTAATTCAACAACAACCAAACCAGCAAAAATCAAACATCAACAATTAAACTGGTAATTTATTAAAACTATTTATTCATGAATATCAATTATAAAGTAAACTAGCAACATAAACACCAGGTTCTAGAAATTCAACGCATAATCACATAAACTAGAGTTCCTAATCATCCTCTCGTCCCAGCCTTGAGTCCACGATCACAAACTTTACCCGTAACACATGGAAAAAGGAGTTGCGTGAGTATTATCACAAATACTCAATGAGGCAGTCATCCGTCTACCGGTTACATAATAAGTACAATTGATGCCAATTACTACACAATCACTCAACATTTCACAACGATTGAATTACCAAAATAAGAACAACAATCAATGGTTCACAACATTTGAATTACCAAAATAAGAACAACAATCAACAATCCACAACGCTCGAATTACCAAAATAAGAACAAACCATACAAATTTGCACGCGCAACTCGGTGTCGATCGACACACCAAACACAATCATCAAAAATTCAATAGGGTGTTGATCGACACTACCACTAGGTGTCGATCAACACTCCATCTCAACACGTACGCCAACATGAGAAAACAAGGGGTGTCGATCGACACTTCCCCTAGGTGTCGATTGACACTCATCGCAGAAACCTGAATCGAGCCAAATCCTCACATGGCTCAATTTCGTTCCATCAAGCGACCACTCACAACAATAAATAGTACGATTAACACCCAAATTATACAAAAAATTATAGGAAAAGTAATTATCAATAACAATTCCACCATAATCCATCAACAAATAACCTAACATCACTATCCACAACCACGATCGCGCTCTCACCTCGACAAGGCTTGAATGAAACGAACGGAAGGATTCGGACACGAAATCAGACTCAAACAACCACCAAACTTCTGATTTCTCTCTAGTTCACGAAACAAATAAGGCACAAACACGATATGGTGTTCTTAAAGTCACAAAACTCGCTTAAGAACAACCCAATCGATAATCCCTTAAAAATTGGTCTCTTTCCTCTCTTCTAACCTCAAGAACCCTTTTCTCTCTAAAAAAAAAGGAGACTTTCACGCGGCTGGTCCTTTAAATAGGTCAACCTACGGATCCGAACTTAAACCGACGCAAACCCAACGATTAAAAAAAATCAAACCAAAAACACAACCAAAACTGGTGTCGATCGACACTCATCCTTGGTGTCGATCGACACCCCTACCAAAAAACCAAATTTTTGTTTTGGCATTGGTTGTTCCTGCTATTCAGCCAAGGAGACAGTAGCAGCACAGTGGTTCGGGTTCTGGCAAAGACGGTAAGCATGCACAGGGTCGGAAGAGGAGATGGGATGATGCTTCGAGATTGAGTCACAGTGATCGCAGATGCTTCGGATGTGGGAGCATGGATCACAAGCTAGTGAGTTGTCCTAAGAAGAGTGAGCCGAGGGATTCTTTAGTGTGTTATCATTGCAGATAACCGAGTCATATCAGGCTGATATGACCTAAGATGCAGCAGATGGCAGTGGCAGAGCTTTAGCAAGTGGTAGTGCAGCCGTTGACTCAGATTGCGGTAGTGCGTCGAGTGGGTCAGCTTGCAGTGGATGCGCTGCTCCTGCAAGTCAGCATAGTGTCGGGCAAATTACATGCAAAATCTTAGACTGGGATTTTGTTAAAATTTGTTAGTTGTTATATTGTGGTTTTTTCTATTATTTTCCTGTGATAGAAATGTCGGGCTTCTCAATACATGTGATTTGTGTAGGGACCTTATGAGTGGGAGGTTGTGAGTCCCATATCTTGTTTGATTTGGGAGCATCGAATTGCTTCATTACTCCAGAATGTGTCGAGAGCAGTGGCATCCGGAGCATTATTGGTGAGCTTTCAAGCACGGTCAATGTGGTTGGAGGAGAATTTCTAGCTACGTTTGGTCGTGCGAGAAGCGTAGATGTACATATTGTTGGTGAGTTTATGCCAATGGATTTGGTGATTAGTTCGGTGGAGTTGTATGATGTCATTATGGGGATGGATTGGTTGACGCATTACACAGTCCATCTGTATTGTTATCGAGGATAAGTTGTGTTCGAGCGGGACAGAGGGCGGTTGGTGTTTCAGGGAGTGAGACCGACTTTTGGGAGTCTAGTGATCTCTGCTACTCAGGCGGAGAAGATGCTTGTGTGGGGTTGCGAGGCTTATTTGGCGACGATTGTGATGCCAAAGTCTATTGGTGAGGTTGCTATAGGAGGTATTCGGGTTTTCAAGGAAGTTTTCAGTCGTTGAAGGGATTACCGCCATCACGGTCTGATCTTTTCACGATTGAGCTAGAGCCCATAATAGCTCCAGTAGAGTTAGTGGAGCTGAAGAAGCAGCTAGAGGATTTTTCGAGTAAGGGGTTTATTCAACCGAGTACTTCACCGTGGGGAGTGCCGTTGTTGTTCATGACAAAGAAGGATGGGAGTTTCCAGTTATGTATTGATTATCGGGGACTTAACCGAGTCACTGTAAAGAACAAGCACCCTCTCCCAAGGATTGATGAGTTGTTGGATTAGTTGAGGGGTACTACTTGGTTCTATAAGATAGACTTGGCGTCGGGATACCATCAAATTCCGATTGATAAGGTGGATGTTCGTAATACAGCATGAGATACATCTGATGATATCCTGGTGTATTCGAGGAGCCCTGAGGAGCATGAGATACATCTGAGGTTAGTGTTGGAGAAGCTTCGGGAATAAAAGTTGTTTGCTAAGTTAAAAATAAGAGTAGCTTCAGGCAACGAGAGATGGGGTTTCTTGGCCATATTGTGTCTACAGAGGGAGTTTATGTGGATCCAGATAAGATTAAGACTATTAGAGATTGGCCTAGACCAAGTAATGCCACCAAAATCAAGAGTTTTCTTGGGTTGGTTGGATATTACAGGAGGTTCGTCAAGGGATTTGCGAGTATGGTGCAATCTCTGACAAAGTTGACTGAGAAGGATGTCCCATTTGTTTGGTCTCAAGAGTACGGGGACAGCTTTGCGAAGCTGAAGGAGATGTTGATGAGTACACCTATGTTGGCGTTGCCCGAGCCAGGTATGCCTTATGCAATGTGCACAGATGTTTCAGCTATTGGGTTGGGTTGTGTGCTGATACAGGAGGGCAGAGTGATTGTGTACGCTTCGAGGCAGTTGAGGGGTTGTGAGCGCAATTATCCTACCTATGATATTGAGTTGGATACAGTAGTATTCGCTTTGAAGATCTAGAGATCTTATCTGTATGGCGAGCAAGTGAAGATTTTCACGGATCACAAGAATCTACAGCATATTTTTACTCAGCCGTTGCTGAATCTGAGGCAGAGGCGCTGGGTACAGTTGTTGGCAGATTACGATATGGTATTGTGTACCATCCGGGTAAGGTTAACCTGGTGGTAGATGCTCTGAGTCGTCGGAGGGTAGATGTGGCTAGGGAGCAGGATGTGGAGGCTTTAGTGAGCGAGATTAGCACTTTGCGTCTATGTGCTATTTCATTTGAGCCGTTGGATTTAGAGGCAGCTGATCATGCAGATCTTCTGAGTATGATTCGAGTGGCTCAGAGCATGTACAAAGGGGGATCTTAAGTTTGGTTCTTATGAAAAAAGTGATACAAATTCAATCTAAAATGGTATAATTATGAAGAAACATATCTTAGCTAAGATGTTTTTTAGATGGTTCTTGGTGGACACGTGCCAAGTTCTGATGCAGTGGATGTTTAATGAAAAAGAAAAAAAAACAAAACTCTTTATATTTATGCAAAGCTCACTAAATGCAACTTTTATGTTCCATTATAGATTGTTTTAAATCTTTTTATGTAATCTATGTTTCTATCTAAAATAAAATATATTTCAAAAAAATTAATTTTTTTATTTTTTTATTCTGTTAAGAACACATAACATGGTTCCACAATTGAAGATGAAAAACATAAAAACGGTTCTTAACCAATCATAATCATAAATTACTAATAAAAATGTCTTAAGAACTAAAAAAAAGCTTATCCCATTGCACTTGCTCTCAGGAGAGTGATTAGAGTTTGATTGATGCGTCGAGGACAGTTGATTCTGAGTATCTGGTCTCTTCAAATAGGACGATTCTTCCGCGTGGGCGAGTTTGTGAGCCCAGGGATGAGTCGTTGTGGCAGGAGATTCTGAGTGAGGCTTATGCGAGCAAGTTCTCGATTCATCCAGGAGCGACAAAGATGTATCGTGATCTCAAATTGTACTATCACTGAGTCGAGATGGAGAGAGATGTAGCTGATTGGGTTGCTAAGTGTGATATGTGCCAGCTAGTGAAGACAGAGCATCGGGTTTTGAGTGGTAAGTTGCATAGTTTACCCATTTTCCAGAGTGGAAGTGGGATATGATCACGATGGATTTTGTGGTGGGATTACCTAACTCGCGGACCTTTGATGCTATCTGGGTGATAGTGGATCGTCTGACTAAGTTGGCACATTTTTTGGCCATTAAGAAGACCGATGGAGGAGCAGTTTTGACTAAGAAGTATGTGAAGGAGATTGTAAGGCTGCATGGGGTGCCAGCCAGTCTTGTGTCAGACAGGGATCCTAAGTTTACGTAGCGTTTCAGAGGAGTATCGGGATGGCTCCATATGAGGCTATGTATGGGAGGCCGTGTAGGACACCTTTGTACCCAAGAGGGAGAGCAGAGTATTTTTGGTCCGACTTTTTTCAGGAAACAAAGGAGAAGATATGTGTTTTGAAGTTGAATATGAAGGAGGCTCAGGATTGGCAGAGGAGAAGGAACTGGAGTTTGAGGTTGGAGATCGTTTGTATCTCAAGATGGCTATGTTGAGGGGTCCTAGTAGATCCATTTTGGAGAACAAGCTGAGTCCGAGGTTTATGGGTTTGTTCCCGGTGGTGGAGCGAGTTGGACCAGCAGCATACCTCCGATTATGAAGGCTTTTCATAAGGTGTTTTATGTAATGATGTTGAGGAAATGCATGCATACTTCGGAGGAGTTAGTAGCTAATATTCCAGAAGATCTTCAGTCAAATTTGACTGTGGCGGCGAGACCTGTGAGGATTCTTGAGATGAGAGTCAAGGTGTTGCGTTAGAAGAAGATTCCATTGTTGAGGGTTTTATGGGATTGTGCTGGTACGGAGCAGGAGACTTGGGAGCTTGAGGAAAAGATGAAGCTGAAGTTCAGCAAATGGTTTGACAAGCATGTCGCGGCTTGAGATTGTTTTATCATTGTGGTTCTGGTTTCGGAGTTAGCATGGTGTTGTTGTTGTTTTTGATTCATGTACTTTCGTTCGAGTTGTAACGATTATACATTTTTTAGATTTATAAGATGGAGTTTTCTTATATTTCGATGTATATAAGAGGAGGAGTTCTTATATGTGGTGTTCTTGAGTTGACGAGAGTTTTGGGTCATGTTTGTTATGATATTTCGGGTCATGAGTATCGTGTCTTGGACCAAATGAGGTAGTTCTAGTCGCTAGATGCTTAGAGACGTTTAGGAATTGATTAAGGGCCATGGTTTCTCCGAATTACTCTTTTCTTTTTGGAGATGACGAGTTCTCCTGTATATTTATTTGGGATGTGGATTTCCCTGGATAAGTATCAAGGGATGACGAGTTCTCTGAAGGGGATGACAATTTCCCCAGATACCGGTAGCTCGAGGGATTTATTCGTGAGAGTGTAAGTGGTATGATACACCGATAGCTCAAAGGATGTGTTCCAGCGAGTATGATGGGTGTGGAAATGAGTTAAGAGTAATTGATGTCTGAAAACGTAAGTAAGCATGAGACTGGGTGTGAGCCTCGGAGATCGAGTGAGATGATCTCGGGTGGTACTCTATTGTTTGGGTCAGGTACATGGTCTTTGGTAAACGGTTCATCAGGATTCGAGGTCGAATCCATATTAGTGGGGGAGAATTATAACATTCGTAAACTAAATTTTGGGAATTTGGTAAGGGTGTCGATCGACACTGGTGCGAGTGTCGATCGACAACATCAATGTTTCGGGTCATTTTTGGTTTGATTTTAATTGCTCGGTTTGGATCGGTTATGGGTGCGGAACCCTAGGTCATGTTATTTAAACACAACTTTGGTGGTCAGCCGTGTTTTTCAGAGAGAAAAAATGGCTTTAAGGGTTTTTGATAAGAATTAAGGGAAAATAAATAGAGTTTTCGATAGTTCTCAGAGAATTGGTTCGTTCTTCGTTACTAGAGTTTTTGGAAGTGATTGTTGGCATTTTCGACCAAGGAATTAGAGGTTCTGGTTCGTCGTGTTCTTCGTTGTCTCGATCCAAATTTTGTTTATAGCTAAGGTGATTGCGCGACCGTAGGCTTATCTAAGCCAATATTGAGTTTGACGATTGAATTTTGGGTTCTCTTGATGGAATTGTGGTTTATATTGTGATTTCGTGTTCTGTGTTTATGGTTGTGCCTTGTGAATTGAGTTTTGGTGCAGGTATCGGTTGAATTGTCGCGAGAACGAGTCGTGAGAGGAGAGACTCGTTCTGCGATTTCTGCAGCCTGAGTGTCGATCGACACCTAGTGGTAGTGTCGATCGACACCACTGTTGTATAAGTGTCGATCGACACCTAGTGGTAGTGTCGATCGACATCATTGTTGTGTAAGTGTCGATTGACACCTACTGGTAGTGTCTCGGGACGGATCATCGCGTCTTGGGACGAGTTTCCGTGTTGAACGTAGTAATTTGTATTGTTTTGCTTGTTATTAGATTTGATATAAATAGCATATAGACGGGGAGGACCGGCTCACAAAGTATTTGTTAAATACTTACGCAACTCTTTTTTCCATGTGTTGCAGGTAAAAGAAATGTGTGATCCCGAAATCATGGCGTATGAAGAGGATGATTATGGTTTTCTTTTATGTTTTGTTGACTGAGTAGAACCTGGTGTTTAGGTTGCTAGCTTAGTTTGAATATGGAATTCATATTGTTGTGGAATCGTTTTGGCTGAATTGGTATTGGATTTTATTATTTAAGGGAATTATTTGGTTGATGCTGATATATGTTTCCGCTTGTGTTTTGATGTTTGAATTAATTGTTGAGAATTAATAAGTATGAGATTATTAATTCGGATTAATTATTTATAAAATAAAATAAAAATTTAGTTGTTTCAAAAACACTCACGAACACCGTTAATTCTATAATGTGGTAAAACGAATTTACAAAATTTTATATTAATTGTTTTTTGTGCACATAATTAGTCATTGCAAAATTCACAACGATTCGATCGATTTCCCATGGGAGACATGAGTGAGCATATGTATGTCGGTGTTATACATAAAATGTACAGAATTAAGGATTCGTATAATTGTAACAAATTGAGGTTGATATATGTATATGAAAATGTGGGGAACTACCAAAAGTAGGATCATAATTACTCATTATTATAGCTCTTAACTCGTTTACTTTCCTCAACATCTTTTTATCATCGTCTAGTCCTTCCATTGTGTGTGAGAGAGAGAGAGAGAGAGATAGAGAATGGGGAAAAGAGGAGAAGGGTTTTTCCGAAACAGATTAAGGGCTCATGTAAGAGTCCAACCACCGACGAATACGAGCCACCATGGCTGCAGCCAAGAGCCACCAAGCTCCTCCACTGAGGTCAAAGGAAGAAGAATAATGGTTGTGGTTGATCCTTGCTCAGAGGCTAAGAACGCTTTGCTGTGGACTCTCTCCCATTGTGCTCAGCCTCAAGACTCTATTCTTCTGCTGTATTTTCTTAAAGCTAAACCCTCTGATCAATCAGGTCAATTTTCTCTTCTTGTTATTAATCTCCCACATTTTCATTGCTTTTACATATGCACAAATCCTTTGTTTTTTTCTAGGTGCTCAAGCTACAAAAGAAGAAGAACCTTGTGACAAACATACAACTTCAAAAGCTAATAAAAAAGTTTCGGCCTTGAAGAACATTTGTGAGCTTAAAAGACCTGAGGTTTCTTAATCTTCATCATCCTCATTTTCTTTATTAATTACTAACAATTTTAAAATTCATATTCTTTACCTAATAACATTTTAAAAAATCATATTTTTATTGTTAACTAAAACTCTTTTTTTACTTATATTTCTTGGGGGAAAAATCAAATAATAATTTGTTGAATTAGGTAAAGACAGAGATGGTGGTTGTGGAAGGTGAGGAGAAAGGTCCGACCATAGTGAAAGAGGCAAAAGAACGAGGAGCGTCCTTACTGGTTCTAGGCCAAAAGAAACAGCACGCCACGTGGCGGTTACTAATGATATGGGCCTCGCAGGCCAGGCCCATTAACAAAACCGACGTCGTTGAGTATTGCATCAACAACTCTCCTTGTATGGCCATTGCGGTTCGCAAAAGAGGCAAGAAGCTTGGTGGATACACTCTTACAACTAAGCGTCACAAAGATTTCTGGCTTCTTGCCTGAATATTACTTTTGTTTATTGATTCTCGCATATAAACTAATAGATTTTTTTTCTCTTTTGTAAGTTGTAACCTTTACGTTAAATCATTGTTGTGGACTTGTGAGTGCAATTATTATATTTTTTTTTTTTTTTTTTTAAATTTCTGATTTCTATTAATTAATTTTAGGAGCTGTTACAAGAAGAAAATAAAATAAAATAAAGATCACAAAGATCAAAGATCATGAAGGTGAAAATAAAATAAAAATAAGATTACAAGAGGTTAGAGCCTCTAAACCACAAAGAAAGAGAGTTTTGAAAACCATGCTTTTCCCGACTAGCGAAGCATGCGTTTCTAATGCCTCTGTCCACCTTCGTTTTGAAAAGAGTCTCCGCCAATGCCCTGTTAGAAGCATTGTTGAAGATGCGATCATTCCTCTGGATCCAAATTGCATACACAATCTGCTGCGCCATAAGTAGCCGTAAATTATTCTCATCCGCATTCGGGTAAGGTCTTAGTAACCATCTCTGAAAGGCCGCCCAGTTTTCGAATCCCATGTATGGAGCCGTCAGTCTTGCGAAACCTAATCTCCATATATCTTGACTATAGGGGCAGTAGAAGAGAAGGTGATCCCTGGTTTCATGGTAAATATCGCACAGAACACAAGTATCTTCTTCTATTACTCCCCATAATCTCAGTTTGTCTTTAGTGGTTAGGCGATCCAAGCTCGCAAGCCATAAGATAAAGGCATGCTTGGGTACATGTCCTGAGAACCAAACTGCCTTATGCCACTCCACCTCAGCAAATGGTTGAGCTAACTGTCTCTTTGCATGAGGAATAGTGAACCTATCATGCAAAGGACCTGCGCCATCTCTCCAGGTGTATCTATCCATACTACCTGTTAGATTAACCGTTGTCAAGTATGCTAGCACATTAACCATTGCCTCACTTCTAGCGCCCCTGATGGTACATCCCAGTGAAGTCATGACCTCAGAGACCTTAGAGTGCATAGGGATCCCATATCTCCTAGGACCATCCTGACCAATGTAGGTTAGCAGCTTTCCATAAGGTGACCATGTGTCAAACCAGAATGAAATTCGATCTCCATTACCAATCTGGCATAAGATGTATTCCTCTGCTACTTGTCTGAGCTTGAGAAGTTGTGACCAAGTAGAGGAACCAGTCGAATTGGCCTTCAAGCTCCATAATGATCTACCTTTTAGCTTTTATCTTTATTTATAATTGGTTTTGTTTGTATGTAAAAAAAAACGTATGTGAAATTAAATAGGTTGGGATTTCTAGTCATGTATACATTGGTTTTTGTAATCGATGGCCAACGAATTGCAATAGTGACCAGCAACAACAATCAGCCATACGTCTTATTGTCCATTTCGTAGTGAAATAGTCTTTAGTTACTATCAGTTAGTGTTAACAACCAAAACTTGTTTGTTTTGTTTTGTAAGCGTTGATTCAATAATTGTTTTTGACAATGAGCCACTAAAATATTAAACATTAAAAATCTTCTAATAAATCGCCTCGCATCCTAGAAATTTGATACGAATCGAGAAATATTTATTCCAAGAGGCTATAAAATGGAATAATGAACACTAGGTTTTTTCATTCTTTCCAAGTTTGGTTAAGACAGACTGTTGTGAGAAATTGGTGTACCATAGCTTCGTTACTTAAACCTTCTTATTCAATCCTATAAAAAGCATCTAGATATTTATTTTCCATGTGATCATTCAATCGTTCAAGTGTTGAGGGACATAGTCAAGATAAAAGGAAAATGTGGATAATAAATCACATATTTTGATTTATTGTATTTTTACTGATTATTTTAAACAAGTACTATGTTTTAATCGTTGATCACTGGTCGTTGTTGCCAACAACTATAAAAATTGGCCATTATTTATCACTCACTCCTTCCTTCCTTTAAGATTAAAAAGAAAAAAACCTAGTTAAGACAAAATTGGCCTTATAATATTATTATTTTAAAAAAAAAATAATGGGTCTTAAAAAAACATTTGGACTTATGTGTCAACTTAAACCAAATCCAACCCGACCCACCCACTTGCTTGCTTTTTCTTCTTTTTTCTACTAGTAAAGCTATATATGTTGATAAGATTGTGAATATAATCTTATCGATTTAGAGAAGCAAATGATAGTAACAGAAATAGAGATAAGAAAATAGAAGAAATTGGAGATAGGGATGAAGAAATGATGAGAAGATTCGGTAGATTTTGAGAGAACCACTCTCTTTACTTAATTGATAATTCTTTGGATAAATGTTCTACAATGGCTTCATCTAGTCTAAGAGCACCTCCATCAGTGGATTTTAAGTGTATCTTAATAAGTTTCTTAGGTGGAAAAAAATTATAAAATAATGATAATTGTGTATAAAGTGTAAGAGTCGGTCTTATTTGGGATACTTTAGAATTATTAATAGCCTCTTGCGTGCCCAACAATGAGTGGTTTAAGTATTCTTAATTTTATTTAAAAAAAAAATTAACATAAATCTATGTCACGTCTCTTTTTATTCGGGGCTATTCGTTTGTCAGCCGCAGGCTCCTACGGTTGCGGCATGCGTTTACTCGTTGTTCGTTTTCCTCCCGCAGGTACCTGCGTCCAAACGTTGTGACAGTCGCAGCCTTTTGCGTTTAAAAATTCTGGCCGCTGGAAAATTCAGCGGTGCAACCAAAATTAATGCATTTAAAAGTGTAAAAGACAAAATTAACCCTATACTTATTTCTCAATTACGAAATAATGCCATTAACCCTAAAACATATCTAAGCTTCGATTCTTCTCTTCTCTCAAGCCGAAACTTCATCTTCTTCAAGTCTTTGAAAGCTGCAGGTACGCCATTATCGTCTCTCTTTACTCGTCAACGATCTTTAACAAGAATTGATTTTTGATGTTGTTAGGCTCTTAGATTTATATAAAAATGAAGAGAAAGAGAATGGAACGATTATTGTTTTATCTTCTCTACTTTGTTTAGTGAAAGTTTGAGAAGAATCTATTCTAGCTTGAGATGCAGTTTCGAATTATACAGCTTTAGGAGTAAAAAACAAAATCCTCTGGTATACCCACCAGGTGTTTGATGAAATGTCTGAGAGAAGTAAAATATTAATAACATGGCTTAGATTAATGTTATATTATCCGTTGGAGCTTCATATGCTTTTCTAATCTTCATTGTAATCCAGTTTCATGTTACACTTACACTTAAATCTAAATTGTGTTTTGTTATTGTTTTAAGGTTTAGTCTTTTTGAGTCCTGCTGGAGGCTAAACAAGAGCAAAAACTCAAAGACAGTGAGGCTACCATTGCTTCTCTACAGGTAAATCATTTCATTGGTACGTTATTATAGTCTTGTATGTGTTTTAATGATCTGGTGGGTTAGTAAGTAGTATTTTTATATCATTGTACCTTCGATTGAATCCAAGATTGAACCCAAAAAAAAGGTTATGTTAATCATATGCTCGATTGATCCCATATTGGCCTTGGTTGTGTTGTAGGAATGTGAGGGATGGAATAAGTGAAGAAGAAAGGAAAGATTAATAAGACTTTTCATAAAATTCAGCTTGTGAATTAGTACGGTGATATATATATATATATATATATATGTGTGTTCTTTTGATCTTTTCTTTATGTATGGTTTTAAATGTTGCAACTTCATTTCTTTAGCTTTTTGCTTGTTTTGTTTTGCCTTAACAAGTTGTTTGAGGAATCAATTGGAAGTGATTATGGATATACATATACAACCCAAATGCTATTTGTACTGCAAGTGAATAAACATGTCCAATGTTTAAGTCATCTCTTAAGAGTTCTTTTTTTTTGTGTACAAATTCTTTTAAGAGTATGCCTCTCAAACAAAGGCTTAAAACAAACAATACTCCATCAAGGGTTTTATCTTATCGCCAATATTTTAATTTTATTTGGGGAAAAATATCAAATTTTACAGGAAGCAAATAAAATGTTGTTTGAGGAATCAATTGGAAGTAAGATTATAGATATACATCATCAAGATACACGACGTTGTATTTTTGCTTAAAAATGTATAAATTTACACACACAAAAATTAAAAATGAAAATCCAAACGTTGCGACCAGCTGCGCGGCAGTCAAACGAACAACAAACACGGCGTTTGGTCGCAGTGTTTGGCCGCTAGACGCAACCGCCAACGTCTGACAAACGAACAGGGCCTTCCTCTCTCTATTTCGATAAGAAGAAGGAAAATTATTTGGATCGGATGATCCAAATCTGTTGTTGGACCGACGAGATCGGAGGTCAAACTTCATGACGATGGTATTTCGACGACCTATCGCCGGCAAATGGGTTTTAGAAGGCATCTCTCTCTCTCCTGCGAGCTGAAGGTGGAAAAGTTTTGGATCATCCGATCCAAATCCGCCGATCGACCGACGAAATCAGTGAATCAACATTGTGACAGTGGTGTTTATAAGAGGTATTGCCGGCGAGAGAGAGTATTGGGTGAAGAAGAAGGATGTTGGATCGCCAGCGACTAGTGTTTCGTCATAAGTTATATCAGCTTCGAGAAGAGAGAAACATGAAGCCAGAAACTTCTGCTAGTCTTGTATCTGAGAAAAAATAAGTAAAGGGTTTCTAGTTACCATAATCAAAAGGTGATTGCTTTGCGAATTTTGATTAGGACTAACACTTGTTAAATTTCAGATTTGGTCCATACGTGTGTCAACCTGTGATTGCTTGATTGGGAGAGGATAACAAACCCTTCATTTGTACAATGGATTCGATGGGAGCCAAGTATGCTCACATCCTTCCTTTGCTGCATGTATCTCCTATTATTCATTTCTCATATGTAATTTTGTGTCGTTACTCATTAGTCAGTGAGTGTAGCCCTTGATCTTGTTGGGTGAACCAGAGGAGTATTAATGGATCAGTAGTAAATTAGTAATGAATCACGACTTTGGTCGTTTGTCATCCAATGTATTGTATGTAGAATGAATGGGCTATGCTCATGAGTTTAAATATACTATCTTATTTCTTACATGTCAACAAAATATATGACAAACAATACAACCGGTTCATTCATTATTATGATTACATACACTAGAGATAAGATAGTAAGAAAGACCATTCCTACTAGAACTAGAGATAAGATAGTAAGAAAGACCATTCCTACTAGAACTGGGATGTTACTGGAACTGTTAATATATGTTTGAGTTATTAATAGGGTTGGGATGTTACTGGAACTGATTATTGCAATTGTGGGCATGCCTTGACATTTTTTTCTATGTGAACGTAGGGAGTTGGCTAAAGTCTTTATTGTCTCTAGAACTGCTTCAGAATCACTCTATGGTGCCTGTGAAGCCATGGACAAACCAGAAAATTTAGTAAGTCCTACATATGTAGGAGATTTTATGGGAATAATTGGGTGCATAATGATGCTGGTCATAGATGACGGAATAACTTCATTTGGCATAGGAATTGGGTGTTTCAAATTCAGCTTGTTTGATTAGATCCCTCATTTTGATACTAGAAATTAAGTTTGGTGGGAATATTTTTGTGCACAATGCTGGTCGTAGATGACAGAATTCCAATAGTTTTTTCTCAAATAATTTCATTTGACCCTAGAAATGAGGTGTTTCATAGTTCAAGCTTGCTAGTGATCATGTTATTCCTGTGCAAATGAAGTTTGAATTTTAAAGGCATCATTCCAAGAAGTGTATTGTAGCAGATGTAATTATGATTACTTGACTTTGGTTGATCTTTGGTTTAACAAATGCAATGCAGCCTTGATTTAAGTTTTGTTCATCTCATCGTCTCTCAATGTATTATATAATCCAAAATAGTGACAGAATCTTATAATGGGGTTCTAGCAATGGAAGAGGAAAAAAATAAAGGAAAAATTGCTAAATTAGGCCACATTTAGTCGCAAAATATCTCATTAGGATTCATTTTTCATAGGAATGTTCCATTAGGCTTTTGTATTTTCATATCCTAAATATAACCTTGATTTATAATTACTGAAAGTTTTTATTAATTTTTTTAATAATTAAAAATAATAAGAAAAAGAAATAGAATAAATTGTTGTATTATAAATCTGAAAAAAGGAAAAAAAATATGTTTATTTAGATAATATATATTCGAAAAACGAAAATCAATTAAAAAAATTTATACTACAAAAAATATTTTTTAAAAAAACTAATATACAAATTTTATAAAAAAATATCTTTACTTAAATAATGTATATTTGAAAACCGAAAATCAATTAAAAATCATATATACTACAAAAAAATATTAAACAAAAACTAATATACAAATTAAAAAAAATAATAATAATATACAAAATATTTGTGAGATATTAAAATTTGGAAATTAATTACAACTTGTTATATAAAAAAGGACAGTAAAACTGACAAAAAAAAAATTCACAAAAAACGTAAAATATATTTTCAGATATTCATTTTAGGAAACAAAATATTTACTCCTAGATTTAAGGAAATTAAATTTAATTCTGCAGAAACTATATTCTACGAATAAGATATACTGGTAGAACTTTTGGTAGAAACATTATTCCGGCTACGATAGAATATGGTATATTTTGAAATCTATGACTTGTAAGAAAATGTAGAACGTTAGATCATGTAGTAAAACATATGTCTCTACAGAAGTAGTGGCATGTAACATGAACTCTAGATGGACTTGGGCTTCATTCTTCTTTATCAAATATCAAACCAAAGCCCCAATTACTAGTCGTATCATATGATGTAGATGAAAACAAAAGCCCCAAAACCCTCCTTGTATTGCAAACAAAGGCCCAATTCTTCTATATTAACAAAACCGACGTCGTTGAGTATTGCATCAACAAATACTCTCCTTGTATGTTCGCAAAAGTCCCAAAACCCTCTTCTAGATTCCGTAAACCCTAGCCACCGGAGTAAATCATGGGGAAAGAGAAGAAGAAGCCTGGCAAAAAGTCTGGACCAGATGCAGTCGCCATGAAAGCCAAGGCCCAGAAAGCCGATAATCCATTTGAGTCAATCTGGTCTCGCCGGAAGTTCGATGTCCTCGGTAAGAAGCGTAAAGGTGAAGAACGCCGTATCGGTCAATCACGATCTCGTGCCGTTGATAAGAGGAAGAAGACGCTTCAGAAGGAGTATGAACAGAGTTTGAAATCTTCGGTTTTCGTCGATAATCGTATTGGAGAACAGGACGATGAGATTGGGGAATTCGACAAGGGTGTAATCCGATCCCAGAGAGAGCGTCAGGTCAGTTGTTGAAGAGAAGACACATACTTTTTACTTATCAATTGGATTGAATATGTTTCTCTTATGGTAATGCAGTTGAAACTAGCAAAGAAGAAAATGTATAACTTGTCTGATGGGGAGGAAGATATCTATGAAGATGGTGCCCTTGGTGGATTTTCTGAAAAGGATGATTTTGATAATGGATTATTGTCGGATGAAGATCTTCTAGATGATGATCATCTTGGATCAAAGAGTATGTATTCTTTACAAACCTATTGTTGTCTACTCATTATGTTACTCTTGGCAAAGCTAATGTTGTCTACTCATATAGGACTGAAGCATCTCAACAGAAACAGAGGATCTGGAGAGGAAGAGGTAAGAATTTATCTCCCTGGGTATTTTTGACACATTTGGCTTTACTAATATTCTTGGATTCTCTCTGCAGAGACATAAGAGCAAGAAGGAAGTCATGGAAGAGATCATCATGAAGAGCAAACTTGGCAGGGTAACTATTCCACTGTTTTCCTTGTATTCTTCCTTCGCATGGCATGTCAGTTTTCAGTTGGTAATTTACTTGTATTTGTGTGCTTCTCTAGATGGAGAAAGCTAAGCATAAGGAGGATAAGGAGAAGCTGCTGGATGAGGTGGATAAAGAGTTCATGTCCTTAGATTCTCAAGTGCTTGGGACTTTATATCGTCCTTCTGATATCCCTGAGGTGAACAATGATCACATATCTGAGCATCTTTATCTATGCTACCGCTTCTCAATTCGTGAGTTTTCTTTTGTTTGACGTGATCCCTTTTGTCTGCAGGATAAAGACAAGAATTATGAAACGCTTATGTATGATATGTCAATGGAACGTCGTGGTCGTCCTACTGAGAGGACAAAGACACCTGAAGAAATTGCCCAGGAAGAGCGACAAAAATTAGAGGAGCTTGAGGTATGTTTCTCTCGAAAGCCATTGCACTGATATGATTGTTCTGTCAAGGTCGATGGTTGACATTATTTAATCTTGATACAAAAAATTTGAAACTCGTAGGCAAACCGTAAGAAGAGGATGCAAGAAACTGAGGATTTGAGTGACGGGGACGATGAAATGGATGGTGATGAATCATCAAAGAGGCAAAGAGCCTTTTCTGGCGATGATCTTGGAGACTCTTTCTCAGTTAATGAAGAGCAGCCGAAAAAGGGTTGGATTAATGAAGTTCTTGAAAGAAAGGATGATAGTGATAATTCAGAAAGTGATGAGGATGATAGTTCGTCCGAGGATTCAGAAAGTGAAGAAGGAGAGGAGGAGTCAGATGGGAGTGATTCGAAGCAGAGAAAAGGTCATCATTTAAAAGACTGGGAACTAAGTGATAATGAGCTAGAGGCAGAGCTGGAAGATGATGGTGATGATGATGATGAAGAAGTGGAGCCAAGGGTACACAAAAAGTCGAAAGTAGACAATGCTCCTCCTCATCAAAGAGAAGGGCTTTCTGGAACAGTGAAACAAAAAGATGATATGAAGAAATTGAGTTCAACGCAGCGTGATATTCCTTTCGTGATTGATGCTCCAGAGAATTTTGAGGAATTGATTGCTCTAGTAGAAGATTGTTCCAATGCAGATGTTATTGTCATTGTCAGTCGAATCCGGACAAGTAATTCAATTAAGCTCGCAGCTGGAAATCGGAAAAAAATGCAGGTAATCTTCTTTTTTTTTTTTGCTCTCAAAAATAACATTATCCATTTACCTGTTTGCAGTTTTTTTTCTGGTTTAGTTTACAGAAGTTTGAACTGGTTCATGGCTCACTTTCTTTCTGAATGTTTCTTCTTGTTGCCACCCAGGTCTTCTATGGTATTCTCCTGCAGTATTTTGCCGTTCTTACAAACAAGAAGCCCTTGAATTTTGAGCTACTAAATATGCTTGTGAAACCTTTGATTGAGATGAGCATGGAGATTCCTTACTTTGCTGCAATATGTGCTCGCCAGCGTCTTCTGAAGACCCGTGCCCAATTTTGTGAGGCCATCAAGAATCCAGGTTTGTGGTGCTTCAATAGCATTGAGTATTAGTGCCCTTAAACATGCACACCTTTTCCATCTTTTAGCTCTAACCAGTTCAGAAACATTATTCCAGATGATGGATGCTGGCCTTCCTTGAAAACATTGTATCTCTTGCGACTTTGGTCCATGATTTTTCCATGCTCTGACTTTCGCCATGTTGTGATGACCCCGTCGATATTGTTGATGTGTGAAAATCTCATGCGCTGTCCCATTTTCTCTGGTCGTGATATTGCCATTGGTTCTTTCTTATGCTCCATTGTTCTCTTGGTAAGGAGAAGTCGATCCCTACTCTTTTCCTTGGCTGTTACTGTTTTTCGATTTACTCACACAAACAATAATCTACTGTAGGTTGCTAAACAATCTAAGAAGTTCTGTCCTGAAGCCATACTATTTATCCGAACTCTTCTGTTGGCTGCTTCAGACAAAAAATCACCTCCATCTCAGGAATCTGAGGTACATTCGTTTTCCATCTTATATTGACCTGCATATAAGAACTCAATATGCACATAGGCAACTGTTGTTACCGGGCTCTGATGAGTTGTTGTTTATCGTGTTACAGTTTTATCATTTTATGGAATTGAAATCGTTGACTCCATTGCTGTGCATACAAGACCACGTAGAGGAGGTCCTGCCTTTAAACTTCCTAAAGATAATGGATGAGCCAGCAGACTCCCCGTATTTCAGCTCTGATGATTTCAGGTCTGTTCTCTCTCTGAATTTAATTTTCGGGTTGAGACATGAAGAAATGAGTGTGTAATACTTGTGGTTTTGGTTAAACAGAGCAAGCATCATCTCAAGTGTAGTCGAGACTCTCCGAGGGTTTGTGGAGATAAACGGAGGATTGAGTTCCTTTCCAGAGATCTTCATGCCCGTTTCAACTTTGTTACATCAAGTTGGGAATCAAGAAAAGATCCCTCAAACTCTCAAGGAGAAATTAGAAGATGTTGCGCAGCTTATTGAAAAGAAGACTGATGAGCATCAGAAGCATCGCAAACCACTCGCTATGCGTAAGCATAAGCCAGTAGGCATCAGAATGGTTAATCCCAAATTTGAAAACGAGTAAGCATCTCTCTCTCCCCTAAATCCACACGCTCTCCACTTAGGGATGATCTCTGAAACGGTGTATATATGTTTGTTCTGCAGGTTTGCCATAAACAGGGATTACGATCCAGACAAAGAACGGTCTGAGAGAAGAAAGTTGAAGAGGAAGTTAAAAGAGGAAGCAAAAGGAGCTGTGCGTGAGCTGCGTAAAGACAGCTACTTCATGAGTGATGTTAAAGCAAAAGAGAAGGCTGTGCAAGAGCAAGAGAGAGCAGAGAAACATGGAAAAGCTTGGGCTTTCCTTCAAGAACAAGAACATGCTTTCAAATCTGGGCAACTTGGTAAAGGCAAAGGCAAGAAGAGAAGACGTTGATACTAAACACCACTTTAAGTGTTTCTGTTTTCCTTCTTTTTATATACCTACTTCAACAATTTTGTTTTTGTTGGATAATCGAAAAACTGATTTACAGAGATAATCATTCTTCTAAGGATTTCCCAAAAAAAAAAAAAAAAAAGACTTGGATAAAATCGTCATTGGTCAATGTTCGAGTAAAAATTTGTCCTTCATACGAGCAATAAGCTTAAACTTCTCTTCTGCTTCAACTTGCTGCTTGATGTCACCTCTTGATGCTCTGTCTGGATGGAATTTCAGTACGGCTCGTTTGTACGCTGTGTGTACCTAATTTCAAAACCGGTTTCGATAAACGTTGTTATAATCTCAAGTATATACAAAAGCTTCGAGATAGTAGGGCTAACCTCATGTGGCAGAGGAGATGCTCCACCACCAACGGGAATCCCTAAGCCTCGAAGCAACGATGCCATGTTAAATGATTTGAGTTCAAGAAGTTTAAGCGATTTGGTTATTTCTGCACGGACTTTCTCCTTCATGTTCATGCTTTCTTCGTCCTGTTAAAAGTAAAAATGTGTGTTAGCAAATCAACACATAAAACAGAAGCGGCCACTGAGGAAGAGTAGAAACCTTCTTCTGCGTCTCTCTCACTTCCTCTACTCTCTCCTTTTGCCTTCTTTCCATCTCCAACTGTCGCATGTTTGCTAACTTTATTCTCTTACGTTGCCTCTGAGATTCTTCTGCCTGCAACAATTCAGTAGGAAGGTTAATAAACACTGAAGACAGAAATTTGGGCTGAGTAAGGTTAAAACCTGTAGCTGTAACTGCCGTTGTCTGGACTCCCATTCTTCTTCTTGTGCTTTCTTGTATTCATCTGTCTCCTTCAGCATTTCTCTGTTAAGCATGATATCGACTTCAGGAGCTGCAACATCAAGACCTTGCATATGTCCACTTGTAGATGGGATAGAATCAATGATCGGTTGCCTTGATTCACCTAAACTCGAGATCCCATGCTTACGCCTGGCTCCATTACTTTGAGGCATTGTATCTCCATCCCCATCAGACGTCTGACCTGCTGCATTATTCTTTTGATTCTCCTTGGACGACTGTGAAGTTTCACACCGAACTTGCACTGTGTCTGGCTGTTCCTCAACTTCTTTACAACTATTTTCATGTATAGGTGCTTCTTTCGATGTAAATTCAGTTGGTGGTAAATCTGACCTTCCTTGTTCAACTTGTATTTCAGGTGTCAGTGACGAATGCCATGGAAAATTCGGTTTAGTGAAAAAACCAAATGGAGATGTATTACGATTTCTACTTTCAGTTT
The DNA here is from genome assembly GCA_963576765.1 of Draba incana. NCBI lineage: Eukaryota > Viridiplantae > Streptophyta > Magnoliopsida > Brassicales > Brassicaceae > Draba > Draba incana. The sequence goes on along the minus strand of OY755209.1, from coordinate 16,384,177 downwards.
CAAAGAAAGTTGAAGAGGTTTCTTTTCCGCCATCTGGATTTCTTGCTTGAAAGAGGAAAGATGTTTGATCATGTTGTTCAGTTCTACTTTTAAAACCAGGCCCTAAGTTAGCGTCACAGTTGGCATTAGAAGGACCAGCCTCCTCACTCAGACTAGCTTTGCCTGCTTTCTTCAGTTTTTTCGAAGAAGCTTTCTCCCACTGCTCGCGGACCTCTCTATCAGAAGCTTCGAAAATCTCACAATCAGAACAGTCGCTGTCTGAAAAATCACTTTCAGATTCAGAAGCTAAACCAAAACGAATTCCAGAGGAGAAATCTTGTTGTTGGCATCTTGAAAACCTAAAATCAGCACACTTTTCGTGAATGAATTGGCAATCGTCATTATCGACTTCTGCAGATGTTTGCAAGTTACCACTAGTCCCAGCTTTGTGAACGTTTTCTGTATCATCATCGTCGTCGTCAATGCTAATCACTCTCTGCAAAATGGACTCCTTGCCGGTTCTTGATGTGGATTTTGAGGACTCGGGAAAGTCAAGAATGATAACCTCATCATCATCTACAAGAATAAACTCGTTGGTTACGCCGTTTGCACTGCATCTTTTGGTTGGCATTCTATTCCAAGAACGTGATCTAATCTGACGTTGCTCTCCCATTGCTTCTCTATCCCACACATAAAGAGGATCAAGAGAGTACTTGAGATATCCAAAAAGCTAAGTCCCACCTATAAACAAAGGAACACATCATTACAACTATAACCCTCCTGGACAAAAATTCCTAACATATACCGAAACCAAGATTCAATTTTTAGAGCAATCTGAGAGACAAAGGCAAACGCAGCACATCCGAATACCTTGAGATCAGCTAAAACAACTCAAAAAGGGGTGAATTTGACAAGTATTAAGCAAGTAGACACTACGAAACCCTAGAAACGATCACAAGGCTCAAGTAAGATTCTCTAATCAAGCGGCTGAAATCAATTGGAACCTAATCGTAATCGCAGAGGGATCCTAGGGTTTTATCTTAGGAAATTGAATCAAAGTACCCAAAGTGAGCAGAGAGATTTCCAACTTACCCATCTCGACCACGACGACGAGGGAAGAAGGGGATTTTTGGTTGCCTGAACCCTAATTTTGATGGGTTTGAAAAGGAGTAGGAGGAGGAAGATGAGAATGGAGCCACTCGTGCCCTGCACCTTAGGAAACGTGGCTTAATGATCCAACGAATTGAAAATTTTCGTATCGTTCGTTCATTGGTCTGTCTTTGGATTAACTGTCAAACTCATGTCACCCTAAACATGTCTTTCCTTGTCACTTTAGAGTTTGGACCGTAATAAATTGAGGGGTCAATTACCAAATCATGCTACTATATTTTCAATATTAACATTTTTTGTATTTTTGGATTAATTATTCGCCCGGATTTTAATAACAATTCTAATTGTATATGATAAAAACTAGGGTTCACTAGTGAAATAACATGTATGAGCATGTAAATTAACAAAATAACGTGTAGTTAGCCAATTAAGAAACTAATAAAGACAAAACAAATTTAACTAATTTACCCATAATAAATTTAATTAAAGTTGTCAACTTTAATGCATAATTAATACAAATTTATTTGTAATAAAAACGAAATAAATTTTTCTAAAATTAAATTTGATATTGACATTAATAAAAGAATTAATTTTCTTTTCCTTTTCTTCTGCACTAATCATTTGCTCAAAACAACCAAAGCTTTACTTCTCATAATAGTTGACTAGTGTTTGAATAGATAAATTATATAGTGAACTATATCACAATTTAGATTCTATTGAAAGAAATAGTGAACTATATCACTTTTTATATTTAGATATAAACGTATATTTTATTTCAATATAACTAACTACTTGGTTGATATAATGAATTACAAATTTCACACTACAATTGTGTAATAGTGAACTATTTGTGAATTTAACAAGTATAATTGATTGTTTAAGAACAAAATTAACTATAAAAATAACTATATGTTTATATATATATATATATATATATATATATATATATATATAACTACACATGGATATATAGTTAACTACATTTGAATATAGCCAACTACACATGAATATATATCTAACTACATTGAGATAATAGCGAACTATTCGTGAATATAACTGGTATAGTTGACTGTTTGTGGAAATAGTCAACTATATAGTTAAATACACAATAGTGAACTATATATCTACCTATATTTAGATAATAGTGAAGTATATAGTGAACTACACACATAAATATATAACTAACTATATTTAAATGGACTATTGGTAAACATAACAAGTCAACTATATAGTTAAATACACAATAGTGAACTATATATCTAACTACATTTAGATAATAGTGAAGTATATAGTGAACTACTCACATAAATATATAACTAACTATATTTAAATGGACTATTGGTAAACATAACAAATATAGTTGACTGTTTTGTGAATAAGATAATCGTGACCAAAGTTGTGATCTAAAGGATTGAGAAGGATGACCATAAACACAAGACAAATAGAAAGACTAATAGTTTTTATTTATGTAGCGATCAACAAGCCTTTCATCTTGAGACAACACTCTTACATCAAAAGACACTTTCCTAATCAAGCTAAACCACCACTTAGACCTTGTGGAGGGACAATACACAAACATAGATAACCTAAATCAATAGTAACTTTATTTATGTAGTTTGGTAGTTGTTTTGTTTCTACTAGAAAATTAAGTCAAGAGAATATTTACAACACAATTTCGATCGCCCAGCTCCATTTAACGCAATACTTGGGCGGTCATGGATATGCCATTAAAGTTGTACCTTCAATATATCACAAATGCGTTAAATTCTACACTCCCAACGGAATAGCAATGATCAAAGGAAACCAGAGACATTTAGGACCTACTACCTCAACGGACACAAGCAGTTGAAAAAATCCACAAAATAGTAATTACAGAAGTGGGGAGGAGTAAAACCTATGTCAGCTCGCAGAACACATCAACCCTCAGTTGATCAAACCTAAATAGGATTTAGTCACCTAGATCTGCATTGACGAAGCTCACCCCGATAAATGTGTTTGGATCAGAGATGATCTCCCAAAACCGATTAGAATGGAGCTAGTTGACTTCCTCAAAAAAAAATGTCAACTCTTTCGCATGGACCACCTCTGACATGAAAAGAATCAGCATCGACGTTACATCTAACGAGCTGAACATTGATCCTACCTTTAAACAGATAAAAAAGACGTAAATTAGGCCCTGAGTGAGCTAAAGCTGTTAATGACGAAGTCAAGCGCCTACTAAAAGTTGGATCAATCAGGGAGGTCAAATACCCGGACTGGTTAGCCAACCCCGTAGTAGTCAAGAAGAAAAACATAAAGTTGAGGGTATGCATTGACTTCACAGACTTAAACAAGTTATGCCCAAAAGACAGCTTCCCACTACCACACATTGACCGTCTGGTCGAAGCTACAGCTGGTCACAAGCTGATATCCTTCATGGATGCCTTCTCTAGTTATAATTAGATTATAATGAATCCCGATGACCAAGAAAAGACTACATTTATAACAGACCGAGGAACCTATTGAATACACAAGCTATCTATCAACGACTGGTCAATAGAATGTTTAACCAGCAACTTGGCAAAAGCATGGAAGTTTACATCGATGATATGTTGGTCAAATTAGTAGACCAAAATGACCATCTTGCTCACCTCAAGGACTATTTTGCAATCCTCAACCAATACAGAATGAAGCTAAACCCTGCTAAGTGCTCTTTCGGAATCCCATCAGGAGAGTTCCCGGGATACCTAGTCACAGAGCGGGGGATAGAAGCTAACCTCCAAGTAATTCACATCATTTCTATAAATGGTATCCCCCTAGATAACCAGGGAGGTGCAGCGATTAACGGGACAAATAGCAACACTGAACTGCTTCATATCCAGATCCACATACAAATATCTTCCATTTTATCAGTTTCTAAAAGGCAACAAGAAATTCAACAGGGACTCTAGCTACAAGGAAGCTTTTAAACAGTTAAAGAGAAGAAAAACCAGTAGAAGGAGAACCCTTATACCTTTACATTGCAGTATCTTTAGCTGACGTAAGTGGAATGCTGGTCCGAGAAGAAAAAATGAGCAGAAACCAATATTCTACATAAGTAAATCATTGGTAGATGCAGAGACTAGGTACCCATTCATGGACAAACTTGCATTGACAGTAGTCATCTCAGCTAGAAAGATAAGACCATACTTCCAGTCACACGAGATTGTGGTGATGACCTCTCATCCCATAAAAACAATCCTACACAGTCCCAGCCCTCCCTCCAGAACAACTGGAGGTTCCCCAAAATTAGCAGCGGCTCTCTTGGTGACGGCTTCCCTCAGATAATCTTTACGAACCTTCTTACGTTCTCTAAGATCTGCCATCTGGACCTAAACTGACGTCTCCCCAGCTAATAATCTTTGGAGTAGCTCCAACTGAGCCTTGACCGCATCCAGCTTACCCCTAGCTCGGATTATATCCTCTTGCCTAGCTACCGTAGATAACACAGCGGACACCGCATCCTGTTCACAAGGACTGTTATACTGCCGAGCAAACTCATCCTCATACGCGACCATCCTCGCGAGATGACTCACGAGATCCTCATTCCGAAGATGACTCACGAGATCCTTTGACGCCCTAGCAAAATTCACGAAGCACACCTCATGCCGCCTGCCCGTAGCCTTAAGTAGACGGATCATCGCAGCGTCATCCCGAAAGGCCGCTTGCAGTTCGGTGATGAGGGCGCTCTTCTTATTAGACAGATCTTCCAAAGCATTAATATCGGATTGACAAATAGCAGAGCTAAGCTTGTTTTCCGCCTCGGCTATTAAGGTAAAAATGGTGCTGGCGACCTACCAACACAAGGTAATCACCATTTAAATATTTACCAAAATTATAGCATAAAGTCAAAAGAGGAAATAAGTTTCAAAAGAAAGGACGACTTAAATCTCCGAAGGCCGCAACCAGCCCAGAGAAACCATTCCGAAGGGAGAGGTTTTTGGCTACAAGAAGCACACAGTTCGCTGAACTAAAACTGCAAAGCCAAGATATCAAATCGGTAGCACACAGTAAAGGAGGAGAAGTTGACGGTCCAGCAACCGAGGCAACGACCAAATCCAGCTGAGGGGAGTCACCTTGAGTAGGGACCGAGTTCCCTCGTCCACAACTGTCGAAGGGTGAGATGCCTTGATAGCAATATTTGCTAGCCCACCTTCAGGAGGAGTGGGTACCTCATCCACCTCTGCTGCTGGACTAACTTCGGTGTGATGAAGAGAATGGGACGAGGGCTGGAGATCACCTCCCCAGCTTTGCCCAGCAAAGGGTTTGGCTCCTCAGGCCCTGTCAGTTCAACGCTGGCCTGTTTGGAAGAATGGGGCGGCGATTGAAAAGAACCTTTGCCAACAGGAACTATCACTGGCAGTTTCTCCCCAACGGGTCTTTTCCCCTTAACTTTGCTGACCGCCACCAATGATCTCTCAATATCCGGCTTAGCATTTACCCCCGTCCTAGCAGAGGTTGAAGAAGAAGTAGCAGGAGATGGGACAGTTACCCGTAGAGTCGAGGTGACCTCCTCGGTACTAATCACGTAGTCTTATTGGGTACCTCGAGTGTGACAACACGCCTGATAGTCCTCCTCAATAAAGGCTCCTCGGAGCTAGCCGAAAAAGTAGAATACTCATCCTAAATCACCATCGGAAGATTTCTTGAGCCCGGAGCATTGAAAGGGATTGCGCGCTGGAATAGCGCAGTTTGTGACATGGTACGATGGGCCACCAGAGGAATAACATGATTAACAACCTCAACGGGATGCACATTGGCTCCAATCGCTTGCACAACTAGAGGAAAAGGTAATAGAAGATCCCCGCAGCAGGCTGAGGTTCCTCCATAACAACGGGATCCGTAAGCGCCATTCGTTGCTGCCTCTAGCTGTGATGAATGTAGGTAATCTTAATCTGGAACGGTCGAAGGAAGCCCAATGTACCCTCTCCCTGCGAAGCAGCTGCAACCTGGAGTTGATGACGATAGTAGCCATGCTGGTTCTAAAGTTGCCTGAAAATCAAATGAGAATTATAAATTAGGAAAGGCTAAGTGTAAGCTTACCCAACAGTAACACTGGAAGGAAACACTTACGAGGTGACTCGGCAAAAACCTTCGAAATTTTGTTAAATTCCTCCAGTGAAGACACTGACGCCGCATTATTAAAAAAGAAAAAAAATTATGATAATCAGTGTCTTCGAGGGTTATGTTTGTAACGACCCCTCTAAAAAGACGAGGAGTAAGGTATACTTTGCCCCGCAGAGCAAGATAGCCGCAATTCCGGGCCAAGTATAGCTCGCATAATTTCATGGGGGTCAGATCCATTTCGTTCTCGTAGCTCCTAACATATGTGTCGAAGGCATAACGTAGAAAGTTGGGAGCCATTTGGGGAAAAGTGATGGTAAATGTCTTGAGAAGACAGATAAGGAAGGAGGGGATGGGAAGCGACAGGCCGCAGGTCTGGAAGTACGCCACGTACGCAACGCAGAAGCCCTCCTCGATTGTCTCCGGATTATCACGCATTGTTGGTATTCGAAGCTCTACGAAAAAAGGCACGAAGTCGTCATCCTGCAGAGCAACGAGCTCCTGAGGCGTGATTGTTGATGGTTCGTAAGGACCGTAGTACGTTTCCTCTTGATTTTCAGTCATGATCAATGTCGAGAGAAAAATTTGTAAAGAACCAAAGAGGAGAGAATCAAAGGTTTTTGCGGAAAAGAAAGTTTAACTGATGAAAGAGAGAAGGTGAAATACCTATTTTTGAGATAAGAACAGATAAAAATACCTTCGAATGGTGGACCCTACGGGGAGTTAAATCGCTAGCAGCGCCACACACGTCCGCAATCCCATTAATCCTCACCGCTAAGTACTTAATGGGTTGGGGGCAACTGTTGGAGTTGGATTTCACCATTAGAAATCCGGCCCACTAAGCTTAGAATATAATTAAATTGGATTATATTCGACACTAGGCCTAAGGCCCAGAACCGCACTGACAGTCACAAAAAGGTCAGCATGTCCTTTGGCCTTGTTGGTCCCGAGTAATCAATTCGTTGACTGCGGAGCTGAAGACCCTTTGACTAAGTAATTCAGTGAGGATGGACCAAGTCAGTGCCGCTCAACAGTTTATGAAGAGATCCCGATATTTCCGGAGAACGCATCATAACGTGTATGGGATCTCTGGTGACGAGGAGGGATTCGTGGACCTGAATCGTTCAGCTCATAGGAGTATAAATAACTAGCTTGAGAGCTGAAATGACTAACTTTTTCCTTACGTTTACACTCAGTCACACTTTAGCTAGTCACTTTAGCTCATCACACGATTGTTCTAGCTAAAGTTCTTTGTATACTTGATCGAATATCAATATAAATCTAGTTTCCATTATTTTGGTCTCGATCTTAATTAGATCTGTAGACATTTCTTAGGATTAAAGTTTCTTTCCCGAATTCACATATAAATTCTTAGTGCGGAATCTAGCTTCCACACCCATTATATATTATTATTATTTAGCTGTTTCTCATATTTTGACTTATAACATTTAGATACCGAACAAGAAAAACCATATATTCATATGGATACATAACTGTAAAAACAAAAGATAATAATATAGTTTCAAATAAACGAGTCTAGTGTAATTGCAAGTTTGTAACAGATCTAGTAGACTCCTAAACTAACGGGTCTTGGCGGGCTTAGGGTCTAAATGAGACGAGGACCAAATGGATCTAAATAGGTAAATAGTGCGAATAAACCCATTTTAACTTGCCTAGTGACACACTACTCTTCCTTACAAAAATGACTTATTTTATTTTTATATTAAGCCAAAGCTTTACACATGAGAAGGATATAGATTATGCTCGTCTAATCAACCTATAGGACCAATCGGGAGTCTTGTTCTTCTTTTTTTTTTTTGGTCTAAAGTTTATCTCATTCAGATTGAATCCGGTTCACAGCGGTAATGTTTGGTACATTGGTTAAGCAAGACTTGGCAATCAAATCTGCTTCTGAGTTTTTCGATCTAAGAACAAAAGTGAAAATCACGTCTAGATCTTTTGAGAGCTTGAGAATATCTAAGATAATTCCATAGATTTCAAGCTTGTACTGGTTCCCATTGATGAGAGAGATGAGGTTCTTTGAATCCGATGCTAGGGTCATATGTGTCAGGTCTCGAAGCGACGCTTGTTTGAGGGCTTCTCGAATCGCCAAAGCTTCAGTCTTGTTCTTCTTGGATTCAGGATTTGGCAATGAATCAAAGAAACAAAGTTGGTGAAATATCTCAATAAGCAAAAAATTGTAGGCATTGTACAATTTTTACAATTCTATCAAGCTTGAAAAGAGGACGATCCTGATCCTTTGTGAAAAGTGTGAATTTGTATACAGACAATAACATATTTGATTCTAGACATTGAAAACCAAACAAACAAATTAACAAAAAAAAGTACCAATGAGTTGAACAACATTGAATATAATCGGTACAAAAAAAAAAAAAAAAAACAAGAAACCTAAGAGATTAAGAGAAGAGTCAGTGAGAGGTGGTTGTTGGATTAGGTTGAAGCATTGAAGGAAGAACGAGAGGAGACAAGAGAGGGATCGGATCTATTCCGTTTTGACAAAACGCAGACGCAGACGCAGATTCGGAAACAGCGGTGGTCGCGGAAGGAGCCATCGTAGAAGGAGGAGGTCTTGGTGGTAAGAGGAGAGGACAAGGAGCTCGTCTCTGAAGCCGGCAGCTAAGTGATCGCCGGAAAACGCAATCGTCGTTGTGAAAACTCATCTCAAATCCCGGAAATGAAACTCCTCCACGACCTGATTCCTCCATTATTCTTGCTTAGTGATTCTTGATTCTTGCTTCTTGATTCGAATTGATGCTATCAAGTTTTTTTTTTTTGTTGTTGCGTGGATTGGTGTTTGGTTTGTGGTGTTGATATCAATGTTGGTGGTGCTTGTTTGTTTTTTTTTTTTTTTTTGTATTTAAAGGATTTTAAAATTTGATTTTTAAACGGTTGCTTAGCTTGAGGATTTTAATAGAGTAATTAATTGAAAGGACAATAATAACAAAGAAAATCCTTTTTAGAAAGGGAAATTAGCATAGATAACATAAAAAAAAACTATAACTAAAATTTTAACAAATTAACCTAGATCTAAAGGTTCATGTTTTGCCACACATATTAATTTTCTTTACTTTTTAATTATAACTTTTTTTTTTTGGTTAGTTAGCAAATTATCCCTTTTAGAAAAATAAAGTAAAAAAATAGAAAATGGATGAAAATGTGGTGGTTGTGTGGTGCGTGTCTTGACTCAATATGGCAAAGAAAAAATGTTGGATAATAGATTGGATAGTGTGAGATCTATGTATATGTTTAGTATGTTTTTTTGTTTTCTTTTTTAATAAATGTATTTTTTTTTTTTTGTCAACTAATAAATGTTGTTATGTTTAGTATTGTAGATGATGATCATCGTTATTGTTGGAAACATGCGGCCGCGTACGCTTGTTTATTTATTTTTAGCTAATTCTTCTAGAGAAAAAAAAACCATTTTTATAATTATATATTATCTCAATCCTCACAATATTTGACCATTTAAAAAAAAAATCACATTATTTAGATGTCTTTATTCAAATCTCAAACAAAATTAACCATTAATGCCAATACGTGAAAGGTAAAACATAAAGAAAGTAGTAGAGATCCAATTTAAGTCAGAAATAAAAAAAAATCACATTTACGTGATGGAAACAACAAATAAACATTTTATTAAATTTGCATGTGTAGTCCATTAGCGAAGATAGACAATAGTCAGCAAACTCAAAATTTATAGTTATATAATCTCTAGACATAGTTCTGAAACTTAAAAAGATTTCCTCTGCCATGAAGTATCCTCAATCTACACATAAAGCCAGTATAGCGTTTGGGCAAATTATCCGTTATATTTGATACGATTAGATATTCGTTTTGATTTGATCCGAAAAATTCAAATATCCGTCATAAATCAAAACAAAACAAATATTAAAATCTACTATCCGTCTAAACCGAAGCAAATCACAAATACTAATTTTAAAAATTCGAATATTCGATCAGTAATTTCATATATATTTACATATATTTGTATTTTTAGTCTTTTTAAATACATTAGACAAAAAATATTTATAGTAAAAAGAAGTATTTACTAGTTTTTTAATTGAAAATATATGTTTTCGTATTTGTTCTTAAGTAGAAAAAACAAATATTTCATTTTTCCCATTTAATCTTTTACTTTTAATTTTCTATAATTATATTGAGTACAACAGTATAATTTATTATATTTATTCATTATTTAGTTTAAATAGCACATTAAAATAACTATTTTTAATAAAAAAATATAGTGTTTTGGTTTCGATTTTTTGGTTTAAAACGAATATCCGTGAGTATCGAATATCCGCAAATATCCGTAAAAAAATCCGGATATCCGTAATTGCAAATATCTGAAATTTTTAAAAGCAAAACAAATCGAAAAATGAAATATCCGTTAAAAACAAATCGAATCACAAATACTGTATTTTTCTGCATATCTGTTCAATGCCCAGACCTAAAAACCATGTATTGATAACAAAAAAACGAGACTAGTCACGTGATGATATGTCAATTTAGTAATTATGAAAAGAGTTGGAATTTAAAAGAAAATGTAACATGTAAATTTGACAATGAATGTGAAAAAATGGGCGGTGTGCATTTTTGGTGGTGGGGAGGTTACACTTTGTTCGTCTGACCATGTGACTCGAGAATCAATAAACACATCATCGACATAGTTTCAGTAAACACGCCCCATAAAGTTTTCAGTGACAACATCTCTCCACACCCTCACATGTTCCTTTATTAAAATTAAATTTAGCTTCTTACTCTATATGTTTTGTTAGATCTTTCACTCTACTACTAATGATAATTTATAATTGAGCTAAGAAAATTGAATGTAGTGTTAGGTTTTCTAGGTTTTTACTTAAAATCATCGATTAACAATAAGCAATAAGTGAGAATTGATTCATGTATCATCTAAATATTAGTGTACCAAAACGACAAAATGTATTTGTGCATAAACTTTTTTGGGTACATTTGTTTCCACTTTGCTGTGTCCAAATTAATTATTCAGAAATTTTATTGAAATTTCTATGAATAAACAGTTGTAGTCAATCGTTAGAAATGAATTACTCATATTACAAATTATAAGCACATATATACATAGCTAATTAGCTATAACTTACTTACACGTTTACCACAAATCAAAATCTGGTGCAAACTTTCACTAAACTATCCATACATTCCAAATCTAACCTAAGTTACAATCTAAACTATATAGTTTTTGTGGGACTGGAATTACTTTTTAGACTATTTATTCTTTTTTATAATACCCATCTTCATAAAGAGAATTGAACTTGGACACAATAAAACCAATTTTGGTCTACTAACAACTACTTTACCATATCTTTGGTATTACTCATGCACCTTCAACTAATAATGTAAATTTTACTAAATTATCCAATCCATCAATCTTCAACTGATAAAAAGAAATAAGATATTGAAAAAAAAAATCAAGTTAAAATCTCATCGAATCTTTGATCTTTAATAAAACCAAGTGATGGAGCATTAGTTGTGTGATGTGTTACTGTTTATCTGCACGTTGTTTTTTCTCTAATTTGTTTGTTTGTTTGTTTTAAAACTTTAAATATCTATAAACATTGTATTTTGTTGTAATACAGTGTATGTGAGATCAAATACATTTTTGTTTCAAAACTTTTATATATCTGCTGACATGATTTCTCTGTCATTTTCTTGAACTTATGTTTTTATTAATCAAATCCATTTTATATAATACAGTGTAAGTATTTGTTGATCAAATCCATTTATATATAATACAGTGTAAGTGAAATATTTTCTTGGTATAGTAATGTATATGTTTAGTGATCGTTATCACACGCACACAAAATCAATATCAAGAGGCCAATGAAAAATATAATAAAACTTATATTAATGGTGGTTAAATTTGAATGTAAATATGGAGGCTTGTCTGGAATCATCTCTTAAATCAAGGAGCAAATTGGGAAAAACGAAGTTTCAAAAAAAAAACAAATTGGGAAAAACGAGGATTGATCCCAAAGTTCATATTTGTTCTAAAATAGCAAGAGTCCTCCTAATATTATCCAATTATGAATGTTATCACCCACAATTATTCTATTCTTATTGGAGTTATTATCATATTTTGTTCAAGGCATGAAAATTTCATTGGACAAAAACAATCTAGGCTGTAGCATTTGAAGAAGAAGATTCAATGGAGATAATTATGAGAATTTGTGATAATATATACAGGACGAGGTTAACACTTAACACTTGTTCATGACATCAACTAAAACCCTTTTGTCTTTTTGCCCTACCCAACGTTGAATCCTAGACCAAGAATTAAGGTTATATTTGGTGATGGATTTACAGATTCTTCTCAATATTAAACCTATAGAGGAGACTGAACCTCACATTCAAGTGAAAGTAGTTGTTCACGAGCAGGACCGAACCAAGCCAAAGTTGACGAAAGATTTCGATTTGAAGAGACCCCCAAAGAGAAACCTAGTCGGGGATTCGTGGGAAGGCGGTTTCTGACTCTGTTGTTGTTCTTCAGGGTTGTTCTTGACTTTGAGGATAGTTTGGCCTATGGTTTGTCTTATGGAATCTATGGTCTTGGCATCAATTGAGTAACCAGATGCATCACTCACATAGAATGTGTTAAGAGCTTTGCCTCCTTTGGTTTTCACTTCAGCCCGTGTGACGGTTAGGCTATTTTCACGGAATATGCGAGTCACGTTGGACAATAAGCCTACTCTGTCCGTCGTGCAAAGCTCCAGCTTCAGTCCCTCAGATACTCTTCTTTTGATTGCTGCTTCAAGACATTGTATGACTCTTTGCTTCTCCGCCTCTGATTTTACAGGGGATCCATCTATATGCCTCACATAATACTCCTGATATGCATCTGTTCCCTCAGTGTCAACGCTTCCATGGAACACAACGTACTGCATATCAGTTAACGTGCAGACTGTGTCAAACAGGAGCTTTGGTCTGTCTTTACACCTAACCGTGACCACGGAGTAATCCTTATCGAGCCAATTATCAACACAGACATCTGGTCTTTGCCTTTCGTCTTGGATGGAGGATTCGTCATCCACCAAACGTTGTTCATAGTCTCTGTCTTCAAACATCATCTGATGAAGCCTCCTATCCGTGTGGACCTCCCCGTGAGACACAACGGTTTTGGCTTCCCTCGGTGTATTGCTTCCTTTGAGAACGTTTCGGAGAAGGTTCTTGATCCGAGACAACCTCTCGGGATCAGAAATGGCGCAGCCGGTTGAGTCATCAGTGACCTCCATCACAGCAGCTGCTCTAGTGTTGTGGGTCCAAACCTCAGCGTTTAGGACACTGCATTTGAGGTGGGTCAAGACAGCAGTCAGTTCAGAGAGGAGGCCTGGTCTGTCACATCCGGTTAATTCGATGACCGTGCTTTCCGTTGATGGTATGACACCAACACATCTCATGGAAGTGGAGAAACAAGCTTCAGGCCCAAGAGACTGAGAATCAACCACATAATCAGACTCTTTTTACTCACATAAGGAGACGAAGATAAATCTTGTTTGAAACAAGAAACTCACTTTTTGGATATAGTCTAGAACAACTTCGTCTGTGACTTTGTTTCCATCTTGATCAGTCACATTAAATACTGCCAGATGCAAAGAGAAGAAGATAATCAATTTCTTGCTCAAAAGTCAAGAAAGACCATTGAAAATATAGAAACATTACCATCCATGAACCAACCACCATCAGAGGATATGTAAGCCTTGCTTATACTAAGGTTAAGATCAGTGAGGATTTGTACAACTTCAAGAAGAATCCCATATTCATTTGCACTATCCACCTGAGAAAACATCACAAACCCATCAAGAATATGAAAATATTCAGGACCAGAAGATTGTACATGAACTAAATACGAAAAGTACCCTTATCACAGTAGCCTTCTTGCAAGAGTCATTATCAATCACAACCCTAAGAACAAAAAACAGAGATTTTACTTTATCCAAAATCATATGAAAATGGTTAATAACACCCCCAAAAAAAAGAAAAAGAATAATGTGTACCTTGGTGGATTCATTCTTCTAATGAGTTTCTCATACTCATTATCCATGTCTTGTGAAAAACTCATGCTACAATCTGTAATCAAAATCCCCAAAATTATTGAGAGATTATTCCTTAAAAAAGACCAAAACTTTCAAATCCACAAAACCAAGGGAAGTTATATCTGATAAAAGTCCCATGAATAAAAATATATATTTTTTTCTAGTAGAAAAAGAGTGAAGAGGGAGAGAGATAAAAAAAAAGCACAACTACCATAGCAAATTACAGGTCATACCAAAAAATATTGAACAGAGATCCCACCGACATCAAATCCTAGGTAACTAACTTGTTAAAACCTAACAGAGAAACCCAAAAAACAAGAACAAAAAGAAGAAGAAGAAGATGAAGAAATTACTCATAAATCCTGATTTCATAAACATAAACAAGAAAAACAACAAACGTTTTCATTTACAAATACCAAATACCCGAAATCGAACCATTAATGGAAGTTATTTCCCAAAATCGTATCAAGAAGAAAAACTGAAACGAGTCAACAAACACAAAAAGGGGAAAGAAAGAGAAGAAAAAAAAAGAAAGACAAGTACCCATTATTGTTCCTTCTGGGTTTTAGCCACTCTTCGATACTCAACACACTTCACAAAGAAAATAAAATAGTTTCAGTAAGTTGGAGAAATACCTGCATATATAATGGCGACCCACAAGATCTTTTCACTCTCTTCAAATTTTATAATATTTTCTGAGGAAAAAAAGGAAAAAATAATAATCTGACACGATTCTCCCATAAACGAGCAACTCACAGACCAAAAAAAAAAAAAAGATTATTTTATTTACTTCACTTTCCCGAGGCTTCGTTCTGGAAAAAGAAAAAAAAAAAAAAAAATTTGTTGGCTTACTGTTCTTGTTATAACGGTGAAGAAGAAGGAAAGAAAAGATGGGTGAACTGTAACTCGGCGTATGTTAGTCACAAGAAGCCCGTTTACGCAAGTCCTGGGGTTCGGGTGTTGCTAACTGATACGATCTCTAATTGGGCCTCATGGGCCTGGGAACTAAAGGAGAAGACCGAAGCCCAAAGTCATATTATCATAGCATATTTACCATTTGTGCCATTATGGTCTTCGTTCTATATTAATCTGGGGTTTTGTCTCTGTAAACATTATCCAAGAATGATCAATTAAACTTGGAGAGTGGTTCTCTCGAATCCACCGAATCTTCTCATCACTTTCTTCTGATTTCTCATCTCTTTCTTTCTAATCCGATAAGATCATATTCCGATCTTATCACTAACATGCGCGGATGACTTATCATGATAATTAATCTTTCATTTTTGTTTATTTTTTACCCACGTGATGGTAAAATAAACTACTGGACAAGGTCTTCTCTAATCTATCTATAACCCTAATTTATCGGAGCTGAAGGAACTGAAAAATTAAATTTTACAGTTTCGAGTTTTAAGCCGATTCTGATTCGAAAGATTCATTAACGTTAAGAGCGGATCGTATAATAAGAGATTCTGATAGAAAAAGAAAATGATATGATTCCTTATCTTTAATCTTGTTAGGGAACTATATATATAATTCCATTGTGAAAAGATTCAGCACCCCTATATATTCTATGGATTATTAAAATATAGAATGTGCCATAAAATCGGTGAAGAATATTTTCCTTTTTTCCCCCAACTTGTTCACATATTTCCATTTCAAATCAGGATATATATATATATATATATATATAATATAAACTTTCTATTTTAAATCAGGAAAATGTAATCACTGCAAATGGATTTTGTAAGAGAGACCATATGGACTATTGTACCGTATCAAATTATTGTATATATAATATATAAACTTTCTATTTTAAATCAGGAAAATGTAATCACTGCAAATGGATTTTGTAAGAGAGACCATATGGACTATTGTACCGTATCAAATTATTGTACTACGTTTGTTTTCTTTGTAGTGGTATTATAATTATAATTTACAGTAGTGAGAAAGAAGCCAAGAAAATCGAATTTATAGTAAAGTCCCCTCAAACTTGCAAACTTAGCGAAACAGACCCTAAAATACAGATATACTAGTACCATTCCCTTGGATATTTGTATTTGTGTTAAACCGTTATGATTATTTAACTATTCAATTAAAGTTAGTAATTGAATACGATCAGCACAACAGTTTCGTAAAGATTATGTGAATGTAACCATGTGCAATGGTGAGTTTTATATTATGGGTATCTAACATATATTACATTAATACTAGTTTAATTTCTTTAAAACAATTAACGTATATAATTAAATAATATAATTGAACCAATAAGAAACTCATGTGGTAGAAAAGTTTCTAAAGGAATTTTTAAAGTTTCTACAATTAGAAACTATTCTAATCTCTCTTTTCCACTTTTTTATATTTTTCATTTGATTAATACTATTTTAGAACACAATATTGTTCATGCTCTAAAAGAATTAAATAGAAGAATCATAATCAATGCTACACATAAATTCACAATGGGTACAAAATGTAGATTGGTAACAATGCGTTTCATGCGTCAAAATGTGACGTTTTACAGTGAAAAATCATATTGTTATATTATTATTATACTCCGTGCCGGTTCAAGATTATTATGGGCTCTAAGCCAAATTTTTTTTTTGATCTTCTTAATTTAACTTTTTTTGCTAACTAAAGAATTTTTAAATATGCTTTTATAGATTCGGTTAAATAAACAAACAAATACGTTATAAAAATATGTAGGGTTCCTTTTTATTTTATTTATAACTAAATTTTATCTCAATTTTTTTAAAAAAACATTTAAAAGTTTTTTGGACCCTTTAATT
This sequence comes from Draba incana, assembly GCA_963576765.1. Lineage (NCBI taxonomy): Eukaryota > Viridiplantae > Streptophyta > Magnoliopsida > Brassicales > Brassicaceae > Draba > Draba incana. The sequence goes on along the minus strand of OY755209.1, from coordinate 16,367,136 downwards.
TTTGGGACATGGGGTGGGGCGGTGGCATCCCATGTCTTCCTAAGTGAGTCGGCCATGATTATACTACGACATTGTAGATAAATAGATAAATGGATACGGTAAAAAAAAGAGTTTACATCAGATTCAAGATCCCAAAACATTATCCATGTTTTTCAACAACCTAAACTATGGAATTTATTTATGTGTGAATGTTACACACACTATTTGTGTTCCATTTTTCTAGTTAAAATTGAGTTCCATTATACTACTCTTAGATGTAAATGTGTAGAAATTATTGACCAAACCAACGCAAGGATTGTAGACATTGGACTTTTACATACAAAAGCTCACTTGTATTAAGTTATATTTGAGACCATTGAGAAAAGCATAAAAAAAAGTTGCACGTAGTAACCAGAGTTAGAAAGTGACGAGAGGAAAGGGTTAAGAAACAAGAAGCGGCCAAGTGAATTAAATGGTGATTGGGTCACATGGTTAGGCATACAAAATAAAGCGTCGTGCTGCATGAGCTACTGTTTTTTTTCTAGGTTCTATGGATCTGCTGCGGCCGCACCTACCTTTCTCTTACCGTGTTCCCTCTCCTATATTATTCATCACCGTCATTATTTATTTATATCACGTTTTGTCTACTCTCCCACTTGATCATCTCATAGCTATACCTAATTTAAGACATTCGTCTCAAATTATCACATCTTTTATAGGCTTAGAGGTCAAAATTATCACATCTCAGATTGATATATATTTAGGAAATGTGTTTGAGTTAATAAATTTACAAGATAAATGATATGGTTGAAAATACTTTTATATATTGTGCAAACGAACAAAACATTAAAATCTAATGTTGATTTGCAAGAAGAGTCGATAATCTTTTTGTTTTTTTTTTTTCACAAGAACGACAAGTGTTTCATTGTGTTTGAGTTATAATCATGTAATGTCACGATGCGTGAATTATTGAAAAATGGTTTTAAATATTTTGCAAATGAAAAAAAGAGAGGAAGTTTTGGTGTTGGTTTAAAAGACTAGTCGACAAGTGTTTCTTTTTCGCCGGACGTTGGATGAAAATGGACTCCTCAAATCGAGAGTGAACGTGGAAGTTCACATATAGTGACCGGTGAATTTGGATTGCGTTAGCAACCTCAATTTCAATTCAAACAGGTGAGATTATAGGTTGTAGGGCTGAGACAATCGAAAAGCTTAAAAACAAAGGATAATGTTTCCAAAGAGATATTGTATTAAATAAAGTTGCAGATCCCTTTCTAAGTAAAATGTGTTACATATTTATAATTTCTTGAGTCAATCAAATAAACCCTAAAAATGTATGAGAAATATCCTAAATCTCGAGATTCATTCAATATTGTAGTATATCTTCTGCTTATTCTCCAAGTATTCATAGGTCGGAGAGTCGTATTCACTCTGGACTTCAACTGTCATAATGGGCTACAAATTGTACATTTTAGCCCATCTCCTCGATCTCAGGAAGGCATTCAGGTCGATTTAATCCTGGGATGGATCATGGTAACGGGTGCTAAATCCGGTACTACCAGTGACGGTCGTGAGATTACCATTGATAACGTAACATTATCATGTGATTTGGATTTTCTAGCAAACTTTTTGATAACCATGGAGAAGTGGTTCATGTTCTTACCACCCGACTTATCTTTTTAGGATGAGTTTAACCTTTGAGTAGTCCATTTACCGAATTTTCAAACAGGTTAAAAGCGTTATGCTATTCCGACTAGCCAAATGTAAGTGAAAGTGGAATTAAATTCATGTTGCAAAAATTTAATCTTTTCTATGATTCTTTTTACTGCCATGCACCACCACTTATTTTTTTTTTACCAATTTTTATAAATTGGTTTAACACACTACTGTTTTAGGTAGTATAATTATGGATAAATTTCAATATAAAGCGACTCAACCGAGTGACTAATAGAGATGTCAAACGGGTTTGCCCGCGTCCAAGTAACCCAACCCGTGACGATCTCAATACTTTTTAACCCACGCGGGCTAACCCATCGCGGGTTGCTGTTTTCCAAAGTATGTCCAAGTTCGTCCGCATGAATTATCGGATTAACAGGCCAATCCGCGGGTCGTGTTTATATATAATCGTTTTTGTTTGATTATCAAGAGAATAAAATGATTTTCATGTGACTTATATATGTGTTTACAAAAATAACTAATTTTAATACAAACATATGATTTTGTATTTTCAAAGTACTTGACATGTCTTATTAAATGCACAAGTAACAATGTGTGTGGTCGACCATCTTTTGATTTATCATAGTATTATAACATTGTCTTCGATTAGTATGTTAAATCAAACCAAATACATCAATAACACATCAAAAATATCAAATTTAAAGTCATTTAGTCCAAACTAAATTGTAGTTTACAATTCGAAAATGAAACTCAACAACTTCAATATTTTCTTGAAATTCAAAATTATAATTTAAACATATATTCAAAAAATATTACAAAGAAACCAAACATAAATTTTCATGAACTTTCATCTCTTTTATCACTTTCGCCATCGTCTCCATCGTCGTGAGCGATAATGGATTGGAAAGATGATTTATTTACTTTATTAAACCATTCAAACTATAAATAGTCAATCATACTTTCAAATACTTTGTATTAAAATTGTTTAGTAAAATAAATAAAAATTATAAATTACTAGTAGTAAAATAAGATATGATGTGACATAAAAAAAAATAGTGATTGAATCCGTGTACCAGCCCGTGTTTAAATGGGCCGACCCGTAACATACCTAATTTTTTCTAGTTCATACAGGTTAGCGTATCGCGTTTCTAAATGGCTATATTATGAGTATCTATGTTCAGAATTTTATAGAATCCTTCATTACTTTTACTGTACAAGTGACAGATATATAGCCCACACTTGTCGCATTTTAATACTACACATGGTTAATAATATCTAGTATGATTGGCTTTTATTGGTAACGGTAAAATAAATATATTCATGGATTAACGGGGAGACGAAATAGTGAAATAGTTGCCATTAGCTAATATACTATCTACAAAACTCTGTTTGTGTGTATGCTCGAGGTCGTTGGTCCAAAAGGTTGCTTTCGAAGATCGCAGACAAGGGTTTAGCGATAAAGAGGAAAATAATATATAAACATAAACAAACAAACAAACACATATATATTGTTATATTTATATTACGTTTGTCCGAATCGAAATGATGTGAAGGTGACCATGTTCCTTATAAATTCATGGTTTTGTCTTGTCGAGAGAGTCAAGCGCGGGGCTCTATATATCTGCACACGTAGCTGGACTAGTCACTACTTAGTCACGAACTTGGATCTTCTCTTTGTCTCTGTCTTTATTCAATTTGGTCATATTTGAGATTTTCTTATAGTTAGATTATTATTATTTGTTCGTGCATTGGCCCATTCCCCATCTAGCATACATAAGTTTGCTTGGTAATGGAATTGTCCTAATGACCTAGGTGGTGGAGATGATTTTAACGGTAACAAATATGCAATATGGTTAGAAACCGTAAAAATGAGCACAACAAAAAATAACAATCATTTTGAAAAACTACTCGATGATATTATTAACGGTTTGAATAATCAATGTGATAAAATAATAGTTAATTTTTATGTTCTTCCAAATATTTTTCTTTTTTGCTACTATTTTTGTTTTGCTAAAGTTTTTGGTACTATTTAACTATAATTGCTTTTGTATGTGGTAAACTCTCACGGTTTATGAATAGGTTACGAATATCTTAAATATACAACTCGTAGTTCAAATGTTTTGCTCCAGTCGAAACGTTTTTCGCTTTTGTTGTTGCTACAACTTGAATTCTATAGTAAATCATGTGATTGTATTTCAAAATTCTTGTATTGTCATTACTATTTTATCACATATGTTATTTGTCGCTATGTTGTATAACATACTAATACTTGTTAGAAAGGGATTTGTGTTTTTTTTTTAAGGCAGCAAAAAGGGGTTTGGAGCACGGAATTAAGTAGGAAAATGTTGTGGCCGACCCATGCAATATATGTTCAAGCGAATTCATGGAAGTGCGTCACTTAGTCCGGCACTAGTCAAATAATGCAAGCCCTATCAATACTTGCTTCTACACCACTTTTAAGAGAGTCTCGTATTTTATTTTATTAGAATAATAATTAGTAATTACAAAACTATGATAACGTTGACATATGACATAAGCGAATAAAAAATATATTTTATCAAAAAACCATTTACAGTAAGCATTATCGTCAACATACAAAATACTATTAGCTAAAATATAAATTATTATTGTTTTTTTTAAAATCATTAACCAAGTTTTCAAAATCATTTTTTATAACCAATTGATAAGATAATCAAGTTATTCAATTTTTCATGTGACATATTCGACCAATAACATTCTATTACAAAAAGAGAGTAATTTACTTCAACAGTGAAAATTCACCAAAACAACTTGAGTTTTAAAATTTTGTCACAATGAAGCCTTCAGTTTTAGCAATTTTAATCGAACTTGGGAAACGGACTAAACAATCTGTTTAGTGTTTACCATAATATTTAAACAATAAGTCATTGATTATATATTTCTTTATTAAAACCCCATGTTTTAATCGTGGACTCATATTTTGCTTACCCTCAAAACTATTAATGTCTAATGCATATTATAACTGATTTGATTTTAATTGAATTTCTATATAATCCTATCTAAAACCATGCGATTTGGTTTGTCACATTTTTACCTTCAGGAATAACACCAAAACACATTAAAATTACAACAAATTTCTTAAGATCCACTATTTCAAACATTTTCAATAATAGTGGATTTTGAAGTAAATTTTAAAATCACAAGTTAAATAACACTGAGGGGGTGATTGGTTCGGTTGTAGATGTAGAATTTTTGCTGTAAGTGTTTTGGCTGTAGTTGTAAGTTTTTTTTTTTTGGATGCAGATTTTTTTGATGTAAATTTTTTTCATGTAGATTTAGAAGTTGTAACTGTAAGTTTTTAGATGTAACTACTCTAAATAAAACATGATTGGTAATTATACAATATGTGATGTATTTTTAGTTAAATTAGTTTATGCAGATAAAAATTATTATATAATTTAAAAATTTATTGCTACTTTAAACATAGAAAAGAAATTTAGTTAACTATCAATATATGCTAACTAAATTTATTTTCTATGTTAAGAGTAGCAATACTTTTTAAAAATTTTACAATTTTTATCTACATAAACTAATTAAATTTAAAACTACATCACATATTGTATATTTACCAATCATGTTTTATTAAAAAATAGTTACAGTTAAAAACTTACAGCTACAACTTCTAAATCTACAACAACAAAAAAATGCAGCAAAAAAAGTGTACAACTACAACCAAATAGTTTTTACAACAACAAAAAATAATGCTTTAGGTTTTTGACAAGTTACAACCAGAAAAAAAGTTTTTATTTTTTGAATTGTAAATTTGAAAAGAAAGCTAGATCATGATTGGTAAAAATTAGAAATAAAGCTTTAATTTTAGGAAGAAAACTACAACATGATTGGTAAAGATTTTGTAACTTTTTTAAAAAATGAGACTGTAGACTAAAAGTTAAAGCCCAACCAATCATCCCCTGAATTCAAAAATAGTTTTTAAAGGAGAAATTTTCTAGACTACCACACTTTGAAGTTTTATTTTCTAGACCACTAATTTTCAAAAGTTCCAAAATTACCACAAACACAAAAGTTGATTTTCAAGGTTTAGAATTTAAATTCTAAGAAATTTCAAGATATGCCATTTTTGACATACCACTTTTCAAAAATGCCACTATCACTTTTTCCCAATTTTTAAATTATTTATGTTTGGGTTAGCTATGTTATATTAGGGTTTAGTTTTTTTGGTTTAAGGTTTGTGAGGGATCAAAACATTTTTTAAAATTGAAAATTTTGAGATATAAAATTTTTAAACATATTTTTAAGTGGCATGTTGGTAAGAAAATAACACAAGAGTGATATATTTGAAAGTGGCATGGTAAAAGTGACATTTTTGTAAATGTCCCTTAAATTCTTGGGTTTGGGTTAACTATTCTAAAATTAGGGTATAGTTTTAAGAGGGGAATATTGTTTAGGGTTTAGAATTTTGTTTTGAATATTCAAAGTTAATTTTAATTTTGATATATTTGGAACTTTTGGAAATTAGTGTTATACGAAGAATTTTTGAAAATTGATGGTAGTATTAAAAATAAAACTTTAAAGTGTGATATTTGGGGGAATTGCCCTTTCAAAATTAATTAATGTTTGAATAACAGAGGATTGATCAATTTAATACAAATCACTTCCACATTGAATACACCTTCTAAATAAAACTAAGAAATATAAAAATGTCCTAAATCAATGTTTCCTTTTTGTAAAAGTTCTATTATCATTTCTAACTAGATTAGGACCCGTGCTATGCATGGGTTTAGTTGTAACCGTCAATTTAATTTTAAAATTATTTGATTATAGATTAAGAGAATAATTTGTAAAAAATGTTGATATGATTATGCATTCAAAGATCCAATTGAATAAAGTGTGTATGTATTTTTGGTGATTTTTATAATCGTGTAATAAATTATTGTTTATAGTATTCTATATTGTGATGCAATATTTAGTGATTAAGTTAGATCTACATTTATTTGCCTATGTATAGTTAAAATGTTATTTGTTTTACAACTATGAAATTTTGGACTTATTATTAAAACTTTTCTTTTTAGGTGCCAAATTTTTTGCATTGGGAATTAAGACATTTTGAGCCAAACAAATTAACAAATACAACGAACAAAAAAAAAATTATAATGGAACTCTTCTTCCAACAATTTAAGAAAAAAACATCTGAAGAATCAAGAATAACTCATCTTGGTCTTCTTTCATGACAACAATTAAGAATGTAGAATAGCTCTTCTTGTCACTCTTGCCACTCGAGAGTCCAATCATTGCATATCTTGCAAATCTGGTCTAAAGAAGAATTCCACAAATCACTTGTATTAGTTGTAGTATGTTGGTTGACATGTAAACGTGTTATGAGGTTAACATATACTAAAAATTTAGAAAAAAATTCCATTATTCTTGTGGATAACCTCTCCTTCCTTATCATTGCAAGCTTCTTTTCCTATGATCTAGCAACTGATGACACAATAATAGGAATCGTTATTTACATCATTTCTATTATGAAATGTATTAGAGAAAGTGAAAAAAAACTTAGAATGCAATAAAAATCTATAAATTTCAAAACAATAAAAATCTTAGAATTTTGTACATTACAAAAAGATTTTCTTATGCTCATCATGTAAATGAGTGTAAAATAATAAATCATTCCGCTAAAACAAATTCAAATGTATCATCAGATTTGGCATTGTAATGCTTTAATGGGTTAAATTCTAATGAAGAAACAAAACAAAAAAGTTATGCGATACAATAAAGAAATTATACACTACAACAATATGATTATGTTTATCATGTTAGTTAATAAATTGAATGAGAACTTACAGATATTTCTGCTAATGCCATTCCGACCGTTTCATGAGATTCAGCATTGTAAGGCTTCATCTATTTAAACATCTGATGAACAAAAAAATAAAAAGTATAGAGAAACATGTATATGTAATTTGCATCTATAAAGAAAAAAATAACCAAAATAGATTATCGACGAAAAATAATGTGAGGGTTGTTATTATATAAGGAGTTTATGTAAATAATAGGTGAACATTAAATATGATGTTTTCAAATTTTGAATTTTTTTTAATTATAACGTTGTTTAGTGAGTTAGGCTATATTTTTGGAAACAATAATTATATTAAAGATTTAGTATAAATAATAGAATATTGTAATTTGTAATAAATCTCGCAAACATTTATGTTGAATTATTAGGATTTAATGCTATTGCCATTAATAAATCCAATAATAGAAAGATGATATTTATTGATTTTATCATTAATTATAAAAAGGTGCAATTATGGGACTAAAAAAATGAATAATCGTAAAATATGATAATGTAATATATCTCATAATAAGTTTAATTACTAATTAATTTGTGTGATAAATAATCATTTGAGTGTATTTAACTAATGCTTAGTTTAATTTCTAAATTATTTATTTCAGTGTTAAATTGTTACTTTTATTTAGTTATATGTGTATATAAATTATTATATACCATCTTTCTCTTTTTCGTATTTAACTAAATTAAACCTTAAGGTATAAAACAACCAAAGAAAAGTATTTATTGAGATGTAAAGGAAATTATAAACGTCATGACTAAATTTTATATTTAATAGTATTTGTAATGTGTTTGGCAATTGGTTTTTTTTTTTTTTTTTTTCAACCCAACATTAATTAAAAGAAATACTCCCGATTGGTCACCCAAAGTGGAGGTATATTGTTTACATAAGAAAAAGTAGAAGCCTGTAGACGAGCTGATTTAGCTAAAGCATCCGCCTGAACATTTGATGTACGGGGGATCAACGAGAGAGAAAACTGAGGGAAAGATGCACGAAGGTCTTCAAATCTGCTTGCAAGGATAGTGAGCGCCGGCCAATCCTCTGGTGATTGGGAGAAGTTTAGAAGATCCACACAATCTGTCTCAAACCTCTGGCATGACACATTATTCTCTAACATGCTGCTCATCGCCCATAGAAGCGCTTCTATCTCTGAATGAAGGGGTGACCGTACTCGCCTGATTCCTTTTGCTCCTAGTAAAATTCCTTGAGACCCCTGGTGATAAGACCACCCTATCCCTGATGTGTTATCTGTATCCTTCCAAGAGCCATCTATCTTGCAACTTGGAATCCCTGTCGGAGAATCTACCATTGGAACTTGTGCCACCGAGTGAGACGCCTGTGTTTGTGCCTCATTCCATACCTTACATTCATTTACCGCTTGACTCAATATATCTTTTGTGTCCGTGTCTATGCCTTGGAAAACTTTTTATTTCTCGATTTCCATAAAAACCATGCTATCCATGGGAATAACTCGTGATTTCCGGTCACCTCCCGTCTCTTAAGACTCCACCAAAACAGGAAGTTCATATTGGCATACACCGACGAATAAGGAAAATTATCGGTATCCATAAAAAAAGAAGCCAAGTCCCACGTACTCCGAGCTATCGAACATTCAAAAATCGCATGATTAACCGACTCCTCATCTCCATCACATCTTTTGCAAACTATATCACAATCAATACCTCGTTGCCGTAACCGTGTTGTCACCACCATTGAACTGGTTAAGATTTGCCACATGAAATGTTGAATCTTAGGTGGACACAGAACGCACCACACATGTGCTAGCAGAGGAGTGATACTAGGTTCCTTTAGTATCGCCTCAGACTCTCTTTCTTTTATCATTTTAGCCACCTGGTATCCCGACTTAACTGTATAATTTCCCGATTTTGTAAAATGCCAAATCCAGTGATCCTCCATGAATCTTGAACTAATCTCCAGTTCCCTTATCCGAGTTATATCCTCTGGTTCCAAAAACTCCTGAAGGATCGGTAAATGCCAATCGTTTGATACAGGGTCAATTAAATGATTGACCATAAGATTAGGATGCCAAATTCTTCCCCGTCCCTTCGCCGATCGAGGGAAAGTATCTGGAATCCATTGGTCTTTCCATACTGAAATTCCATGTCCAGACCCAAAGCACTTACGACTACCTTGGAAGAGTAACCCTCTGGCAGAAAATAGGCTTCTCCACCCAAACGATGGGGCTCGAGGTGTTTTTGCCATAAGCGGGTGACAATTCCTAAAATACCTTCCTTTCATCACTCTGGCTACCAACGAATTAGGAAACTTGTACATCCTCCATAATTGTTTAGCCATCAGGGCTGAGTTGAACATCTGTAGTGACCGAAATCCCAGACCTCCCTCCTCTTTGGGCAAGCATAATTTATCCCAGGCAACCCAATGTAAACCTCGATTGGTCCCATTAGAACTCCACCAAAAATTTGCTACGGCACTTGTTAACTGAGAAGTTAACGTCTGTGGTAGCTGAAAACAAGACATGATATAGGTTGGTAGGGACAATGCCACCGACTTAATCATCACCTCTTTACCGCCTTTAGACAATAATTTTGCTGACCAACCATTCACCCGTTCATTTAGTCTTTCAGTAACATAGTTGAAAATCTGGCTTTTGGAGCCTCCCAAGCTCTCCGGAATACCTAAATAATTCCCCATTCCACCTTCATTATCGATCCCTAAGATTGTCTTCATTTGGGATTTTATTGTAGAGGGGACGTCATGCCCAAACATGATTGAAAATTTCAAAAAATTAATCTCCTGCCCCGATGCCATCCCATACTTCCGAAGAATCTCCAATATGACCTTCCCCTCAGCCTCTTCAGCCTTACAAAAAAATAGATTATCATCTGCAAATAGCAGATGAGAGATTGCAGGACTACGATAAGCTATTTTTATGCCTGTTAGTAAGCCAACCCTCTCTGCCTTACGAATATTCGCGATGAGAACCTCAGTACAGATGATGAAGAGGTATGGTGATAACGGATCACCCTGCCTCAATCCGCGATTGGGGATAATTTGACCCCTTGGTTGTCCATTCAGCAAGACTTGATATGATACCGATCTGACACACCACATTATCCATGTTATCCATGTAAGGTGGAAACCCAACTTGTGAAGAACTTGTTCCAAAAAATCCCATTCTATCCTATCATAAGCTTTACTCATATCCGTCTTAATAGCCATAAAATCTCCTCGACAAGCTTGGTTGGTACGAAGACCATGAAACATTTCTTGTGCAATCAGGATATTATCCGTAATTAGTCTCCCCGACACAAAAGCCGATTGCGTTTCAGTAATCAACTTAGGTAAGATCCGCCTTAGCCTTAAGGATAAAATCTTAGAAATGATTTTATAACCCACATTACATAGACTTATTGGTCTATAGTCTGACATCCGTTCCGGAGCCTCGGTTTTTGGAATCAGACATATATTTGTCTCATTGAGACGCGGATCAAAATTCCCCCGTTGGAAAAAGTTCTTGGCCTCCTCAGTCAAAACACCTTTAACGGAATCCCAATATCTTTGATAAAATAGAGCTGTCATCCCATCTGGGCCCGGAGCCTTCTCTGGATGCATAGTAAAAATTGCTTTCTTAATCTTCGACTCTGTAACCTCCTTTAATAATTCCGCATTCATTCTATCTGTAACACGTGGTTGGACCTCTTACAGGGTCTCTGTATTATCCCGCGGACCAGTTGCCTTAAACAAGGAGTTAAAGTACCCCGTGGCTGTTATTTCTAGCCCCTTGTCTGTCTCCTCCCAAACTCCTGCTTCATTGTAAAGTCCTATGATCTTGTTCCTTGCTTCTCTTTTTTTGTTGTTCCATGGAATAATTTGGTATTTCTATCTCCATCATTGTACCAATGATTTCTGCTCTTTTGCTGCCAGTATATCTCCTCGTCCCTATAGGCTGTAAGCAAATCACGAGCAATAGCTTGGACCGACTCATTTGAGACACTATTATCATTTTTTGCCGCCTCCAAAGCCGACTTTAAATATGCTATGTTAGAATGACCAGGGAGTACATTATTTATCCTCCACCAAGATATAGAATTTCTGCAATTTGCAATACGATCAACTATCCCTACCGGCCTAAAGTTCCGCGTTCGATTCCAACCCGACTCAACCACCTCCGCAAATCCATCCCTATCCACCCATCTCTTATCAAACCGAAAGGATCGGCGATACGACTCCCTCTGAAAATTGAAAACACCTAATATCGGTCGATGATCCGATCCTACCATAGGAAGATGATTGACCATAGACCATGTAAAGACTGAATGCCATTCCTTGTTACCCATAGCCCGGTCCAACCGACACCATACTCTTTGGTTACGCACCCTGTTCCCTCTCCAAGTTAACATCGACCCCTTGCAATGAAAGTCCAACATGCCTCAATGGTGTATCATAGCATTAAAAGGTATAAACGATGCGACATACCGCATTTTACCCCCTTCTTTTTCGTGATTACCTGTTAATTCATTAAAATCTCCTATCATTAATCATGGTTCCGTTCGTTGCGTACCAATCTGATTTAATCGGTCCCATACAACTTTCCTGAGTTTTATCACGGGATCCCCATAAACAAACGTTATAAAAACCCCAATTCGTTTAATTCTTGCCTTTACATCAATAATACGATTATCGGAAGAAATAACTTGTAAATTTATTTCATTATTGTAAAAAATAGCCAAACCGCAACTTGAACCGATCGGTTCTACAGTAAAAACATTATTAAAACCAAATTCAACACTTCAATTTTCCAAATAACTAAAACATTGTTTTGTTTCCGACAGAAATAACAAATCAGGTTTGTGATCTCTCCATAAATCCCGCAAATAGTCCACTGTCAGATCGCCCTCGAGACCTTGACAGTTCCAACTCAAAACCTTCACGTTCTAGCCGGTGGCTTCGGGAGCGCCACCTTCCCTCGCTGTTTCTTGTTCCCCTATTGTCCCATCAAAGCCGTCTTCGCCTTCGTACCAACCATATCCCGTTTGATCCTCTGTCCTGGTATAACCTATTTCGACACATCTAAATTTCTATCATGAGTCTTCCTAGGAGATACTAAAAGCATACTATTCCTTTTCCTACTATTTATCCCACTGATCACCTTAGAGTTCCTATAAACAACCGTTTGTGATTTCGATGGAGTCACAAAACAATTTTTTAGCTCTTTACTTATAGATTCCACCACTGTCTCCACATTTGAAGGAGTAAATTGCGTACCTTCTTCCTCATTGAGGTAATTGTCGTCATTACATTCCAACTCTTCCAAGATTTTGCCTTGTTTCTCGATGTCGTAATCCTCTACTACCAGTTCGCCTTCTTCGATTCCCTTGTTCCCATAAGCATTGAAATCAATGCGCTCTGTTACCATTGGAACCACGCTCTCGGTGGATTCTATTCCTTCTTTCTCTTTACCATTACTTGTATTCGTGGGACCACAAATTTCCAGATTCATATTGTTCGCCTCAGGTCTCCGAGACGATCCAGGAACATCTCGACGTGCCTGGTAAAGAGGAGCTGGCCAATTTGAATGTCTGCCTCTTCCATAATTGTTCGATCTACCCTCCGTTCCCCTACGCCCTTGTTCTCCATAATTTCTCCCCTGAACCTGATTTCCCCGTCCTCCGTTTCGATTTCCATCTCTCCAGAACGATCTTTCTTCCCTGATTGGCAGCCTATCTACCCCTTAACCAAGCATTGGTTTACCACTAGAGATAGTGGCCTCCCTTTTGGCCCCACCATTATCCTTGTTTCCAGTATCCAGTGTTTCAAGAGCCCGTTTCCCCGATCGTTTACGCGCCATCATGTCCCAACCATTAGTACCCGGATGTGTCTCAAGCATTGAAACACTCTCCTCCTTTGTAACTCGTCCCCATTCAACTTTAGCACATAAGTCCGGGCATGTACTTGCCAAGTGGTCAAGCCGAGAACAATGTTGACAATAATGTGCAAGTTGCTCATATATTAGCTTAACCGTTACCTCGCAACCAATATCGTATGGGATAATTGTGTTAAAAATGAGCGGCTTAAAGCCATTAAGGGCCACTCTAACATATCCTGCATCCGCATCAACCTCCTTACCCTGCCCAATTGCATCCCCAACCGCCCACAGTGAATCCGCTGCGTCGAATTGTAGAGGAATTCCGACCACCTTAATCCAGAACATGATCTCGGAAGGGTAATCTTCCGCAACTATTGGTTCCCATCTTACCAAAGAGACCATCCACGAATCATAATGGTATGGACCATTGCGTAACACCTCCGTGATATCTTCTTCCGATTGAAACTTGAAATGGAATTTACCATCACCAAGATCAGTACCAGAAACCTTATCTTCCAAATGCCAGAACTTTGGCATGTTGTGCAACAATGAATCCATATTTTGGAAGTTTGGGTTCTAAACACGTCCAATCAGCGTCAAACCAAATTGCTGGATCCTTCTTTCAATTCCCAATGATGCTACTTTGACCACCGCAGTTCGTACCGTACCGGCTTTAACACTAATCTGAGCCATTTGTTGAAATCGAAAAGATACCCGTAGCCTAAAACCCAGATTATCCGTTATCCACCACCAAAAGAATGAAATAGATGTGTAAGATGCAGAACTAGAAAAACGATTTGAGATCGTGAATGTCGTTGAGATGTGGCTGCCTTCCTTTATACCAGGTGTACAATTTCTTGTGTTGGCTGTAGCCGAATAAAAAGAAATATCCCAGAATCGGAAAAAATGATTGATTGATATGAAAATATTATCCCACTGAATCCTCATAATTCCATTGAAATTGCCCTGGTATGGGAACAAATCAATGACCAACGAAATCACATTTCCCATATCTCTCCTTCCTTCCTTAAACAGACCCAAAGACCAATCTCTGTATGGAATCTTGTGTATCTCTGAATTTTCCGAAATCAAATCCTCAAACACAAGAAAAATAACCCCTTTCCATGTATGATACAATTTCCAATCGGAAAACGGAGCGACAATCCGAGATTCCCCAGTGGTCCCTTTCCCCATTCGATCCAAACCAAATCTCCATGGAAGGATTATCGAAGATTCACCTTGTAATCCTATGAAAATAGAGATCCTCTCATACCGAGGATCCTGCCCATTAATCCATGGCCCACACAATACCTCACCAAATCTTGAGACATATTTTCTTTTCCTTGTATCCCCATATCCAATATTTTTCGATCCAGAAAAACCCATCTTTTGGCAATTGGTTTCAAGTTACCTAATTGATTTGATTATAGTTGTTTGGGAATGAGAATAACTACGGTTAATTAATTGATTTAATCAAATAAAAAAAAGCTGAGAAAAATTCTGGTAATGACACGTAAGCAAAGTGATCCCAAAATACTTCTCCTTTAGTATATAGAGGATGTGATGAAAATAAAAAGGAGGTAGATAGTATATATAGGTACATACTATTATTGGGTTGAAGCCTCCAAAATAGGTTAAATAAATCGTAATAATTAGAAAATTAATGTGAAAATATGTGTTGTTAAAAAAGATTAAAGATTGTGATGGTCAAAGATTTGGTAATTATTGTATAAATTTGATTGTAATAATTTGATAATTTGAATGTAATCTGATAATATAATTTGAATATATTGATTGTGTTGACAATGTGATTGAAGATATGATTTAAGTAAATTACTTAGAAGCATTTCCCTTTTAGTGTGAAAAATAAAATAAAAGTTTTAAAAATGTGTTTGGTAATGAGTGTAAAAAAAAATAGAGAAAAAAAATTCAGAATATATATAACTAAATTACTTACAAGCATTTATCTTATTAAAGATTTTTAGTTTGTTAGGTAATTGGATTTTTATTAATCAAGTTACGTTCATTTTGATTTTGAGAAAAATGAATTTATAGAGCGTAATTACCAATTAAAATGGAATGGCTAAAAAATTATAAATGTTTGACCTAAAAAAAGAAAACAAAAAGTTCAGAAATTTATATTATTTGTAGTTTTTTTGGTAAATTAGAGTATTAATCAAGTTACCTAATTTGTTAAATTAGAGTTATTTGGGGATTGGATTAATGTCATCATATAGTATTTGGAAGTTAACATAATAGGAGAATAGAGTGTTTGGATAGTAGTATATGAGACATTAAATTACTTAATAAAAAAGTAAGAAAAATTGTGAGAGTGACACATCATCAAAGTTCTCACAAAATGCTTCTCAAATAATATATAGGATGAGACCGTGAAAACATAGAAAAAACAACTACTGTATATTTGGAATGCTAATTTACATCGACTTTTGTGGAATTTTCTGTCAAAATTAATCTTCTTGCATCTAAATTAGTATTTCTTTAATGACTTGTTATCTGATTGCACATCGTGTTATTAATTCGTATACGGAATAAACTGTTTTAATTTGGTCACTAGATTTATATGTTTCGATTTTTCAACTGTTTGCCACAACGGTTTGCATGAAGTTTAAACAAAGAAAAATGGCTGAGATACATTAAGGCTCTAAATAGTGACCTCGTTTGCACGTAGCTGCGTTTGCAATCGTCCCGATTATCAAACGGACGTTTATATTTTTATTAAAAATAAAATATTTTATTTTTTATTTCTAAAAAATATAGGTATATATATTTAACTTTAATATAAATATATAAAAATCAAACTAAAATTTTTAAATTAGTATTTCTATTGTAAATAATATATAATATTTTCTATCAAAAATTATTTACTATTTAACCGTTCTGTTTAAACGAAGTGACCAATCAGTTTTTAAATAATCAAACCAAAACTGGCATATATGAGTTAGTATGGTCCCCAACACTAAGACTAGGTCATATCACAACATAGCCTTTTAGGGCTTATGGAATCCACCGGATTCTTGATTTAGTACAGTTAGTTTTTCTTAACACACTAATTAATTAATAATTAATAAAATTTAACTACTGATTAACTACTAAATAATTGTCTATCATTGTGCCATATACCTACCTAGAATAGCTAAGTTTGAGTATAAAATAATTTGAGTCAACGGTCAACTACACGGAGACACATCACCGCGGCTCCGCCCCAAGTTTTACCTACCTATTTTATGCTTATTTACTATACTAACTAACATACACGTACTTTTGGTACTTCTTTGACAAGAAAATTGAGCTTCCTCGATTTATAGTAAATAGAAGTTAATTTCTCTACAAGAAATTTTAATTTCTTAACCTAATTTTTCAAAACAAAAAAAAAAATTTCTTTTGGGGTTGCCGATTTACATATAAAAATTTGACTCAACTAATTTGTGAGGTTATTAATAATATATTATTGTAACGAATAGCTACAAACGAAAACTTAAAGAAATTTGAATATAAGCTTCAAGAAAAGGGAGATTTGTGGCATGATCAAACCTTTTTTTTTGTGTCTTTTTGTTTTTGGGTTTATTATTTTAAAACGTTAAGTTATCTTTTTCAATGAAAAGTAAGAATTAATTAGCGGAATATTTAAAGCGAAGTTGCACGCGACGTGAGGCAGACCCGTGAGTCAGATTTTCATGTGGAGACAGAGTGGCAGTCACGCACGTGTCACGTGTCTTTCATTTATATATTTTAAAAACTTTGGACTAATAATTTATGAATTTATTAGTAATAAGTGAAAAACTCACTATTTAAAACTCGTTGTACGTACAATACATATATACAACTAAAAAGCTTAGACTACACGACTGCTGAAAAAGAGATTTGAGAAATAGAAAGTGATAATCTACAAAAGAAATATTCGTTATTAATAATAATCCTAAAAATAAGGAAGAGAGAGAAAGAGAGAGAAAAGTGTAATGCTGTGTACCGCGAGCTGGCCGACGTGGTACATCTGGTTCGATGCAATCGAACTAGACTTGAGATGAGCTGGGCAATTGGATCAACAAAGAAGCTGGAACAATTGAAATCTGAGCTGGGCGGATTTATCGGACCGCTGTCGGATTTAAACCGGACAGTTACTGGAATTGTCGGAACCACGGTTGAAAATAAGGGAATTATGTTTAAGGCCTTTGGTGGGAACGGTTACTGAGCCAAGGCGAAAGGAAAAATGCGGGAACGGTTACTAAATGTCTTTGGGACGTGGAACGGTTATCTAGGCAGTTTACGTGGCGATTTTCGGGCTTTAATGAGAAATCGTGGGTTTCTCTATCATTTTCACGGCCAAAATCACTAAGAAAATTCAGAGAAAGACTTAAAGAGAATCTGTGTGAGATTTCAGAGAGAAACTCGAGAGAGTCAAAGGTTGATTGAGAGCGTGTGCCGACGCTCGAGTCTAAGTGTGTTAGCGTTCGATCATGCGTGTGTTGGCTATCGAATCCATTGCGATAAAAGGTCTTAGAACTAAGACAGCTAAGGCAAACCGATCCAATTGACTAAGGTGAGTGCGTGACCGTGAATCTAAGTCTAGGGCATTTTCTTGAGTATAGCCATTCAGTCTGTTTGGGTGATTCCAACTGTTTTCGTATCGATAATTCTGTTTCTAGTAGTTCGTCTTGATGAACAATGTAACACCCGGTTCATTGACTAGAAGTCAACGACCAAACATTAGTCACCTTAATATCATTTCATTGCTCTTGAAATTTTTCTTACATTGTATGGTAAATTACAACGTTTCTAGACTTAACACTACACTGCCTTGGGAAAGTCTTCACCATTACCGCTGCTCCATGCTTGCCATCCTCTGGTCCACCTCATTGGTTACTTAACCTGCCACTTTGGTAAGGGGTGAGTATTGAATACTCAGTAAGCATTGTCGGTTCTAGGAAAGCCCTAGCATAAACTAGTTAGTGGGTAAATCCATCCTTCCAAGCCAAAAGTCTTGTGGTAATTCTGTGTTTCTTTGTGAAACAAGTTTCTGTGTGAAACATTAAGTTAGTTCTGGGCTAACTTATCTTTTCTTGGTCATTGTAGATGGCTAAGAGAGAATGAGCAAGAGGGAATGTTGTGAAAAATATTAAAAATGATGAGGATGTTGCCGCGGGTCAGGAGAATGTTCAGGATGCGAATGATGGGAATGTGAATGCGGCTGCTGCTGCTACGAATATTGTTGTTGCTGCTGCGTGGTACCTTTTGGTTTGGAGGTAGTGTCGGCCATGCTGGCTCAAGTCTTGGCAAGACTGCCAGCTGATGCGTATGCTTTGGTGGTACCACCGTATGTGGTAAATGTTGAACAGGTGGTGGAAGATGTTGAAGTTGTGATTAAGCCAAGGGTTCCATCTTACTTTAAGGTGATGAACCACATGCAAAAGGTGGGAACTAAGTTCTTTGTTGGATTAGTGGATCTCAAGCCTGAAGCAGAATTTTGACTCAATCCGTTGTCCTGATGGGTACTTAAAAAGACACTGTAGTCCACTGCTTGGAAGGTGACGCGTATATGTGGTGGCAAGGCATTGCATCGAAGTATGGAATCTACATAGGCATTTGGGGATTGTTCGGTGATGAGTTCATGATTAAGTACTTTCCACAAGAAGCCTTTAAATAGATGAAAAGTGTTTTCCTGGACTTACGCCAGGGAACAATGTCTGTAAGGGTTTATGAGGATGAGTTCAATAGCCTCAAGAGGTATGATGGGCATGAAATGGATGAGGAGAAAGTTAAAGTCCGCAAGTTCATGCGTGGGTTACGAATTGAACTTTGTAATCGCTGTCAGATCCAGATTTATGCTATTGTTACAGAGTTGGTTGAGAAAGCAGCTCAACAAGAAGCTGGAATGCTTGAGGAAGCCAAGTTGATGGGTACTATTGCTGGAAAAGACAAGAAGTGGGTTAAGGACGCCCTTTTGGGAAAGTCTACTGCAGGATACAGTGTGTGTTCAACTTGCGGCAAGGTGCATGTTGGTGAGTATCGAACTTCTTCTTGAACGTACCATCGGTGCGAAAGTATGGAACATAAAGTTTGTGACTGCCCTAAAGAAGATTCAAGGGCATATAATCCGGGAAAGAAAATGGAAAAAGTTTGCTACTACAGTGGTGAAGTTGGGCACTACAAGAATCAGTGTCAAAAGTTGTTGCAGCAGGTTGGGAAACGGGCAAGTGATGGACCACAACAGCTTGCCAAGAGGCAAGCTATCATGGGGCACATATACAAGATTAGTTGTGATAAGTCCAATGAAGGTTGTCTGTCGCGTGTGATCACTGGTAAGTCCTATCACTTATCTTGTAAATTATTTCTGTGTGAACTTGTTGCCTGCTGTGTGCTAGCATATGATTCTTAGCTATCATTCTGAATGAATGTGTAAGGACCATGTTCATGGGTGGTGTGGCAACCCATGTTGTTTGACTCCGGCGCATTGCATTGCTTTGTGAGCCAAGATATGATTGGAAATGGGGAATTCCTAAGGGAACCTGGTGATAACTTTGGATTAGTTGAGACCGCTGGGGGCAAAGTAATGTTCACGCTTGGAATGGTCCAAAACGTCTCTGTGATGATCGGCGAGGTGAACATGCCAACATACTTGAGGACTTAATGTTAAGTCATATGATGTGATCATGGGCATGAACTAGCTTGGGAAGTACAATGCACACTTGGATTGTTATCATGGAAGGGTTTATTATGAGACATATAAAGGGAAACTAGTGTTTCAAGGAGTAAGGCTAACGAAGAAAAGCTTGATTGTCTCGGTAATTCAAGCAGAATGGATGTAAGAGAATGTCTGCAAAGCATACTTGGCCGCGATAAACACTATTGATCTTGGGCTAGATGCAGACCTTAAGAATATTTTGGTGGTAAATGAGTTTTCGGATGTGTCCCAAGCGCTTACTGGTTTACCACCATCTCGTTCTTAACTTTTCCCTATCGAGATCGAGCCTGGTACAACTCCAATATTTAAGGCTCCTTACCGGAAGCCGAGATCAAGGAAGCTTTATTCAACATAAATCCAGACAAGACCCCGGATCCAGACGGTATGACAAGTCAATTTTATCAGAGATTCTGGCATGTGGTGGGCCAAGACATAATAAAACTAGTGAAAGACTTCTTCAACACTTGTTCCTTCGATCCACGACTGAATCAAACAAACATCTGTCTTATTCCAAAAATAAACAGACTGCGGGCGATGACAGAATTCAGGCCAATCAGTTTGTGTAACGTCAGCTACAAGATCATATCAAAGACACTCGCAAACCTAATTATGGAGACAGAATCGGCCTTTATGGCTAGACGTCAAATAATAGATAATATTTTACGTGCTCAAGAGAACTTTCATGCCCTAAAGACCAACAAAAGTTGCAGATACACTTTTATGGCTATGAAGACTGACATGAGTAAAGCCTACGATCGGATAGAATAGAGTTTCCCTGGAAGCCGTTATGCAAAAACTGGAATTTTCAGAAAAATGGGTCAAATGGCTTATGTTTTGTATATCATCAGTCTCGTATCAAGTTTTGATAAATGGAGTGCGGAAGGAAGAATTAAACCGTCCCGGGAAATTAGACAAGGAGATCCCCTATCTCCTTTTTTAATCTTACAATGCATGAAAGCTCTTATCTCCCTGCTCAAAGGAGCAGAGGAAGAATCCTATATCACAGGATTGCAAATCGCTCAAGCAAGCCCGAGAGTCTCCCCTCTCCTCTTTGCTGACGATAGTCTCTTTTTCTGCAAAGCAGACGTCCTGCAATGTGCAGAGATCTTAAAAATCATCAAAACCTATGGCAATGCATCTGGTCAACAACTAAATCCCAACAAAGCCTCTCTATTCTTTGGGAATAGAGTTGATCACCGGAACAAAAGATAAATCAAGAGGGCCATCGGCATAACAAGCGAAGGAGGTATGGGCATGTACTTAGGACTACTAGAACACATATGTGGATCTAAGAAGAAAGTATTCGCATATGTTCAAGATCGCCTTAATAACCGTATTAACACCTTGTCTGCAAAATTCCTTTCTAAAGGAGGAAAAGAGGTTCTAGTAAAATCAGTGGCACAAGCCCTTCCGACATATGCTATGTCGTGTTTTCTACTCCCTCAAGGTATCATAGATAAACTCAGGAGCGCTATATCCAACTTTTGGTGGAGTTCCCGCCAAAATAGTAGAGGACTACATTTGATCGCTAGGATAAGATTTGTACTTCTCGAGACGCAGGCGGTCTAGGATTCAGAGATCTTCATGAGTTCAACCTAGCACTCCTTGCAAAACAATTGTGGAGGTTGATCCACTTTCCATTATCTCTCCTTGCTAGAGTATTACGTGGAAGATACTACCACCAATTATCTCCGATGAATATCGTAAGGCCAGGTCCCCCTCTTATGGTTGGACTAGCATTTTTGCGGCTAAACCCCTGCTTAGACAAGGCCTTCAGAAGACTATACGATGTGGGTGTAATACCAAGACTTGGAGTGAACCTTGGATTCCAGACAAACTGGCTTGTTTACCAAGACGCCTAGATAGACATATCTGGCGAGATCCCCATCTCTTGGTTAAAGACCTAATGCTACATAACTCACCAAACTAGAATCACTCAAGAATCCAGGAATTATTCCATACTGAGGATATTGCCCTAATTCTGGGGTTGAAATCTAGTAGAACTTTCAAACTGAACGGTTTTCCGTGGAGCTATACAAAATTAGAAATGTATACAGTTAAATTAGGATACGAGTTACTACACGACACAAACCAAAGAAGACCTCCGAAATATATGAGCTGAGCATTACGGCTCTGCTTAGCCAAGTATGGAAAATTAAGATCCCCTAAAAGCTTCAACAATTTATGTGGCAAACCTTAATAGGGTGTATAACCACTTGCTAATGACTGACTTACCAGCACCTGGGAAACGATAAGAGTTTTCCTAGATGTGGTGCACCAGAGGAAATAATTAACCATATGATTTTTGAGAGTCCCCCGGCTTTGCAGGTGTGGGCCTTATCAGACTATCCGTCCCTTCTGGGTTATTTCCCAAGTACATCCCTACACCAAAATATAGATTTCCTATTTTGTAGGGCAAATGAAAGGGGTCTCCCCAAACCACAAAGGGATACATTTACGTGGATCATTTGGTTTATTTGGAAGGCTAGGAACGACAAGCTCTTCAATGGAAAGAATGTATCACCCGCGGTTACGCTTCAAGTAGCCTATTTAGAGGAAGAAAGTTGGCGAGGTGCAAACTTGGCTAGAGAGGAGGACGAAGGGGAGGAAGGAAATACTACCGTGATTGAAGATACCATCCGATCAGAGCACCTACATATCCCGATATGCCAACTGGATGCATCTTAGGCAGATCAAGGGCCCACTAGCGGTCTCGGATGGTGCCTCACTGACACTTTAAGTCAAACACACACCGGCAATCTGGGATGCCGAAGAAGCCTCTCAGCTCTACATGCAGAGTTTGAGGGACTCCTCTGGGCAATGGATTGCCTTATTCAGAAACGTGTACTTAGGGCCCGATTTGTGACAGATTGCTCAAACCTTTTGACGATAACCGACGATCTGATAGATTATCTTGTTTTGCAGTCTGAGCTAGATCACTTTGCTAAACTTAGAGATAATTTTACTTCCTTTCAGCTAGATTATATTTCGCGCTCTTGTAATATATGTGCCGATGCCCTTGCAAAAGCGGCACGAGCACGTAATCATATCTTTTCCAATGTAGATCTCGATGAGTTAGTAGATAATACCCATTTTGGGATATTTCTACCGACCAAATGTGATTTAATATATAGAGATTGTTGACAAAAAAGGCTCCCTACCGGTTGGCACCAGCAGAGATGGCTAAGCTGAAGGAACAACTAAGTGAATTGATGGAAAAAGGATTCGTGAGACAAAGAAGTTCACCATAGGAGACTTGTTCTTCACTGTTTGAGAAGAAGAAGGACAACAACTTCAGGCTGTACATCGACTATCACGGTTTAAACAAAGTGACAGTGAAGAACAAGTATCCTCATCTAAGGATAGACGACTTGTAGAACCAACTACGAGGTGCTACTTTATTCTCCAAGATTAACTTGGAGTTGGGTTATCATCAGATTTCGTTAGATGAGTCGTATATTCGAAAGACTACTTTCGTACAAGGTATGGACACTATGAGTTTGTGGTAATACCCTTTGGGTTAACGAATACGCTAACAGCATTGATGAAGCTCTTGCACAACATATTCAAAGATTGCTTGGATGAATTTGTGATTATCTTCATTGATGACATCCTGGTTTACTCGAAGAATCAAGAAAGCATAATGCTCACATGAGAGTAGTCATGAACAGATTAAGGGTACATTAGTTATTTTCTAAGATAAGCAAGTGTAACTTCTGGCAAAAAGAGATTGGCTTCTTGGGCCACGTAGTCTCGGATAGGGGAGTGTCTGTGGATCCTAAAAAGATCAAGCCCATTGTCGATTGACCTATGCCCAGGAACGCATAAGATATAAGGATTATTCAGGGATTATCGAGGTACTACCGTAAATTTGTGAAGGGATTTACGGGGATGGCGCATCCACTGAATCGGTTGACTGGGTTAGATGTGCAGTTTTTGTGGTTAGTAGACTAGGTAAGAAGTTTCTTTAAGCTTAAGGAAATGCTTACGAGTACTCTAGTGTTGGCGTTGCTAAAGCCAGTCGTGCTTTACGTGGTTTATACAGATGCATCGCGAGTGGGATACGAGTGTGTCTTGATACAAGAAAGAAAAATGATTGCTTATGGTTCGAGGAAGTTAAAGAAGCATGAAGGAAATTATCCGACCCATGACCTGGAGATTGGTACGGTGGTTTTTGTACTTAAGATTTAAAGATCTTATCTTTATAGTGAAAATGTCCAAATATTCACGGATCCTAAAAGTTTGAAGCAAATATTTACCCATCCGGAACTGAATGTGAGGAAAAGAAGATTGATGGAAAAAGTGGCAGACTTTGATTTGGGTATAGAGTACCATTTGGGTAAGGCTATTTGAGTGGCAGATGCCTTGCACCAAAAGAGGGCTATGGTGAATTCTGAAAGGGACATGGAAGAACTAGTCTTTATGATAAGGACTTTACTCTTTACTATGTTGAGTAGCGGGGAGGAGACGTTGGGACTCGAGGCAGCATATCAGGCTGACTTGCTAACTAGGATTTAGTTAGCTTAAGAGTTGGATGTAAAACTGCTTAAAGCACCACATAATGATAAGATGAGTACACGACTTTGAATAATGAGACTATAGTGATGAACTGGTGGGTGTGTGCTGCAAATGAGAAGGGCGGCAGGAAGAAATTTTCAAGGAAGCACATCAGTCAAGGCTTTCAATTCATCTTAAACCCACTAAGATGTATCGAGATTTAAAGCTACTATCATTAGGTTAGGATAAAGCGTGATGTAGCTAAGTGGATAATGCCAAACGTGTCAGATGGTTAAGGCAAAACATCAAGTTCCTAGCGGTTTGGTGCAAAGCCTACCCATTTATGAGTGGAAGTAGGATTATATTACGATAGACTTTGTAATTGGGTTACCCTTAGTGGATGAAAAGGACCCGATATGGGTGATCGTTGACAGATTGACTAAGTTTGCACACTTCCTTGCGATTAACAAGGAGGACAACGCGGCAGTGCTGGCCATGATTTAGGTGGAGGAAATTGTCAAGCTACATGAGGCGCCATCGAGTATTATATATGATCGGGACTGGAAGTTTAGCTCGACTCTCTGGAAAGCGTTGCAAAAAGAGATGGGACAAAGGTCCATATGAGTACTGCTTATCACCCGCATACTGATGCGCAGTCGGAGAGAATAATTAGCACACTCGAGGACTTATTACGAGTTTGTGTGCTGGATTGGGGTAGATACTAGATTCAGTATCTTCACTTGGCATAATTCTCTTACAATAATAGCTATCACGCTATATGAGGCTTTGTATGGGAGGCCTTGCGAAACCCCCTTGCATTGGAGCCAAGTATGGGAGCAAAGTATCATAGGCCGGAGCTTTGTGGAGGAAACCACAGAAAGGATAAAGATCCTAAATCTTAAGGTACAAGAAGCTCAAGATAGACAAAAAGTTTAAGTGGATAAGCGCAGGAAATCGTTAGAGTTTGATGTGGGAGATATGGTCTATCTCAAGACAATGACCTATAAAGGTAAAAAGTGTTCATCGAAGAATGTTAAGTTGAGTCCAAAGTATATGGGGCCATACAAGATCTTGGAAAGAATTGCCCCGGTGGCTTATAAGTTGGAACTCCCAACATTGATGAAGGTGTTCCATAACGTCTATCACGTTTCCCTATTAAGAAAGTGCATAGAGGATTGTGATATAATGATGAATGAACCTCCTTCGAATGTGCGATGGAACATGACCATGAAGGCAGACCAGTGCAGGTTCTGGATAATAAGGTGAAACCGAAAGGAAAAAGGAAGGTAAAAATGAACCAAGTAGTGTGGGATTGCGATAGGGTAGAAGAGATCACTTGGGAACCGAGAACAAGTTGAAAGCTGAATTTCCTAAGTGGTTTGAAAAGCTTAAGGCGGATGTTATTCGAGCATAAAAGTCTCAAGGACGGATTTTAAGCTACATGGGGGGAGAATTGTAACGCCCGTGAACCGTAGACTGGCCGACGCGGTACATCTGGTTCGATGCGATCGAGCTCGACTTGAGCTGAGTTGGGCAGTTGGATCAACAGAGTAGGAAAAAGTCAACAAAACTAAGCTGGAACAATTGAAATCTGAGCTGGACATATTTATAAGACTGCGGTCGGATTCAGTCGGGACGGTTACTGGTAGGCCTAGGCAATCGGGTATACAATTTGGTTTCGGATCGATTCTATTCGGTTTTGGGTATTTTGGATATTGGAGTTTTGTGTCCACATAGGAACTGTTAGACTTCTAGATCGGTACCAGATTGGTTTTGATCGGTATCAGGTCAGTTTTGGTTAATTAGTAGTACTAGTGATAAAGTGATACAAAATGAGCAAAACTAAAGAGTTTTGACCTATTATTGAAAGTGATAGAAGATAAGATCCAAAGAAAAGTTGTGAAACACCGAAATCTTAAAATTGTAGATAATGAAACAAGTTCAAACTTAAAATGCAAATAATCTGAAACAGTAGTTTTAACTCAAATATTCAAAATACAAAAACAATAGGAAAGGGTACGAAAATAGTAAGAACTGTTATGAAAATTGAATCCATCTTGTTCTCTGACTCCCCCCCCCCCTAAGTTATATATGTATGCATATCTATGCATTAGTTTATGTTTCAGATATTTCGGGTACCCATTCGGTTCTCAGTTTGGTAACGGTTCGGTTCCGGTTCTTTTAGTTTTAGACTTATTAAACCTATCCCATATTCTTAAAAGTTCGATTTGGTTTTGGTTTGTGTAATTTCAGGTCGGTATCGGTTTGGTTATTCGGTTCCGATTAATTTTGCCCAGCCTTAGTTATTGGAATTGTCGGAACTGCGGTTGAAAATAAGGGAATTATGTCTATTGTCTTTGGAGGGAACGGTTACTGAGCCAAAGCAAAAGGAAAAAAGTGGGAACGGTTACTAAATATCTATTGGACAGAGAAAAGTTATATGGCGGTTATCGGGCTTTAATGAGAAATCCTGGGTTTCTCTATCATTTTCACGGGCAAAATCACGAAGAAAACTCTCAGAAAGACTTAGAGAGAATTCGTATGATATATTAGAGAGAAACTCAAGAGAATCAAAGGTTGACTGTAGAGCGTGTGTCGGCACTCGAGTCTAAGTTTGTTAGCGCTCGATCCTGCGTGTGTTGGCTATCGAATCCATTGCGACAGGAGGTGTCTGAACTAAGACGGCTAAGACAAACTGATCATGTTGCTTAATGTGAGTGCTCGACCGTGAACCTAAGTCTATTGCGTTTTCTTGAGTAGAGTCATTGAGTTTGTTTAAGTGATTCCGCATGTTTGCTTATCGATAATTCTATTTTCATTGGTTCGTCTTGATGATCGATCCCTTTCGCACACATGTCTAGATCATGCTGGCTTTGACTGGACTGGTTGCGGGAAGACTGCGTGCGGTGACTTTTGATGATTAGGCTAGCTTCGATAAGACTGGTTGCGGGAAGACTGCGTGCGGGAAGACTGCGTGCGGTGACTTGGGACGATCATGCTTGACAGATGACTGTTGATAGGCATGATTGGCCGTTTGATTATTACTCCTTGATTTCGTTCTATTTTGTGGCTAAGTGGGGCGGGACGACCGCTCTTACTAAACAATTTTATTGCATATGCTTCCTTTGTAATACAGGAACCGAAGTTACCCGCGAGAGTAGCTTTAGTGAATGATCCGCAAAGACTAAGGCTGGAAAGGAAAGAATGGTGGATTAGATCGAGTAGATAGGTTTTATGCAATGTAATAGATTATTAGCAAAACTCTCATTGTATTTGTACCTCACGATTTAATCTACGTAAAAATGATGTGTATGCTTAAAGTCTTGTCTTCAAATCTGTTAAAAACGCATTAAAATTATTAAGTGAAGAACATTAGAGGTAAAAACTAAAAGGTCAATTTATAAGTATTGAACTGATCGAGACCTCTCGAGCAGGTTGTGTCCTGCAGGATGAAATTCTGGGTTGGGACGCTTATAAAAACCTCTTGGAGAAAATGAAAGGACGTCAGTACGAGACTATGCGTCCACGTCAGACGGAGCTATAAAATGTAGATGCGAGCAAAGGTTTGAAATTCTGACTTTTGCTTACGTGCACACTTTCTTGTATGTAATCTTTTGTTCTCTAAAAATATTGTTTATATATTTTATACTTGTATTAAAACTATTAATTTGTTACTTAAAGATGATTATAGCGGAGCTCGAAAAAAAAACACTTTAAGAATCCCTTTTTTTGGGCTCAAGACTCTCTCGTTTGTTTAGAGGCTTAGTTGAAGTGGAGATAAGAGTATTCAGTGTTACAGAAGAGATATTTGGATAAGATTTCAAGCACTATTCACAATTTTTGTGTTTGGATAGTAGGGTTCATCAAGATAAAGGAGGTAATGTCGTCAAGTATTGATAAAGTTATGTTGGCTATGAAGATTAATGATGTGGAAGAGCCATATGATCTACCGGATGAACCGGATTTTTGTTCTTTGGAGGAGAATCGGCTTAGCTTGATTGGACGAGTTTTGAATCCACCTCGCCAATTAGTCTCAGATTTGGTTCAGGATATGCCGAGAAAGTGGCAGCTTCAAGGGAAGGTGAGAGGAGTGGTTTTATCTTCTAAGAAATTTCAATTCATTTTCAAAGAAGAAAAGGATTTAGTGGAAATTTTGGAGCGAGGTGTTCACACGTACAATCAATGGTCTATAGTGATAGATCGTTGGATGGAGAACCCACCAGTGGATTATCTCCATTGGATCCCAGTGTGGGTTCAACTTCGTAATATCCCGATAATTCATAAAACGGTGAGTTCAATTAAGGCTTTGGGGGGTTTCGTAGGCAAGGTGGTAGAGTTACCTTATGATCCGGCGAGGACTTAGAGTATAAAGTTTGTTCGGGTAAGAGTCAAGTTAGATGTTTCTAATCCGGTGAGAAGAATCAAGGTTGTTAACTTACCGAAAGGAGGTCAGGCTACGGTTCATTATGATTTTGAAAGGCTTCAAAAAAGATGTTATTGTTGTCAACGACTTACTCACGAGAAGGAGGAGTGTCCCATATTCCTAAATAAAGAGAAGAAAATATTAAGTGGGGTTTGTGATGAAGGAGATGAGATCCGAATTGTTAAAGAGAAGGTTCTGAAGGAGAATGATCCTCTGTTTGGAATTTTGACGGAAGAGCAAGTAGGCATGGACCTGGTGACGGGAAGGCCAAAGATAAATAGTGAGGTGTTAGAAGGTATGAGACTTTTCATTCTGGTGGGGCCTGAATTGGAAAGAATAATAAAGGAAAGGAAAGTTATAAATTCAATGGAGATGGTGAAAAATGATCCAATGGGTCATTATAGCCTGAGCTTAGAACTTGTTCCAATAATATCTTCAGATTTGGATAAAGGGAAAGGGATAGTTTATAATTATGAGGATATGGAGATGGATAAATATAGGAAGGAGGAAGTGTTTAAGAGGCAGAGGAATGTTCTGGGTAAATTGATTATAAAAGAACCAGAGGAGAAAGATTTTGGAAAAGAAGGATGTGGTGATGGAGAGGAAGAGATGGGCCAAGAACTAAGGGAGACCGATTCAATTAACTGTCCAACGGCTTACAGGACTGGCTCTTTCAAGGCTGGTTCTTCCGGGATAGGTGAGAGGATTAGGAAACCTAGGAAAATGCCCCATTTAAATGTTAGACGCGTTAAAGGGGTAGAGAAGAAAGAGAATCTTAGTAAGATAGAGAAGAAAAAAGGGAAGGAAGTGGGTTAAAAGGATAAGAGAAAAGCTGTTATGGATAATGGAAGTGTAGAAGAAGAGATTCAAGTTAATAAACTGAGAAGGTGATCAGAGGAAAGGATGATGTAAAGCAAGCTATGGGTAGCAAAAACGAGATAGTCCCAAGCGTGGGACTGTCTAAGTGCTAATAAGCTTTATTTCTTGGAATTGTCAGGGTTTGGGCCGTGCACAAGGACTGACAATTCAACGCCTTAAGGAAATGCGTCAAAAACATTTTCTAGAGGTATTGTTTCTTATGGAGACGAAACATCAGAGGAACATTTTGGTAGATATTTAAGAGTGGTTAGGATAGGACAGGGTATTTACTGTGGATCCTGTTGGATAAAGTGGGGGTTTAGTTATGTTTTGGAAAAATTTCTTGAGGTTGAGGTTATTTATTATAGTAAAAATCTTTTGGATTGTCCAATTCAGTTTGGGGGTATTTCCTTCTTTCTGTCATGCATATATGGGGACCCGGTCAAGAAATATAGACCTAGGGTTTGGGAGAGGATATCCAGAATAGGAGTTCAAAGGAAAGGGGCGTTTTGGTAGATATTCAAGAGTGGTTAGGATACAACAGGGTATTTACTGTGGATCCTGTTGGATAAAGTGGGGGTTTAGTTATGTTTTGGAAAAAATGTGTTGAAGTTGAGGTTATTTATTATAGTAAAAATCTTTTGGATTGTCCAATTCAGTTTAGGGGTATTTCCTTCTTTCTGTCATGTATATATGGGGACCCGATCAAGAAATATAGACCTAGGGTTTGGGAGAGGATATCCAGAATAGGAGTTCAAAGGAAAGGGGTGTGGTGCTTAATGGGAGATTTTAATGATATACTCCATAATGGCGAAAAAACGGGAGGCCCCTGTATAGAGGATTTTTCCTTTGTTCATTTTGGTAATATGATATACAAGCATGTCATTTGAAGGAAATGACGAGCCATGGTAATGGATTAACGTGGGGAGGTTGGAGATATAAGAGTTTCATTCAGTGTAGATTGGATAGGGGATTTGGAAATAAAGAGTGGTTTGATTTATTCCCAGTATCCAATCAGGTCTTTCTGGAGATGCGGGGTTTTGATCATAGACCGGTTCTTATTAAGCTGTTGGCATCTCAAGATATGTATAGAGGTCAGTTTAAATTCGACAAAAGAATGCTTCATAAGCCGATGGTAAAGGAGTATATAGAAAAGGCTTGGAATACAAGGGTGTTTCATTCTGAAAATTTGATTACGGATAGAGTGAGGAGATGCAGGAAGGCGTTAAGCCAGTGGAAAAAGGGAATAATACAAATGCTAGAAGTAATATTGAGCACATTCAAAAGGAATTGGAGAAGGAACAATCAAGGAGTGATCCATGTGTGCAAGTTCAACATAACTTGAAAAGAAAGTTGTGTATGGCTTATAAAGAAGAAGAATCTTTTTGGGGCCAGAAAAGCAGTCAAAAGTGGGCCAAAGAAGGAGATGGTAATACAAAATACTTCCATGCATCGGTGAAAGCTAGCAGAGCTAAGAAGAATATTGAGAAATTGATGGATGAGAATGGGTCTATGCAGAAAGGTGAGGCATCTATGGCTGAGGTGGCTATTCAGTATTTCACCAAGCTTTTTACCTCGTCCGCAGTGGATAATTTCTAAGATATCTTTGTGGGTTTTCAACCGAAGGTGACAAATTTTATGAATGGGCAGTTGACTAGAGAAGTTTCTAGTGAGGAAGTGCATGAAGTAGTCTTTTCAATTAATGCATCAAAAACACCTGGGCCTGATGGAATTACGGGTTTGTTTTTTCAGCAATATTGGGATATAGTGGGGGATCAGGTGATAAGGGAGATAAAGAAGTTTTTCAGAGATGGATCCTTTCCTTTGGAATGGAATTATACTCACTTGTGTCTCATTCCAAAGAAACAAAAACGCAGAGAAGATGAGTGATCTTAGGCCTATCAGCTTATGCTCGGTTATCTACAAAGCTATCTCTAAGATTTTGGTTAAAAGAGTGAAGCCTTTTTTGGCTGAATTGGTTTCCCCTAACCAGTCGGCTTTTATGCCAGAAAGGATGATTCCAGACAATATCATGGTGGCACATGAAGTTATTCATAATCTTAGAACTCACCCCAGGATTTTCAAGGAGTTTATGGCTGTAAAGTCAGATATGTCAAAAGCCTATGACAGAGTTAAATGGGGCTTTTTGAGATCACTGTTAAAGGCCTTAGGGTTTCAGGATAAGTGGATTCAGTGGGTGATATAACGTGAATTTGGACGTTCCTAACCAAAAATTTAACGAGTTTTCAGAGTCTTTTGAGTTGTTTTGAGCTGATATTTAGATCCATACTAGAAGATTTGGAACCACATGCGTACGGGAAGAAGATTCGAGCATTCGAGC
This sequence comes from Draba incana, assembly GCA_963576765.1. Lineage (NCBI taxonomy): Eukaryota > Viridiplantae > Streptophyta > Magnoliopsida > Brassicales > Brassicaceae > Draba > Draba incana. The sequence continues at coordinate 16,334,964 of OY755209.1, read as the reverse complement.
GAAAACCGGAGTTTTCTGGAGTCCGGACCGACCGGTCCACCTCTTGGACCGACCGGTCTCATATACACACGCACGTGGCCGACCTCCTGGAGACCGGACCGACCGGTCCACCTCAAGGACCGGCCGGTCCACACTTCCACGTTGAAGACCATTCCCTTACAAGACCATTCCCTTACAAGACCATGCACTGAACCTCTGACATCACTCTCAAACGAAGAACTAGCCAGAGTAGAAAGGGCTAACAGAGCTAAGAAGAACCTCTTGCCAGTTATGGAGGTAGTAGATCAAGCTGATAATGAGGGTCTTCAAGTTGCCTTGTTTGACCAGATAGAGCAGATTCAGGCTTCAACTGCTGCCAACGCGCAACTGGCGCAATAGCAGATGCAAGAGCAGTTTGCTAGGATGATGGCACAGCATATACCCCCAGCAGGACAGAATCCTCTGCCGCAGAGAGGGATTGGAGAAGGGGACAATGTCCACACCTACTACCAGAACAGATCAGCCATTCGTGTCCCTGAGATTCAGAGGAATGACTTCGAGATTAAGGCATAGCTGATCAATCTGGTAGAGAGACACATGTTCCAAGGGTTGGCTTCTGAGAATCCCATGGATCACATAGAGAACTTTGAAGAGGTCTGTGAGACGACCAAGGCTAATGGGGTACCAGCTGATTACCTCAAGTGCAAGTTGTTTAAGCACTCTCTCGCTGACAAAGCTCTGAGGTGGCTCAAGTCACTTCCTCCAAATTCTCTTAACGGCTGGGAAGAAGCTAGAGCCGTCTTCTTGGATCATTTCTACACCAAGGCCAAGACAGCTCAGCTCAGAGGCAGAATCATCAACTTTTCGCTGAAAGGTGGAGAGTCATTTGCTGAAGCCTGGGATAGGTTTAAGGAGTACCGTATGGAGTGCCCCCACCATGGATTTACCGAGCAGCAAATGCTCAGGACCTTCTACGATGGAGTCACCAGGGAATACAAGAACATTCTTAATTCCTCCAGAAATGGTGACTTCATGACCCAGAGCATAAAAGGTGCTTACCGATTGATCGACAATATGGTGCAGAGTTCTAGCAATCAGTGTGCTGAGTATGATAGATCGAAAAGGGTCTACAGTGTTGACACACCATCTGCAACAGAAATAGCAGAGCTGACAGCTGCTAAGATCAGGGACTTAATGCAAAGAAGCCATCAGGGCATCAGTATAATTGGGAACGCTCCAGACGCAATCTGCTACTCAGAGGATGCTGTATTGGTTTCAGAGGATACTCAAGAGGTCAACTATGTAGGTGGCCAAGGGATTGGGCAGAACAGAGGTTTCAACAACAACTACCGCAACCACCCCAATCTATCCTACAGAAGCACCAACGTTGCAAACCCACATGATCAGGTCTATCCTCAGCAAGCTGCAGTCCCAGCTCAGACACCATTTGCCAGTTCACCAAGAACAACTCCTCCTGCTCAAGGATTGACAGGTTACAATGTTGGCTATCAGAGGCAGTATGGACAGAGTTCAGGCTACGGGTACCAAAATCAAAATCAATTCCAGCCTAGACAACAAGCTCCTCCAACTCTAACCTCCAATCCCAACGATGAGCTCAAAGCTATGATGCAACTTATGCTGGCTAATCAGCAGTAGAGTTCCAGCGCCATTGCGGATATCAATGGGCGATTAGAAGCTGTGACTACTCATCTAAAGATGCTGGACACTCAAGTGGCCCAGCAAGCAGAAGCTGTTAAGCGACAGTAAGGGACTCTTCCGGCTGAAGGAGAGCAGAATCCAAAAAGGGAGTGTTATGCCATTTTTGTAAGGGAAAACGATTCTCCAGCAGACGTGGGACCGACCGGTCCCACCATCAGACCGGTCGGTCCGGTGAACAGTCCTCCGATTCGCATTTATGTCCCCAAGGCACCTTACCCTGTTCATCCTAGGAAGTCTCAGAAGGATTTGGAAGAAGCAAAGTACAGAGAAACTATAAAGAAGGATTCTGCCAATGTTACTGAAGATGAGGATTATGTGCAAGTAACTGAGGAGTGTAGTGCTGTATTACAGAACAAGACAGTGAAGAAGCTTTGAGATCCTGGTCGCTTTGAACTTTCAGTCCAGATCGACTCTACAGTTTTTCATCGCTCACTCTGCGACTCAGGCTCTAGTGTCAACATCATGCCTTACTCTGTTGCAAAACGAATGGGTTTTAAAGATTTCAGGCCTCCTAAATTTTCTTTAAAATTTGCTGATTATTATGTTAAACCTCCTATAGGTGTTCTTGAGGACGTATAGCTGCTAATTGGTGATGTTTTTTTCCCTGCAGATTTTGTGGTGCTTGACATAGCTGAAGAACCCGGAGATCCTCTCATCCTGGGAAGACCATTTCTTTGACAGCTGGTGCAAAGATCGATCTAAAGCATGGACGCATTGATCTGCAACTGGGAGACACTGAGATGAAATTTGAAATGAATAAGCTGCTGGAGAAGCATGTAACCGATGACCTACCTTTCTCACTTAAGGAACCAGATGACATCACTAATCAAGTCACGGAGGACCCAGCTCTTCCTACTGGTTTACAATGGATATTGAGGAACAAGGAACGTACCAGAGCAAAACATGACAAGCGAATCATCTCTCGGATTTTCTCTCCGAAAGAGGGTGTTGTGATCCCTATTGATGATCCACCAGACGCCTGAATGGCACACACGTCGAGCTAACGACGTTAAACAAAGCACTTGGTGGGAGGTAACCCACCGGTAAGTGTATATACTTTTTTTCATTTTTAATTTTTTTAATTTTACCTTTGTTTTTGTTTTCCCTTTTGTTTTCATTAGGAATTTTTGTCACAACACTTTGGATTAGGATTCTGGCATCGGGATCGGTCGGTCTCTTTGTGAGACCGGTCGGTCTCTTTGTGAGACCGGTCGGTCTCTTTGTGAGACCAGTCGGTCCGCACTGTTCAGCAACCGTAAAGGTCCATGGAATAGAGACCGGTCGGTCTCTTTGTGAGACCGGTCGATCTCTCCACGTGCAAGAATCCTAAAGTCCTCTGGAATCAAGACCGACCGGTCGGTCCCCGTCGTCCTGCAAAACAGATCAGGCCCCGGATATGAGACCGATCGGTCCCCTGTGCCGACCGGTCGGTCCCGAAGGTCATATCCCTGAACGGCCGGTCCTGTTTCAATCGTGCCAACCCCTTCTGAATTTTCTGCCGACGCGACCCGTAGCTGCCTCCGATGACGACATAAATCCTGCTGAGTATCCAGAGTTCTGATGACGAAGTTAGATTTTCTTTTCTTTTTCATTTCATTTTATTTTCTTTCTTTTAATAGTCTTTCCTTTGGATTTATTTTCGCACTGGGTCGGTGTGAAGTAAGTCTGGGGGGAAGTACTATTAGTACTAATTATGTTTTTATTTTCTTATTTTCAGTTTGATTTAAACCTTTGTGATATGCATGCAATTCTAGGACCACATGATGTTTGCTAACATTTCTTTTAGATTAACAGTGACTAACCAAAGCAATGGGAAGATTAAAAACGCCCTAGGCGGATCAGTATTACCAGAAGGCTCCCGTCCCCTTGAAAGCTAACGCTGACACTCTTTGGTCTGTTTTCTTAACTCAGGGAATTCAAAATCGCATAAGAAGTAACAACCACGTTAGGAGTCCTATCCTTTTTCAAACATTATCCCCTCTTCAGGACTCCTAATGACCATGCTCACTTTTAGTCTAGTACCACACCTTTACCTTAACCATTCTTTCAAACCTCATGCATTCTATTAAAGACATTGACATGCACTCAAGCGCAAATACTCCGGAGACGTAGTCCGGCCAGCCAATCATTCTAAAGACCTTTTGGTACTATTTCAAAACTTTCTGCTTAGGAGTTTTAACTCTGTATTTCTATATTTATTTTTATTTTTCGTATTTTTCATCACTTGTGCTTAGGAAAAGGCTAGAACTAATCCCCATTTGGATTTAAAAACTTATTTAAAAAAAATATATATATATTTAAAAAAAAAAAGAGAAAGAAAAAAAAAAAGTTGAAAGGGATTAGAATAAAGCTTCAGATTTTACATTCATATTTATAAGCACATTTCTATTTTTTATTTTTAGCATTAGTTCTTTAGATAAGCAGAAAATTTTCATAAAGAAAAAGGTCTTAAGTTTGAAAAGTTGTGCATCATCTTTGGATTTAGTTCTCTTGGGATTTTGTGCCATGACTTGCATTCGGCCGCGACTGAGGTTAGCCTAAACACTTTCACGCCACCACTAAATAACCCAAATCCTTAACCCTTATGCGACAGACATTTTCCCTTTGGTAAGATTTATGCACCCTGGTGTAAAGTCGCTGAGACATTGGAACTTGAGTATGGTAACATTACTATGTATTTGGCAAAGTACATGAAGTATCATCTTGGTTTTTGATCTGTTTATTAGTTTTCAGGGTTGTTAGCATTACATTTGTGGGGTCCTAAAGGATTGCATTCAGCTCACAAAGGTTAGTTTGGTTTTTATAGCTCCCTTGAATCTATCTCTAGTTTGTCTTCACTTGAGGACAAACAAAGATTTAAGTCTGGGGGAGTTGATATAACGTGAATTCCGACGTTCCTAACCACGAACTTAACGAGTTTTCAGAGTCTTTTGAGTTGTTTTGAGCTGATATTTAGATCCATACTAGAAGATTTAGAACCACATGCGTACGGGAAGGAGATTCGAGCATTCGAGCAAAAACCAGAATTTTTTGGAGTCCGGACCGACCGGTCCACCTCCTGGACCGACCGGTCTCATATACACACACACGTGGCCGACCTCCTGGAGATCGGACCGACCGGTCCACCTCAAGGACCGGCCGGTCCACACTTCCTCGTTGAAGACCATTCCCTTACAAGACCAACCGAGCCTCATTGGGACCGGGACCGACCAGTCCCTATGGAGACCGACCAATCCACTTTGACGCCTCGAAGACCCGAAGCTCCTGGAAATGGGACCGACCGGTCCACACCAAGGACCGGCCGGTACAGACACTTGCACCGACTTGAAGATTTTTCTCCTGTAGATTGGACCGACCGGTCTCGACTTCGGACCGACCGGTCCCAGTCCCAGATTTTTAGGAAAATTTCCAGATTCCATTTTTATCCTATAAATACCCATAGGGTTTTGTTATTTGGGACAACCACGTTTTTATTACTTTTGTTCAGACTTTTCAGAGCTTAGACCTAGTTTTTAAGAGTTGTATTCAAGGAGAAGAATTCCTCTACCATTCGGAGAAGATTTCTAAACCTTTTCTTATTTCTATTATATTGATTATGCTCTTTTCAATCATGGTCTTTGCTTTGTCTTTTATCATGTCTGAGTAGTTTTCTAGTTAGGTTTTAGGGTTTTCAATGGATCTCACAGATTAAACTAGACACAGATAGATTACTTATCTAGTTAGGTTTTAGGGTTTTCAATGGATCTCACAGATGAACTGATCAAACCTGAACTATTATGCTTGTCTAGGATAGCCGTGACCAAACGGAAGTTTAGGCACTCGGATCTCTAGGGAAAGTAATTGTTATCACGGAAGTGGAGCAATTTATATCAGTGTTTGAGTTTAAGATGCATGCATATTAGAATCTGAATAGTTGTCTGATTTATCTATAGTTTGTTGTGTAAGCCATTGGTCTCTGTGGATTCGATCCCTGAATATACTACTGCGTGCCTGTGCACTTGCAGTGTTTTATTTCGGGTAAAACCTGAGCATATCAGTGGGTGATGTGTTGTGTAAGTTCAGTCTCCTTCTCTGTCCTTCTAAATGACTAACCTCATGGGATGATAATCCCTTAGATAGGATTGAGACAGGGTGATCCCTTGTCTCCTTTCCTTTTTGTGTTATGTACCGAGGGGCTATCTCACTTACGAAACCGAGCTGAACAAGATGGTCTTATTAGTGGAATTCAGTTTAGTGAAGATGGTCCTGCAATTCATCATATGCTATTCGCAGACGATAGTTTATTTATTTGTAAGGCAGAGGTTGATCAAGGAGAGGCTCTTAATCAAATTCTTCAAAAGTATGAAAAGACTACGGGGCAAAGAGTAAATTCAGAAAAGTCTTCAATGCCTTTTGGAGTGAAGGTGGAAGAAGGAATTAAAGACATAATTAAAAAGGAGTGTAGGAGTCGAAACTCGAACAATTGAATTTGTAGGGTTGTAGAGGAAATGCAAGACTCCTTAGTAAATCACAATGCAGAAAAATGTAAATACTTGCGTTTGCTGTTAAGAGAGCTTTATTCCTTTTGATGCCAAAATTCCGATCCCCTTTCTGGGTGATTACAATGAGCTATATATAGCTTTTCATCCTAGGTCTAAGTGCTAGGTTTGGGTCTGGCCCATTAAACAATAAAATAGCTTTTAGGCCCATAATTTAATTAAATCCATTTAAATATAGATTTAATTCCATTATGGGCCTAATTACAAATTGGGCCTTTGTAAGCCTGTTTAGGATTTCTTCAAGCCTTTTACAGAATCGTTCTTGTCGTTACATCAATCTCATAGGGGTGAAATCCGACCCCTACAGTTAGTCCCCCAGCTTGGTAGTATCGAATTAGATGATGTCGAGGTATAAGTTGTTGAAGTTTGAGATTGATGTGATGGACTCTGAAGCAGCCAGGCGTTGACGTCTTGTCATCAGATTCGAGAAGTTTAAGTTATTCCATGTTGAACCGATGCTACCGTGTTGTCCTGAACTTGCTTCTGTTCTTTAAAAATGAGGTTAATAGTCTGAAAAACTATTGGGCTCAATTAACTGGACTTTAAAGCCCGTTACGAGTTTCTGGAAATTTTCCTGAAAAACCCTAGGAATTTTAGGAAACCCTTCTGGTATAAATAGGCCTCATAGGCAGTCTATTTTTTTTTACCGAGTCGCTTTTTCCGCCAGAGGTAAAATCGAAACCCTCTTAAATTTATTTTTTTATTTTTTATTTTTTTTTGTCTTGTAGTGGAAAATAAGATTTTTTTTTTTGTCTTTTTGCGACTTCTTCTTCTCTACCTCCGGAGCTCGTCGCCGGAGCTCGCCGTCTCTGCTCTGTTCGTCGTCGGTCGCCGTCTCTGCTCTGTTCGCCGTCGGTCGCCGTCTTCGTCTCCACTCGCAGATCAGATCGCGATCGTAGAGCAGCTCCGTCTTCGAGCTTCGTCTCCGTAGAGGAGCCTTCGTCGTCTTCAGTAGAGCTTTGCCACGAATCGGGAGCCGCAGATCTGCCATCTACGCGCAGAAGAAGACCTCGAGCGGGAGCTGCGACTCGCGGTGGAGGAGGAGCTACGGTGAGGAGCGGGAACGAGATCTGGAGCTGCGATTCGCGGCGGAGGAAGAGCTGCGACTAAGGAGCTGCAACTGAGGAGGAGCTATGGTGACGATGAGGAGGAGCTACGGAGGAGGAACTGCGACAGAGGAGGAGCTACGGAGGAGGAAGACTCGTGGGAAGAGAAGACTCGCGGCGGCTGCAACAAAAATGCGTTTAGAGAAACCCTAGTTTTTGGTCAACAGCGGTCTCTGGTCAATGGTCAATGATTTATCTGGTCAACAATTTATCTGGTCAACTGGTCAACAGAAAGTCAACAAGTCAACGTTTCTGGCTTTTATTCCAGCAAATGACGTAATCTGACGCAAATGACTTTTAGAGATTCGCGGTGTGATCGTCAAATGGATAAAAGCAGGTCGAGAATAGTCCCAGACTTAGATGATTCCGGAGAGATGTTTGTTGAGTCTTTGCTAAGCGCCAGGAGAAACGTTCCAGAGAGATGCGCTTGTTCGTCGTTTTAAAGCGCATTTGTTGAATTCCTCACCAGAAATGTCGAGTAACGGGAGAAAAGTATATGCGCGTGAAAGGAGAGCTGCTGACGTAAAAACTTGCACTAGCATGAAGGTGACGCAATGAACCAGATTATCACCATCAATCGTTACTGTTTTCATCGCTGTGCGCAGCCGATTAAGCTTGGAGATCAAAGTCATCGCTGTACGCAGCCGATCGAGCATGGAGATCATCGTCGTCGCTGTGCGCAGCCGATTAGGCAAGGAGATCAAAGTCGTCGCTGTGCGCAGCCGATTGAGCATGGAGATCGTCATCGTCGCTGTGCGCAGCCGATTGAGCAAGGAGATCGTCATCGTCGCTGTGCGCAGCCGATTAAGCATGGAGATCGTCATCGTTGCTGTGCGCAGCCGATTGAGCAAAGAGATCGAAGTCGTCGCTGTACACAGTCGATCAAGCATGGAGATCGTCGTCGTCGCTGTGCGCATCCGATAAAGCAAGGAGATCGAAGTCGTCGCTCCTTAGAGCTTGTACTACTGCCACTCCTGCACCTAAGCCGATTCTTCATGAGTTTGAGCGAGATATCATTGTCGCCACCGGTTGTTGTCCTGAATTGCCGTCAAAGTGTCGCGAAGATGTTGGGAACATAGATGATGCTGTGGAGGAGAATGAAGACAAGTGCCGCGAGATAGATGTCATAACTAAGTCCGAGAAGAAACGCTTGAAGCAAAAAGTTTCTGATCTGCTGCTCATTTGGACGTTGCGGCCAAGCTTCAAGATGCGGCTGCTCCTGCTCGCGAGGAGATTGACTCGGATACGAGTTCGTCCAATGATAGGGATTCTTCAAATTTTGTTACCGAGATTGTAGCCGAATAAGTTCTGGAGGCTGTTGACGGTGCTTGAGGAGAAAATGGCTTTGTGTCTTTTTGTTTTTGGTTTTATTCAGTTTGGGCGGTGTTTACCCTTTTCATGCTTTGTTTAGCTTTGTTCTGAACCTTCGTTAGAGGTGTAATGATATACTACGCACTTTTTGTCATATTGAACTTGTCTGTTCTGGAAATGAATTCTTTTCTTTACGACTACTTTGGTTTACAGAAATGTTATCATCAACAATTCTGCTCCAGCAGCAAGTATGTTTATTTTGTTAAGACCAACGTTTTAGATAGTTGGATTTTGTAATAAACACTGCGGTTTACAGCTATGTTACTTTCAACATGTCTGCTCCAGAAGTGAATATTGTTCAGAGAAGGTACCAACGCTTATGTTAGTTGGGTTTTGACATGAACATTTGGGTTTACAGATGTGTTTTCCTCTAACACACCAGCTCCTGTAATGAACATGTTATCGCGTTATGACCAACGATTCAATGAGTTGGGTTTAGAGTGAACATTTGGGTTTACAGATATGTTCCCGAGAACACATCCGCTCCTATAATGATCACTTTTAGCGATAGAACCAACGTTTTTGTTTGTTGGGTTTCGAAATGAACATTTGGGTTTACGCATACGTTTTCCTCTAACGTACACGCTCCTATAATGAACATTGTACATTTGTATAGCGCGCTGTTTTATCCTGAGGGATGTAATCGTCAGATCTGAAGCTTGGAAAGTAGACCGTCGCTGTGGCCAGCAGCGAGGTTGAATGTCTGTTTTTGTTAAGACTTAGATTTATCCACGAAGGATGTAAATGCAAATTGTTTTGATAGAGGTCTGCTTTTGTTAAGATTTTTGTTATCCACGGAGGATGTAAATGTTTTGAAGGAAGTCTGCTTTTATAAAGACTTATATATTACAAGCGAAACTGTTTCAGATAAGTTTGCTTTATTTGATTTTGCGAGAAAGTCGAGTAAAAGAGATAGGAGTATACGAGTATACGTACCCCACTCCCTCCCTTTTTTTTAAGGAGGGGGCAGCTGAACTCATCTTAAGATGAGCTGCCTACGTACCATTTGCAGGGATCAAGCCGCCTCGTAGTTCAAGTGATGCTACCTTAGTGATTTTTTGATAGCTTATCCTCGTGTTGCTGGTTCAGCTTGGACTTCTTTTTGTCTTTTTGTTAAGCTCTTGAATGGGGTTCCTAAGCTTGTGCGCAACCAATTAGCAAGTACGGGATTCCTTCTGGTCTCCCCGAATTGTCTTTACACCACTTGGGGTGGGAAATTTGATTCAGAGATGGTAGGTGGATGGCACAGCGCGCATTGAATTTATCCATGGAGTCCCTAAGATAATGTTGTAGATAGCTGGATGATCTGCTACGGCGAATTTCACGATTTTGGTCACACCGCCAGCTTGGACGGGAAGCTAGATAGTTCCCATTGTTGTAGTCATCCCAGAGAAACCGGTTACTGGAATTGGTTGTCCTTCAAGGTTGCTGAGGTTGACTTTCATTTTCTCGAGCGTTTCGCGGAAGACGATATCTAAAGAGCTCCCTGTATCAATGAGGATCCGAGATACGTTGAAGTCATTGACGACGAGCTTGAGTACTAGAGGGTCGTTGTGAGATCGATCAATGCCGGCTGTCTCTTCTTCTTCGAAGGAAATTATACTATTCGACAGCTTAGATGACTTAGCCAGATTTTTGCTAACTTCGGCTCTCCGCTGGTACGCTTTGATGGAAGCCTTTGTATCTGAGCAGTAAGGAGATCCTCCCATAATCATAAGTATCTCGGGACGAGTGTCGTCTGCTGCTTGCTCGTCGTTTCGCCTTCTGGGTGTAGGGAGTTCATTTTGCGCATGTTGTTGTTCATTTTCTTCCATCTCAAAGTCCTTGATTTCAATGTTTCCCTTAAGCTTTCCAGCAGCTAACGCAGCAGCAAGTTTCAAGCCAAGGGTACGACACTTTGCTGTAGAGTGCCCAATGTACTTATGGTACTCGCAGTAAGTTTCTTCGTCGTAGTTGTTTTCTTCTCTTGTCCATGTGTTTGACCAGCTACCGCGGCCTCGACCTCATCCTGCACTGTAACCTTGGGACTCCACTTGGTAATTGTGAGCGCCTTCAAACTCTTCGTGTGCGAATCCTTGTGATTTGTTACTCTTCTTAGCGAGTGGTTGATTCTGAGCAGGAGGAGGGTGAGGTGTGGACTCTGTCTTTCCTTGAGCTAGAGCGAAAATGTCTTTCTCGTCTTCGACTGTTGCGAAGTCAGTTGCTCGATGCAAAGCGTCTTGAATTGTTGAGGGTTTATTCAAGATCATCTCTCTCCAAAACTCAGAGTCGTGCCGTAATGACTTCTTGAGTGCCTCCAGCGCGTTTTTGTTACTTATGCCCTCCACCTTAGATAGCACTGTCTTGAAACGCTCCATGAGACTCCTTAAATTTTCGTTCAGACCTTGCTGTAGATTCCAGAGATCCGAGTCCGATGTTTCAGGCTCAATGAAGATGGCATAGTGCTTCAGGAATGCTGCGGACAACTGCTTGAAGTTATCAATAGAGTTCCTCTCAAGCTTGGAAAACCATTGAAGAGCTCCTCCCTTAAGATGTTCCACGAAGAGAAGACAGCGCCCAACGTCTTCCTCGTCTTCCTTGAAGTTAGCTCGTCCTAAAGCAATCGCGAATGCTGTTAAGTGTTCCGATGGATCCGTATTACCTTTGTAGAAAGGCACTTTGAGTCGTCCGGGATCGGAGAATTTGACTTGCCTGATGCGACTCGTAAAAGGGGTGTTCTGGACCTCCGCGAGTACACGATCAAGTTTAGGTGCCTTGCTGACTACCTTGTGTAGCTCGGACCGAATGTCTCTCATTTCAGCAGCCGCTCGCTCTATGTTACGTCGCATCTCATCCAACTCAGCTTTTTGAGCCTGGAAGGCTGCATGTCGCTCCTCTTCGAACACGAACTGCTCCGACCAGGTCATGTCATCTTCTTCGTCGTCGAAGCCTTGCTCTCGCTCTGCATTGGCGTTGATTTGCTCAGTGTTTGTTGTCGCTTTTCCAGTAGTGATGTTCCTTGTGTTACGTTCAATTCTTAGATTCTCCGAATTATTTGTTACAGTTGCTGTGACATTCGACCGCTCAGTTTTAGTTTGGGCAGTCGCGCCTTGCTCGCGTTGCGGGGTTGGCGGAGGAAGAGGTTGACGTTGCCCTCTTGGTGGCCTTATTGGAGTTGCAAAATCCAGAGACGTCGGAATTATGCGTGCTGCGGGTTGTCTGAACATACCTGCTCTTCTGTTGTGAACTCGATCAGCCGTCGCAAGGAATCACAGTTCTTGATTGATCTTTTCCTGCTCCTCCGTTTTCTAGAGCAGCGTCTCCAGCGTAGTCTTCATGCTTATCAGGATCTCAGCGGTGACTCATGTGAATGTCGTTGCTGGAGTGTTGGGAATGACTGTCGTGTTGTTTGTTATGCCTCTTGTTCCAGTGCTGGTGTTTCCAGATTCGTTGCCGGTGTTGTTGTGATTCTGCTGACTGGCGATGCGTTGTTCTTCAGCGATACGTTGCTCTTCAGCGATGCGTCGTTCTTCAGCGATGCGTCGTTCTTGAGCGATGCGTTGCTCCTCAGCGATGCGTCGTTCTTCAGCGATGCATTGCTCCCCGGCGATGCGTTGCTGCTCGGCAGTGTGTTGTTGACTCTCGTCTCCAAACATCCTCGCTTGTGTAGCTTGCAGTGTGATTTCTTTGAGTAAGAATGTCGCGCGTGTCCCCTTAGTCGGGGCCAAATTGTAGGAGTCGAAACTCGAACAATTGAATTTGTAGGGTTGTAGAGGAAATGCGAGACTCCTGAGTAAATCACAATGCAGAAAAATGTAAATACTTGCGTTTGTTGTTAAGAGAGCTTTATTCCTTTTGATGCCAAAATTCTGATCCCCTTTCTGGGTGATTACAATGAGCTATATATAGCTTTTCATCCTAGGTCTAAGTGCTAGGTTTGGGTCTGGCCCATTAAACAATAAAATAGCTTTTAGGCCCATAATTTAATTAAATCCATTTAAATATAGATTTAATTCCATTATGGGCCTAATTACAAATTGGGTCTTTGTAAACCTGTTTAGGATTTCTTCAAGCCTTTTACAGAATCGTTCTTGTCGTTACATCAATCTCATAGGGGTGAAATCCGACCCCTACAAGGAGCTTGGGATAAATTCGGAAGGGGGTATGGGTTCCTATCTAAGACTGCATGAGTGCTTTAGTGGATTGAGATGTTGGATTTTATTAGGGAGAAGTTAAAAGCTAGAATGTTGCGGTGGTTTGCAAGAACGTTATCAATGGGGGGGGGGGGGGGGGGAAGGAAACTTTGTTAAAGGCGGTAGCGCTTTCGATGCCGGTATATGCGATGCCATTATTTAAGCTTCCTAAAGCTACGGTTAATTCTCTCATGAGTGCTATGGCGTATTTTTGGTGGAATTCACTTGAAGAAAAGAAGAAAATTCATTGGGTGAGTTGGGAGAGACTTTGTTTGTGGAAAAGAAGAAAGTTCAGGATTATGGAAGATGGATGTTCTAGATAATTTATTCTACCATCAGGATATTGAGATTATTAAGAGAATGAAACTGGTTGTTTCCCAGCAAGATTTCTGGGTTTGGAAACATACTAGGAGTGGAGAGTATGTTGTGAAAAGCGGTTATTGGTTGGCTAATAAGTTGAAACATGAAGCTCTAATAAAGGAAGCTGAAGCTAGGCCATCTGTCAATGGATTGTTAGACAAAATTTGGAGGTTGCAATCTCCTTTAAAGATAAGGAATTTTTTGTGGAAATCATTGAGCAATGCAATTCCTGTGACAGACTTGTTAACTGCAAGGGGGGTAAGATTGGATAGTAGATGCCAGGTTTGTGGATTGGAAGGTGAAAGTATAAATCATGTGCTGTTTGTTTGTGCTTTGGCAAGACAAATGTGGGCAATGTCTAATGTTCCTTGGCCAGAAGAGGGATTTCTTTCGGATTCCATATTCGTGAACATGTCTTATGTTTTGGGGCTGAAAAACAGAGCAGGTATCTCCATGAGTATTAGGAGAGCAATTCCCTGGATTATATGGAGGATTTGGAAGAATAGAAATAAGATAATCTTTGAAAGTGAATATTTCTTAGCCTCAGATTCAATTAAAAAGGTGTTGGAGGAAGTTGGGAATTGGTTCCTTGCTCCGCTGCTTCATTTCGTTTTCGTATAGTGAGAACGCTTTCTCTTTCTTAGCGCTCCGCCGAATCATGCGGTAGAGAGAATTAAGAAGAGAGAAAAGGGGAAGCGTAGTATTTAGAAAGCACCACCATGGGGATGGCTGAAATGCAACATAGGCTATAAGTGTGGTGATAAGGATGATTATGGAGGTGGATCTTGGGTTTTAAGGGATGCGGGAGGAAAGGTTAGGCTCCACAGTCGCAAAGCTTTTGATTTTGGAGGATCAAAGAGTGATTTTAAGCTGGAGGTTATGGTATGGGCGGTTGAAAGCATGAAGAGTCACCATGTTGAGAAGGCAATTTTTGCAGCTCAGGATATAGAGATCATAGGAGCAATTCTACGACCGCGTGCCTGGCCTAATTTGAAATATCATGGTGAAAGGATGCTGAAGGTATTGGGAGAGATTAATGAATGGAGAGTAATAGGAGAAGAGCATAAAGAGAATTTAGGAGCGTTTCGTATAGCACAAAGTGTAACCTTAGGAGAAAGAATTCATTCTATGTATCCTTAGGTTACCCGGTGTGGTTGGAAAATCAGTTCCGTGAAGACGCTAGGGCTTAATAGATTAGAGGATTTTTGGAGTGTGAATATTGGGACCTGCTTAAGTAGAGGTCATTTTTTTTGGGAATCTAATCTTATAAGTATAATGGCAAATATGGTTGCCCTAAGTCTTTTGTTTTGATGTTGTCAAAGTGGGTTGTTTTTGTCACCCAGTTTGGTATAGCTATATGATGTAATTATGCTCTGTGGTTTAGGAGTTCTTATATATTTCAATTAGATGGAAAAAAAAAGATGATTATAGCGACCTACGATAATCAAACACAGTTGTTGTCGCTAGATATTTTTCTCGTATCATACGTATCATATATTCAAACTCTAAAATGTCTTTTTCATCACTTTTGATATGTAGCCTTATTATAGTGTATACACGTGAGACCATTATTTATACGAAATGTTGACCTCTCTATTTACTAAAGAGTCGTCTCTTCACGTACTTTGTTTTTCTTTTTCGCAATATACAATATAAACTTTATATATTAATAAATTTGGTCAGATCCAGGCCAGTACAAAATATTAGGGGTTGGCAAATTAACCAAACCGAATTCAAACCGATCCAAACCGAACCAAAGTTAGTTCGGTTTGAATTCGGTTCTTATTTTCCTAGAACCGAACAAACCGAACCGAACCGAACCCAAACCAAACCCGAAAATAAACCAATGTGCTTTTTTATCTAATTATTTCATTAAATATATTATAATGTTATAGATATGTTTCTATAACTAGATTCATTAGATCACATATAATAATTTTTTTTTTATTTATTTTTTTTAAATTAAATTTTCATGTTAAAATAATAATTTTTTGTTTTTTTCCCCTCCAAACTAGTGTATCTTTTTCTATTTCTCTTTTCCAAAATTGAAATTTCATTGCAATTGATTAAATTTATCAATGACGTGTGTATATTAAACTAGTTAACTCTAAACTTAATAACAAAATTTTGAAATATTTTGTTTTTTTTCCAAAAGAGTCAATTGAAACCAACCCAAACTAAAACCAAACCATATTTAAACCGAACCAAATTAAACCGAACCAAACCAAACCAAACCGAAGTTAGTTCGGTTTGAGTTCGGCTCTTGTTTTCCTAAAATCGAACAAACCGAATCGAACCGAACCCGAACCAAACCCGAAAATAAACCAAAATGCCCACCCCTACAAAATATAACACAATTCTATAAGATGATAAGATAATAATTTTTTAAAAAATACTTATATATGTAAATATATGGTCACAGTAATATTTAAAACTATATTTTTATATAATTTTTATAGTTTTACATTCAATACATTTGGTTATGTCATTATAAAAAAAAATCAAAAGTCATTTTTCATATATAAATTAAACTTTAAACCTTAAAAATTATCTAAATATAATAATAACAAGTTTAATACATATTATAAAATATCAAGTATAAGGTCACAGTAATATTTTAAATTATATTTTTATATAATTTTTATAGTTTTACATTCAATATATTTGGTTATATCATTATAAAAAAAATTCAAAAGTCAATTTTCATATTTTAAATTAAACTTCAAACCTTAAAATTTATCTGAATATAGTTCACTAAAATAATAACAGGTTTAATACATATTATAAGATATCAAATAAGTCCTAAAATTAAACAAACAAATTGATCTATAACTAAATTCATAAAGCCAAATATAAATTCATATGTACATAATGTGAAAATAATAGAATAATAATTATTGTAATTACATCAAATAAAGAGAAAAATTATTAAATTTAGGTATAATTAAGACAACTATTTAAATTATACGTACATAAATTGAAAAAAAAATTATTGCAATTTACACACAAAATAATATGATTTATGATTTTAATTTTAGTCCCAAAATTGGGAAGCAAATTGGGTAGTTCTTGATTAGTGTTTTATGATTTTATTTTTAACACAAAAAGAAAATTTAAATGTAACTATAAGAGATTGAGAGGAGGAGGAAAAAAAAATCTAAACTATCAAGTAAATGTAATATACATCATGTGATGTAAGTGCAATACTGCAATTAATATCTTGAAACCGTACAACATTAAATTTCAAACCCATTATGTGACAAAATAGATGCATTTTAAAACTTTACAAATATACTTTGTATTTTTTATTTCAAATAATTAAGTTTTTTACTCTACTAATATGTTTGTATTATCAACGTTACAGAGCAAAAACCATAGAAGAATAATATCTTGAAATAAAATAACGAGAACTTAAAAATATGTAATTTAATTTAAATTTATAGTACCGTGTTTTAAATAACACTAGGCATTATGATAAATAGAAAGTAAAACAATTAATTTTAAGAAAATAGTACACTAAAATACCATAATTTGTATATAAGAAATATTCAATATAGCTAACAAAGTTTTCCACAAACATAAATTTAGTATTCAAAAGTGGTTAAAAATCACTTCATATTTTCATGTTCATGCAATATTTTTTTTCTGTCATATGAGAATATATCAATACTAGAGGAATCAACGCAAACATACAACAATACAGGACTAAACACCACAACAAACAATTGAATCTAAAAACACCTAACCTTAACAAGTTGGAAAACAATAGCTCAATCACCTAAAACTAAAACAAGAATCTCCTATAGTGATTGAAATCTACCTTAACGAATAAGGATATATCTTCAAGCTTCAGCAAGAAGGAAGTACATCGGAAACTTCAAACAATCTTCCAAAGGCGACGGAAAGAACCAAATGTGTACCACGCCTGAATTAAAACCCACAGATAGATAAGATCCCACATAGACCTTACAATTAAGAACAAGGAGCGAACAATCCCAAAACCGGCTGAACCGAGACACCTAACGAGAACCGCTTCATACAGATCCGGATAGAGACAAAGCGACGATCTATTGAGAAAAAACATGCATGTAAGAAGAAGCACCAAAGACCAGAGCACGCCCAAAAAACAGTCCAAGAGACTAAAAAGTATACAATACATAAAACCAGAGAGTGGAGAAGAGAGAATCCATAGGGAGCAAAAGTCTCGGCATAGCCAAGAACATCCGAGAGTAACCAAGGTAGTGAAACACTAAAGCTGCATCAAAGTAGAGTCGGAACAAACAGAGCCACCACCGAACTTTTAGTAAATCGACCATTCAAACTAACCTTGAATTACAGTCCTTAAGTGTAACAGAGGAGAGACGAGAGGGCGGAGACACCTAGAGCAACAACAGAGAAAAGCCACCTCCGGCAAACCAGATCTACATCTCAAAACGGAGAACTCACCTTAACCTCTGGAAATTGGTAGCCGAAACAAAGAAACTCATCTTATTTGTTTTTAAATATAATATGATCATGCAGTTTAGATAAATCACACTATTTGTCTTTAAATATATAAAAATTAGAAAAGAAACACTCGTGCGTAGCATAGGGGTGGGCATTCGGTTCTTTGCTTTGGTTTTGGTTCGGTTGTTCGGTTTTTTGGTTTTCAGTTGTTGCTAAAATGAGTCCATATATAAACCGAATGAATAATGGGTCTGTGACACCCCGGTTTCAGGGAATATATGGTATATACGGTATATACGAAGAGGCTTAAAAAATTGATTTGGATACTTATATCACCAAAGTGCACTTATCTTTTCGGTCACATGTCTTGAGAGAACTTCAGAGTTAAGCGTGCATAAGCTGGAGTAGTTTCAGGATGGGTGACTTACTAGGAAGTCATTTCCAGTACCGTGTGAGTGTGGTCAAAACACGGGGAAAGATCGCGTCGTGATTTGCAAGGTGAGTAAACATGACTTCCGAGCCACCCGGACTAATGCACCGACCGTCGAGGAGTGTGGGCCCACGGGCCGAGAGTGGACGTGGAGCCCATGGATAGGGCGGTCGGGGCGTACAGGGTCGGTTCAATTCGGTTTCACTTCGGTTTCGGTTCGGTTTTAGTTCACATTTTAAGGTCCATAATAGAATCAAATTGCTTCGGTTTCAGTTTGGTTTTGGTTCTTAACTAAATAACCGAATCAAAACCTATAAAATTCAATTGCACATTGACAAATGAAACACAAGAAACATCATATTCAAAGTATTTTCAGTCTAAAATCTGTTATTAAACATCAAATGAAACACAAAATAAAATACAAAGTTCATAAGTATAAAATAAAATCCAAATTACCTTAGGATCAAAACACAAAGGTTAGGTTTCAATTACATTCGGTTTATGTTTGGTTTTTTAGTTTAAACCGAAACCGAACCGAAACCTATGAACTATATTTTGCTTGGTCGAGTAGGTATAATCCGAATAGCCGAAACCAAATCGATACCTATGTTTTCGGTTCAGTTCGATTTTTCGGTACAGGTATTTTTGCCTACCTATAGCGTAGCGCGAGCAAATTCTAGTTAATTTATAGAGTTTATATTGTATAAACTACTAGTCTAACCCAAATACCAAACATTAAAATTTTCCTTTGTTAACCCGCAAATCATAAAATAAATCAATACGAATCTCTTAAAATTTATAAAAATTTGAGTTTTTCTCCAATAAAAAAACATTTACAGATGGTCAAAAATGGTTAAAATTTCAATATCAAAAACCCGAACTCTACTAAAAGACGATGTATAACATGTAGTTTGTATTTGCCACTGACTCAAAATAATTTTTGAAGAAGAAAGCGATCAAATTCACTTTCTCCTAGAGGTTTGAGTGACGACGTCTCAGACCGTCTCCGTCTGCATTAAATAATAACAAAAATCAATATTTATATATGTGTATTTAGTAAATATCTATATTTATATATGCATATCAAATAAATCTATACATGTAATGCATATATATGTATTTTATTACTATATGCCCGCAGTTCATTTATCCCGCGCTATACCACACTATCCCAGCAGAACCTTGAGTCAATAATGTTATTGTAATTGCAGTCGTAGTTTGGAAGGAAAAAGTATATTCCATCATTTTAAACTACATATTAGACTAAAATCATATGTTCATTAATCCATGGGAATACTTTTGAATCTATCAATTTTTTCAAAAACCTTACAAAATCTGCTACATTTTGAAATTCTTTATATTGAATATCATATTTTGTCTTTTAGTGAGTGTCAACTGACACAATTGCCCTTGAGTTTCATAAACTATCTATTTAGTTTCGTCCACGAAACTATGTTTGTCCCCCCACCTCTGTTTACACCCAGCGTCGCCGATTGTCTTTCACCACCGTTGCCGCCGTGTCCACGGCCACCGTCATTGGCATCATCGTGTCCACCTTCGTTTCTTGTCCACAACCATCATTTCCGTCGCTGTCTCCGTTTTTGTCTACGACCACCATCGCCGTCACCATCACCGTTTTTGTCTACGATGGGCGACACCATCCACTACCACCGTCTCTATTCACCTTCATAATCAACCGCCGTCACATTTTTATCCAAGATTATCGTCTCCGCCATCCTACCTCCATCTTGTCTACCGATGTCTTTATCGTTGTCCATGATCACCATTTCTGTCCACCGCCGCCGTTTACAACCATCGTCCCCGACACCATATCCACCTTCATTGTCTTGTCCACGGCCATCGTTTCTATCTCCGTCGTGGCCACCGTCGTCGTCACTGTTTTTGTCTACGACCATTGTTGTCGTCCACGTCCACCGTCTTTGTCGCTATCCACGATCATCGTCTCCGTCACCGCCATCAACCACCATCTCCGGCATCATCTCCGGCATCATCTCCGGTTCAATATCCATTTTTCGTTTTGAGAAAGAAAGAAAGAGAGAGAAAGAGAAAGAGAAAGAGAAGGAATGAGATGTGTAATGGGTAAATTTGTCTTTTAAAGTAGAGTTGTGTTGTTGACAAAAAAAAAAGTAGAGGTGTGTTAGATTTAATAAGAACAATTTTTAAGTTCATAGGGGTGAATCTCTCTCATTCCCCCTCTTAATTAACCAATTAAAATTTAGTTATGGGGACCACTAATCTAATTAATTAAATTAAAAATCTTTTATTACATACCTACTGAATTAATTGTGAAGACCACTAATTAAAATGAAGTTTCAACATTCAAAAATAAATGCTAAACCCCAAACTCAATCTCTAAACCTCAAAACTATACCCTAATTTAGAAATATTTAACCCATAATAAATTATAAACCCCAAAATCAAACCCTAAACCCCAAAGCTATACCCTAATTTGGGAATAGTTAACCCAAACCTAAAAATTCAAACGACAAATCAATTGAAAATAATTTTTGTAGTTTAAATTTTTGGGTTTGGATTAATTATTTCCAAATTAGGGTATAGTTTTAAGGTGTGGGTACAAATTTAGGGTTTATGGTTTAGTTTTGAATGCTAAAACTTAATTTTATTTTTTTGGTATTTTTGGAATTTTAGCAAAAAGTGGTATTTTTAAAAATTTTCAAAAAATAGTGGTATTTTTTAGAATCGCCCAAATTTAACCTACAAATCCATTGCAAATCAAATTTTTTATTTGTGGTATTTTTTAAACTAATGAAATTTGGTATTTTTGAAACTTTTCAAACAAATGTGGTATTTTAGGGAATTTCTCTAATATTAATTATTTTTATTTGTTTAACTAGATCAAAATATTTTTTTTTAATGTTTTTGACTAGATATTAATTGTTTTTATTTTTTTAATGTAGTAAATAATTTAATTAAATTGGTGGTCCCTAAAACTCAATTTTAATTGATTAATAAAAAAGAGTTAATGAGAGAGGTTCACCCCTAGAGGTGAACCCAAAAATTGTTCATTTAATAAGGGATTTGAAAATGTGGTAGATTTTATAAGCAATTTGGAAGAAAGTGGTATGCGATATATTTTTCTCTTAGTACTTTTACTAGGGGTGGACAAAAAATACCCATAACCGAAAAACCGAACCAAACCGAAAACATAGGTATCGGTTCGGATATTCGGATTATACCTACTGACAAAGCAAAATGTAGTCCATAGGTTTCGGTTTAAACCAAAAAAACCGAATGAAACCGAATGCCCACCTAATGTGTAATAATACCTAACCGTTTTTTCATTCAGTTTTTATGGGTTTTCATTCGGTTTTTATGGGTTTCTATGGGGTTTATTGATTTTTATTGATTTTTATGGGTTTTCATTGGGTTTTTTTGGTTTAAACCAAAACCGAATCGAAACCGAAGCAATTCAGTTCTATTATGGACCTTAGAATGTGAACCGAAACCGAACCGAAACCGAAGTAAAACCGAACCAAACCGACCCATAATTCATTCGGTTTATGTATGAACTTATTTTAACTAAAACTGAAAAAATGAAAAATCGAACCGAAACCGAACCAAAGAACCGGATGTCCACTCCTAACTTTTACATTTAATGAATATCTTAGTAGTTTGATTATTATTATTGTATCAATACACGCATGATGTTAATATTTCACCACTACAATCGGATAATATAAATTAAAAGTAATAATTAAGATATTTGAATGCTTTTTTTAACAGATATTCATTTATCAAATTTTCTTAACAGAAAAAAAATGTATTCAAACAAAATAGTATGAAAAACGTAAATTGAAACAACAATTAGTGAAAAACTGCTAAAATCGACGGATATATCAACAAGAATGTAGCAGTCAGAAAAGATTTGGATAAATCTCCAAAGGAATGGGCAACTTGGCTCTTCACAGTCTGACACCCATCAAAATCTACTAAAATGGTCCACCCAGTCACCTATTGTATTTGTATACATCTTTCAACTTGATAATTTAGGCCTTGAATGGTGAATAAATAGCAGGACGGTTTTGATGTCAATTCTGCTTCGAATGGTGATAGTGTAGTGTGGGACGAAACAGGTGCGGTGCGGGACAAATAGTAATAAAAATATATATGTACATATGTATAAGTATAGATTTTTATTAGATACACATATATAAATATAGATTTTTGGAACTGTTCAGTACAGGGTGGGACGGTTGCGTTTGAGGTTACAAGCTGAAAAGTTAAAGTAATTAAAGAATGATATATTGGCTATGTGCGGTTTAATCTTGCATTTTTTTGGTATGGATTTCACAAGGTGCGGTTCAACTCCTTCTGTGCGGTTCAACTCCTTCTGTGCGTTACACCAGTTTTTGTTTTGTTTTTTTCATATTTACTTTTAATCAAAAAACAATTATAATTGGTAATTAAAATATATTCAACCAAAATAACTTTGTGAATACACCAAACTTTTTTGAATCAATAATATTTTACTATATTAATTTCATATATTTAATCATTTGTAATATATTTTTATTTAAATTTAAGTTTTAGCGGTTTTTATTACAAATAAATCTTTTTGTATATTAAAAGGTCAAGATAATTACTAAGATTTCTTAAATTATATATATAACATTTATTAATAATAAGTAATTTTAATTTATTACATTAGTAATATTATTATTCATTTTATTTTGTTAAATTATAATCGAAAATATGTATTTCGAATTGTTTTATTATGTTTTACCATTCAAACAGTTATTTTGAATCACAAGTTATATTTTCACCAATTAAACTTTGTTTCGTCTCGCTTTTTTCACATAAACCACATTTGTTCCGCAAATATATTTTACCTTTACGATCCGCATTTATACCGTACCACTCCACATAATTTCTTGATCCGCCCTGGTTAATTTGTTGTAACCATTCAGAGCTTTAGTTAACAATATGTCTCTCTAGATTAATCATATAATAAATTATAATATACAATTACACGAATTAACACGATTTTAAGAAGAAAAAGAAAGAGAGTGAGTGGTCCCGTGAGGGGGCATACAAAGATTCGACCACACCCCAACCAGATATTCTGTCGTACCTCTCACTCTCTCCGTCTATCTTTTCTTCTTTTCCCAATTCCCCAACAATTATTTCTTTTTATTGTCTCTTTAGTCAAATCTATAACTTTTTTTGTTCTTCTTGCAAAACAAGTATTAAAGGCTTCGAATGAAAACATCAAATTAAGCGGTAAGGACAAAAAAAATGGTGTGGGGCGGGACGGTATAACTGTGAATTTTGTATTTGCAGAACAAAGTGCGATTTATATAAAAAAAGGAGACAAAACAATGTTGAATGGTGACTATAATAAGTGCGGTACGAGTATAATAATTATTAATTAGAAATATATCTTTTTCAAAATTTTAGATCCACATACTTTTTGTTTTCAACTTTAGTTGTAATAGCTAATGAAATTTAATCAGATACATATAATAAAACAGAATTAAAAAAAGAAGAAGCAAATAACGCACCCAAATACACCTATTTTGGTGTGGTTCAATAGTGTGGTGCGGTTCCGTAATTTTGTTCATGTTGTTGAACTGCACTTAACCAGAA
Source organism: Draba incana (assembly GCA_963576765.1). Classification (NCBI taxonomy): domain Eukaryota; kingdom Viridiplantae; phylum Streptophyta; class Magnoliopsida; order Brassicales; family Brassicaceae; genus Draba; species Draba incana. The sequence goes on along the minus strand of OY755209.1, from coordinate 16,311,215 downwards.
AACAATAATTCATTTTTCTTTATTTTTTTATCTTGATTTGACAAACAGCTTCATTTTTGTTGATTGGAAACACAACATGCGGTTTCTTGAAATTGAACAAAACCGCACCGCACTTCGGTTCACCAATCGAAGCCTAAGTTTATGGACTAACTCAATAGTGTTTTAAATATAGGACCATAAAATTTTATGGATTATTCGTTATTTTCATGACCAATGTGGCTGATTATGTGGAAGGTAAAGCTCTTCCACATGCTATACATCCATTTTGACCAAGATGATATATATAGATTACTAGAGAGAAGCGCTATACAAGTGTAACTGGACAGGGCTCCCAATTTTTGAAAAACTTTTAAAGCCAAAATTAATATTTTGAAGGTAATTTTTTTTTTAAATGAATAAAGAGCTAATTTTTAACAAACCATATCAGGTCTTAATAGTGATTGAGCATTCTAGAACCGTCCCAATAGATTACCAAGGATTCTTATTTAGAGATAACATATATATGCACCCCATATTCTTTCTGTTTTGTCATACGTTGTCTCTGTTTGAAAACCTAAACAAAATCAATCACAAGATAGTTGGTTTTGTAAAAATAAAACAAGAAAGTAATAATATTGATTTGGATACTACTAGCAGTGGCATTTTGTTAATTAAATTATTATTTTTTACTTATGGTTGGCTAAATATCTAGAATCGTGGAACAAAATTGGAAGTGACACGATACCGAAACCGAATCTAAACTGATTTCATACAAATATCCAACGGATCCCCTATGTTTGGTGATGAAGAACCAAAATTAAACAGAACACCGAACGAATACTTAAAATACCCAAAAGTTTTGACCGACAAGTAAAAAAACTTAAAAGAAATATTTATGTAAGAACATATTTTTTGAAGGAACCCGTATAACCGTTTTGACGATTTTAAGCGAGTTTTCAAGCTACACGTCTCTGCAATCTTCACCGGCCGGCATCGACTTCGGCATCAGCCGTACTCTTTCTTCCTTCTTTGTCTTGTAGGTAAGTTATATAACTAAACACATTCCAACGCTATCTCTTTGGCCTTTGATCTCTGGCGATTGACAGATCTTATCGATGAGATTGGATGATCTAGTCCTATAGGTTTGGATTGGATTCCTGTCGTGTTGGAGGCTGATAACAGAGAAGCTCTGCTCTTGTTATTAAAGAGTGGTTCTAATTGTTCTGATGAGAATTGTTGGGTGACGAAGAAGTTTCAGTTCATCATCTGGAAAAATAAAAGATCAATTTCTTAGCATAAAGTTAGGTTTGGGAACGAACACCATTTGTTCTCTCAACAACAATTCACAAGGCGATCATCACCACATCCTACTTTGCTAGGTTTTCTAAACTACTGGCACTTGGCGGTGGTTATTCGTTATTTAATTCTTCTTTTTTTCTTGGTTTCAATAATCATATGAATGTGCTTCTGGTTTTACGACGTCTATGAGTGATGCAACGACGGTTAAAAATCAAAACCGATCTAAAAAACCATGGTTCTTCTCTCTCTCAAACCGATCACCACAATGTTCTTCATTTGGTATTTTCTCAAACGTCGGCATTTGGTCGTGGTTCTTCTTGTACTTTAATTTTTATTTATTTATTTATTTAATAATTGCTTGAATGAGTATGAGGATTTGTTGCGATATGAACAACTGTTTATGGCAGTGTATCGTACAACACTTATGGTGTTGTATCATAGTGACTGTTCGTAATAATGTTATGCAGCGATGGTATAAGTTTGTCTTATTCAAGCGTGCTCGGTTCTCATACTTTGATCTCGTTGTAGTCGGGTCCAATGAGTATATGTTTTTATCTCTCAATCGTAGAGTTCTCTTTTGGTGATGTCGTTATAAACAAGGTGTCTACCGGTCTTCCGAAGCAATAGATAGTTTAGTATCATTATATCAAGTTATTTGCAGGTGTTTAGATGATACAAAAAAAAATCATGTTAATTGTATTCATCAATTTTCTTCAGAAATTATGTATTCAACCGTGAATTCATATGTGCCGCTTCTTCTTTTCTCCCAAAAGCGAACTTGGCTCTTGAAGCTGAATGTTTTAGTCTCCTTCATGTAATGCAAATAACTTGGTCTAGAGGTTATCGTCGGATAATTTTTGAAAGTATTCAAACTTACTTGTGGAGTTACTATTACATCACCGTAAGGATACAAAAATGGAAAATTTATTCTATAATATTGATTATTGGCGTAATCTCTTTCCAGGTGTCTACTTTGTTCATATTAAGAAACAAAAAAATGTTATAATTGATGCATTAGCTCACGTAGGTCAAACCCAATTTCCCCTTGATTGTGTTTATAGTTGTATCCCAAATTGTGTACAACACACTTTGTCATGTGTTCTGTAAATTTCAATACTATCAATAAAATTCAGATAAAAAAAAAAAAGAAGCATATTTTCACAAATAGCCAATAGGATAGGCCCAATAGTAATAGGATGAAACCCTCTGGATGGCCCAGAGGTGTTACCTCCGTGTTTGACGGAACGGTGCCTTTTAATTTCGTCAGTGACGCTAAAACAAACAAAGACATCGGAAAAAAATAAATCCGCGGCGAGAAAATGGAGAATCTATGGCAGAGAGCGAAGTCGTTTGCGGAGGAAGCAGCGAAGAAATCTCAGACCATAACCTTACAATCTTCTTCAACGACCTTCGTCAATCTCGTCTCCGAAACCGCTAAGAAATCAAAGGAATTCGCCATCGAAGCTTCTAAGAAAGCCGATCAGCTCAATGTCTCCGACTTCGTCGCCGAGACGGCGAAAAAATCAAAGGAATTCGCCGCAGAGGTTTCGACGAAGGCGGATCAACTCAAAGTCGTCGCGTTGAAGCAAGCCGATCAGATCCAGAATATCAAATCGATCGCCGACATTATCCCTCCGTTTGGATCAGGTTCAGGATCTGGCTCTGTGATTTCTGAATCTGAGCTTCTTAGCTTTGGTATTACGGATGATCTGAGAGAGTTTGTAAAAGGATTGACCTCTGCTACGTTCCAGGCTTTCCCTGAACAAGGTATGGTTGCTTATATCCTTTTGTGTGGTGATTCTTCGTTTCGCTTTGAAAATCTGTAATGTGTTATGATGAATGTGGATAGATGAATCGTCGGAAGTTTCTGATCTGGCAACGACTGAGTCGAATGTAAGGAAAGATCTCTCAGCGTGGCAGGAGAGACATGCCACTCTCGTTCTTGGCTCTGTCAAGGTATACTATTACTCATTAACAATGGTATTAGTTTTATAAGATGTACATTGTGGTAATCTGATCTTGCATGCTGGTTAACTTATGGACATTGTGGTATAGTACTCATGAATGTTCTTTATCTGTGTAATGTTGCAGCAAATTTCAAAGTTACGATATGAATTATGCCCGCGAGCCATGAAAGAAAGGAGATTTTGGAGGATATACTTTACCTTAGTGAGCACTCATGTTGCACCGTAAGGCTCTCTACCATTCTCTTCTCAAAGACTTACTTTTATAATAGCCTAGGCAATTTAGTAGAATAAAGACTCAGATTGAGAATCACATTAAGCTCATTGGAGGTGGTAAAGATATCTTAAGACTATCAAGTATCAAAGCTTAATCACTGCTGGTTAGACATGCGATTAGTGAACTGAGACTTGATAGCTGGAGTAATAATAACCCATGAAACATTTTCTTTTGGGCTCACTCAGATATGAGAGGAAGTACATGGAGGAACTTAGGAACAAAGCAGAGAGTAAAGATGAAGAAGCAAAGAAGACTCCGACAGTTGGAGGGACGGAGACAGATGAAAAGAATGTGACAAAGAATAGAACATCTACCGCATCTTCTGAGCAAGATCTCGATACATTCCTCTTGGGAGATTTAGAAGACAGTGACGAAGCTCCTGGTGAGACCTTGACTTATTTGCTTCCCAAGTTGTAGGTGGGACTTATTGCTTAAATATTGACTTTGCAGATGATGGTGATGGAAGCCTGGATGATGATGACTTGGACAAGATTGGAAACTCTGTAAGTTACAATTGCTACTTTTAATTCTCTGCTCTTAGACTTGTACAAGAAGAAGAACATGTTGGATTTAAAATCTGGTTTCATGTATTTTTGCAGGATGTTGAAGAAGAGAAAGAGAAAAAGAAAGAAGCAAAGTAGAAATATATATTAGTTACGGATGGTAAATGATCTCTGTCTCATCAATCAGTGTATAGCTTTTGCTTTTAACGAAGATGCAAAACAAGACACATTTTTTCACATTCGATTCGCAGATTATATAAAAAAAACACAAAGACTATATTTTTCTAGTATAAAATGCTACCACTGTGAAATGAAAGTATCAAATCTTTTTTTTTCCCAAGTTACTTTATGGCAGTAACATCTCTTCTCCGGCGTTTCAAATCGCCGACGACGTTACCGTCTCTGTCAAATTCTATTACTTCATCTTTCTCTACGCAATGTTTTGTTGGACGAACGGCGACACTCTCTGTTCCGACGGAATCTCCTCCGATTCCGAAGAAGATTCCATTTGCGGTCTCAAGTCATGGGATCACGAGACAAGATCCTTACCGTTGGATGCGGAATACAGACGACACCGATTTCATCGACTTCCTGGAGCGTGAGAACTCGTACGCTCAAGCTTTCATGGCTGACACAGAAACCCTAAGGCGTGATTTGGTCTCCCAGATGATAAATCGTATTCCCTCTGAGATTTCCACTCCTCCCGAGCGTTGGGGACCATGGTTCATCTCTCTGCAACTTTTTCTTCTTCTCATTTCAGAGAGAAAAAAAAAAAAAAAGAGTCTTTAAGTGTCAATTTTGAGCAGGTTATATTGGCAATACATACCCAAAGGAAAGGAATATCCTCTTCTGTGTAGAAGATTCGACAAGGTTGAAAAGAATTGGCTCACTGGTCTGTTCAGCAGAGAATATGAGGAAGAAGAAGAAATTGTTCTTGATTGGAATCAAATTGCAGAGCAATACGGTATTAAAGTTTATTCCTTAGTACAATGTTGCATCTGTTACTTGTCACTGAACATGTTATGTATGTATATACTTCAGGTTATGTTCACGTTGGTGTTTGTCGTGTTTCACCTGATCATAACTATCTCGCCTACACGCTTGATCCCGAGGGAGCTGAACGTTTCATTCTCCAAATTAAGGATCTGAGAAGTGCTTGTTTAGTTCCGAGGTTGGAAGTCGATGGAGTCGTAAGCTTGGCGTGGGCTTTAGATGGAATCACCTTGTTTTACACTGTTACAGATGATAATCAAAGACCTCACAGGCAAATTTATTAGACTAATAAAAGTAGATTAGCTTTTTTTTAAAGGTTTATGAATGTTGATGGGTGTTTTCGCAGGGTTCTTGTAACAAATGTTGAATCAGATGGGACTGCTGATACCGTGGTGTTTACCGAAAAGGATTCCAGTTTCTGTGTAGACATAACAACCACTAAAGATGGCAAGTTTGTTACTATCAATTCCAACTCAAGGACTTCATCTCAGGAATTCACCTGTTTCGTACTTTCATTTTCCATTATTTCAAAGTTTCTACACCTTTCCAGGAGGCTCAAGTTGGGTTATCTTCTTTTTTCTTTCTTTCAGGTTTATATTGTGAATGCTGATAAGCCACTGGCTGGTTTGCAAAGAACTCGTGAGAGAGTCCCTGGCGTGCAGTGTTTTCTTGAACACCACAATGGGTTCTTTTACATTCTTACGAATGCTCCCACGAACGCAATTAGTGAATGGTCTGGTGAAGGTTATTATTTGGCTAGATGCCTAGTGGAGGAAATCGAAGCATCCGACAACTGGCAGGTTTTGGTCATTCATAATTATCATTCTCCTTTTTGCAGATAGTGACACTACTGATTTTTCTACTCAGACTGTTTTCGTCCCAGATGATGATGTCGTGATACAAGACATGGACATGTTCAATGACTATTTGGTGTTATTCCTTAACAAAAAGGGCTTGCCTATGCTATGTTCCATAAAAATGCCCATGAAAGCTAATACACAGGTGTTTTAAGATTTGTGATTGAAACTCTGTTTTCACGCTATTTCTTACAAACTATGTGTTCCCTTCTGCTCCATTTTTGCAGCATATGGAAGATCTTAATCCCTGGTACTTTCCTCTTCCAGCTGATACTTGTAGTGTGGCCCCGGGGTCAAACCACAGCTTCCAGAGCTCAATATACCGTGTGGTGCTTTCATCTCCTGTGGTATATATATACTACCTTTAAAAAAAGGGTTTCACTGTTTGTTTTCACAAGATAGTTTCTGCGCATTTGAATGATTCTTTCTACTCTGATAATTCTCTGAATACCTTACTATTATCTTTGGAATTGCAGATTCCTGACACTATCGTCGACTATGATGTGTCAAAAAGATCATTCTCAATAGTGCAGCAGCAGAAGGAGGGAAGGGTTATAGATAATTCTGATAGTACTACGACATGGTACACTGCAGATCACTCTATAGACAACAGCAGTAAACTTAATAATCAAACCACTCAAGGAAAAGATGGTCTGCTAGATTCTCGAATGCCTAAATGGGAGGACTTATCTGATGCATATGTTTGTGAAAGACAAGAAGTTTCTTCGCACGACAGAGTTGATGTCCCTCTTACGATTCTGTATTCCCGAGAAGCATGGAAAAAGAGTGAATCCCTGGGAATATTGATAGGTTATGGTGCATATGGAGAAGCTTTAGACAAAAGCTGGTGCACAAATCGACTGAGTATGCTTGATCGTGGTTGGGTAATTGCCTTTGCTGATGTGAGGTCAGTTTTAACTTTTAAATCATAACAGAATCATTCGCTTAGCAATTTCCATATCATGTGATTTCCCGGTGGTTGTCTTGAAAGTGCTGCTACAAGAATTTCATTTTTGCCTCAGGGGAGGTGCTGGTGGGGATGTTTCATGGCACAAATCCGGAACGGGATCGTTGAAACAAAACTCAATCCAAGATTACATATACAGTGCGAATTATCTAATCGAAAAGGGGTATGTGCATAGACATCGTCTTGCTGCTATTGGGTACAGTGCAGGGTCAATTCTTCCAGCTGCTGCCATGAATATGCACCCTAGTCTGTTTCGAGCGGCAATTCTCAAGGTTAGAATATTAGATCGAAATGCATTCAGTTGTGTTTTTGTGTGTGATTGGTAATATGCAAAAGCTAATTTCCATCAATGGGTGCCATTAAGCAGGTTCCCTTCGTAGACGTGTTAAATACATTGTCAGATCCAAACTTACCTCTCACACTCTTAGACCATGAAGAATTTGGGAACCCAAACATCCAAACCGACTTCCAATCCATCCTTAGCTATTCTCCTTATGATAACATACGGAGAGATGTTTGCTATCCGTCAATGCTTGTCACACCTTCGTTTCATGACTCAAGGCAAGCTTCACACAAGAACCTTAAACCTAACATTCCATTTCCTTTTTTGTATATAATAAGAGTATGCGGGTCGCATAACCGCAATTTGTGTGTTGTTGGGTCAGGGTTGGAGTGTGGGAAGGTGCAAAATGGGTGGCTAAGATACGGGAGAGTACTTGCCACGATTGCTCACGAGCTGTGATTCTGAGAACAAATATGAGCGGAGGCCATTTTGGTGAAGGTGGTCGCTATGCTCAATGCGAAGAGAGTGCATTTGATTATGCTTTTCTTATCAAAATTATGGGTCACAACAACAACAATAGCTAAAAGACAGTTTTAGAGACTATTTCGTCTGTCATTCTCTCCCACGGGGAATAAAGAAAATTAAAAGAGATAGTGGAAAAATAATGCAATAACTTCAAACGAAATCTGATATTCCACAATATATTAGTATATTTGATAGGCTACATGAATGATGGGGAAGATGATACAAACTCAAAACCACTAAAACGTAGATTCTACTGACCATGATTTATCGTAGAAGCCGAACAATGTACACAAAAGAAGAAATCTGTCAATACATTTTATATATTCGAGCACGGCGGAGCCTAAGGGAGTAATTTCACAGTGTTTTCATTCGCTTATGAGAATGTTCAGATTCTTCCTCAACGCTTGGATTCCTTGCTTGTGTTGCGCCTTCAAGATCAGATGATAATGGATTCTGTTGGTTACAAAAATATCAGATAATATGTTATCTCTTATACTCCAAAATATGAACCAATTGGATAATGAGAAGTGGCTAATTCACCTTACTTGATGGTTCGTCATGATTTGCTCGCTTCCCAAGATCAATCTGCACAGAGAGTTTAGCATGCGACAGATCAATGCCTGCGTTCTGGAGAGCTTGTGTTAACGAGCTCAATAACCTGGTCATATCAGAATTCATGTTTAGAATAGCCAACAACCACATCAACGAGAGGGAAGAGTAGAAAGCAAGGTTTAACTCACTCATGCGAATAGACACTAGAGATGCTAATGGTTCCACCTTCAATAACCATGCCATGGCTTTGGCCTATCCCATTACTTGTTGCAGGGCATTCATTTTGAACTTGTTCACTGTGTATCAATTGAGGGATTGGTTGTACAGGTGGTAATCCCTTGTCGTCCAACTCAGGTTGACTGTCTACTGGTTTAGACATTATTGCTCTTCCTCTGTCAGATTCAACCGGGTTTTGAATTTCTGCAACTAGTGCAGGTGCGGAGGCCACTATGTTTTCTTCAAACTTTCCAGGAAATGGTATCACTGGACCAGATCCATTATTTATAGCTACTGGATGGTTCGCCAAACTCTGAACTCGCCAGTGATTATTCCTCTATTTTCAATCATGAAAACACAAAATTCAGCTTGCAGGTGCAAAAACACATTTTCAAATAAAGAAATAGACATTGTGTCAAGAACAATGGCAGGGTATAAAGTATCAGAAGCTTAAAATATTACCCATGGTGTCAACTTTGTTGGTTCCTGAGTCCATCCTGGATATGATCCTTCATACTTTTGCACCTTCTCTTGTAAATACTGAACATAATCTATCACCTAGAATGAAATCAGCCGTATTAAGGCTAAAAACCGAGGATATTCGCGTGTAGAACGTCATCAAAACATTCATAAAATACCTCTAAAAGGAACGAAGCAGTATCTCTTTTTTGTTCACTGTTGGGAATTAGTTCTCTCAATATCTGAAATCTGACAAGAGATTTACGGATTCAGCACAGAAGAAAGATGATATAATGTAACTCAGGACACCTTCATATACTGATTCTTGAGGCAGAGCAAAATTCCCAAACACAAATCTTAAGTAACTGAATTCTGGGAAAGCTATTCTTCAGAGTTGGATTTCAAACAAACAAGGTGAAATTCAGAGTTTTATCGGGATACCTTTCATTGATTTTGCTTCTTCGACGCTGCTCTGTGACCGAATGTTTAGAACGTATCGCACTAGCCTTATCGTTTTCCTTCGCATCTGCTTCAAAATCAAACACACCTAATCACAATCGATTCCGATTCCAAGTGACACGAATCCAATCGGATACAAAATCGAGCTGCGAAAATGCAAATCGGATTGGAAAATACCTCTGGAATTACTATTGTTTGAAGAAGGACCTTCCCGTTCTTCTCCGTACTCTTCCTCCTCTTGATTTCCTTTTCCGGTTCTCATCTTCGCCGGAGAATTCAACTTCTCTTCCTTCTTCGACGAGAGTTTTTTGGGTTTTTTTGGGGTGGCGACTCGTGACTCGGCTGAGTTATGATTACCTGCGGGAGAGATTCGTGAGCTCACTCAAGTTTTGGCCGTACGTTTTGAAATTAAGACACGTGTACGAAGCGATGTGATACCCGGTTTAACCGAGTTAGCAAACCGTTGGATGTGAGGACACGTGGGGTTCACGTGATGAGACGGGAACCTAACCTATCAGGATAAAGATCATCACGTGGTCTCTTGTGAATTGTGATCTGTTCAATTTTCACGTACGAACAATTTTTCTTTTTTCATGACATGGTAACACATACATGCCTAAGGCAAACGGGAATATCGGACGGGATCTAACGGGAACGCCCCATTTGAAAAATATGTCCCATTTATGTCTCATTTCAAATTCGGAAATAACAATTTTTTGAGTCCGAATATTTTATGAGACTAGAAAAATACGTCCCATTTATGTCTCATTTCAAATTCGGGACGGGAACAGGATAAAACGGGATGGGACGGGAACGGTACATGAAATCTCATAAAATATTCGGACTCAAAAATTAGATTAAACAATGCTTCAAATTGTAAATATGTATACAACAATATTTTTCAATTTATGAAAAACATATTTAAATTAAAGAAAATTCAATTGTATTTCATAAAAGTTAAAAATTTAAAATAAAATAAAAACCATAATCTTCAAATTGAATCAAACTTAAACCACATTAAACCATATTTCATATTATCCCATTAAAATATATATATATATATATATATATATATATATATTCCATATTAAACCATATTTCATATTATCCTTATAATTTCATAATTTCATATATCTCATATCCCATATTAAACCATATAAAAACCATAATCTTCAAATTGAATTATATATCTCATATCCCATATCCCATATTAAACCACATTAAACCATATTTCATATTATCCTTATAATTTCATATTATCCCATTAAAATATATATATATATATATGTATGTATATATATAAATTAATATCTATAGTTATATATCAAACGGGATTTTCAAAAAGGACTTTGGGATATCCCGTTTCCATCCCGTCCCGGTCCCAATTAGGAATTGAAAATTTGTCCCATATGGGAATACGGAAAATATATGGGACGGGATTTCGGGAACGGGTATAGGACGGACCGGGACGGGACGGGAATTATGCCCACCCCTATACATGCCTATGCTTTATTACTTTGAAAATATTTGTCATGGTAGTTGGTCGATGCGGGTATGAAGTTTTTTGAATAATTAAGTTAATTTCAGTATCTAATAAATTTTTTTATATTAATTTAAAAATTTTAAATATGCGATTGCTAATATGTTAAATATATTGAAAAAGTTGGAATATTTTTTGTTTTTTTTGTTTTTTTTTTCCTATCATTTTTACCTTATCTATATTTTCATTATTTTTCTCTTCTATCTTTTTTGGTTTGTCTTTTTTTCTCGTCTTCCTACTTTTCTCTAGTTTTTTGTTTGTTTATGATCGTTTTTCTTCCATATATTAACATAATAGTGCAATCTAATATTATACATATCATGTTACTATTATGCATAGCATATGTTACTTACAAGTAAACTTAATCATATATTTTGAATATGTATATAACATGATGTATATTATCTACATATCATATGTTATATGGTATATATTAGTATGTTCTAATGTTATATAGTACAAATAACATATTATATGATATATTACATTTAGTTGACAAAAAAGAGGATATATTACATTTGTGTAATTAATATATGACATATTTTTAAAATTTTAAGTTGTAACATATACATATTAGTTTTTGTTTTTTTATATACGTAAATGATAAGATGATTCAACTTGTAAAAAAAATATTAGATCAACCAAATATCAAATAATAAAACAAATTGAGAAAGAGAAAACGATTTTTAAATATGTCATTATGGCACATGTGTTATATGCAATAACCAATGATATATCATTCTTAATTAGATTCTACATCATGTTTAGTGTAATACTCGTCTCACTTACTTAGCTAAGACGACCTGATAGAAGCTCTAATAAAAACAACAAAACAGAAGAACATATAATAATTTTCTACAATTTTTTTTCATCAATACCACAAACAATCATCTTACTATTAAAATGAAGTGCAATTATTGAAAATGCTTATTTGTTGTTGATATCATGTTTGAAATGTGATGTTACATGTATCATGTTTCAAAAAATGTTGAAGTTATTTTAATTAAGGATAATTCATTCAAATAATCTATATTTTCAGTTTTGAAGATTCTTTGACTATTACATGTTTTTAACTAGGGATTGTCCATGCGTTGCGCGAGATTAAGAATTAATATGGTAAAATAAGAATTAATTTTTAACTTACTAACTAATTATAACTTATTATTACATAAATTTGATGTTTATAGTAAAATTAAATAAATATCTAGGTTCAATGACTAAACATTTATAGCAAATTGTTGGATATATACTATGTTATATGAAAAAAAAAAATAGACTATTCATAAAATGACATCATATGGAAGACATCTTATTTGTCACAAACTCGTAACTTATATTTATCAGTATTCACTACGATTTCCTAAAGAAATGATTGTCCGTCTTTTTTCTAACATGAAAATCTTTGTTAAATAATTATTGATCATGGAAGTTGTAATATGCTTTTGATTATACCAAGACACATGCATCATCTCAACAAAGATGTTGGATGCATCTTTGTATTTTTTTTATTAGAACATTGAACCGTGGTGAGAAAATAATTGATGTTTCATTGTATTTTTGTCTCATTCTCTCGATAATTTGCTATCATTTTTAAAAAATTAACATTATAAAATATGCAATAGTTTCTACCTTATAAAATAAAATATTACATAAATTTGGTGGTTATAGTAAATAATTATATATGTTTAAAAATCAAGCATTTGTAACAAAATAATTAGACATATACACTAGTCTCAACAAAGATGTAAGAACTTATCTATTTCATTTATAAAGATAATTTGATGTTAATTGTTTACGTTAAATTAATATTACCATCACACTTTTATTTGAAAGAATCAGTTAAAAAATCACAAAATTTAGGGAGCATATGTCAAAATTAAGAAATTAATAAGGTTTTAAATAAATAAAAAGACACATAAAAATCCTTTCAGAGCTTCACCTAGGTTTAATACATGTGGTTCGTAGTCAACTTTTGGACGACTAATAAACTTAAAAAACAAATGGCAAAATAGGTGTTACATGTCATCCTCCCATAATTTTAATTTAAAAATTTTAAATACGCATGAATACTAACATGTAAAATATATTGAAAAGGTTGGAGTATTTTTTGGTTTTTGGTTTTTTTTTTCTATTATCTTTGCATAACATGACATTCCAATCTTGGATTTTACGTTGCGCGTTCTAATGATCTAAACACGTTACCGGGGATCTTCACCTTATTGAGGGCTTATTACCGGTGATACACGTTACCGGGGATCTAAACACGTTACCAGGTATTGAGGACTGCGTCGTACTCACGCACTGTCCGGTCACCCTGAACCAGCTCCACAAACCTCATCCCGAGACTATCTAAAGCCTCTTGAAGAAAACACTTAGCGTTGAACTCAACTAAGAATTCGCCCAGGTCCACACTGCACCTGACCTCCTGGCCTCAATACCTCTCCACCACAAATGCGCATCACCATTAAGGTAATGAACTGCTTGGATAATCCGCTGGACATCTGATCGAACGGATGTTGTACTCTACCTTCATGCGCCACTCATCATCCTCCTCAGGCCCAACTCTGCCTGAAAAGAAGGTCGTACTAATTAGCCTCTGCATCTCACCCATCATCTCAAGATAAGTCAGACGCAACTTAGCAACCGTAGCCCTTTGTTGCACCTCAGACACTAGAGGCACTACTGGAGCCTGCACTAGCACCGCACCCGGTAACCACTCCAATATCAACGCTAGCATCTGCGCCAGACGATCCTCGGGTCCCTGGGCCTCACCTGCAGCAGCACCCACACCTGGGTCTCCTGTAGCACCAGCTACTCCGGTAACCGGCACCGGCACCGGTAACACTGCAGTCATACTGACACCACCCCCTGATCCCTCCTGATACGTCGGACGTCTCAGAAGCCTGCTCATGCGTCGCATTTTGCGCCACACTCTCGGAAGACTCTATCACTGGTCCCCGACAACGACTTCAGCCTCTACCACGGCCTCTACCACGACCTCTAGTACCAGCATTATCTCTCTGCACTTCCACATAATAGAAAAATAAGCAACTAGAGGTCACAATCAACAAATAAATACTTACCGCATAATCTTCTTAAATGCCCGAAGAAGATGATCTAAGACTAATAAATTGACTAACTACACATAATCAATTTAAACACATAGTCTCAGTCGTTCAACCTACTGCCCTAAAACCGTAAGGGCCTTGATACCAAAATGAAACAACCAAAAGTAATATTTTTTATAATTAAACAATTAATAAATAATTAACCCGAATTTGGTATTCCTATAAATACTAACCTCTCAACGGCAAATTCAACAATTACCACTGCGGAAGACCAATAACTCAATACCAAAATCACAAATCCATAAAACAGTAAAAAGATTCAACAACCAAATTCAACTCAATTTCAATTCTAGAATTCCAAATAACCAATCAGTTCACTCTAGCAACCTAAACACCAGGCTCTACTAGAAAATAATGCACATAATAGATTCCTAATCATCCTCTTCCTATGCCATGATTCTGTGATCACACATTCTTTTTACCTGCAACACATAGAACAAATAGTTGCGTAAGTATTGTCATAAATACTTAGTGAGAAGGTCATACCGTCTACAAGCTATTTATATCAAAACCACAACCAGCAATTAACACATTTCAATACATTCAACACTGGAAATAATTTGGTGTCGATCGACACTACCACTAGGTGCCGATCGTCACTCGCACAACAGTGGTGTCGATCGACACTAACACTAGGTCTCGATCGACATATGAACAATAGAGGTGTCGATCGACACTCGGTTGCAGAAATCGCAGAACGAGCCTCTTCTCTCTTGGCTCGTTCTCGCGACAAAACACAACTGAAACCTGCACGAAAAACACAATCCACAGGCACACAAACAATACAAAAACCGCATAAACATCACAAATATATAACCCGTCATTCCATCAAGAGAATCATATCAACAATCATCAACTCGTTAATGGTTCCAATAAGCCTACTATCACGCACTCACCTTCGCTATGAACGAAATTGGATTGAGACAACGAGGAATACCACGAATCAGAGACAAAAATCCAATGATTCAAGCCTCAAACCCAATGAACTCGTTGGACGATCGATTCGATGCTCTCAACCCTTTAAAAATAACACTTCTTATGATCCTAAATCACTCAAACACCAAGAATTCTTAAACTTCTCTCTTTTCTATTGATTTTCTGCCTCTAACCCACGAAAAACTCGACTAGTCAACTAAATCACGCGAGCCTAGGGTTTTCGTTCCCAAACCGCAACAAACCGGCATTCGAAATCGAAACAGAAACGGTCCAATAACATTGGTGTCGATCGACACCCTTACCAAAATACGATATTTTGGTTTCGGGATGTTATAGTGATTGTAAAGAGAGAGTGTATAAGGTGAGATGAACATGACGATAGATGACTGAAGCTTCCATTTAATACTTGCCGCTTGTGTCTGTTCATTGTTGATCTACCAAGTTCATAGTTTGCCTCAAATACCGTGTAAAATATCCTCATGACAAGGGTATCAAATACCGTGTAAAATATTGTTAAAAACAAAATCTTCCTCTCATCGGCGTCCTTGTTCTTCTCCATCTCATCGGCGTCCTTGTTCTTCAGTATTACATCAAATAAAGATAAAGTAAATTAAATTTAGTAACTTAAGAGAATTATTGCAGTTATCTATATATATATATATAAAGTTAGCTTCTCTCTCTTCTCCTTATGCCACTTCATAATCTACATTTATGTAAAATCATATTTTTATTTAATTTTTATAGTTTTATATTCAATTTTGACACTCTTCTCTCCTCCTAGCCACTTCGTACAAGAGATAGGAGAAAATGGTAAATGACCATTTTTTTTTTCAACACCATGACGAGAACAGATAGAGAGAGGACGAAGAGGGACCTTTGTTGTTTGTTTTGATAACAAAATAATGCTCTGTTTTGAACCCATGAACGAGGAAGAAGAAGAAAAAGAAGAAGTCGCGCTTAATGTTAAGAAAATGTGGAAGTCTTCTATTGGTTCCAATTTTTTTGGGTTGTTGAGAATTAATGGGTTATTGTTGGGTCTGTGGATTGGGTTTGGGTAGAATAGTGGTTTGGTTTCGTAGGTTTTTATTAAAATTGTTTTAGAATTAAAAAAAAGAGAGGTAAAGATGAGAAAAAGAAGGAAGGGCTAGTTAGATTTAGATATGCTAGTTAGAATAAGTTTTTATTTTTTGGGCCATTAGTGATTAAAACCCAACTAAATATTTATAGTGTAATATATATTACTAATATGAAACTTGTTATTATTTTAGTATTATATAAGTTTTGAGGTTTCATGTTTATTTTAAAATATGAATAATTACTTTTCAAATTCTTTTCATAATGTTACAAAAAAAGTATTAAATGTGAAATTATAAAAAAATTAATAAAAACATAATTTAATATACATGTGAAAGATGATGTGGATACATGAGAAGAGAGAAAATATTTCTCTATATATATAGATTACGTATATGAAAACTGAAAGCAACACATGAATGCAAGTTAATATCAATTAACATGAAAAAACTTTTATTAAGTTTATACAAAATAAATAAATTATATTTACTAAAAAAAAAAATTATATAACAAAAGCGTTTAAAGCTTTTATAGTTCTTCAACTGTAAAACACTTTTTACAGTTTTTTCCGGGAAAAAGAAGAAGAGCAAATGGGCTGGATTATAAAAGCCTGAATGGCCGACAAAAAAAAAAAAAAAAGCCTGAATGAAAGCAAAATAAAAAACAATACAATATCAGAGCCAGGTTTCGATCCTGGGACCTGTGGGTTATGGGCCCACCACGCTTCCGCTGCGCCACTCTGATTTATTGCTATTTCCTAGAAAAATATAATAATAAAACTGAAAATGGTACTACAATGGGCTTTGAGCCCAAGTACGGATCTGAAAAGCGAGTCGGGTTTAACAAAAGATCCATGAAATGTGAGGCAGAGTTTTATGAAGGGTTTATTCGGCGGCTGTACATCACGGCGCCTTGTCTTTTCTCCAGATCTCTTTGCTTACAATTACAGGTTTATCGAAATCTCCAGTCTTTGATTTCTATGCTTGTTTTGGTGTCTCTCTTGCGATCCCAAGACGGTTCTAAAAAATGTGGAGGAACATTTTAGGTCGAGCTACTTTGAGAAAGATTAAGTTTTTCTCTGATTCTAGCTCCGGCACTCACTTTCCGGTGAATAGAACCCGTCGTATCTTTTCGTCGGTCGATCTCAGTGTAATAAACCCAATTCACGATTTGGGAAGATTGAGCTCATTTCAACACTATTCCTCGAAAGGGTTCGCTACTGCTGCTCAGGCCATAGAAGATGATTCTTCTTCTGGGTCTGAAGAAGTTCATGAATTGGTATCAAAAACTGAGAGGATACGGCAAAAGGCGAGGCTTGCAGCGAAACAACCGAAGAAAATGGTTGCAGGAATGGCAGCACCCAAGTACTACATGCTTAAGCAAAGGCAAGTGAAAATGGAGACTGAAGAATGGGAAAGAGCTGCTAAAGAGTGCCGAGAGATTCTAGAAGATATGTGTGAGCAGAAGCTTGCACCCAATCTACCTTATGTCAAGTCTCTGTTTCTCGGATGGTTCGAGCCTCTGCGTAACGCCATTCAAGCCGACCTTGATGTTTTCAAAGTCAAGAAAGGGAAGATTCCTTATGCTCCTTTTATGGAGCAGTTACCAGCTGATATGATGGCTGTTATCACTATGCATAAGATGATGGGGATGTTGATGACTAACGTTGAAGGTGTTGGTATTGTTAAAGTAGTGAATGCTGCTACTCAGATAGGAGAAGCCATTGAGCAGGAGGTATTATTGATATAAATGTGTTATTTGATACAGATTTTATTGGTCACTATGGGTTTTAATGTTGTGTGTGTCTGTGTATCTGGTTATTGGATTTAGGCTAGGATCAACAGCTTTATGCAGAAAACTAAGAAGAAAAGGAATGCAGCTCACAAGTTAAACAGCGAGGAACCAGAGACTGTGTATGTTTCGGGAGAGGCTGTGACCAAAGAAATGGAAATGGTAAGGAGACAAGTTGATACACTGATGAAACAAAAGAAGGTGTGGAAAGTAAGAGGAGCACTGAAAGCACATGACTTGTTCAAGCCATGGGGTCAAGAGGCTCAAGCTAAGGTTTGATTATTACTTCCACACTTGTTTATAATAATAATTCTTGTGTTCTTCTCCCTTTTTTTCTTTCTTTCTCTGTGATCTAAAATTTTGGCTCTTGCATTCGTAGGTTGGTGCACGTTTGATTCAGCTATTGTTGGAAAATGCATATATACAACCTCCTGCAGAACAGCTTGATGATGGTGTACCTGACATCCGACCTGCTTTTAAGCAAACTTTCAGAACTGTCACATTAGATACGTAAGAGTCTTATTTATGATATTTCACATGAATCTTTATCTGTCTCTCCCTGTCCTTGTCCCTGCTGCTTATTTACATTCTATCGTGTTCCTCCTCAGAAAATCTAGCAGGAGATATGGTTGCATCGAATGCGATCCGCTGGTCCAAAAGGGCCTTGACAAATCAGTAAGCAGAACTTTGGACTATGTTTTTGCTCTTCTTTTATCTGATATCAGTCATGTACCCTTGTGATGTTTAATATAGCTAGACATATGGTCGTTACCTACTTGCCAATGCTAGTACCGTTTTCCTTATTTGAGTCTGAGACAATCTCTCTACACTTTTCTCACTAATTTCGTATGTTTAATCAGGCTAGACATATGGTCATTCCCTACTTGCCAATGCTAGTACCTCCACAGAACTGGACAGGGTATGTGATGTTTCCGCCTATAATTAAGACTTCAAGTAGGTTCCCCAAATTGCTATGTAACTTGACAGTATTGTACAGGTTTAATAAAGGGGCACACTTTTTCTTGCCTTCGTACATCATGAGAACACATGGAGCTATACAACAGCGTAATGTAATAAAACGAGCTCCCCCGGCGCAATTAGAGCCAGTATTTGAGGTCTGAGTTCCTTTACCTGTATTACGAGTTAGTGTGAGCTTAACCATTTATTGGATGCTTAAAGGCAACATCAAGAGTTACTATGAATATTGTATTGTAAAAACAGATGAGTTCATGTGATTCCCTTTGTTTAACCAGGCGTTAGATACTCTAGGAAACACCAAATGGAGAATAAACAAAAAGCTGTTAAGTTTGGTGGACAGAATCTGGGCTAATGGAGGTCGCCTTGGTGGTCTGGTTGACCGTGAAGATGTGAGATCTCTCTCTCCCCTTCCTTTTTGATCTACTTCTGGATCTTGTTCACCTGTATCTTGACATCTTCATTTAAGAAAGAAGTAACATTTGATCATACTTCTCTTTTACAAAGTTTGAGTCTCATTTTGATTATTTTCTCGCCTCTTAATAAACACCAAAAGGTACCCATTCCAGAGGAGCCTGACAGTGAAGACCAAGATGCAGTTAAGGAATGGAAATGGAAATTTAAGGATGCAAATAAGGAAAACAGCGAGAGACATTCTCAAAGGTGTGATATAGAGCTTAAACTTGAGGTAAGAGAAGACTCATTGTTGCACTCCATTCTCCTGCTCTGATTTAGGAGAACATCATTGTACGTGGATTTGATTGAGCAGGTGGCACGTAAAATGAAGGACGAGGAAGGTTTCTATTACCCTCACAACGTTGACTTTCGTGGCCGAGCATATCCCATGCATCCATATCTTAACCATCTCGGGTCTGATCTCTGCCGAGGCATCCTTGAGTTTTGCGAGGGAAAACCTCTTGGGAAATCAGGATTGCGATGGCTGAAGATACAAGTAGCAAACTTATATGCTGGTGGTGTTGATAAGTTTGCTTATGAGGATCGGGTTGCATTTACCGAGAGTCACTTAGAAGATATATTTGATTCTTCTGATAGACCGCTTGAAGGAAAAAGATGGTGGCTTAATGCAGAGGATCCCTTTCAATGTCTGGCTGCTTGCATTGGCCTTTCAGAAGCTTTGAGGAGTCCTGTTCCTGAAGCAGTTATATCTCATATCCCCATCCACCAGGTACTTACTAAATTGTATAGTCAAGTCAAAAATGTTGGTGGTAACTGACTTTTCAAAAATACTGTGTACATATTACATTGTTGGCGGCGTGAGTTAGACAATGGTTTCATATCACAATGTTTTCTTGAGTAATGTATTTTATACCTGTGCGCCATCATTTAAGCATAACCATGCTTGAACGAGAACAACTTTCGTGACATTCCAGTGATATTAAATTATTTCTATAGACCCCTTTTTATTGCTTTGTATTTACCATCATCTATGCTCTTTAAGTAGATAGTCTTACTTTCTGTATTAATATTTATTGCAAGGATGGTTCGTGTAATGGTTTACAACATTATGCTGCTCTTGGGAGGGATCAGGTATGGCGATTGTTCTGTAGTAACTATAGTTTTTTTTAATTTGTTTCATCCCTTCATATATAGGAAAATATATTTCTGCTCAAGGTTAATCTGTTTCAATTGGTTCTGTTCGTAGTTGGGAGCAGCTGCTGTCAACCTTGTTACAGGTGACAAGCCGGCTGATGTTTATGCAGGAATCGCTGCTTGGTAATTTTTGTGCCTTTCTATCCCCTTATCTCTCGGGCTCCAGTGACACTATAATCAAACAGAATTGGTTATTGGGTGTAAAATCAGGGTTCTCGAGATCATGCGGCAAGATGCAGAGAAAGATCCTGAAACATTTCCAAATGCTACATGTGCCAAACTTTTGCTCGAACAGGTTTTTGACATCTCTTGCTTGTTAAATTGGGCCATACGGATCAGATTTACAACTACTAAGTTTGACTGTAATACTTGTTTATGAACATACTATTTGACAGTAGTACTCTACTATTGAAAATCTTTAGGTTGACAGGAAGCTGGTGAAACAGACTGTCATGACGTCAGTGTATGGTGTTACTTATAGTGGCGCACGTGACCAAATGAAGAAGAGGTTAAAAGAACGTGGTGCCTTTGCGGACGATTCACAAACTTTTCATGCAGCATGTTATGCAGCAAGAGTAAGTAAATAATTTACCTGCTTGGTTTAGCAACTATATGCTTCACGTGATTGTGCATTTTATCATGTGAATGAGCTCACTCCTCTATTTGTTCTGTTTCCAGATCACTTTGAACGCATTGGAAGAGATGTTTGAAGCTGCTAGAGCCATCAAGAGTTGGTTTGGTGAATGTGCAAAGGTCAGTTGTTATATCTGTGACACTCTTATTGAGGCCTCTGCTTAAGATTTCACAAGTGTTAAACAATGAGAGCTGGTTTTCTGTGGTGGACAGATAATAGCTTCAGAAAACAAAGCAGTTTGTTGGACAACTCCTCTTGGACTTCCAGTTGTACAACCCTATCGGAAGGCTGGAAGACACTTGGTAATGCTCTTAACTTCTTTGATACGTTAAGGAGCACAAATGATCAACCGAAGAAATGGATTAGTGATTCTCTTGAATGACACTGAATTTGAGAGGCATAAATTTTTGCAGGTTAAGACTTCCCTTCAGGTGTTGACTTTACATCGCGAGACTGAAAAGGTAACCCAATGAAATTTCATTCACTATATAAGTCTTCTCTCTATTAGATATATGGCTCAACATTCTTATTTGAAGAAAGAGCAGGGGTTATCCTACATCTTATCATAAAGATTAGATGAGTTTTAAGCAGAATTGTCTCATCACTCTGTACCACATGCTGTATATTTGGTTCAGGTCCAGGCTAGGAAGCAAATGTCAGCTTTCTCACCAAATTTTATACATTCTCTTGATGGGTCTCACATGATGATGACAGCAGTTGCATGCAATAGGGCGGGTTTGAGTTTTGCTGGTCAGCTCTAGCTTTTCCATATGCATTTACCGATATTGAATTTTCATTCTATCTTGTTTACCCTTAATACCGATTTCTAATTTGTAGGAGTGCATGACTCCTTCTGGACACATGCCAGTGATGTTGATATAATGAACAAAATACTCAGAGAGAAATTTGTCGAGCTCTACGAACAGCCAATCTTAGAAAACGTAAAAGAATCTGCTTATTATTTATCTTTCAAGGGGCATCCAGTTACCAACATTACATTTTTCTTTCTTATAACTTAACTCATGATGGATGGTTTTATCTGTTGTGTATTGATATAGTTGTTGGAGAGTTTCCAGAAGTCTTTCCCAGGCCTAACTTTCCCGCCATTGCCAGAACGAGGCGACTTTGATCTGAGGGAGGTCCTACAGTCGCCATACTTCTTCAACTAAGTTGCAGCACATTTAGGTTACTTATATATTGGAAGCTTCAATACTCCATCTAACATCAGGGGAGAGTAAGTTTGCTTTTTCATGCCAATACAATAGCCACTTTGATCAAAGAGGGAAAGATTCTTTGGCAATCAGCAATGAGGAATGTTGATGGTTAACCTCAACTCAGAGGTAGGCTTGGGGTTCCTTGTAAATAAAATATACAAAGGAAAAGTGTTTCAAAGCTTAGAAGAAGGGAAGGCGTAGGGTCGGTGTATCGAACCAGTGGCATGGCACTCCGAGTTACTTGCAGTTTCTCATAGACCACAGAAAGTTATCAAAAGATTCATTTTCAGCCTGAAGAGTAATTTTGTGGAGTCAGTTTTGTAAAAACTAAAAACTTGTGCTAAAGGAGAATCATTTAGATGGTACTAGTAAATACTCACTTTTTGATCGACGTGTAAGTTGTTTTTAGATTATACACTATAATTTGAGTGTAATAAATGTGATGCACCATCATCAACTATGAAGAGTGATTTATTTTGAAATTATAATGTTATTTGATATGTTCGTTCTTTCTTTTTATAAAAAGGCTGGAAAAATGATTCATAGCTACACGAAGTATTGGCTAATATGTTGCAAACCATCCGAAGTATAGAACTGTCTGCAAAACTACACAAACTATTATGTAACACATGGTGACATACACCAAGTATATGTAAACATGTTAAAAACGACAAATTGGTGCTTTTTGAAAAAAGTATATGTAAACATGTTAAAAACTACAAATTGGTGCTTTTTGAAAAATATAATCAATTTAGGGATCAATCTGTAATTAATTTCATACAAAATAAATACTTAAAAATAAAAATTTTAAAAATAGAAATTTAAAAAAATTGAAACACCAAATACAATTACAAAAATTTAAGAAAAAATAATAATGAAAATTTTCGATTAGAAACTAAATTATAGTTTCAGTTTTAAAATATATTAAATTATTTTTGTTAAATTCAAAAATTGTTGAAAATTTGTAACTTCAAAATGTTACAAAAATTGTTTTTGTAACATTGGGTCACAAATAAAAGACTCATTAGCCTAGCCCTTAAAAAAAAAATTATTCTCATTATAAAATTTATAAAATTACATTGCAATTCGCTGTTTAATGTTGGGATATCAGTTTTACTAAGAACTTTTTGAAGTTACAAATTTTTAACAATTTTTGAATTTAACAAAAATAATTTAATATATTTTAAAACTGAAACTATAATTTAGTTTTTAATCGAAAATTTTCATTATTATTTTTTCTTAAATTTTTGTAATTGTATTTGGTATTTCAGTTTTTTTAAAATTCTATTTTTAAGTATTTATTTTGTATGAAATTAATTACAGATTGATCCCTAAATTGATAATATTTTTCAAAAATCACCAATTTGTAGTTTTTAACATGTTTACATATACTTGGTGTATGTCACCATGTGTTACATAATAGTTTGTGTAGTTTAGAAGACATTTTTATACTTCGGATGGTTTGCAACATATTAGTCAATACTTCGTGTAGCTAAAAATCATTTTTCCAAAAAGGCTTGACCAATATGCAAGAATTACTGTTTCATTTCAGAATTTTTTGGTACTACAATTTGGGGATTAGGGTCTCTTAATCTATCTTGGCAGTTTTTTTCTAGTTGAAAACAAAAAGATTCTCGTGTCATTGTCTTTGAGAGTTTTTTTCATGTGGTAAGACCAACCCAATTCTTGAAGGCAACGAGGGATTCCATTTTCTTGTAGTTCCTCTTCCTCAATTTCGGCAATCTGAGTTTCTTGTGAGTCTCCATGAATGCTTGCTTATACCTCCACTTATCCACAAATATCTTCATCTCCTGAGACTTCTCCACTTGTACGCGAGGATCGTCCACAACTTCTTCCACAAACGCTGCCATTAACTCGGGTCTCTGGTTCTCAAGGAGACTTGTCATGATTGTTAAGTAGCTCCCTTTCAAATCCAACACACTTGTTTCTCTCATATCCCTAAACAATGTAAGCGCAGATACGAAATCCTGTTTCGTCATGGAAGCTTCGATCAAAGCTTTATAGCTCTCGACATCTAGCTGAACCCCGGAGCTGCTGATCTCTGTAACCAGCTGAGTAGCTTCAGCTGTTCTGTACTCCTTGCAATAGGCTTTTAAGATTGGTAAATACACCCCAAGCCCCACAGATCCTCCTCCCTGAGCAATCATATCCTCGAGAATACTATGGGCTTTATCCGAGAATCCTAGATTCACACAAGCATTTATGATTCCAAACCCAACACAACTGTCAACGTCAACGGAAAGCGATTCTAACTTGTGAGCTTCGATTATCAGTTTTGCTAAACTCTTAACGCTTTTACTCTCGATAAACCCTTTCACCAATTCACAATACGTTTCCTCACCGAAACTCGAGTCTTGTCCAATTCCTTTAAGACTATGCAGTATAACATCGGAAACGCTATCTAAATCACCCATCTTAACATATCCACTGATGACACTGGAATAGAGGATTCTCTTACTAGCAAACCCAAAACCATCCATCAAATTCTCAAGCTCGCTTATCTTCTCTCTAAGCCCTTTCCTTGCATACAAATAAGCAAGAAACCCGAAGCTGGATTCGTCAGGCTTCACACCCAAAACAGCCATAGATTCTATCACATTGTCAGCATCAGCTAGAGACTCTATCTGCCTGCAACACGCTTCAAGAGCCGCATTACTCGCAGCCAAATCCGGTTTCATGAAATCAAGCTGCTCATCGATTGCAATTCTGCAACTTTCCCTAAACACCTTGAGAAACGCAGCCAATCAAATGCCCCCAGAGATGAAAAGGAACAAAGTACCTGTTCTTAAACATACATTTCACCAAAGCCAACGCAGGCGATGCAGCTTTGGCAAGCTTCATCGACTCCATAAGCGTAATGAGAGTGTCGAAATCGAGCA
This sequence comes from Draba incana, assembly GCA_963576765.1. Classification (NCBI taxonomy): domain Eukaryota; kingdom Viridiplantae; phylum Streptophyta; class Magnoliopsida; order Brassicales; family Brassicaceae; genus Draba; species Draba incana. The sequence continues at coordinate 16,286,079 of OY755209.1, read as the reverse complement.
AAATGGGATCTTTCTCGATAACGTAAGCAGCGGAGGCAAAGGCTCGCTTGAGCCTGTATCTGAGAGAGGTGTTTTCACCGACTTGAGACAAAAGGGTGATGAGGGAATTGACGAGACGCTTCTCCGGGAGAGAAGAGGCGGCGGTGAGAGATCGGAAAGCCTTCCATGCTTCATCTGTGTTATGGGCAATAAGGGAATCGTGGAGGGCAGATTCGATTGAGGATTTCTGGTCTTGGGTTAGGGTTTTAGGGGTTTGAGGCGGCGATAGTTGGATTGGCTTGTGGGAGAAGAGAGAAGGTTTAAGGAAAGAGTAGAGAGAAGGAGTTTCAGGAGAAGACGAAGAAAAGTGTCTTCGTGAGATTAAAGTTAGAGTTTTCCTCAACATTTCTATAGAACCAAGGATCATCATCTGCTTGAGAGAGACCAAAATCCTCCATATTCATTTTGCTTCCGAGCTTGACTTTTTAATATTAATATTTTTAACTATATCTAAGTGCCAGAAAGCTGGAATAGCTCAGTTGGTTAGAGCGTGTGGCTGTTAACCACAAGGTCGGAGGTTCGACCCCTCCTTCTAGCGAATTATTTTTCCTCTTTTGAGGAAATTACTCTTACATGCCCAACAAATATGTACTATGAGGAATAAGGACACACACATTAGTAAAAGCCCATAGCGCAAGAAGAACCTTTAACCTCTTCCTCTCAATTTTAAGTCCAAGGAAGATTTTCTTGTTGCCAAATTTGCTATTCATTCTATGATATTAGGTAACTATCATTTATCATCCTAGATTTTCATTTATGGTTAGGATTGTATCAATAAAACTATTTGCTACATTGATGTTTACAAAATATGTTTTTGTCGAAATATTGAACTTTAAGAATCATGTTGAAAATGGAGGGATGAGAGAAAGCAGCTTTTGAAAGAGATGGGTATCAGATTCTTGGTCACTACTATCCGCACCCGATTCGAAACTCAAGTCCCCTCTTGAGTCTCTGCTTACGGAATCCAAGGACCACTTATTCCTCACTTGCCCTTATGCCTCTGGGCTTTGGAGGTTGGTGTTCTCCAGGCTGTCACCGGCTCAAAGGCTCCTGTTCTCCTAGTCGGAGCTCCTCTCTTGGATGAAAACCACCACAATGACAACCTCTTATCTTTTTAGGAAAGGAGAGTGGTGCTCAATCTACAATCTTCAACTTATGAAAGTAGCAGAACAATATCATCCACAACTCTCATACCATTCCCCTCTTGAGTCTTGGCCATATTCAAAATCATCAACAAAGAGATCATCAACATCATCAACTTTAGACGGCACAAGAAGCATTGGAGATATTTTATGCTACTTTGGATTGAATAGGTCCTTGCCATTTCTTTCCCACTCTAGTGCTACTTTGTTTATTGTTTTTTTTGCCAATATCTCATTTACATGTAATACCTCAAACATTCATTTTAATGATATTTACACATTTAGTAGCAGCAGCAAAAAAATAAAAAAATAAAAAATAGTATTGACAAGTGAGATTATTGCAAATGGTTCTACTTGCACCACACTGTAATCTTTTTGTAAATATTTTATTCATCAATCTAGATAATTGCATTTTTGGAGACTCGAACTCTATACTCATGGAATATAAGGAAAAATAGACCTTTGGTTCATACCAAGAAGAATTGCACGGCTCACAAACTACTAACATATGTTAAAAGTATTTTAGATAGCCACATTCCCAAATTACTAAAAGAAATCACTAGCCTAAGTTGGTTGGAAAGCTTTATCTATATGACTTGAGGAAGGTGTAGACACTAGATTAAAAATAGAAAAAGGAGATACAAAAGATTCTGTTGCTAATAATCAAGGAACTTTAAGAATCATGTTGAAAATGGAGGGATGAGAGAAAGCAGCTTTTGAAAGAGATGGGTATCAGATTCTTGGTCACTACTATCCGCACCCGATTCGAAACTCAAGTCCCCCATAAAACCAATTTTCAAACAAAAGAAACCCAATATATTCCATAAGACTCTAACATAAATCAACTCCAAGTGATCTTTACATTTTAATAATATAGATTAAGATTGATCTTTGGGAGACCAAAAGTCGGTTCCATTTTATCTGTTAAAACATAATCTGGCTCAATATGCGCAATCATTAAGCTAAGCGCTTTATGATCGTACGTCTCTACTTCCAACGTTGTTACCATATTGGAAATACAAAAACAAAACCCACTTTGATCGTTAGCAAATAAAGTGCTTCTTCCTCAATTGTTTTGTTTTTGTTATATAAGATCTCAAGGTGAAAAAGCCAAGCACTAATATATAAAAATAAAACATGGGTTTCTCCGTTCCTTCTTCATGATTCCTCACAAGATTCACATTTTTTAGTTCCATTAATTTTGTTTAGTATTGTAACCAGGATTTCTATGTTATTGTGATAATGGAGATAAAAGATAAAAGATCCAACGAGTTAAAAAGATAACAAAAAAAGAATAGAAACAAAAGAGCATATCATCCACAGGATTTACAAAATAAAGAAAAAGAGCTCTTTGATTAAGTTGTACATCCCAAAATACTTAGCTACTAACCAGAATGTCTTCTCGGCCAAACCTAATTAGGGAATTAAATCCCAAACCCTACAGAGAGTGAAAAAAAGATATAGTAGCTATATCCGATTTGCTCAACCGTAAGCCGTTGGCGAAATCCAAGCTCATAACCACCGAGTGTGTGTCTTTGGTGTTGTCTTCTAGACCCTCATGACAAGCATAGCTACACCGGTTAGTAAAAAGAAGACCATGTTAGTTCGGACTGACAGCTTCTCTCCTGTGTTTGGATCACTAAACCCACCACTCCCAGTCGGTCCAAGAGTAGTGCCCGGGAACACTGAAGAAGATGATGAAGTTGGCATTCCATTTGTGCCGGAATTTGGCATCCCAGTGGAAGGAGTCCCTGTGTTGGGCATTCCGGTATTGGTCCCGGTGGATGGAGTCCCGGTCGAAGGGTTTCCGGTGGATGGGAACCCGGTTGTCGGGTTTCCGGTGGTCGGAGTCCCTGTGCTCGGAGTTCCGGTGCTAGGAGTCCCTGTGCTTGGGGTTCCGGTGCTAGGAGTCCCACTGGAGCTGCAAAGAAGTCAAAAAGTGATCATTTGTTAGAAGATAAATTGATGATTATTAATTAAAATGATAATTAATTAATGGCATCTGGATCATGTGAATGATGGACTGTTTTTGATGTGAATTATCTTTATAGTAAAGGTGAAATGATGAATAACATTTAATCACGATTCCTTGTCTATTCGTTTGCTCTTCTTAAATCACTATCATTGTGTCTCCACATAAACAAATTAAAACTAGGAGGAATAAAATTAAATAAAATGGTTAGTCGGTAGTAAAGAAACAGTAACAAAATCTACCCAGAAAACCAAATAAGAATCACTGATAATCAAATATTTACTGAAGAACGAAACAAGAATGCATAAAGGCAAAACAAACATACCTGGAACCAGTTAAACAGCTTGAAGCGGCTGCAAGATTTACGGAGACAAAAAGGAGTAAATTAGTAACAAATAAAAATTAGATCTCAAAAAATGAAGTAGGTATGGATGAAGATAAGTACTTGACGGAGGCGACTGAGAGACAGCGGCGGCGCCGTTAAAGTCACAGGTGGCACCGGAAGAAGCTTTCTTCTGGTAGTAACTGTTGACGGCGACGTCACAGTGGTTTTTGACGGTGTTAGGTTGGAAACAAGCTCCGTTTTGCTGGATCTGGGTACAATCAGCTCCGTTTCCACAAGCGTAATCTATGGCTTTCTGAAGCACTTGCTCGTTCCCGTCTTTGCACACACAATACGCCGCATCTTTTTTCCCAAAACAAAAAAATTAACTCAGATCATTCGAACTAACCCAGAGAAATAAAAAAAAAAAAACCAGATTTTGAATTTTCACGTCTCCTAGCAGATGTATATGAGAGATCTCATACGAAATTTTCTTCACGAGCAAATAGATGGATTTAAAGACAAGACTTTTTCAGAACTGACACAAGGAGTGATATCTCAGGTATATTGCAGCTAGAAGACAAGGAACAAAGGAAGTAACACAGAAGAATAAACAGAGAGGCTTACTTGAATAGGTAATCATGGAGATTATCAGACAGAGCGAAAGTAAAACCGACATGATTTTGTGTGTGTGTGTGTGTGTGTGTGAATCAAAGATCTCTTTTGTCCGAGAGAATCCAAAGATGAGATCGAACTTGGTTTTGGTTTGAGAGAGCTGAGACGGTGAGAGAGGGAGAGAGAAAAGAGAGTTCTAGGCAATAACGGCAAGTGTGTGACCATGTAAGAAATGTATGTATAATTAATAGACGACCATGGTCCGGCACTTTCTCCTTTTGCGGCATTTTTTTTAGATTTATTTTTCTTAAACCGGTTATAATAAAAGTGATTTGCTAGGTATACAAATTGTATCAGCAACGACTAAATGGTTCAGTTTTATATAATGTGATATCCGAGAAAATTATATACTAATAGTATATATACTCCATGAGTGATGTTTTCGAGCCTTTCTTTGTTCTAAATTAAGGCTCCGAATGATGACATTAAATAAGGCGGTGCGGGTCAAGAATTTATGCGGTGCGGTACGGTACAACTGCGGATCGTGCGGATTGCGGAATGAGTGCGGTTTATGTAAAAAAAGCGGGACGAAACAATGTTTGATTGGTAATTATTACAAATGCGGTACGGGTAGAATAAATTTAATTTGCTATATATATATTTAACATTTTAGATGAACATTTTCTAATAATAATTTTGTTTGTAATAGCTGATGAAATTTAATCATATACAAAATTTTTGCTTTTAACATTTCAAATTGCAAAAAAACAATTTGTAGAAGTTTTTTTAGTCCAGTAGTTTGACAAATGGTTAATGTTTTTACACCAGCATATATAGAGTTCGAATCTCCGAAAATGCGTATCTGTTGGAAACAACAAATTAACAAAAGAGTTGCAGTATGGTGTAAAGAGAATCGTTTGGAGTGATCCCGCATGTCAAGATTAAAATTGTTCCTTATATAATTGTTTGTGTACATATTATCATAACTTGTAAAAATTCAAAAGACCAGACGATTAAAAAAAATATTAATCGACCACTTTTAAGTTTTAAGTAACAACTTTTTACAAGTAAAAATATGAATTGGAAATATTCAAAAAAATTTGTTAGTAATAAAAAACGTCAATACATAAAAACATATAAATAGAAGAAAATAATAATAAGTAATTTGGTATTATTTATTTAAAATAAAATTTATATGATAATTTCTGTTACTTTGAAAACCTAATGAAATTTAAATGTTTTCTAAGTTAAAATGAAATCCTTAAATAATTACTGTTCTAAAATTTCACTGATTATGCTATCAACTTTCATATTACTTTGCAAAATATTTAAAGCTATTTTGTATTATTTTTAAAAGACTTTAACAAAAAAAAAAATAATTAAAGAACCGCACCTATCTACAATAATACGCACCATAATTGATGTGTTTTGAAAATTTTGTGCGGTTTACTCTTTTCCTTCATTAAGATTGAACCGCACTTCATCAATCACTTATCAAAGAAAACCGTCCCGCACTTTCGTTAATTTTGTGATTGGTAACAAACTGATGGGCCCACTAACTTTTCCAAAAACCGCACCGCTTTGGAGTCTCCATTCAAGGCCTAAATGATGATATTATGTTTTAATGCAAATTTAATTATGTTTTAACCGTTTGAATTCTGTAAATTATACTTTTTTATTAATTGAGTTTCTTTAGATATATACTAATAATTAATATTTATTTAGAAAAAAAATTGTATTATTATAATATATAAACTTCTTTTTTTTTTGCCGTCTATGTGGGTCACAGGCCGACCCACTAGCCATTTTATAATATATAAACTTTAAACATCGTCTAATTACAAAGAGAAAAATTATATTAGATGTGTTAGTTTATTTTGTATGCTATTTTAGAGTTTATTTTTGTTATTTATTAATTTTCGAAATAGTACAATTTGATTATTATTTTAAATTCTCTAATAAATAAGTGTCATATAACAAAAAGTTAAATAAAAGTAGTGATAACAAAAACAAGTTAATAATTCTATTTTCAAACTAAAGTATAAACCAAAAATATGACCAAACAAGAAAAAGGGGTAAAAAGAGTAAATCGATGGTAAAAAAGAAGCATACACGAACCAATGTGGTTTTGCGGTTAAAAGCATTTTTGTCTTGTAGTTCTGAAACTATTCGGCGCTCCGAAAGATTATAGTAAAAGGGGACCATAATTCTTCTTTATTTACCAATTCTGCCACCTCGATTTACGTATCTCAGATGAGTTTCCTCTTTCTTAGGGTCCGAATGGGGACTATAAATTAAGCAGTACGGATCAAAAAAATTAGTGGAACGATACGGATCAAGTGCGGTGCATACGGAAAAAGCGGATCATATAAAATAAGCGGTGGGATCAAACAAAATATAAGTTGATTGGTGATTATAATATATACGATACTAATCTAATAATTATCAAATTTTAAATAATTTTTGTTCAGTAATTTCTCTAACAAAAGTATATTTTTCAGTTAATAAAACTAACACAGTTTTTCTTTAAAAAAAAATCTATATTTTTCATAGCAAAACCACACCAAAACACACCTCAGTGAGTACATGCCGATGACAAAGTGCGGTTCTCAAGTGCGATTTCATAATAGTTTTTTCTTTAATTTTATTATTTTAATTAATATGATGTGTATTGTATAAAACTTCTTGAATGATAACAACAAAAACGGTTCTTAAAACTTCAATAGAAAACCGCTTCGTACCGGTTCCCCAATCATAGCCTTATTCCTTTTAATAATTAAACATCTCTCCTCTTGGTTAATAAACTCATTTTCTTTAGCAACGGTCAAAAGTTAAGCCCAAGAAGATGGGTTTAGGGAGAATGCACAACAATTAAAACCGACTCTAATACAATTTTTATTTATATTTTAGTATAATAATATAAGGTTTTTATACTAACTTGGTTCTTACTTTATCGTCTTCAAAAACTACACGTCCAATGTTCATTCATCCACTCCTCCCAAATTTTAAGACTGATTTCTTAAAGAACACATTTAAGAAAATATAAAAGCAATCGAATAATTTATTGAGGACCTAACGGTAACAAATAAAAAATCAGAGGATGGGAATTTTAATTGAGCAAGCGAACGGAGCCATGTGCTCAAGACAGCCTTTGCCGTCATGCCACGACACGTGTGATGTGCCACACACAACACACATTTGCACACTAAAATTAGTACAGTCTTCTTTTTTCTGGATTTATAAATTTATTTTTCTATATTTTGTGAGTCGGTGCCTCAGCTTTTTCAAATAGAATGAATTTACCAAAATAGCTTTTTTCTCTAAATTCAAACACCTTTGAACGTTATACTTGCTATTGGGTTGTTCTTGTATTCCCAAGCCCACGACAATTTTGCTGGGCCGTAGCGTTTGTAATCTCTCATCTAGATTTGCCTTTTACCACTAAATCATTAAAAAAGGCAAGGTGGGCCAAATCCAAAAGCCTTCAAAATATTGGATCGAGCTTTTCAGCGAGGCCTGCGACGTGAGATTGAGATTGACCCCGCCGCCAAGAAAATAAAGGAAAATTCTAAAGTATTAGGAAGTTTTCCTTTTAGAAACTCACCTAGCCGACCTAGCGGACCTAGTAAACTATATATACTTGTACAATAACCCTTGGAAAGGGATCCACAACTTATTACGCAAAACAACAATAAAGTTTTTCTTTACAGCAATCGCAACGATCGTTCATAGTTTTAACCTAGAAATCTCTTCTCCTTTCAAAACCCTTGCCAAATTTAATTGTTCGAGTTTCGACTCCCATAGATATTATCCATGGCTTCTTATAGCTTGAATCTAAATTCACCACTTCAAAATAATGAAGAGTTTTTGTTTGATTTTACTTCACCTGCTTCTTCTTCTTCTTCTTGTTTCTCCTTTTTTTTTTCTTCGTGACTCATTGGAAAGAAAATGAAGAATTTTTATGTTTAAAATTGAAATAATGATTTCTCCATATTAGTAGTAGGCTTCCAACAACAATTTTTAAAGTGCATTGGTAAAAGTTGATTTTTAAGTCTTTATTGATAACGACAATTAACTTTTATTAGTACGAATAAAAGTAATTAATTTATATTGTAAAAGAAAATGCATTAATAGAAAATGCCTTAATGACAAAGTAAAACATCATGTTTTATGGAACAAGGAAAAAATTCAAATCATCATATTTTTTGGAACAGAGGGAGTAGATGGCTAGCACTCTCCTGGATGCCTATTTCTTTGACACATGGCAGCCTGTATTTGATATTCACACGCTTAGCAAACGAGGAACCGCAAGCTAAGACCCTTTGATCATTTTTGACTCTTGGACTTGGTATTTTCCCCTCCACCTTTGCCTTACGCGGATACTCTGAATATTGGTTTCGATTCTTCCAGATTCAAGGGTTTTGTTGCTCAATCTCCTACTTTGAGAATCTAAAATAGGTAGCCATTTTAGTTCTAGGGTTCTGGTGATTTTCCCTTCTAAACATGTGCCTCAAAGTCTTCGGGAAATACTACTCCAACCAAGAAATCACCACGATTTTCATCGGTGGGAATCACGAGGCTTCGAGTTACTTGTGGGAATTGTATTTTTTTCCCGATCTTAATTTCATTTCTGAGCTCAATAAGTGTTCTTCATGGTTAAGCATTTCAACTTTTGTTATAGGGAACAATTGGATTTCTAAGTTGCCTCTTTATTGGAATTTTCTAGATTAGGGAATATAATTGTCAAAAAAAAAAATGAAATCATTCATCTATGTGAGTAAGACATTTTGAGCGGCCGCCATATAACGAAAGCACAATGAAATCAGTCTATCATGCTCGCCAGTATGATGTCCAGAAGTTTATTCAACGTGAAGAGCCGGTTGATATATTTCTTTCACATGAATCGCCTGTTGGATTACTCGTTATGGAGACGCAACGACAGGTAAATGTGATATGTCGGCAAAATGCTTTTACTTTCATTGTGATATTGAGATGATTGCAATTAATTGGACCCAATTTATTTTACAGATTGAGGCGACAACTCTTGGAAATAAACTAGCGGTAGAACTCTCCTTAGTCCTGAGTATTGTATTTTAGCTCACTCACACTGCAAATTTGCTACTTTTGTTCAAATGGGAATGATGGCCAGTGACAAAGTTTCTAGCCCTTGATAATTTTTTTCTTTCTCTCTCTCTCTCTCTCTCTCTCTCTCTCTCTCTCTCTCTCTCTCTCTCTCTCTCTCTCTCTCTCTCTCTCTCTCTCTCTCTCTCTCTCTGTTGTTTCTATGCATCGTCTGATGTTCTTCATTTGGGTTGAAGTCACAACAAGATCGACCTAGGGTTTTATAGAGACAAGAAGCACGGTTCCACAAATGAGGTCTAGCTCATTGAAACATAAACATTTTGAAGGAATTTGTGGTAACCGGCGTTTTCCATCCTCTTTAGCAGCCAAGACTGTTGTTACATCAATCAAGAAGCGCAGTAACAAAGTTCACTTGCTTTATTCTTTCATTCTTGTGCTAAAGTAAGATTTGCTTTGCAGTATATGATACACTAAGTCTATCCCTAGATATGTTCTTTTTGGTACTTGGTACAATATCTATATTCATATGAACACATAAAAAGGACAAAATCTCAATTTGTTTTTAACTGGGTCAAAAATAGATCAAAGGAATAGGAATCAAAGTGAGAAAGAGTTAATGACCAAAGAAAAAAGAGGAGTAATGAGTACTACTAGGCAACAACAACAAAAGAAAGATGAATGTTTGTTCACTCAATCAGAAGAAGCTTTCAGAAGTTCATTTGCCTACAGAGCATAAAAAGATTTGCCTTTCGGACATGAATTTTTCCAAGGACTAGAGTTTGGGTAATAATTAATTAGGAGGTAAATAACTATTAAAACAGTTTTTGAAAATGACCAAGTAGATTAGGTGTCATTGATTATAAGGTATAGATATTTCCTTTTAATACTAATCCATCTTTATATTATTCCATTCATTTTTCTACTCACTTACATAATTTTTGCCCACACAGCGCTGTTGAAATGGATATACAAAATCGTTAGATATGAATATGGTAGATACCTGTGCAGAGCCGTGGGATGGTGAGGAAGAAGCTACAAGAAAGGCAACTTACACCTTATGAGTTTGCGAGGACACTCCTTGCATAACGTATCTTTGACTCCATACCTGATAACCTATGAGATCTATTAGGCTGTATAGTATACAGATAATTGTTTAAGATGTTCTATTCTTGTGGAATTTATGTATAGATCCCGCAGAATCCTCAGACACTATCTTTGTTAGAGCTTCTTGATCCCCTAAGAGAATATTAGTTACCACTTAATTTGATTGTATAATAAAGCTAGCCTTTTCATCTCTTCTGAGTTTTAAACTTTTTCTAAGGTGGAAAATCCTCTACACTCATGGTGATGAGTCTCTGTTGCCAACCACCCGCCTATGATATCAAGGATCTAAAAGGGGAAGAACCAAACATGAATCTTCTATGTACTCACAAAACGACTGTCTCTTATAAGATGCTTCATGCACTAGCACAGGTCTGACCAAACTCCACCTTTTCGTTTTAATCTTCAATCCTTCATTGTCTTATGTTTTTAAATGATATAAAGATTTCACTAGAACGCTTGTTCCTAAATTTCAGTATTAGAACTAGATTTCTATTTTGCTTCAACAATCTTTTCTTTCCAAGAGGTATTCTCGATTGACCGTGTCTTCAGAAACGAGACTGTTGGTAGGACCCACCTGGCAGAGGTCCATCAAAGTGAAGGTATAATACCACTACATTGATTATTGATTTCAAATCTCAACGTCCTTTTTTGGCATGGTTCGTGTCTGGATCTATCTACAGTTTGCTCGACATTCTTTGTCAGTGGGATTCGGCCCAGTTAATACATCGATGTTATAGATTTGATTTACTTTTCCTTTGATTATCCGATTAACTTAATTACAGTTTCGCGAACATTTGTGCGGGTTAAAAAGTGAAAATTAGATGTTTAGAGATCATTAGTTCTGAATCTTAAATCTGAAAGCTTTAAACGTTCTCCTTCCGTTAGCTACTGCGTTTTGTGCACTGTTAAATGACGTCGTGTGTAAATTACACAGTGGGAAGCAATGGAGGTGAAATCATATGTCAAGAAGATGTGTGAATTTTGAAAGATAGTGAAACATCCGCCATGTGTCTAAGTTATATGCTCCTCCAATCCTACTCATAAGCAAAGGCAAGGATACTATTCAATTCCTCAACAAGGAGTTATCCCCATAAAGGTACGGAGAATTTTATAACATACACTTTGTGTATTGAGTTCAATCAATTTTTAGGATTAGCGTTCCTGACTGTAGAACAAAAACTTTTTAAAAAAACTGAAAAGGCAATGATGGACCATTGCTTAGGATACTGTTCCATTGCTTATGTTTTATGACTTCATCTTCACAGATGATTTCAGGTATATGCAATGATGGACTAATTCTATTTCGACAACCTAGCTGATGATATTTATCTTGATTAAGGGACATGGCAGCCGCATCTTGTCAAGGAGGACTGTGCGTGCCACAGAAATTGACAAAACTTGTCCAATGGAGTATGCGGTGACGCTCACTGTTAATCTGTTCACATCTCTAAGGATGCGACCAGACATTCTCGTGCCTTGTGTAGTATCCGAACGGCAGCGTTCACCACACTCCAAAATCCATGACTCTATATGGGACAATCGTCTTCCCAGAAGCTCTAACTCATCACAAACGCCTTCTCTGTCTCCCTCAGTACACAATATACGCAATTGCCCTCCCAAGAAAACAATCTTTAATTATTTCACCTATTGACATTTTATGCAGCACTAAAACTACTAAAGGTAACTACTACCGTTTATAAACCAAGAAGATCACTTACCAGTTACCACTCACATGTAGGAAAACATTTTGTTCTATAACTCAATCACTAACAACATTTGTATCTTTGCAAAAGTAAATGAGTTTCTATTTGGGATAAGTTTAATTGAAACTAAAACAGGTGTTTTTAAAATAAAATAGATGTGTTTATTAAGCTTAAATTGGTCCTTAAATTAAAGCTTGTAGAATCTCTAAGTGTGGTATAAGTGTCGAACCGTGGTTGGAAGAAAAATAATAATGAAGGAAAAAAAAATTTCATTGTGACCATTGCCATTTTTTTCTTTCGTCTCTCTTTCTTCGACGTTCCTCTTTTTCTCGATCCTCTTTTAAAAAAATGGCGAAATCAGAGAAAACCACTGTCGATCCAGTGAATTCTGATAATGAATCACTCGGATTTCATCTGAGAACGAGACGATCGTCCGTTCTCATCGACCGTTTTCCTATTCAGCGTTTGTGGTTCATGAAATTGGCTAATATGGTTGAAGGACTGTTCGATGTCTCTTCTATGGTAAGATTTTTGTGATTTCATGTGTAGATCGTAGTGAATTTATAGAAATTTCATGTAATCAAAATTAATTATTTGATTTAGGGTTTTTGCATGTCATAGAATTTGGGGATCTTTGATGTGATCAAAATTAGGGTTCTTGTTTCTTTTAATCATACCATATCTTGTAATCTGTGGTTTTAGCTTCAATTTGTCATACATATTAGTGATTTGATTGTTCCTCTTCTTTTTAGATTCAACTTTCTTCTTCGTTATGTTCTTTGTGTCAACTTAATTGCTTCACACTGGAACTGATAACATCTCTTAGGTGTATGGAATATTAGTCGATGTAGTGAATGACAGAAACTCAATTTTATTTGATTCAGATTCCCTTTTTTGCAAAATATATCTTCGTTTAATTCTTACTTGTTTATGAATGTAATATTGTAGCCACAAATTAGTCGCAAAAGTCTTGCAAAATAGTCGCAAATTAGTCGCAAACTGAAATGAATTTCTATAAAAATCACGATTGTTTGATAAACGAAAACAACAAAGAAAACACGATTTGTAATAAGAGAAAACATAATTTTTTTTTATCATCAAGTATGCCTTCACATCATGAATTATACACGATTCGAGCATGGACGTACAACCGTCGAGATCCAGAAACCGGCAAAGTGACAAGAGAATTTAGAGATGGAGTTGACCAGTTTTTGAACCAGGTGGTAAACAACCAAGGGGCACATGCGGGAATCACCTATACTGGTAACGTGCATATTTTTTGTTCTTGCGTGAAATGCAAAAACTTGACACCACATGATACGCAAACTGTTGGGAAACATTTATTTACAAGGGAGTTTTTACCTAACTACTATGTTTGGTTTTTGCATGGGGAGGATTTTGTGGTCAATGTTCCGGATAGTTCAAGTACGAGTTATCGTGATAATATAGAAGGTGGTAGTAATTATGAGGATAATAATTATCAGTATGGTCATGATAATTTTAATGAATCTGCATATGGAAATACTAATGGGAATAGGTTTAATGACATGGTCAATGATGCATTTCAAGAAACTAATGCTTCGTTTAGTGATATTACTTTTGAAGAACCAAATCCGAGTGCTAAATTTTTTTATGATATGTTAAATGCTGCTAACGAACCTATCTACGAAGGATGTAGAGAAGGGCTTTCAAAATTGTTGCTAGCATCTAGGATGATGACAATTAAAAGCAAAGATAACCTTAGTGAAAATTGCATGGATAAATAGGGTGAATTGTTTAAAGAGTATATGCCAGAGGGTAATATCTTTGCTGAGAGTTACTATGAGATACAAAGATTAGTAGCAAGTCTTGGATTACCGTCTGAGATGATTGATGTTTGCACAAATAATTGTATAATTTTTTGGAAAGATGATGCACAGCTGCAGGAATATCGTTTTTGCACCCATCCAAGATATAAAAAGACTAGTGGGCACAAGAAAGTTCCGTTTAAGCGTACGTGGTATCTTCTAATAACAGATAGGTTGAAGCAATTATATCAATCCGAGCAGACATCAAGGGCAATGAGGTGGCACACAGAACACGAGTATGAAGAAGGGGTTGTCGCCCATCCATGAGATGCAAAGGCGTGGAACCACTTTCACACAGTACATCGAACTTTGCTGTAGAACATAGAAATGTGTATTTGGGTCTTTGCACTGATGTGTTTAGTCCTTTTGGTATGCCTGGTCGGCAATACTCGTTGTGGCCAGTCATAGTGACGCCATATAATCTCCCACCAGAAATGTGTATGCATTGAAATTTTTTATTTCTCAGCATTTTGGTTCCAAGGCCTAAGCATCCAAAAAGATCACTCGATGTCTTCCTACAACCTCTTATTCAGGAACTAAAAGAGTTGTGGCCTGTTGGTGTACGCACGTTTGATTCGTTTAGCCATCAGAACTTTAACATGAAGGCTGCTCTTATGTGGACGATAAGCGACTTTCCGGCGTATGGCATACTATCTAGACGGACAACGCACAAAAAGTTATCATGTCCTTATTGTTTAGATCAGACCGACTCATTTCAATTATTAGCTGGAGAGAAACCTTGCTGTTTCGACTGCCATCATCGTTTTCTTTCAAGGGGTCATCCTTATAGAAAGTGTAGGACGTTGTTCCGAAATAGAATTGTTAAATCCTCCCCCTTCGTTTACCTCTCAGGTGAGCAGTTGGAAGAACAAATGGATGAATATGGTGCGGAAGAAACTGTAAAAGTTGGGGGTAATTGGCAAAGTAATCCTGCAAATATGTCTGTTGGTTATGGGGTGTACCACAATTGGCATAAGAAAAATATATTTTGGGAATTGCCTTACTGGAAGGATCATCTCCTGAGGCACAACCTGGATGTGATGCATGTGGAGAAAAATTTCTTCGAGAATATTATACACACATTGTTGAATGTTGAAGGTAAAACAAAAGATAATCGGAAATCACGTCTCGATCTCGCAGCAGAGAGGATGGAAGGGCACCGATTCCCAGTGTCCGACTATCACTTGTTGCAAAGAATGTTTTGATTAACGGGGTTAAAGAGAGGGTAAAGTTCCCAGATGGATATGTGTCCACTTTTTCAAGGTGTGTTTAGCAAGGGGGCAAATTTTCTGGGAAGAAAATCCACAATTGTCATGTGTTCATGCAACGGCTACTCCTCTTTCGCTTTTCAAGAGCTTTTACCGCAAGATGTACACGAGGCAATAGCAAGTGTTAATTTTATCTATGGTTATTGAATTATACATACATTTATTTTGTAAGTGTATTAATTAACATACTCAGGACTGGATTGTCATTTTAGGTATTGGGGCATTTTTCGGGGACTTATGTGCTACAACCTTAATGGAGGACGAAATCTCAAAGTTGAATTCAGACATTCCACTCACCAATTGCAACTTACAGAAGATATTTCCACCTTCATTTTTCGATGTGGTGGAACATCTGGTTGTACACTTACCTCATGAGTTAGATTGGGTGGACCAGTCCAATTTTGCTGGATGTACCCCTTCGAAAGGTTCTTCAAATATCTAAAGATGAAGGCGAAAAATCTCGCAAGAGTTTCATTGCTGGAAGTATGACAAAGGAGACATCGAACTTCTCTACTTACTACTTTAGCCAAACCGTGAAAATTAAGAAAACCCGTCGTTGACGATAAGACGATGGTGGGGTTGGGGAACATATCACTTAGAGGGTGTACCTGATGTTTTATCGGATGTAGGTTGGATGGGTGGAAAAGTGAAGGAAACGACATGGTGTGATTTCAAGCATATGGAAGCTGCTCATACGTATATATTTCTAAATTGTAACTACTTTTAGCCATATGAGAGGTATATACAATCTCGGTTCATATTTCTAGTTAAGTATGCATAATTTAATATATATACAACTAATTAACGGGTGTACAGAATGTTAGAAGGAGAAATACGAGAAGCATTTCCTAAACTAACTGATGAAGAAGTTCAATTTTTCCTAGAACGTGATTTTGCTGGATGGATGCGGGAAAAGGTAAGTATATACTCATGAGTTAGATTAGTATTCTATATATGTATAAAAATACTAATTATTTGAATTTGAGATTAGGTGGCGAAGAAATCTCGGCGCAATTAGCCTTTATGGGTACATGAGTTTGTTTTGGGGCCTATTGCAAGCATTAAAATGAGTAAGATGTATTGTACTCGCGACTTTATTTTTCACACATTTGCACATGGCCAAAATAAAGCCATTGCAAATTATGGTATACATGTCCCGGGTGATACAAACTTTTATCGTATTTTGAAAGAAATCATTGAGACCGCGTATGCTGGGGTGTTGAACTTGAAAAGTGTATTATTTTGTTGTGATTGGTTTGATCCATCCATTGGTGTCGGGGTTAGAACCAGTAAATTCAGAGTTGTGGACGTAAAAGGAAATAAGAGCTACACTGACAAGTTTTAGCATCCCAAGCTGAGCAAGTAGTCTTCATTCCTTACCCTCGTACTCGTGGACGACGAGATCAAGATTGGTTATCCGTGATTAAAGTTAACCTAAGAAGTCAAATTATCGGGGGGCTTGCAGCAGATGCTGATGATGACCAACCTCCAGTGCAACCTACCAGAACCAAAGAAACTTCGATCCCTACGGACATAACCAACGATTTCACAAGAATTGACTATAGGGGTCGAATTCCACCCATCTGATATCGATGTAACGACAAGAATAATTCTGCCAAGTCTAGAAGAAGATTCCAAACAGACTTACAATGGCCCAATTTGTAATTAGTCCCATAATAGAGTTAGATCCATGTTAAAAATGGGTTTAATGATATTATGGGCCTAAAGCCTATTTATTGCTTAATGGGCCAGACCCAAACCTAGCGCTTAAACCTAGGATGATAAGTCATATATAGCTCATTGTATTCACCCAGAAGAGGAATCAGAACTTTTCAGAGGAAAAGATTAATAAAGGCTTTCTTAACAGCAAAGGCGAGTGTCAACATTTTTCTGCATAATGATTAACTCGAAAGTCTCGCATTTTCTCGACTACCCTTACAAATTTAATTGTGCGAGTTACGACCCCTTCCATTTGGCGCCGAATAAGGGGACACATGAGAAATTCTTACTCAAGAAAATCACCATGCAAGCTACGCAAGCGAAGATGCCTGGAGACGATAATCAACAACTCACTGCCGAGCACCAACTCATTGCTGAGGAACAATGCGTTGCCGAGCAGCAACGCATCGCTGAAAAACAATGCGTCGCTGAACAAAGACACATCGTCGATTAATAGCATCGCCGATCAGCAGCGACAAATCTGGAGACGATAACACAGGAACTGGGAACATGACATACAACACAACGATTATTCCTGACACTCAAGCAGCAACAGTTACAACGGTAACCCCTGAGTTCCTAACTAGCATGAAGATGATGCTAGAGAAGCTGCTTTAGAAGACAAAGGAGCAGAAGAAGATCAACCAGGAACTGCGAGTCCTCGCGATGGTGGATCGAGTTTACAACGGAAGAGCGGGTCTATTTAGATAACCCGCATCAAGGATAATTCCGATGTCTCCGGATTTTGTAACTCCAGTCAGGGCACCAAGAGGTCAAGGCCTACCTCCTCCTACGCCAATTCTATAGGGTGTGCAAGGCCCTACTACTCAAACTGCAGATGAGCAACCAAACACCACCAAAACTATGACGAATGACTCGGAAAATCTCAGAGCTGGACGCAATTTGGAGAATGTCTCCACTAGAAGAGTAATGATCAACACTGAGCAATTCAACGCTACTGCGGAGTGCAAGCAAGACTTTGACGATGAAGAAGATGACTTCACCTGGTCAGAGCGATCTGTGTTTGAAGAGGAACAACATGCAACTTTTCTTGCTCAGAAGGCTGAGTTGACATAGATGCGACGCAGTATAGAGCGAGCGGCCGCTGACATGAGAGACATTCGATCCAAGCTGTACAAAGCAGTCAACAAGGCACCTGAGCTCGATCGGGTATTCGGAGAGGTCCAGAACACCTCCTTCACGAATCATATCAGGCAAGTCAGAGTCTCCGATCCAGGAAGAATCAAAGTACCAGTTTACGAAGGAAAAACTGATCTCTCAGAAAAGTTAACTGCATTTACCATCGTACTGGGACGAGCTAACTTCAATGAAGGTGAAGAAGATGTTGGACGCTGTCTCATTTTTGTCAAACATATTAAGGGAGAAACTCTTCAATGGTTTTCTAAGTTGGAAAAGAATACTATCGACAGCTTCAAGCAGTTGTCTGCATCATTCCTAAAGCACTACGCCATCTTCATCGAGTATGAGACATTTGACGCGGATCACTAGACACTACATCAAAGTAAGGACGAGTCGCTAAGAAGCTTTACCTAGCATTTCAAGGCAGTGCTATCCAAAGTCAAGGGCATCAGCAATAAAAATGCGCTCGAGGCGCTGAAGAAGTGATTATGGTGTAACTCTGAGTTTTGAAAATAGATGATCTTAAACAAACCCGCAAGGATTCAAGATGCTTTGCATCGAGCCACCAACTTTTTGACAATCGAGGACGAAAGAAACATTTTTTCCCAAGCTCTAGGAAAAAGCCCACTCCTCTCCCTCCACCTTTTCAGAACAATCTACAAGCTAAAAAGAGTAACAAAAGATCAGAACTCATACATCACAAATCCAAGGGCGCTCACAATTACCAAGTGGAACCCCAAGGTTACACCAAAGGACGAGGTGGAGGTCACGGCCGCGGTCGAGGTTACGGTGGCTGGTCAAGGACATAGTCAAGAGTTGAGAACATCTATGACGAAGAAGCATACTGCGAGTACTATAAATCCGTCGGTCACTTAACAGCAAAGTGTCGTATCCTTGGCTTGAAACTTGCTTCCGCGCTAGCCGCTGGAAAGCTTAAGGGTAACATTGACATTAAGGATTTTGAGACAAACACCAATGAGGTGCAGCATGTGCAAGGCGAACAACATGTACAATTTGAACAACATGCACTCTGAAGGCAAAACAACGAGCCAGGAGCCGGCAGACCTCGTCGCGACCGACTTATGATAATGGGAGGATTACATTACTGTTCGGATAGAGTGGCTTCCATCAAAGCATACCAGCGGAGAGCCGAAGTCAGCAAAAATCTTGCTCAACCATCCAAGGTGCCAAACGACATAATTTCTTTTGAAGAAGAGGAGATACCTGGTATTGACCGACCTCACAACGACCCACTGGTGAGAAAGCTCGTCGTCAATGACTTCAATGTATCCTAGATCTTCATTGATACAAAGAGCTCTTTAGACGTAGTCTTCCGCGAAATGCTCGAGAAAATGAACGTCAACCTCACCAACCTCGAAGGGAGACCAACTCCAGTAACTGAGTTCTCTATAATGACCACGACAATGGGAACTATCTAGCTTCCTGTTCAAGCTAACGGTGTGACCAAAATCGTGAAATTCGCTATAGCAGATCATCGAGCTATCTACAACATCATCTTAAGGACTCCATTGATTAATTCGATATGCGCTGTGCTATCCACTTACCACCTCTGCCTCAAATTTCCAACCCAAAGTGGTGTGAAGACAATTCGGGGTGACCGGAAGGAATCCCGCACTTGCTTTTTTGGCTATGCATAAGCTTAGGAATCCCATTCGAGAACTTAACGAAATGAAGAACAAGAAGTTCAAGCTAAACCAGCAACACGTGGACGAGCAATCAAACAATCACTAAGGTAGCGTCACTTGAACTATGAGGCTGCTTGATCCCTGCAAAAGGTACGTAGGCAGCTCATCTTAAGATGGGTTCACCTGCCCCCTCCTTAAAAAGAAGGGGAGTGGGGTACGTATACTTGTATACTCCTACCTCTCTTACTTGACTTCTTCGCGGAAATAGTTTTGCTTGTTCTAACTCTTTACAGAAGCATACTTCCTTCAACAAAAATAGCATTTACATCCTCCGTGGATAAATCTGGGTCTTACTATAATAGATATTTAACCTCGCTGCTGGCAACAGTGACGGTCTACTTTACAAGCTTTAGATCTGACTATTACATCCTTAGGAGGATTAAACAGCGCACTATACAAATGTATAATGTTTGTTACATAAGCATGTGCATTAGAGAAAAACGTATGCGTAAACCCCAATGTTCATTTCAAAACCCAACAAACAAAACCTTGGTTGCATCGCTAAAAGTGGTCATTATAGGAGCGGACGTGTTCATGTCAAAACCCAATTCACTGAATCGTTGGTCGTAACGCGATAACATAACGGAGCGGGTGCATTAGAGGAAAAAGCATCTGTAAACCCAAATGTTCATGTCATGACCCAACTAACATAACGTTGGTAACTTTTCTAGACAATATTCAATGACAGAGCACACATGTTAAAAAATAACGTATTTGTAAACCGGAGTGTTTATTAAAAAAATCCAACTATCTGAAACGTTGGTCTGAACACAAAGAATCACATTTCCTGTTGGAGCAGAATTGTTGATGACAACGCCTCTGTAAATCAAGGTGGTCGCAAAGAAAGGAATTTATTTCCGTAACAGACAAGTTCGACATAATGGAAATTACATAGTACATCATAGTGTCTTTAACAAGGTTCAGAATAAAGCAAAAAAAAATCTTCAGAAAGATAAACAGACTCATCCGAGCAACAAGTGTAAGCAAAAGGGTAAACACCACCCAAGCTGAATAAAGCCAAAAACAAAAAAGACACTAAGGCATTTTCTCCTCAAGCACCGTCAACTGCCTCGACAACTTGTTCGGCTACAACGTCGGTTACATAATTTGAAGAATCCCTATCATTGGACGAACTGGGAGAACTCGAATCCAAATTAACCTTCTCCCAAGGTGGAGCAGTCGCATCTTGAAGCTTGGTCGCGACGTCCAAACGAGCAGGCAAATCAAAAACTTCTTGCTTCAAACATTTCCTCTCGGACTTAGTTGTGACATCTATCTCGCGGCACTTGTCTTCATTTTCCTTCACATCACCCTTCAAAGCTTTAGCTTCTTGAACTCAACCCAAAATCTTTAAAAATTACTAAGTAGACGAGTCTGCGAATGGAAAGACACCTCGTAATCATTGGCCAGCTTGTTGAGCAAGGAAAGAAACTTCAAAAAAAAAAAAAAGCGTCAAGCTCGAAACAAAAGAAAAGTGCTGCAAAATTTGTCAAAAAATTCGGACTGTCCAGCAGTGAAAGGTCATGCTCGAGTAAGTATCTTTCCTCGTCGTTTCTCTCCATGGAGGGAACTCAGTTCCTAGGAAGACGATCATCGATAAGTGAGACGCCGCTGTAGCACTAGCATTTTTCTTGCTATTTCCTCGAGAACGTTCGAGACCTAATTCCACAGCATCATCTATGTTCCCAATATCTTTGCGACACTTCGACGACAATTGGTGGTGACAACAATTGATGGCGACAACTATATCTCACTTAAACTCATGACGAAGCGGCTTAGGCGCATGAGTAGCAGTAGTACCAGCTCTAGGGATTCACAATGACGATCTCCATGCTTAATCGGGTGTGCACAACAGCGACAATGATGTCTATGCTTACTCAGCTGCGTACAGAGATCAAAATCAGATCTCTGGATCTTCGCCGTTTCCTACATCTTCGATTAGGTGTCAATGTCGACAGAGATCGAAATCGGATCCGAATCTTTGCCGTCTTCAACATCTTTAATTCGGTGTCAATGATCGAAATCTATGTGATCAATGCTTGATAGTTCTAGATTTTGATTAGGTTATTTTTACATTAGGTTAAAACTTAAGTAACATATTAAACTTGTTCATGCATATTGATGATCGACTCTCTAATGAAGTTCGATTCTTTCGACAAAAAAGAGATGCTACCTGAAGACCTGGCCTCTCTAGACTTCAAAAGTGTACAGTAGTAATCCATTTCATGGCATATGGTATTGCGGCTGATGCGGTTGAAGAATACCTCCTGCTCGGTGCAAGTACTGCTCTTTCATGCTTGGAAAATTTTGTCAAAGGAATAATATCTTTGTTCGGAGATGAATACCTAACATGACCCACACCAGAGGATCTTCAACGACTACTTGATATTGGAGAGCAACGCAGATTTCTTGGGATGATAGGAAGCATCGATTGTATGCATTGGGAGTGGAAGAATTGTCTGAGCGCTTGGAAATGGCAATATTCATGTGGATTCGGAAAAACAACAATCGTTTTAGAGGCTGTAATTTCATATGATCTCTAGATATGGCACGCATTTTTTGGACCTCCACGTACCTTAAATGATATCAATGTTCTTGATCGCTCACCAGTTTTTGATGATATAATAAAAGGTCAAATTCCGCAATTGAATTTCTCTTCAACGGAAGGGAGTATGATTTGACTTACTATCTCGCAGATGGTATTTATCCGAAATGAGCAACTTTTATCTAATCTATTCCAATTCCACAAGGTCGGAAAGCATCTTTATTTGTTGAACATCAAGAATCTACCCAAAAAGATGTCGAACGTGTTTTTGGAGTCTTGCAAGCTCAATTTGCCATTGTTATAAACCAATCTCTTTTTTGGGATAAGGTAAAAATAGGAAAGATTATGAGAGCATATATCATACTCCACAATAGGATAGAAGAAGACAAACAAGATGGATACATTCAGCTTGATGTATCAGAATTCCAACAAGGAGAAGAAAACAAAAGTTCACATGTGGATTTCACGTTTTCTACAAATATGCCTAAAAATCTCGCCAATATGTTGGGTATTCAAACTCGACTTCTTGATAAAAAAAATGCATCAACAATTGAAAGCTGATTTGGTTGAGCATGTATGGCAAAAATTTAGACGAAGTTAAGATTACAACTGAGCATTCCTTTCCGTTTATGAATTAGAAATCTATGTTTTAAATGTTTTTATGTCACGTATGTTTGAATTTTCATTAAATGCAATATATGTTAGGTTTTATTCAATGTACTATGTTTATACATTTTATGAAAATAAACTCTACTTAAAATAAATAAAAATTCATAATTTTTTTTATTAAGAACCTCATTAGGGTTCCACCGTTGGAGGAGAAAAAACAAAAAACTATATTCTAGAATTTTTATGGATTGATGATGAAAACTATGTCATAAAAAACTTGGTAAGAACCCCTTAGAAGGATTTCACCATTGAACATGCTAGTAACTCAATTCAAGACATATTTGTAGAGTTGTTTCTATGTATATATATTTCGGACTAATGAAATATTATTTTCGCATAGAGAAAACTCTGATTTATTTAACATCAAATTTGATATATGACTTTCAAAATGAATTTACCAGAAATAAAATAAAATTCGCTACGTAAACATCAAATACCAGAAACAACTGAATATAAGAAATATAATTTTATAACAATAATTCTATGCATAGCGTAGAGCTTTACTTTTTAACATATGTAATATGTTATTTTCCATATACGTAGTCGATTTTAATCTAATAAGAATATTGAATAATTACCACCCGGTCGTTTAAATTCCAAAGTACATGTCACACTAGACAAAGACAACATACTGTTTTCAGCGATGATTATAATTTTTTTTTTTGTAGATTCTGATACCAAATACTCCCTCTGTTTCTCTATATATAATGTCTAGAGTTTTTGTTTTGTTTCACAATATAAGATGTTTTCAAAGTTCTATGTAACTTTTACTTTATTAAAAACTGTTTGACCAATAGTATTCAGCAGATTTTTCATGATTGATTTAGTTAGTTTTGTTTATATATTAAATAATAATTGTTTAAGGAAAAAAGTAATATCTTAATATGGGTGTTTTTATCTAGAACATCTTATATAGAGAAACAAAGGGTGTATATTTTATCGGGATACAAGGATTTTGAAAGATTTTCCGTCGTCCCAAAATCATACTTTACGTTGAAAGAATAGGCAGACTCCAATTGCACAATTATGAATTTCAACCGAGAACTCCAATCTTAAATTCATGAACGCAAACAATCCAAAGAGAATGTCCGGCATAGGTGATTCCATAAACTTCGGCTCCACAACGAAGAGTTTGTAGACTATCCCATGATGGTCTAAATGTTGGTTGTGATTCTGAATAACTGATGTGATTATGATCGGAACAGTTATCTTTTGATCCAATGGTCGTTTAATTGTTGACTTATTATAATTAGCGTATCCTCTCCATATCTTGGAAGACAAGGATGCAATATAATGCTTAATTATTGTTTGTTGACTCTTTTTGTGTGTGAATCGTCTGTAAAGTTCGTAAAGGTAAAATAAATACTATCGCCCTAAAGTTATAAAGATAAAAGCATATAAATAATTGTAAAACTGAAGGAAAAAAAAAGAAGAATAATGAGAACTGAGAATAACGTATATTTCCAGAAATTCAACACGTTCTTTTTCTCAAGTGCACATACATGCATCTAAATATGGATGGATCCTCAAAGTGAGTAGATTAATGTTGAGTTACACTTGCATCAAAATTATATGTGTATATATACTACATAAATACATTAATATCAATAAATACCTTCAGAAATTTCAATAATTCCGGTGGTGAGATGTCTTTAATGAACAATATATCCATGGCTACAACGAGTTGCAACCATATTGTTTATGCCTTTCCGGTCTGCAATATCTTCTATGTTGAGTTATCACCACCTTAGCTATTATTGTTACCAAGGTTATGAATTTTCCTGACGTACCTGGGAGAGATATCAAACAAGGCAGACATGTCACATTTCGTCTTTGGAAAAAGCATATGAACAATTGAACATACACACAACACCAAATGCTATTATGTAATAGATACAATATTTATTGCTATTGTGAATGGTGTATAATTTTGGCATGTGGTTTATGTAGCTTCTTGTAACAAATGTTTCCAAATCAACCTATACATATATACATACAGTACAAATATACATAATAAAGGGTTTTACCCGTGGAGCTAAGATGCTCATATATGATCTTATTACTCATTTTCTCCTTTTTCTTTCTTGGCTGTCTTTGGCTAAAACAGAAAGCATTTATTCCTGTGACCTAACACATTACCCTAAGAACTTATCCCACATGCCTCGTGTATCTTTATATATTCATACATAGAATACATATGTTGATGCACCAGGACATATATTATAGTAGAAATTGTCCAAACTGGTACGAAAATGGTTTATATACAAGAAACTGAGTTCATGGGAACACACACAAAAGGGTTATACATAAATGGAAAAGGGGAGATTCAGCATCATGGTGACACTGAGTGGAATAGTTGAGCTTCGTTATTAATTTTGTTGACATTTCTATAATCTTGCCTACTCATTTCGGGCTCATCTCTACCTTACATAAGTAAGCCTATATATGCCTCATAGCAAGAGGAGTGAGATAAAAGGTACTATACACACCAGTGCTTGATCCTTATACAGTCACTAATAAAGATATACATACGTACATATTTAATCATCCAGTTGACATGCATCCTCCAACTTTTGTTCTGGAAATTAAAAATATACCAAAACAAAAAAAGCATTGGCCGACATATCTATCAAGTGATCTAAATTGTTCCACAAGAGAGATGATGGGTCGCATCAATGATAAGACTAACACGATATATTGATTCTCATATCATAAGCACATCTACATCAGATAGACTTGTTTCTGTCAAAGCATGGGAATTTTCTCCCACTTAAGATATCATCTCTTGATGTGGGTATTGAGTTTCAGACTGAAAAAAAGTTACCCTTTATGCCTTTGTGGTCCATTTCAAAGTTTTAAAAACCCTTCCAAACTGAAAGATATATATTTTTATCGCTTTATAAAATTCACTCCTAATACTGATTAGCAACTACATATACAAATATATATAGGAGCTCGAGGGATTCGAACAAGAAGTATATAAAAGATCAGTAAGAAGTTATACCTTAAGGCTTGCGCATGGTCTGAGGTACAATATCACCAAGTAATCCTTCTTCTGTTGGATTAGTCGACGACACTACTGGTCCATTTTCGGTAGTAGATTGGGGTAATCTTGGTGAAGTAGTATTGTCTCTGTGAAGTTGATGAAGGAGTTGTTGGTAATAATAAGGATTTGGCAATGGAGGAGGGAGATGATGAGGAGATGTGAAATTATGAGGGTCGTGAGCTGTGAGGATTCCGCCACGAGGAAATCCAGTGGGTTGATGGCAATGTTGTCCTTCATATGTTGTGATTACTATGGATGGATCTTCTGATGATCGTTCCACTCGCTTCTTCACCGTGCATCTACTGTTTGTGCATCTATAGTAGCTCCTATATTACGACAACAAAAAAAGTTGTTACATCTTTGGAGATTTGATCTAATGTACCAATGTAGATATGTAATAGACTAGTGAATTGGTTAGAAGAGCTAACTAATATACTTAGAAACTAATGATAGGAGACCTTGGGAATGGGCTATTCTTGACAGCTTTCTGTCCATATTTACGCCATCTATAACCATCTTCAAGATTATCAACATCACTCTTGGTCAAGAATGCGAATCTCGGTTGCCGAATTCGCTTTTGAGCCTTCTTCTTCTCCTTCTTTCTACGCAAAACAACAAAAGATTAGTACATCACCGTATACATATGTATCAGAGTGACCAATCATGTTTTGATTTCATCATCAATTCTCATGTTAATGCCACAGTCAAAGAAAAAAACCTCTACTGAGACGTCATTAACTTAAAACATCTAACAACACAAAAGCATTACTTGAGTTCCAAAAAAAAAAACGCAGGCTCGCATCATCCATTCGACATCCTGTTGGAAGCTATAACGATGTAAAATCATACTAAGTACTCAGTTTTGAATCTAAGCCCTACATATCGATGATATCACCTCATTTACGAGATACAAGGATTTAGAATATTTATGGTTGTTTGAACTATGACATAACAACACTTCCTAAAAACATGATTAAAACGTGAAACACTTTTGACCTAACATAAGATTATTAAAAAAGGAGATGTATAGAATGCACGCTAATATCACAGCCGCAATAGCGGCGCTTATGTTCATCCCATTTCCCATTTCCCATTCTCCAAATCATCTTTATTTTATTTTTTGTTTTCTTCAAACTGCCACCGACGATTCATCGAAATTACTAAATTCACCATTCTCAAAAAATCATTTGTACGGACGGGTTCGAAAGACTGAAAGATAACAAAACCAAAATGTGGGAGAATCATAATTACAAAAAGAAAAAAAAAAGGTTTTTTCTTTCACTATGGCTTTGGCCCCAAGGAAAACCCTCCCCACCACCAAAACAACCACAAAGACCAAGATGATGAGTAAATTACGATCGGACCCTGCAAACAAAAGAAAAAACCACACGTGTTTCTCGTCTCAGTCACACACCAAAAAAAAAAAAACTCACGGTGTCTCTGATGTTTTGGGGGCGGAGGCGGTTGAGTTCTCGGTCGGATCCTCGCTTGAGCTAGAGGTGGCTGAAGGATTATTAGAGGTCGAGATCGAAACCTCTGTAACGGTTGCGGCGGATGAGGAACATGAAGAAGCTGATAGTAGATTTGGAAGGGGCTTGGATGGTCGGACTCCAGCGGTTTGTGTTGAACCGGAGTCGAATCGGAGACTGTCTTGGTGATGGTCGGAGGAGGCGTGGAGATTCCATCCGAAGTCAGAGAGGAGATTGGAAGTGTCTCTGTCTAAGAAGTAGTCAGAATCTGTGGCTGTGACTTCTCTCCAAGCAGAGTCGTTGCTCAGATCGGGATTTTCAGGATCGTTCATGATGAACAAGGTAAAGATGTAGATAGAGAGAGTGAAGAGGGAAGAGAGAGAAAGCTAGGGTTTGTTTGGGAAATTGGAAGAGAGAAGAAAAAAAAGAGAGAGTAAAAAACCTTTCAAAGATAAAAAGAAAAAAAAAACTTTGAAGAAGGCCGTTAAAGTGCAGTGTCTCGTCAAGACCGATCAGTGTTTCTCAATTCTCTCTCTACAGAGATTTTTTTATTTTATAATAATTCAAGAGAGAGAGATAGCGTTGAAAAAATGGGAACGTCAACGTCAAATGTCAAGTGAGACGGAACGGGAGGCTGTAATTAGCGAGAGTGCAGTAGGGACCACATCTTCTATAGTATTTTTTTTCCATTTCCTAGATCGACCCTATTTTAGGAGTCGGATTTGCATTTACTCTTCTTTACTTACCCCCTTTCCAATTTCTACTCTCTTTTTTCAGTTATAAAGAAAAAATCTTTTTTTTTTTGCATTTACTTTCGACATGTATACATGCATGGGAGTACTGTATACCGTAATTCAAAGTTCTAAACGAACTATCACATCTACTATGAGCCATGGAATTTTTGTTTTTGTTTTTTTTAAGAAGCTTTAACTTACCAACGAGTTATCGGTCTTTATTTTGGATGATTAAAAACTGAATAAAGTTTATTTAATTTTTGATTGAAAGTTTTATTAATTTTGATTGAAAGTTTAGTTAGAAAGTAAATTAATTGTTGGTTCATGCGTGTTGTCCGTGTTGGATACAGAGCCGGATTTGAGATTGTTGGACCCCTATACAAACCTAAATAGCCAATATTTAATTTACATTATTTTTAAACAAAAATATTTTTTCTTATCAACAATACAATCATGTTTTTTTCTTTGACATAAATTTATAGAAAATCTATTTAACATTTTTATATTTTAATCATATAATCTTATAAACTACTAAATTCTATAAACAAAAATTGTTTGCTATCTCATAAAGCTTTCATTTTTTACATCAAATAATATATTTTTATGTAAATTAACATATAAATTTGATTTTTTTTTAAATAAATGGGGCCGCTACAAATGTTTGAAATGTTTTTGTTCAGATCCAGCTCTGGTTGGATATGACAAGAATCTAGCGAATGTAATCCACAAACAATTAACCGGCCACGTGGAATTTCTTAATCCGCATGAGTTATCTTATAACTATATATTCCATTGTTATTATTCCTAATTATTATTGCAATCTTTCAAGTAGTCGTTTACTGTCGCACTCAACCAAACATCAGCAGATTATTGCAATCTTCCAGTTGGAGTTCTAGATATTATTGTAAACTAATATCAGCAGATTAATCCACTTTTGTAAAATATAAATGGATTATTAGAACCAGACCATGTGTAGGTGATGTCTAACCATTGTTAGAATATTGTTGAAAATATGTAACATATGTATCACACGCCACTACGGTATATCAATATATATATATATATATACAGCTGTAATAGAGTGTGTGTGTGTGTTTTTGATTAAGATACAATTAAGCTTCTCCGTATACATTTGTGTTTTATGTAAAAATGTGCATATAATATACTCAAGTATTAATATATTTGTTATATATTTTTTTTTTCTGATAATGGTAATAATTGATTAATTAATTAAAGAATTAAGTATTAATATTCATCTAAATAAGCAATATTTTTCTTTACCATTTTTGGGTTTGGTCTATCGGTACTAGAAGGCTAGCATCTACGTCGAGAATCATTTGTGCGTACACGCAAGAGGGACACCTACTTGTATTTCCACAATTCATATATAGTTTCGTAGGCCCTTGTATTTCTTATATATCAGTATCACTGTATTATGAGTAGAAAAGTATAAATAGTTGTTCCGAATAATTTTGGATATAAAATACACAGATGTAATCATTTCTATTGATTTAAAAGAAAAAAACTCTTATATACATTTTTTTCCTTTTTATTAGATAAATAGTTGGAGTTCTATATCTTTAATCTATTATTTTTTTGGTGTCCGGAGCTAACCGTTGATATTACCAAATTTAAAGTATAAATTATCCATCCGAAATGGAGTGAAACAAGTAATTTTAAATACTTATTCTTAACTCTTAAGATCACTGGTTACCACATATTTGCACTTTTCTTCACTTCATTATTAACAAATTTAAAACGCAAACATGAATGAAACTTTGAGTAATAGTAAAGAGAAACATCAAATTTGTGCATTTTTTATTAGTATGTTTTTCTTTCACGTTTTGTTCAGACTTAAAACATTGTCGAGAATTTATGTTTGTTTTGTAGCGTTTCTTTTGCACAATTTAACAGAATTACTAAATTGATCGGATTACTATGCCACATAAAATGATATACTATGAACATAATATGATATATAAATAAAATGATGATATAAATAAAATCAGATCAATCTGCGTCGCAAAAGTAGGGGCCATGGTGCGAGATCGAGTCATAAAGTGACATAAGTCAAGTGGCATCATCAGTCAGGAGCGATGAACCTTGAACTTCGAATTCGATCACACAATTTTCATGGAATATAACCCATTTAAACTTTGTCTTAATTAACATATAAGCATCATTACTTTTAGCAAAAAAATAACATATAGGCATCATTACTTTTAGCATTAGAAAATTAATCGCTGTTTCAAAGAAAATCACAATCATTATTACGATCCTGAAAGAGAGATAGATCGCGAATCCATGATTCTAAAATGACCACGTTTGCCCCCTTTTCGAAAATGACATACACGTTCACGATTCAATCAACCAATGAACCAATTTTGTTGTTGTTGACTAATTCCATTTCCAATGAACCTAACCTTTACTTCCTCAGTTTCATATTAATTGTTATCGTAGAGTTAAATTTTTGTTTCATATTACTTGTCGTTTTGTATTTCTATTTATTACTAAATTTTTCATTTGTATCTATATATATATATTTTACTTATTAATTACTTATTTCAAACAAAATAGTATATTAATTAAGGGTAAAATAGTAAATTTAATTGTTTCTTAATTTATGTTAAATAATCTTAAACCACAATTAATTTAAAACAGAGAGTGTATAAGATAAAAACAATTTTAAACCCTCCTATAAATTTCATTTCCTATAAATACAAAAGAGTGTATCTATTTGTTTTGTGATGAAAATCAATACTTTCTATTAACAATAGCAATCCTAAGAAAATATATTTAAGATTGCATGTTTTTTAAAAACCTATTTAATACCTCCTCTGTTCATAAAATTAATGTTCTAATATTTTCACACGTATTAAAAAACAAATAAATGTGTATTGTTTTTTGTACCAAACAATTATCCATAAGTTTAAGCCAATGACAATTCAATAAAGCTATCTTAAAATTTACAATTCATCATTATTCCTTCATAAAAACTGAATACAAAATATAAAAAATCAATCTATGTGAAACCATTTTTTTTTTCGTCTAAAACATCAAATTTTAAAGAACGGAGGAATAGTTATTAATACATTATCAATTGTGATTTTTTTCAGAAAAAGTCATACATAGTTATTAATGCATCAAAAATGACCTAAAGAGAAAAAGAAAAAAGAGAGAAGCGGCGTTTTGTCTTTCTCCGGCGTCCGGCGCATCGTCGCCGGTGCTGCGAGAACCTTAGTGTATAAAAAATTTGTTTCTTCTTTGTCTTGCCAGTGAACCTTGCGGTGTTGTTCGTCGTGACTAAGTGATTTTGGAGATCCGATGGGGTATAAAGATTTTCAGATCTGGTTTTGCCGGGCTTGTCTGTGGCAAATTTAACGAAGGCTAGCCACTTATCCGACTACAGTGAATCCGGTTCGAGTTTTCTCATCGATTCTCCTCTTGCTATGTTCTTCGTTTGCGGTATGAAAAAGCAGTCATCGTGGTTTTGGTGAACGGCGAATTCGGTGTTAGGCCGTGGCGAAGGTGGTTGGTTTATTACCTCTATATCCATGATTCTCGATCTCATTGGTTTTTTCGTTAGGGGTTTGGCTTAGCTGGTCTTCTTGGCCTTTTAATTTGTCCCTAGAATGAGAGTTTGTGCTGCGTTTTTTTTTAGTTTTGGAATCAGATTGCTATTTCTTTAGATCTATTCAACGGTTTTTCACTTGGTCTTAATCGAAATGCATCCTTCATCATCCCTTCCCTCTGAAGCTTTGATGAGTCGATTAAGCAGCTTCTCTAGCCTCCTCCACTCGAAGTAAAAACCAGGTTTGGTCGACATATGGTTGGTTTGTTGCGTCCATCTCATCGTTTCATTGTTGACAATGGTTCAATTTATCTGGCATCGACTTCTTACAACGTTTCTGTCTCTTTAGATAGTTTCTGTTTAGCCACTTTAAGGATTTGTAATTATTCAAATTTTCGAAGTCTACACATATCAAGAGAAGACTTGGAGGCGGGAAATCTTGGTTTGGTATTGATGGTTCTCCGGTGATGTCTGATTGATTTTTATTCTTAGTTTGGATGACCGCTCATATAGATTAAAGGAATTGACTTGTTTGATTCCAACTTATCGTGTTAGTTTGTATTTGTGTAATATCTCTATTGTAAGGCTTCTGGCTCCGTGTTAGGCATCCGACTTTTGTTTTTTCGGGGATTGTTCTTCATCCGCCGTATCTATGTAATATCAAACTTTGGCTTATTAATAACATTAGATGACCAAAAAAAATTTATTAATGCATTATAAAAATGCGTATTTTTGAGAAAGCAGTTTTATAGTCTTTTGTTTTGGGTTTGATAAATGTAAATATTATTACCTAAAGAAAATGTATGAATACATGTGGTGACATCAAAGAATATATATGGCCCAACAAATTTAAAAAAACCTCTAAAAGCTAAGATATACCACCAAGAAAACCATTGTAACAAAATATAGTTCAATCTTTACGATAAAGCATGACGAGAAGAGTGTCACAAACGACACATTTACTCTGTAAAAATATGTTTGCAAGAGAGAGGGAGATGTTGTTGTGAATCCTGCTATTTCGCTTGTGATGCTAACCTTTTATTCAGCGCTGACCCAAATATTTGAGAACGAGTTGCCAAACTTGATCGAAGCAAGTTCCATGTGTTCTCTGTGAATAAGATAATAGAATGTTGATTTTGTAACTCTCATAATTAATAATATGGACCTCTGGATTCTACTAGAGGTTATGTAGCTAGCATACAATTGCGTTGAGAAAGAATTGATGAAATTTGTAGGGGTCAAGTTCCACTCTTTGAAGATCATCAGAAGAAAATGGCTAAGTCTGGGTGAGGAAGAGCTCTACCGAAATTCTGAGATGCACCGACCGGTCGGGAGGTCAGTAAACCAGCAGTAGAACCGAGCCAAACCGGGTGAGCCGATCTAAGGACTTCACCGACTCAACAGACCCAGTTTAGCTCAGCCCATTTAACTGGGCCGAACCAAACTATAAGTGGGCCGAACCGTTAATGGGCCTGCCGACCTAGGAGTGCAGCTCACGCCAAAAACCCTAGCCGACTGAGTATAGGCTAAATATCATTGTATCATCCCCA
Organism: Draba incana; assembly: GCA_963576765.1. Taxonomy (NCBI): domain Eukaryota; kingdom Viridiplantae; phylum Streptophyta; class Magnoliopsida; order Brassicales; family Brassicaceae; genus Draba; species Draba incana. The sequence continues at coordinate 16,252,836 of OY755209.1, read as the reverse complement.
TTGGAGGAGGGGGGGGGGGGGGGGGGGTTTAGGGTTTAGGGTTTAAGCCCTTGTACTTTTACAGCAAAAACAGCAATAAAACTCTATCTCCTCAAACTGTTCTTTAGATTGTTACTAGGAAGTTCTGCAGATCTACCGCGAACCCGACAAATTCTAATTGCAGGATTCCAGCTCCCACAATTTGGCGCTAGAAGGAGGGGGATTTTAGCAAAACTTCATACACTGATCTCAGGAGCGAATTTGAGAAGATGACCGGTAGCAGCGAAACAACCCAACAAAACAACGCCACCGACGGCAACGCTGATCAGATGCAGCAGACGATGCTCAACGGCTCCGGGACAACCAGACATAACAAGCAGACGACTCGCGACGAGTAGAGGACCCGCGACGAGCAGACGACTCGCGACGAGCAGACGACTCGCGACGAGCAGAGGACTCGCGACGAGCAGAGGACTCGCGACGAGCAGAGGACCCGCGACGAGCAGAGGACCCGCGACGAGCAGAGGACCCGCGACAAGCAGACGGCTCGCGGCGAACGGAACAAAGAGGAGCAGGTGCCTCTCAATGGATCTGGAGCGACGGGCCGTCAAACCAACACGGCGCCGAACCCAGAAGCATCTAATGACCTGAAGCAGATGTTGGCAGAGCTGCTCAAGAAGTCTAAGGACCAGGAGGTGCTTAACAAATCCCTGATAGCTGAGGTGCGAGCCATGACATCGGCTACCCGGCGGTACACCTGGCGAGCCGAAGAAAGAGGTACACCAACCAAGATCGTAGCTGCGCGAATTTGTCGAGATCATCGATGATACCGAGGAAGAAAACAACACCGTCGACTTTGGATTACCAGGCGCTGGAAGAACCGTGCGAAGAAGGAGTCAATTTGAGCATGAGCGAGATCTCGCTGAGGAAGAAGAAAACCTCCTGTGGGTCGAGCAGGTCGAAGCAGCTGACGCGAGAAAGGCAGCACCAACCTCCAACAGCAAGAGATGGATGAGCTCAAAGCCACCATGCGCCATACCGCCCAAGATTTGAAGGAGATGCATTCTCAGGTTAACCGGGCGATCAACAAAGCCCCAGAGATTGAACGAGTGCTCGAAGAGGCGCGAACAACACCATTCACCGAACGAATCACAAAAGCGCGACTTTCCAACCCTGGGAAAATCAGAATACCGACATACGTGGGAAAACCGACTCGACCGAGCACATCACTGCTTTCTCCATCGCAATGGCCCGCGCCAACTTTCGGCAGGAGGAGAAAAACATCGGCTACTGCCTCTTGTTCGTAGAGGACATCAAGGGAATGGGTCTCCACTGGTTCTCAAGCTTAGAAAGGAACTCCATAGATAATTTCCACCAGCTGTCCGAGGCTCTCCTGAAGCAATACGCCATTCTGATTAAGATGAGGTCTTTGGAGGCTGATCTCAGGACTACGACTCAAGGCGCAACCGAAACCTTGCGAAGCTTCATCGAAGGTTTTAAGCTCGTTCTGACTCAGGTGAAAGGCATAGATGACAAGTCGGCACTAAAAGCTTTGAAAAAGGGTCTTTGGTACAACTCCGAATTCCGAAGGGAGATGACGGTAAATGAGCCATCTACAATTCAGGATGCTCTGCATCGGGTAACCGGATTTGCTAAGAGTAAAGAAAAGGTGAAGACTCTGGCACAAAAATACGGGAAATCTAAAAATGTTGACTCCCAGCAAGCAGCAACGCCGGCAGCAAAAAAGCAGCACGACAACTTTGTGCAACATGAAGGTGGTTTTAGAGGTACACACAATTACCAAGTGGACTCGTCGGGCTACGGCCGCGGAGGTGGACGAGGCCGGGGCCATGGTAGAGGTCGCACTTTCGGTAATACTTGGACTAGGAATACGAACTATGACGAATCAGCATTCTGCGAACTGCATCAAATGCACGGGCATTCATTGGTTAACTATCGTGTCCTCGGCTCGCGGCTCGCCGCGAAGTGAGCAGCCGGCGAACTTGGAGGAGGAATAAGCATCAGGGACTTCAAAATCGAAGAAGTGGCGAACCAAGAAGAGGGAAACTTTAATAGGGAACCCAATAAACGGGAAAGACAAAACGATAATGCAGCACAAGGTCAAAAAAAGAGGGTGGTGAACATGATCATGGGGGGGGGTTCGCATTACTACACCGACACCGTCTCATCGATCAAGGCTTTTCAACGGCGTGCCGAAATCGGCACAAATATACCCAGACCTTCGAAATTCCCCAATGACGTCATTTCATTCGAAGAAATCAAAACTAGCAGCATCGACAAACCACATGATGATCCACTGATAATTCGGTTGGTTATCGATGATTAGGATACCGCGCACGTTCTGATCGATATAGGTAGTACCGTGGACATCATTTTTAAAGAGACGTTGGCGCGAATGGAAATTAACTTTTCTCGAGTCAAACCCCATCCCAAGCCACTCACCGGTTTCAATGGCGAAACCACTATGATTCTCAGAACGATCGATTTACCCGTCTGTGCCGAAGGCATCACCAAAGTAGTCAACTTTTCTGTTTCCGATAACCCCGCTATCTACAATGTGATAATGGGTACGCCTTGGCTCAACTCAATGCGAGCGGTGGCATCCACATACCACCTGTGCCTCAAATTTCCTCCCAAAGAAGGGGTAAAGGTGATCAAGTGGTGTCAAATGGCGTCCCACACATGTTTCCTAGCAGCGCACAAACTAAGGAGCCAAGCAACTATTCCTATCCCGAAGGAAAAGCGAAAAAAGCAAAAGACAGATAGGGAGTCTGTCAAAGAGATCTCCAACCAGTTATAGCAATTACAGGTTTCCGAGGTCTGCGAAGAAGAAGCGGCGGACCCGATATGCGACCCGGTGATACCCGTCTCTATAGGCGATAAAAATCTAGAGCGATGCGTAGAAATCGGTGCAAGCCTCAGCGAGTCAATCAAGCAGGAGTTGGTCACTTTTCTGAAGAAAAATCTTAATACATTTGCATGGTCCGCAGAAGACATGCCAGGAATTGATATTGCCATCGCTAGTCACGAGCTGAATGTTGACCCAACCTTCAAACCGGTTAAACAGAAGCGCCGTAGACTCGGTCCAGATAGAGCTCAAGCAGTTAACGATGAGGTTGAAAGGCTACTGAGGGTTGGATTGATCTCAGAAGTTAAGTACCCGGATTGGCTCGCTAATCCTGTCGTCGTCAAGAATGGCAAGTAGCGGGTTTGCGTCGATTTCTTAGACTTAAACAAAGCTTGTCCCAAAGACAGCTTTCCGCTACCACACATTGATCGTCTGGTTGAAGCAACCGCGGGAAACAAGTTGCTCTCTTTCATGGACGCTTTCTCCGGCTATAACCAAATACTTATGAATCCCGGCGATCGTGAGAAAATATCATTGATTACAGATCGCGGGATTTACTGCTATAAAGTCATACCTTTTGGCTTGAAGAACGCTGGGACAACATATCAGCGCTTGGTAAATAAAATGTTTGCGGAACAACTCAACAAAACAATGGAGGTCTATATAGATGATATGTTGGTGAAGTCGTTGGAAGAAAAGGACCATGTTGCTCACCTAGAGGAGTGTTTCGACAAACTAAATCAGCATAACATGAAGTTAAATCTGACTAAGTGTCGGTTTGGTGTGACCTCCAGCGAGTTTCTTGGTTACCTAGTAATACATCGCGACATAGAAGCAAACCCAAAACAAATTGATGCACTAGTTCAAATGGCGTCACCAAAATCAAAAAGAGAAGTACAACGCCTAACCGGAAGAGTGGCTGCGCTAAACCGTTTCATTTCGCGATCTACTGACAAATGCTTACCCTTTTACGACACTCTACGAGGAAAGAAGACCTTCGAATGAACGGCGAAATGTGAAGAGGCCTTCCAGCAACTAAAGAAGTATTTGGCAAGCACGCCGGTCCTTGCGAAACCGGTGATGGGGGAACCGCTCTTTCTATATGTTGCAGTCTCCCTAACAGCCGTCAGTGGAGTCTTAGTCCGTGCAGATGGAAACGAACAGAAGCCTATCTTTTATACCAGTAAGTCGTTGACGGGATCCAAAATAAGATATCCTCTCACCGAGAAATTAGCACTCGCCGTTATCACGACCGCCAGAAAGCTGAGGCCGTATTTCCAGTCATACTCCATCATCGTGCTCAGTACATTTCCGCTGCGCGCCGTTCTTCACAGTCCAACCCAATCTGGGCGATTGGCCAAGTGGGCCATAGAATTGAGCGAGTTTGATATTGAGTATCGTAGTAGAACCAACTTTTCCGCTGTGCGCCGATTTCTTGGTTGAGCTCCCTGAAGCTGACGCCACAGCGGAGGCCGAAGAACCACCTGCCCTCCCTTGGCAACTCCACGTCGACGGGTCATCTTCCAAGCATGGGTCCAGAGTCGGTGTTCGCCTCTCATCACCAGACGGCGAATCACTGGAACAATCTTTCCATTTGGGATTTCTGGCTTCCATAATGAAGCCTAGTATGAAGCATTACTCGCTGGCTTACGTCTTGCTCGCGACTTACAGATGATCAAAATCCATGCCTTCTGTGATTCTCAGCTCGTCGTCAATCAGTTCCACGGCGAATATACCGTAAAAGATGACCGAATGGAGGCATACCTGAAGCTCGTTAAGGACCTCGCTGCGGAGTTTGACGAATTTACACTGACCTGAATCCCACGCGAAGAAAATTCGCAGGCCGATGCACTCGCATCCCTCGGCTCCTCAACAAAGTTAGTTGATAACCTTCAGCGGATCATCCTGGTCGAATTTATCAAAGAGCCCAGCATCCCCCTTCCGCAAATGGTGAACGTTTTGACAAGGGCACAAGCTGCGAAAAAGAAACAACTTCAAACCCAAGCCTAGTCGGCCGAGCAGGATGGCCTGTCTCCCATGGAAGTTAGCACGAGCCCAGCCGAGCCGAACGAGAGCGTAACATCCCCCATGGACACTGGGCTTACCGAGCACATAGACGCAATCCTGCCGGAAACTCCCTTTTCTCCGGATGACCCAGTAGCAATGGATGAAGACCGCGATTTCGACAGCGCGACCTTTTACCGTGGGCCTCTCCCTGAAGATGCTTATGCATTCCACGACGAGTCGTCTCCCGAGCACAGCGCAACCAATCTCGAAGATGATGACACCACTACGTACGGATGCGACAATAAGTGGCTGGGCGCCATTCTTAGTTATCTTGCCGATGGCCAGGCACCCACCGATAAATGGGCGGCTCGCAAGCTCAAGGCTCAGGCGGCCCGTTTTATCCTTTTCCATGGTGAAGTATTCAAGTGGAATTCATCTGCCCCCCTTCTCATCTGCGTAGAAGGACGGGCAGTCCGCGATATCATGAAGGAAGTGCATAGTGGCTCGTGCGGAAACCACTCTGGTGGAAGAGCACTCGCCATCAAAATCAAGCGGCATGGTTACTTCTGGCCTACAATGATCAAGGACTGTGAGAAATTTGCTGCTCGGTGTGAAAAGTTTCGGCGTCACGACCCGATGATTCACCCGCCTACCGAACTACTCTCATCCGTGACATCAGCGTACCCATTCATGAGATGGGCAATGGACATCGTCGGCCCGCTTCACCCTTCGCGGCAAAAGCGCTATCTATTAGTCTTTACGGATTATTTTTCCAAATGGGTAGAAGCAAAGGCTTTCGGCAGCATCACGGATACACAGGTTGAGAAATTTATCTGGAAGAATATTATCTGCCACTACGGAGTTCCTTACGAGATTGTCACCGATAATGGATCGCAGTTCATCTCCAGAAAGTTTGATATTTTCTGTGATAAGTGGTAAATTAGACTCAGCAAATCTACGCTGCGTTGCCCTCAAGGCAACGGTCAAGCCAAAACGTCCAATAAAACACGCATCCATGGATTGAAGACACAGCTGGAAGCAAAGAAAGGCCGCTGAGCCGATGAACTCGAATGCTTACTTTGGTCCTACCGAACCACGCCCCGCCGAGCCACCGACAAAACACCTTTCGCCCTTATCTACGGTACGGAATGCGTCATCCCTCCAAAAATTCATTTTCCAGGGGTCCACCGCAGACTACTCCCCGAACAGGAAGGAATTAACCATCTCTTGATGTTGGACGAGTTGGATCTCATTAACGAACGGCGCGATAAGGCACTAATAAAAATGACGGAGTACCAGCAAGCTGCAGCGAAATATTATAACTCCAAAGTTAAGATCCGGCGCTTCCACGAAGGCGACTTAGTCCTCCGTGAAGTTTTCCAGAACACGGCAGAGCCGAACGCCGGGAAGCTCGGCGCGCATTGGGAAGGACCCTATCAGGTCACCAAGGTAGTCTGCCGAGGGGTCTACGAATTCGCCAACATGAAAGGCGAAATGATCCCACGCTCTTGGAACGCACGAAAACTCAAAAAGTATTATTACTAAGTTATTTGCCAGGAACTACAAGGCGACTTAATCCCTGCAAAGGGTACGCAGGCAGCTCGTTTTCGGACGGGTTGAGTTGTCCCCCTCCTTAAAAGAGTGGGGAATGGGTGCGTATACCCCGGTTAGCCGGAAACCCACCATTTATACAAAGACTCATTTCTTACGATTTGTTTTACTTAACATTTTCTTAACAAACATCTTTGTTTATTCTCACTGCTACTGGCCATAGTAGTGAACTCTAACATCTTTACCGAATACAAACTACCACATTCTAGCGGATAGACAACGTGCTATATAAATTCTAATTGTTCATTCTTGGAGCGGTTGTGTTCACGGGAACACATCTGTAAACCAAAATGTCCAACTCAGAAACCCAACTAGCAAAATGTTGGTACAAAAGTTAAGTGTTCATTCTTGGAGCGGTTGTGTTCATGGCAACATATCTGTAAACCAAAATGTCTAACTCGGAAACCTAACTCACTGAATCGATGGTACGAAAAGTCTAAGTGCTCATCCTTGGAGCAGCTATGTTCATGGGCAACATATCTGTAAACCCAAAATAATTTACTCAGAATCCCAGCTAGCAGAACGCTGGTAAATAATTTACTCAGAAACCCAGCTAGCAGAACGCTGGTAAACCATCCGAATTAAAGCAAAGTCTAAAAACAGTTAACAAAAGCCACTAAGGCAAACAAGGAATACATAAAGGATCAAGTGACTAGGCGGTATCTCTTAGGTCTCGGTGTTGCTCTTCTCCACGAGCTCCCCAATAGCTTCAATCTTCTTCGCGGTCGGATCCGGGTGCGATGCTGATCCAGACGTCCCTGGAATCTCATCTTCCTTTCGCGGCTGGACGATCTCCACCGAGGCGTATGGCGTCTCGGTAGCACCAACGCCACCTACCCAAACTTATAACATTTAAAAACAAAACTATTTTCTCACAAGTCACCATGATTTATAGAAGATTTAGGCAAGTCACCTATCTCGGGTGGAGCTGATAGAGCGGCCAAAACGCCATCGATCGGGAGAGACGAAGCGGCAGAACCGGAGCTGGTAGAGAGCCTAGCATAGATGGTGAGACCGAGCGGCGAAGAGACAACCACGTCGAGGTTCGAACCGGAAAGGTCCTGAATACCGGCTCTTGCCGCAGATAGCTAGACCGGTTCATTGTCATGAATCTCGGTAAACAAGTTCTTCTTCAATGGAGGAATCGTTAGCTCAGCTCGAATCCCAGAGATGATCTCATTAAATCGCTCATACGCACCGCCAAACCTGAGTAGACGCTCGTCCATCTTTTTGCTCTCTTGAGTAAACGAGGGAGGTGCTTCGCCGGTAAAGATTTCGATGAGCTGGGCATTAGCCTCTTTGCCAGCAAGGTCTGGCATTTCCTGCCTCGCATCGCCATCTAAAAGCTCGATTTTCTTCAGGGCACATGCAATCTTATCTTGAAACATTTGCTCCACTTCCTGTTTGGCTTCAATCATGGCTCGAGAGGTTTACGACTCTAACAGATCGTCGGCGGCGCACAAACTGCGGGTTAGCTCCGCTCTCTTTGCCGACTTCAATTTGCCATTTTGGCGCTCCGTGTCAGCGCACTTGAACTTAGCCGTTTCTAGTTCGGCTCTCAGGTCCTCGATCGCCTTGGACATCTCTTCCCTCTCGGCTGCAACACGATCTTTTGTCTCCTGAGCCGAAGTTTTGGCTTCACCAATAAGGGCTTGGTCCTCCTGGGCGCTCTTGTCGTATTCCACGACCATCCGGTTTATTGCAGCAAAAAACTGAGAACACAAGAAAATCGGATCAAACAAATCGCTCATCAATATCAGCACAACTAAAAAACATGAAAACTAAAGTGTAAAGAGCGAGGATAATTTGACACCTTAGCTCCTTTAAGAGTCATCTCCGAGTTGGCTTTGCTCTTGGTTAAGATGCTCGGAATGTACATACGGCCGTCCTTGTGAAGTACCATACAGTGAAGAAACTCGCCGACGCCTCGACATTATCATACAGTGCTCCTGGAGTAAGAGGCGTAGTCAGTTGGGTACCACCGAGAGTCGGCTCAGGTGTGACCTGACGCCTCCCATCCCTATCATCGCGGCTACTGCTATTTCCATCCTTGGCGACTTCCTTTCTCTTGAGGTCGGCGAGGCATCGGTGAATCGTCCCATCTTTTCCTTTTCCAGTAACGTCTCCTTTTTTCTTTGGTTGGTGATCGGCGAGGTGAGAAGATAGCAGGCGATCGTCACCATCTAAAACGGCGGGTTTCGAGCCCTTTGGCATAGACGGTTCACCCACAGATGAAGACGGGAGAGACGAGCACTTCGTCGGCACAAATTTCGAGCTACGGCTCGGCGGAGGTGGCGGAAGTCTTCTATCCGTGGGAGTCCTGCAACACCTCTCCTCAGATCGGCTCTCCATCTCCTCGGCGGCTCACCGTTTCCTCTCCTCAGAAGCCTTACGCTCTCTCTCTTCGGCTATATCCCTATCACGGAAAGTAGGCCTCCTCATGTCGCCCGAGTGATTTGAAGATGGTGGTGATGACGGTTCAAATAGAAAACCCTCTTAAATAGCTCGCGCTCTTTCGACCCGCTGCAAGCTGAAATCCCTTTTCCAATTGCGCCTGCAGGCTGCAAGCTTCTTATGAATCTTTCTAAGACCGGGCGGCGTCACGGCTGGCGGCGAGCGAACTGCAAAACAGGAGGAAAAACATAGTTGGTTATACTCATAAAATAATCTCGAGTGTCAAAACAAGTAAAACGGCTACGCCGCGATCCTAGGCACACTACAAATCCGCTACCAATCTGCCTCCACTTGGTTTTGACCGACCGAGGCAGTTCGGCCACCCTTCTTAGCTTTTTGCAGGAAAGATAGTGTTTTCTATTTTCCTTTGGTCCGCGATGCCGAACTTTGAGGAAGCACATCAAGTGGCCGGCTCCGATATTTATCTTACGCTCATAACTTCGGACAAGAATCCCAACCAAGTGACAGATTCCACGGGGATTTATTTGAGCAAGCGCAAGTCGGTACTCCCATAAAATCAGAAGGATGGCCTCGGGGATCGGAAACTACAAGTAGGAGAGATAGGAAAAACTCTCGTAAAGAGTGAAATATCCCTCGGGCGGCTCTTCGGCTCGGTTATATGGGTCTGGTGCCATCAGTTCAACCGAGTCCAGGATAGTAAACCGTCGCCTAAGAATAAGGAGAGTTTCGTCGGTGGAAAGACTTGAACCGAGAGGATCGGGTCGTTTCACTTTTCTTTGTGATTTTCTGTTAAGAAGCGGTTCTCCCGACGATTCAGTTCCCTCGGTAGAAGAATCATGAACTGAGGGAGCAATAATCTCTATGCGATTTGGATGTTCAGTGCTGGAAAACACACCCGAAGATCTCGGCTCAGGAGAATCACCGCGGCTTGATTAATTCGACATGGAAAATAAGTCGTCTTTTAACAAACGGTTCGCTAACAAAGCAGTGCAGCTCGTTTTGAAAAGGATTCTCGAATCCCAAAAACGGTTCGTCTACAAGAAAGCGTGGCTCGTTTTCGGAGAAAACGGTACGCTCTCAAGCAACGTGGCACGTCTTTAGAATCTCCGGCAAGAACATGTCGTTTATAAAACACGGCGTGCTTTAGAGACAGCTCAACCACACCGGTGAGCCACCAAATCTATGGTCCGGATCCTCGGCGTCACCTAAACACAAATCGATTTGGGGAGTCACTACAAGTTTCAGATCACCATAAGCCAAATCGTTGGCTCCACCAAAGATTAAAAAGATTTTTCCACCAAACCAAGCCTTGGCAACACGAAGTGAATCTTGAGTCTCTTGCTCACGGTTCGGTCGAATTTATCGGCTCGATAATCCCTTGGTTTTGGCTCGGGGCTCGGTGATTTCGTGGCTCAACATGGATCGGGGAGGGGAAACGATGACTTAGGAACTCCCAGAGACAGCGGCACGGCTCGGGACGAAGAGACAACGACACGGCCCGAGACAAAAACAGATCCACGGTCAGCGCGGCTTGCCGATTGTTTTCTCCGATCTCAGATCCGTGGCTCGCGGTTCGGATCTAAAACTGCTCGGCGAAATGGTCCCCTGGTGCGGTGCAGAATTAGCGGGGGCTCGGGCTGGACCACGACGCTAAGTAAGTTCGGGTTCAATAAATCACGGCTCGGGGTTAACCACGCGGGATAGAATGGCTCGGCCCCAGAAATCAACGGCGGTCCGGCTAGGACTCTAGCCGGCGGGCTGACGGTGGCGACGTTGTGAACGGCGGCGAATCCGGAACAAAAAAAAACACCTAAAACCTAGAGAGAAACGTGAGAGAGGGAGAGAAGAGAGAGAGAAGAAGAAGATACCTTATGAGATTTGTTGGGAATGAAGTTGTGAGAGACTCATCTCCTTCCTTTCATTTATATAGAGGAAGAGCCCAAAATTCGCCTCGAGCCCCGCGCTAAACTTAATTCTCCTTTCTTTCTCTTTAAAAGTCCACTAAAAGCCCAATTCATTTCTTTTTCTCACAAAGCTCGAACCACGAAAATCACGAATAGAAGCCACGGATCGGCGAAACAAGAATGTTAACGGCGACGCCGATTAACGGCTCAGTATTTAAAAAAAAAAAATTTTATTTTAAGCCGCGCCATAGCGCTATGGTTTTCCTTACACCTTGCGGCTCAGGAAATACTTTTATCGAACTGATTGAACCAGAAACCCGAATCCTAAGCTCGGGAAAACAGTTGGAACAATTTCTTCTGTTTGATCTTAAGCTTTCAATAATACCTCGGCTTTATCATTACTGATAATCCCGAGCTGGGGGGCTAACAGTAGGGGTCAAGTTCCACTCTTTGAAGATCATCAGAAGAAAATGGCTAAGTCCGGGTGAGGAAGAGCTGTACCAAAATTCTGGGATGCACCGACCGGTCGGGAGGTCAGTAAACCAGCAGCAGAACTGAACTAAACCGGGTGAGCCGATCTAAGGACTTCACCGACTCAACAGGCCCAGTTTAGCTCAACCTATTTAACTGGGCCGAACCAAACTATAAGTGGGCCGAACCGTTAATGGGCCTGCCGACCTAGGAGTGCAGCTCACGCCAAAAACCTAGCCGACTGAGTATAGGATAAATATCATTGTATCATCCCCGTTGGGGGGGGGGGGGGATCACGAATTTCATACACAAAACCCTTGTACTTTTACAGCAAAAACAGCAATAAAACTCTATCTCCTCAAACTGTTCTTTAGATTATTACTAGGAAGTTCTGCAGATCTACCGCGAACCCGACAAATTCTAATTGTAGAATTCCAGCTCCCACAAAATTGCTTGTTCTGGGCGAAAGAAGACACTTACCATTTAGTTTGCAAACTAGAACAAACGTTGTCTAACTTGGGATACCTCTTTAACGGGGAACATCAATACTGGCCAAATTAAAGAGAGGTCATTGTTGAGAATTTTTGCCATTTTTCGCATGCCACTTTACAATTATGTCATCATTTGAATTTTTTTTGCAATAATGCCATATTTTTTTGAGCTTAACTTTTATATTTTTTAGGTTAAGGTTAACTATTTTATATTAAGGGTATAGTTTTAGGGGGTAGAGTTTAGGGTTTGGGTATTGAGAGAGAGAAGATTATTCTTAATGATTTGTCTTTTTCTATAAAGGTGACATGTATGCAATAAATTTTTAAAGGTGGCATAGTTGAAAAAAATATTTTCAAAGGTGGCATGTTTGTAATTCCCTTTTTATTTGTTTCCGTTGTCGAACCAGAAGCTAGCCAAGAACCTATTTCCTATTAAGTTCACATACAGTTTAAATTATATTGAATAAAAATCAATAATTTAGAATTAAGTACATTTTAAAATTCCAAAAAATCTAAAAATTCTAAATTAGATGTCAAAATATAAATTATAATAAGAAAATTTTGTAAAAATTTAAAAGACTAAAATTTAGGCAAAAACAATTTTAGACTAAAACTGAATTATATTTATAGTTTTGAAATTCAAAATTAAATTAAATTTGAAATTTTTACAAGTTAATTTGGGATAGTACTTGAATTTGTCGGAATATATTTTTCAAACATTTTTGGTTAACATAAATTGCTTATTGTTGGCCCAAACACTTCTTTCTCAGGCACAACACCCAAAGATTCACCGCCGCCGCACATCCGAGACAAGATGAACAGCCTCCGCCAAAGCTTTTCTAATTAGGCTTTCATCTCCTCCTGAAGCGGGCGTGAGTCACAAATACCACTTTCTATATAAAAAAAATGATCTCACGTGCCACCCATTAATCTCAATGCCACTTTATTTTGTAGTCGGATTTAATAAATAAAAAAAAAAACAACCGAAGAAAGACAGCCTCAAACTGCGGTTATTAACCAAGAAACCAGGAACTCAACCACTGCACAAACTTAACATTAATGAATATGATGCACTGTCATTTAAAAATTTATGAACTCATTTAAATCATTTCCATACAGTTATACTATTAAACCCTAGCCAAAAATCTATACCCTAAACCTAAACCCAAACTCTATATCCTAATTGTACTATAGTTAACCTAAACCCAAAATTTATATCCTAATTGTACTATAGTTAACCCAAACCAAAATCTATATTCTAATTGTACAATAGTTAACCCAAACCCAAAATCCTAAACCCTACCCCAAAATCTATACCCTAATTGTACAATAGTTAACCCAAACAAAAAATTCTAAATCCTATCCCAAAATCTATACCCTAATTTTACAATAGTTAACTCAAATCTTAAAACCTAAATCCTATCCCAAAATCTATATACTAATTTTACAATAGATAACCCAAATTCTAAACTCTAAACCCAACTCCAAAATCTATATCCTAATTTTATAATAATTAACCTAAACCCAAAAAATTTAACTATGAACCCTTGAAAGTTAATTTTTTGTGAGTCATAGTGTAATTGGGTTGGTAATTTTAGAAAACTATAAAAAGCATACAAATATTTTCCCCTTTTTTGGTTAAAAAATAAAAATAACAATAATTGTTATAAGGGTGGCATTTGAAATCATATTTTAAGAGAAAGTGGCATTTGAGCCATTGATCTCCCTGAAGCACTACAACTCCTCTCTCTTAGGCCGAAGATCTTCCCGAATTTTCGCCAAAACTTTGTTACCGCGAGAACCTTTGCTATTTTCCTCTGGTTTCTCTATGGCTTGTAGATTTGTTCGGATGGCCGTGTGCTCCACCCTTTCGCCGCGAGTTTCTTTGGACCTGACCACAACTTTTTCTCATCTACGAATGATATTTTTATCGTCACCGACGGAGCCTCAATATCTGCCTATCCTACTAGATCCGCTGCCTCTCTCTTGCTTAATCATTTTTGATTTTCCTCTGCAAAGCCGATTTGGGCATATCGTTACCGAGCTTGTTAAAATAATTTTTCTCCACATCGTGCATGGAGAAACCACATCCCCTTCACTATGTTCTAATATCAAACTTGTCGGTATAAGCTTTGGCTCCGATGAGATATCAGAAGATCGAGATTCTCCTATGACCGTCTCTTCCGAGCTTCACCGTCTATGTGACTTGTCAAAGCTTTGTTTCTGATGTGCCTTCTTCCAGGAAATGTCCCGATGTTGTTCTTATAGTGGGTGTGAGCCAATATATGTTATTGAGTAATCCCTTGTGGAATGCCCATTAAGCAATACATATGCTCTTGACAATGCCCATTATGGAATCTCACCTCTATCTTTCTTCTCTTTGCAAGGAGAATTTTCTGCGGTTATAAAATCGAGAACAAATTGTCAAATTTTAATGGTATTGCCATGTTGTGTAGCGGTCTCCACGGAGCCTAAAATTGCAACGAGACTCGTCTCAAAGAGTTTTCGAGGTATAGATTTTTTTTCAATGTCACAAGCGAAGATGAATATCTCTCAAATTTCTGGTTTTGTCGATAGTGCTTTGTCGACGCATCCGATGTGTTTGAATTCGCAGTCCCTCTACTCTAAAAGTTATCTTTCTTAATTTGTACTGTTTTCAAGCTTTGTTGTCCTTATCAAGAAGTTTTGATAACTTCATTCTATCCACGTAATGCAACACTTTAAGTATGACGATTATTGTGCACACAAAATAAACTTTTTTGTTTTACTTTTTTTTTAACAAATTAAATAGGTTTCAAAATACATAATTTTGGAATCCTATATGTACCATACATTTTCAATTATTTTTCAAACTTAATTTTTTCCAAAAATTTTAAACGAAAATTATAATTTTTTTTATCTGAAATTAAATTATTATTTAAAAATATTTGATTATTGAAATTTTTGGATTTTTAAATTTTTTTTATTTATTTTCAAAAGAAATAATTAGAGTTTGACAGTATATTAGCCAATAATTTGTGTATGTTAGAATGATTTTTTATTATGGCAAAAATTATTTTTAATTTAAAGCTTGATGTGAGGTTCCTTGTGAGTTGTGATACAATGTTAAGGAAATTTTTATCAAATTTTGATTGTGACATTTGTTACCATTACCATTCCGAGAGAGCGTATGCACTATGTCGAAACGAGCTTCCTACACATAATCGCTGATTACATCAATTACTCGACTGAGGGTAGGCAAGAAGTAATTTTGTGACACTCAAGTTGAATTTAGAGATGTAAGGAATATTAGTTAGAATAACCTACTTTTTTTTTTAAAGAATACCTAAAATAATGTCTCAAAATTTTTATTGCTAAAATAACATATTTTGAAATTCATTTTTTCGTAATACCAAAATTGTCTTCGGCAGAGTCTACCAAAACATTGGCAGACTCTACCAAGACATTGACACACTTTACCGAGATATTGACAGACTAACAGATTGATATTTAAGTCTGCCAATATGTTTGGAAGACTTTTATAACGTCTGCTAGGAAAACAAAAACTCTGCCGAGATATTTATATACTCTGATGAGATATTGGGAGACTTCGGCAGCGTTTGCTAAGATATTAACAGATCCTACAAAGAAAATGCAGACTTTGCCGAGATATTGACAGATTCTACTAAGAAAATGTACACTTTGCCGAGATATTGGTAGACTGTGTTAAGAAAAACGCAAATTCTGCCAAGGCATCAGCATACTCTGCCGAAACATTGGCAGACTCTGCCTCCTTACCAAAAAGTATAGACTCTACCGAGTCTGCCAATATATTCTTAGACTCTGCCAAAAAAGTGCAGACTCTACTGAGTCTGCCAAGATATTCGCACACTAGTAGATTAATTTTTTAGTCTGCCAACTTATTTGGAAGACTTTGGAGCATCTGCTAGAAAACCGTAGACTTTGCTGAGACATTGGCAGACTAGCAGATTAATATCCAAGTCTGCCAACAAATTTGGAAGACTTTCAAAGATATTCAGTCAAGATATCGATAAAGGATTTTAGTAGACTTGAAGATTTGATAGCTGATATGATCTTGCCAAGGACAAAAGACTTGAAACGTGAAGAAGAACTTGAACCCGAGGAGCACCTTGTAGCTAAGAAAAATGGAGCTAAGGAGCAGCTTGTAGCTGAGCAAAATGGAGCTAAGGAGCAACGTATAGGTGAGGAATATTATGGAAAATAAGTTATCTTAACCTCCTTGGTTTTGATACATGATCAACAAATGGGCATGTGTCTCATTTGTACTCTTTTTCCCTTATCTTTGGTTTTATCCCAATGGGTTTTCAAAAGAAAGGTTTTTAATGAGGCAAATGATTCACATCCAAATTACCCATTTGATGATCAAGACCGGGCCTGAATCTTTAGAAAACCTTCCAAGATGTTAGCAATCAAGTCGAGCCCATTTTATGCCTATTACAAGTCTAAAACAAGCCCAAATCAAGTGCCTAATTTCTAGCCTAAATAATGTGACGAAAATCAGAAGTTTAAGAGTTATTTGGGTTCTTTTAAAATCCCGTCTTAATTTATGTTTTCATTTTTTAGGCAGTCTTGGAGCTTGTTCCAAGACTTATCTCTTCTTCTTCTTCTCTTCTATTTAAACTCTTGTATTCTCATTTCTGAAACTTATCAAACATTTTATTCTCAAACCTTTTCTCTTTGTTTGATTTGTATGGTGTGTAATATCCATACAATTTGTTCTTACTTTGGCGCGTTTATCCAAATCAAGAACAAGCTGAAAGTTTAAGAGTCATCAGCAACTCTTGAAAGTTTCTTTCAATCCATTATGTTTAGTTCATGTGTTCATCATTCACGAAATCACTAATCGATCAATCATCCTCTGTATCCTTTCGTATCCGATCATCATTCATCATCATTCATCATCATTCCGCTCAATTTCAAGATCAAAATCTTCGAAGTGTGTTTCTTGGGCTTAAATCCTCATGGGGAGTCTATCAAATGGTATCATGATATGATCTTGCCAAGCACAAAAGACTTGAAACGTGAAGAAGAACTTGAACCCGAGGAGCAGCTTCTAGCTAAGGAAAATGGAGCTAAGGAGCAGCTTGTAACTGAGCAAAATCGTGCTAAGGAGTAGCTTATAGGTGAGGAATATTATGGAAAAGAAGTTATCTTAGCCTCCTCGGTTTTGTTACATGATCAACAAATGGGCATGTATCTCATTTGTACTCTTTTCCCCTTATCTTTAGTTTTGTCCCAATGAGTTTTCCAAAGAAAGGTTTTTAATAAGGTAAATGATTCACATCCAAATCACCCATTTGAAGATCAAGACCGAGCCAGAATCTTCAGAAAACCTTCCAAGGTGTTAGCCATCAAGTCCTACTCATTTTATGCCTATTACAAGTCCAAAATAAGCCCAAATCAAGTGCCTAATTTCAAGCCCAAATAAAGTGACGAAAATCAGAAGTTTAAGAGTTGTTTTTTTTCATTTCAAATTTTGTCTTAATTTATGTTTTCATTTTTTAGGCAGTCTTGGAGCTTGTTCTAAGACTTATCTCTTCCTCTTCTTCTCTTCTATTTAAACTCTTGTATTCTCATTTCTAAAACTTATCAAACATTTTATTCTTAAACCTTTTCTCTTTGTTTGATTTGTAGGGTGTGTAATATCCATACAACTTGTTCTTACTTTGGCGTGTTTATCCGAATCGAGAATAAGCTGCAAGTTCAAGAGTCATCCGCAACTCTTGAAAGTTTCTCTTAATCCATTATGTTCTGTTTATGTGTTCATTATTCACGAAATCACTAATATATCAATCATCCGCTACATCCTTTCATATCTGATCATCATTCCGCTCAATTTCAAGATCAAAACCTTCGAAGTGTGTTTCTTGGGCTTAGATCCTCACGAGGAGTGTATCAAGTGGTACTAGAGCTACTTCGTCAGAATGTATCTTTCCTTTCAAACTCCTTATGTTATTGCGTAACTTTCACGAATTGATTTACGGATGTTTATTTATCCGATTCGCATGATTTTTGATTCAAACGTGTAGATTGTTTTTGAACTGTAAGAATCATCTCGTGTTTTGGATAGAAACTCGTCGTGTTATTGTGTTTATAAATTCGACTCTTCAACTGCCTGATAGATCCAAATTTCAAAAACTGTTTTGTTTCTAGATCTGTGCTTAAAAACTGTTTTTCTCATTTTCAAAGGACACTTTTATTTGTTAGATCTTTGTGATTTCAAGTATAATGGGAGATCACAAAGAAGAAGACTACATCATTGTGCAAGCCAACAAGTTTATCCTTGAGGCAGTCACAACTAAGCTAACCAAACTGGTGGATGATAAATTTGAAGCCTTTCGTCTACAAGAGCTTAATCCCAAGCCCCAAAAGACTTGAAATGTGAAGAAGAACTTGAACCCGAGGAACAACTTGTAGCTAAAGAAAATGGAGCTAAGGAGCAGCTACAAAATGGAGCTAAGGAGCAACATATAGGTCAGAATCTTCAGAAAACCTTCTAAGGTGTTAGCCATCAAGTCTAACCCATTTTATCCCTATTACAAGTCCAAAATAAGTCCAAACCAAGTGCTTAATTTCCAGCCCAAATAAAGTGACGAAAATCATAAGTTTAAGAGTTGTTTTGGTTTTATCTTTTCAAATTCGAACTTATTTTATGTTTTTATTTTCTAGGCAGTCTTGGAGCTTGTTCCAAGATTTGTCCCTTTCTATTCTTCTCTTCTATTTAAACTCTTGTATTCTCATTTCTGAAACTTATCAAACAGTTTATTCTCAAACCTTTTCTCTTTGTTTGATCTGTATGGTGTGTAATATCTATAAAACTTGTTCTTACTTTGGTGTGTTTATCTGAATCGAGAACAAGCTGCAAGTTCAAGAGTCATCCGCAACTCTTGAAAGTTTCTCTTCATTCATTATGTTCTGTTTATGTGTTCATCATTCACGAAATCACTAATCTATCAATCATCCGCTACATCCTTTCATATATGAGCATCATTCATCATCATTTCGCTCAATTTCAAGATTAAAACCTTTGAACTCAGTTTCTTGGGCTTACACTACAAGAAAGTAGCCCCATTTGCGAAGGAAAAAAACCTTGCAAATTTGCGTCTCATTTGCGATGAATTTGCGTGGTTATTCCGTCCACTGATGTGAAATCGTCGCAAATCTGCGTGGTAAATTTTTGATGCAAAACCATCGCAAATGTTTGAGTGTTTGCGACAATTTTGCGCCGATTGTTTGGTTTCGACGCAAAATTGTCTCAAATCTTGCGACGATTTTGCGTGGAAAGATATTTTGTGATATTGGCGATAAATTTGCATCCGCTTTGCATCGAAATAAAAATTACTTACCACTTTGCGCTGAAAATAATTACAACATATTTTTATGATTCTTACTTGTCTATGAGTGCAACATTCTAGTCGCAAACGGGTCACAAAACTGAAGCTAAAACGTCGTAAATTAGTAGCAAAAAAAACCAAACTTATATAAATACCATGAATGTGTGATGAACGCAAAAAAAAAAAAAAAAATTTCAATCATATTCTTAAAACAATCGTAATCAGAGAAACACACAATTTCTTTCCAAAGTTTTTTGTAAGAGATCGAGAGATTTGATAATCGAAAATGTCTTCGCATTATAAGGTCTACATGGTTCGAGCATGGATGTACAACCGCAAAGATCGAGAAACTGGCGAAGTGTCTAGAGAATTTAAAGAAGACCCTGACCAGTTTTTGACTCAGGCGCTAAACAACCGAGGGGCCGTTGTAGGGGTCGGATTTTACCCCTAGAAGATTGATGTAACGATAAAAACGATTCTGCAAAAGTCCAGATGGAATCATAAACAAGCTTACAAGGGCCCAATTTGTAATTATCCCAAAATAGAATTAGCATATTTAAAATAGGTTTAATTCAATTATGGGCCTAAAAGCTCTTTTATGACTTAATGGGCCAAACCCAAATTTGGCACTTACACCTGAAATTATTTAACTATATATAGCTCATTGTATTCACCCTTAAAGAGGAGAGAACTTTTGGCAACAAGATTAATAAAAGCTTTCTTAACAGCAAACGCAAGTGTCAACATTTTCTGCGTAGTGATCAACTCGGAAGTTTCGCATTTCCTCGACAACCCTTACAAATTCAATTGTGCGAGTTACGACTCCTACAATTTGGCACCGACTAAGGGGACTCGCAAGACATTCTTACTCAAAGGAATCACTGTGCAATCTAAGACACCTCAAAGGAAGACCAACTCCAGTAAGACCTCAACAACCTCGAAGGAAGACCGCGTTTCTCTGGAATGACTATAGCAGTGGGAACTATCAAGCTATCTACAACATCATCTTAGGAACTCCATGGATAAATTTGATGTGCGTTGTACCGTCCACCTTCCACCTCTGCCTCAAATTCCCCACCCCAAGTAGTGTAAAGACAATTTGGAGAGACTAGAAGGAATCCCGCACATGCTTATTGGCTCCACACAAGCTATTCATAAAGACATAAAGACAAACAAGAAGTCCAAGCTGAACCAACATCACAATGACGCGCTATCTAACAATCACTAAGATAGCTTCACTTGAACTACGAGGCGGCTTGATCACTGCAAAGTGTACGTAGGCATCTCATCTTTAGATAGGTT